>CM035410.1:31773257-32185757 GCA_020310875.1 Ceratopteris richardii
TGTCTTTGAACCAATTCTTTTTGTACCTATCTCACATACTACCAAAAATCTCAATATTTCATGGAATAGCCATATTCCACTGTACCGAGAATAGAAATTCATCCTAAAAATTAGTTTTTCTCAATGATATAAGATATATAATATCAATCAAAATAACTATATGAACATTATAAATTACTTTATATAGAAAAACTACCATATTAACTTTAATCATGTAGCATATGCAATAGTTTCTCATATAATGACCTTTTCTTAGCATAGAAAACCCAAAGCAATGTTTACCTTGAAGAATCCGCATAGAAATTTGACTCCTAAGGTTGTTTAAAAAATATCTCTAGCTTTAAAAATCTTAAATAATATTTTGATACTAAAAAATAAGTCATATTCATACCATCACTTTCCAAAATAATTCATAGATGATAACGATGTCGTGGCACATATGAGGTTAATTTTATGCCATAAACCTAGTAAAAAGCATTAAAAATATTTAATTATTGATAGAAAAGTGTTGAAGTATATAAAATAAGAGAATTTTATTGCATTTACAATACCAAAAATTGTGAGGTCGTGATCTTAGTAAAAACTAATCACTAATTGACATCACTATAATTATTGCACGAATACTAAAATTAGTGTCATAAAATTAGTGAATAATCTTAATTTCTCTATCCTTTAGTGAAAACTATATTTTTTTAGAAATATTCAATCCTTATGCTTACATGTTGCATAGTTACATTTATGAATGGTTCCTTCTAGTAATCTAAAAAATTCATCAAATAATGTCTCTTTTTCAAGATGCTAAAGTGTCCAAGTACAACACTAGTGTTAACCCTAGTATTGTACTTGGAGAGTTTAGTGTCTTGAAAAGGAGACATTATTTGATGAATCTTTGAGATTACTAGAAGGAACCATTTATAGATGTAACTAAGAAACATGTGATTATAAGGGTTGAATATTTTTAGAAAAATATAGTTTTAATTAAGGGATATAAAAATTAATATTTATTCACTAGTTTTATGATGCTAATTTCACTATTAGCACGAAAATTATAGTGATGTAAGTTAGTGTTTATTTTTTATTTAAAATTATGATCTTGCGATTTTTATTGGTGTAAGTGCAATAAGATCTCCTATTTTATATATGTAAACATGTTTCTATCCATAGATTCGAGAATACTTTGATAGCGAGGATGGATGAGGGGTAGCTAAGTGTCATCATACCTTTAGACAGTCGAAATAAATGTCCTGATGAAGTTGGAGATGATTATCCACAGGCCGGAGATCTGAGGGGAAGCGAAAAGGGTCTCGACCCCAAATCTATATGCGGGGAAAGAGGGGCTACAATCGTGCTCCACGGTGTGTGCCTTGCCAATGGGAGAAGATGGAGACCAAGGGAGCAAGGTGTGCACTGCCTTAGCAATGGACAGGGAGGCTAGAATGGTGACCCACCATGAGAGGAATCGAGGAGCACTACAACATATACTTTCTACAATAGCCGCCAACCTAGAAACAAGAGAAGAGGTGGAGAGCCGAGCTACAATCTGCCATGGCCAAAACGTGAATAGGGGAGCTCATGAATGAGCTCAAGCCAAAATGAGGGCAAGGAAGAAAGGAAGCCACGAGGTGCCGGCAACAGGGAGAAAGTGGGAGGGAGGATTAGTCCCTCCACCTAACACTCATGGCCTGATAATTGCCTTGATGGCCGAAAAGAACAAAAGAAGAGGGGCATTGGTTCCTCCAAGCCTACCTATCTGACAACAAAAAATGACCCTTGCATATGGCAGTGAATGAAGACAGAGAGAGAGAGAGAGAGAGAGAATGTCCCTCCCCCCCAAATTTCGAAATGCACATCAATCTTTAAGACTTTAATTTTTCCTTGTGCACGAAATGAAACGAGCAACAAATACCTTCGATTGGACAATGATAGGTTAAAAAGCATTAGTGAAATCTTCACACATTCACTTGTTCAATTTTCTTTTTGTTAACCACCCATCCCCCTTTCCAGGCATGCACTAAAAACAAGAAATGGAAGAGAGATGGAGGGTGATGCCTGAGTGAGTGTTTATAGGTGTTGTGTATATGAGAGAGTAAGAGAGAGAAGGGGGTTAGGGGATGTTTTTGTGCAACAAACAAAATGAAATAAAACTACACTGCTAAAAACAAGAAATAGGGAGCTAATGGTCCAAAAGAAGGGTGAAAGCACCATGCAAGAACTCAAACCCTACACAATTGAGCAAAAAGATTGCAACACAATACTTGACCACATGTTCTTCAGCTCTCCAAGTGATGAAAGGCCAATGTCCCCGACAATGGTGCCAAATAATGTTGAAGTTGTAGTAGTAGACCAAGACCCTCACCACCTTGCATGGAAGCAAGAAGGAAGGCTCAAGATTGACTCTCCTCTCATCCACCCCTACATCCAACATGCTCAAGTTATTGGCTATCAGCCGCTTGCTATGCCACATGCTTGAAAACATGGAGAGTAGGGAGTCATGGATCCTAGTCCATGTGTAAAATACAAGCAAAGCAACTACTCTACTCACACAAAGGAAATACATGCATAGACACACACACACACCTCACTCTCACACACTCACAAAGACAGAATACATAAATGTAAATAGTCTTGGAGTAGAGGAGAGAATTCTTCCATTCATACGAGATATTACATGAGAGCACGTTGACAAAAAGCTCCTTTCTTTACAAAAATGAGCCTCTATATATAGGATAAGCACATTTCCCCATGTGCTTCTTTGAAAAGTCAAAAAGGGAATATCTCTCTAACTAACATATCTTCTAGGAGATTCCGAAATCCATATTGTAACAAACAAA
Source organism: Ceratopteris richardii (assembly GCA_020310875.1). NCBI lineage: Eukaryota > Viridiplantae > Streptophyta > Polypodiopsida > Polypodiales > Pteridaceae > Ceratopteris > Ceratopteris richardii. Next base: position 31,776,089 of record CM035410.1, read on the forward strand.
CCTCACGAAACTCCATGCGTGGGATTTTTACATGGGGAACTCCTAGATGTGCCAAAAAGGTGAAATATTAAGAGTCTTCTATAGTAAAGCATAAGGAATTATTAAAAAGTGCTCTAGGAGAGTGTTCACATGTAAGACTCTAAGTATATAGAAAGAAGGTTATTCTCATGGTCTAGGGAGGGTTTCCATGCACAATTAAAGATGTGTGCATACCCTACAACCCAACAATCATCTATGAAAGTAAGAAAGTAAAGAGAGCCACCTAATGTCCTTGTGGGCATGGGACAACACACATCTATATGAATGAGATCTAAAGGACTAATTGAAGACTCAATGTTGGGGGATTCTTGTGGAGAAAGGGGTTTGAGGGTTTGTAGGAGAAGGGGGAAAGATAAGAAGAAAGATACAGATACTAGAAGCTTCTGTAGATTGATTATAAAGAGAAAAGTACAATGGTGATGTACAATACAACCCAAATGCTCTCTGTGCGAAATCCCAAAGTGTGCGCAATCAACAAAATTACAAAATACCCAAGGTTCTTGTTATGACCGACCTTGCGCCAGCCCTCCACCTCCTCCAAGCTTGTACTTGTGCATACCTTGCACTTAAGCTTCCATTATGGGGAGGGATGGACACCTTCTATCGATGCGTGCACAGATTCAATGGAACCTTGTAAGTCACTCTCCTTCACACTTCTAAGTCACTCTCCTTGCACACCTTGCACTTCACTTCTCTACGTCACGGGCACTCTCTCTGAATGAATGATGTCTCTCCTCTCTCTCTTTCTCTAGCATAGGCTAGGATCACCTTGCTTAGTCCTCCAAGAGTAATGCCTTGCCTTCATTTGAGTGTCGGCTCACGTATGCTCCTAACTGCTAGAGTATCTTGGTGCTCACTTTGATTTCCCAAGATTTTCTCCAAAAGTGGGCAGCCAATGAATCCTTGTTTTGTCCTGTAGTGACTTTAGACTAAAACAAAAATTTTAATTGGAGGGCCATACTTTCACTTCTGCATACACTGCCGCTTCACATACCTTCACATTTTGCCTTTTAATTTTTCAAATGTGCACCTAAGAGAGGGTTCACCTGAACCTTCCAAAACACTTTAAAAATACTTTGAACCTTAGAGAAATTACAGAAGTACCTCTGCAACCTGTAACCAACTTTCTGCAATTATACCCTTTGTGACAATTAATTGTGCACTACCTGTGCACCTTGACACCCGAACTTTGAACACCTTGACTTCATCCATGTTGACTTTGACCTTGAACATGTTGGCTTTGACTACTTTGACTTTGATCCTTTAACTTTGACCAATGTGACTTTTATGGGCTCAACAGTTGCCCACCACCTAATGGGCTCTCCAGGACAGCAAAAACTTTGAGGAGAGATGACACCATGATTCCTGTGCTACAAAACCTTCAAAAGGACACATGAGGAGCTAACAAGTCCACCAAGAGCAATAGAGAACAAACACTAGAGAAGAACCAATAGTGGCAATTTTGCACATAAAAGCGAAGGATGGCAAATGGAGGGTAGGAAGAAGGGGGAAGGGAGGGCTGAGGGGGCAGAGATTGATAGGGCAGGGAGTGGTAAGGATGGGGTTGGGTAGAAGGGTAAAGGGAGGGTGAGGGAGTAGGGTTGTGGGCTCTCGAGAGGGCCTAAATGCGAAAACAATAAAGCTAGAGAGGGCGTATAAGGGAGAATTGGAAACATATGGTAAAATAAAGTGAAAATAGGCAATATGGACCATGTGCATCAAGAAAAACACGTGATAAATGTGCTCAAACCATGTGGGTTTTGACTAAAAGTCAGCTTAAATAAAAAAATCTAAAAAGAAAAAATAAAATAAAAATAAATAATTAAATATTAAAATAATAAAGATAAAAACTAAAAAATAAAAAATAAAAATAAAAGAAAAAGGAAAAATAATGCGGGGGGGTAGGGGGGAAAATAAAAACTAAAAAAATAAAGTAAAAATAAAATAAAATAAAAGAAAATGGGAGGATGATACGGAGGAGAAAATTAAATAAATATAAAAATAAAGAAAATAAAAAAATGGCATGGGAGGTGGGCGTGGGGGGAGCGGGATATAGAAAATTAAAAATAAAAAAATAAAAAACAATTCAAAAAAATAAAAAAATCACTAGGAGGAGGGGGGAGGGAGGGTTGCGGACCGGGTATGAGGAGGGGGGAGGGGGGGATGGGATGCGGGCAAGGGGGGCGGGCGGGCTACGGGGAAGTAGCAGGTGGGGAGGGAAGCTGGGATAAAAAATTAAAAATAAAATAAAATAAAATAAAAATAAATAATATAAAATAAAAAAAATAAATAATATAAAATAAAATAAACAAAAAGAAAAATAAAAATAAAAAAGAAAAATTTCGAGCGGCAACTAGGAAAGAAAAAATAAAAAATAAAATAAAATAAAACAAAAATAAATAAATAAATAATATGATATGAAATATATAAAAAGAAAAAAAATCAGAGGGGGGAGGGGGGATGGGGGGGGGGGGAGAAAGGGGGGGAGGGGGGGGGGGAGGGGGAGGGGGGGGAGGGAAGGGGGGGGGAGGGGAGAAGGAGGGATAAGAATAAAAAAAAAAGGAAAAATTTGGAGGGGGCAGGGCACGGACGGGCTGCGGGAGGGGAGGGGAGGGGGGGGAGGGGGGAGACTCAAAAGATTATGAGTACTTCAATTGCAAAATAATTTATCGTATCTTTAAGAGCTTTGAAACCAAATGATTCATCATTCAAAAGAATATCATCATTCATTATCTAATTCATACATAGGCAAGTCATCTCAATGAAACTTGTTATATCACAACAATCATTTCAAGCAAGATTTTGTTGATATGTAAAATACATCTTTTGATTAATTGCTCAAGAAGTTGCACTCGTTCTTTTAGAATGATTCAAGAAAATTGATGAATCTTCAAGAGTTCAATATGTGCAATCATCTTAGATCTAATTCTCACATGTGAGCTTTCGCATAGATATTAAAGTATTTTCCCTCATATGTGTTGCTTTTAAGTAAGCCAAAAGCATCCTTTAATCTTGACAATTTGGTGGTCAAGGAAAACCAACGATACACATGTCGTTAGCGATCTTTCACAATTTAGATCAACATCTCAAATCAACCATAATAGTGAGATTACGCTCAAGCTTAATTTATGATATGGTTTTAAACTTACTTTGGCACTACAGAATGATATAATATTTAAATCAAAACTCTATCCACATTAACTACCATGCGTATGTTTTAGGCAATTCATAGTCTCCTTTTCTTTACACGATGATCGAAAAGTAAATCAATTGCAAACAATTTATTTCAGGACATATCATAAGCTTAAGGCATTAGCTAAGTTAATGGAATACATTTAAACTCGATGGTCATATGAAAACAAACGAAGCATATAGAGATAAAGTGATTAAATGAGATCTGAGAGAGAATTTGACTAAAGAAACAAGAATGTCTAGATAAATAAGAATGTTTGATTATAGGGAAATTTGTTTCCTAAAGGTCTTGATGAGTTTTACCTGACAGAGAGTTTTTAGTTGATTTCAAAGGAATTGATTATAGTCTTAATGACGATTTGAATGTTAAGAATCGATCGAAATCACTTTCTATTTCCTCAAGTGACATGCAACCTTTGTACACATATAAAGAGTCATGCTCACAATGCAAGGAACCAATATGTCAATTGAATAGTTATATGAATGTATATGGAAAATGTCTGAAGACACGAACAACAAGAACAACACGACGAAGGAAGAATGAAAGCAAGAACATGATTTAACAATAAGGAGAGGTAAAACCAGAGTGATTCAGACAAGATAATCAGAAGATCAATGGTTAACAAAGAGTAAAACTAACCTGCTTCATTAAAATCGGCTTCAAACTGTTGAAATAAAGTATCAGCACCATCAACATATTTCTCAACAGAAAGATTATGTTGTATTTGATAAGTCCTGCACTTCCTTCGATCGTTCTGCTCTCTGCTCTTTAAGTAGTTAAGAATTTGATCATAATAGCATAGAAAGCCAGAAACGTGCTAAGTTTTAGAAGAGAAATGCTAAGAGATCAACGCTATCAAAGACTTCTCTTTAACGCTATCAATTATCTTTGTCTATGATAAAAGTGCGTAGTAAAAAATATAAAACAGAAAAACGATGCGCAATAAAATAATGGAGATACAATGATAAATGCCGTTAGAAGATTCTCACAAATCATCAGTCTCCTCGCTCGATCAGAGCTTAGCCAGATATATAAGAACATCGCTCCTTCCCTTCTGCTCCAAATTTCCCCCTTTTTTTATCTGATCGCTCCAAATTTCCACGAACAGAACTTTTGCACTTCCTTTTTGTATTGTCCGTCCTTTTTCATCAGCTTTTGTATCTCTATAATTAGCAAACTGACTGAACCATTTATCTGCTAACGCTTCTAATGTGGCAGGAAAGAGAATAAAAAAAGCATCCTCTTGTCGCATCAAACCTCTTCTTTTGCATAATGCTAAGAATTTCCTAATGTTCTTGTCTAGATCTTCCTAAGCCAAGCCTTTGAAAGAAGGAAATTTTATATTTGATCTAGAAAGTAGAGTCTCCAAATCTACCTAACGTGTCATGCTCTTTACTGACGATGTTGAAGACAATGGACTGGGAGATCTTCTAGCAGCCTTCCTTCTTGTTGCTTTGCAAGTGATCCTCAATGTTTGAGACCACATTGTGATCATGAGCTGTTCATAATCCTCTTAGAATGAGATAATTAATAAGAAGATTTACCTCTTAACCCAATGAAGTAGTATTGTAGCACTGTTGGCAGTTGAATAATGCTTCTCCCACACTGCAATATTGCTCCTCCTATGCTCTAACCTCCTTAGGTCTCACCGAGCATGCCAAATTTTGTTGAGGGATTCTTATGCACAAAGGGGTTTGAGGGTTTGTAGGAGAAGGGGGAAAGATAAGAAGAAAGATACAAACACTTGAAGCTTCTATAGATTGATTATAAGGAGAAAACTGCAATAGTGATGTACAATACAACCCAAAGGTTCTCTGTGTGAAATCCCAAAGTGTGCACAATCAACAAAATTACAAAATACCCAAGGTTCTTGCTGTAGCTGACGTTGCGCCAGACCTCCACCTTCTCCAAGCTTGTACTTGTGCACACCTTGCACTTAAGCTTCCACTAGGGGAAGGGATGGACACGTTCTGTTGATGCGCGCACAACTTCAATGGAAGCTTGTGACCTTTGGTTGCATGGCTTAGCACTTCTCTTCACACTTCTAAGTGCACTTCACTTCTCTGCGTCGCGTGCACTCTCTCTGAATGAATGATGTCTCTCCTCTCTCTCTTGCTCTAGCATAGGCTAGGCTCACCTTCATTAGTCCTCCAAGAATAATGCATTGCCTTGATTTGAGTATCGGTTCACGTAAGCTCCTAACTGCTAGAGTATCTTGGTGCTCACTTTGATGTCCCAAGATTGTCTCCAAAAGTGGGCAGCCAACGAATCCTTGTTTTGTCATGTAGTGACTTTATAGTAAAACAAAAATTTTAATTGGGGGGCCATACTTTTACTTCTGCGTACGCTACCGCTTCACATACCTTCATATTTTTCCTTTTAATTCTTCAAATGTGCACCTAAGAGAGGGCTCACCTGAACCTTCCAAAACTCTTTAAAAACATTTTGAACCTTAGAGAAATTACAAAAATACCTCTACAACTTGCAACCAACTTTCTGCAATTATACCCTTTGTGAGAATTACTTATGCATTACCTGTGCACCTTGATATCTTTGAAGACCTTGACTTCATCCATGTTTACTTTGACCTTGAACATGTTGGCTTTGACTGCTTTGACTTTGATCCTTTGACTTTGAACAATGTGAATTGTATGGGCTCAATAGTCAATGTGTATCTTGTGCACATTCCTAGTTTGCTTTCCATATTGACAAGGCTCACAAGATGGAAAATGAGAGAGAGATTACACAAGTAAGTAGCAAGAAAGAGAAAGATTTCCCATTCCACTAAGAGATATACGACCCAAATGGCCATGCCAAATACAAGCCATAGGCTGTTCAGTAACAACTAATAAGTGTTCTTTTTATGATGCAAATAAAGGATAAAATGAGCCAACTTAGCTTCCTTTTCAATAACCATATTGCCCTTTGATATGCAAAAGGATTGAGCATGGAATTCCACCTTGTAACCAAGGTCATCAAGTTGACCAAGTGACATCAAACTGCATGAGAATTGAGGTACATGTTCTACATTATGCATAGTAAATTTTGAACCATCAATGAACTGCACAACTACATCTCCAATCTCGACAATGTCACACACTAATAAGAATCACCAAGTCTCACAGTACCAAGGGACTTTGCTGCATAAGTAGAGAACCAATCTCTATGTGGTATCACATGGAAAGAAGCACCAAAATCTAGCAAGCATGTGTGGGAAAGGGAATCTGCCATAAGAGCCTCAGTAGTCACAGTATTGTGAAGTGTCAACACATCAACATCATCAAAAATAGCATTGATTTCTTCAATCTCCATAGTCAAAGTAGACGGTGCAGGTAGCTCTTTAACATGCCCATCAACATGTTGCCCTTTACCTTTAGGATACTACTCTTATTTCGTTGACCATTATTTTCCTTGTTCTTGTTCATGCCACATTGTTTATTCTTTCCTTCGTAAGAAGCATGAACATTATATGCATCTCCACTCTGAGTGCCAACCATATATTTATATGAATCTCCTCACTCAAGAGTGCTCCACATATGTCATCATAAACCACCAAGTACGCTATTGCTGGTAGTAATGCAAACACGGTGATGGCAAGGTGCATAACAACAAGACTACTTTCATTCATTATCCATGTCCATTTTTTGAGCCTCTAATTGAGAGAATATTGCATCAATCTAATTAAGATGAGTAACAATAGTATCTATGTCCTTCATTCCAAGGTCATATAACTTTCTTGTCAGGTAAACTTTATTTGATGACATTTCTTTTTCATATGTATTGCATGAATTCTTCCAAAGATCCTGTGCACTTTCACAGTCCAATATTGTAAAGTAAACATTATCTCTTGAGTCTTCATGATGTTGGAGATGTATTTGATGATGTCCTCTATTAGCAGGCTGTTGGATGCCTAATTTACTTATGCATTGCTTGGCCAGATATTCAGTTTGCTATCTCATAGATAAACAGGTTTATGCATTGTCCATGTGTTAAGCATTGGCAGGCGATTAAGTGCATCTTTCGCTACTTGAATGGAACTCATATACTTGGGTTGTTTTATACCCAGAGGGATCACTACCGCCACATTTGCATGTTTTTTTTTGACTCAGACTTGGCTGGTTTCTATGACACTCATGTGTCCACTACTAGCTTTTGCTTCATGCTTAGTAGCTCATGTATATCTTGGTTGAGCAAGAAGCAACTTACTATGGCCACTTCTAGTTGTGAGGCTGAGTATAGGGTAGCTTTCAGAGCGACTGTTGAGTGTGTGTGGCTCAAATGCCTTTTGGCTGATTTGGGTGTTGGTCAGCCTTTTGCCACCACCATCTTCACTGATAGTTAGAGCACATTGGGAGTTGTGAGGAACCCTGTGTTCCATGCTCACACTAAGCACATTGAGGGGCATTATCATTATGTTAGGGAGAGGTTCTCTGCTGGGGAGATTAGCTTGGCATATATGCCCACATAGGAGAACATTGCAGACCTTTTCACAAAGGCTCTTCCTAGGGAGAAGTTTGAAGCTTTCCACAAAGCTTTGGGCTTACTTCCTTTTGTGGAGTGATTTCCACATAGCTTGACACTTCCTTATACATGAGTGCCAGCTACTTGTTCACCGCATCACTCCCAGGGGGATTTGTTGATATATTTAGGTAGTGATGTGTGTGAGCACTCTAGGACCATCGGGGTACTTTTTTCCCTCTTTAGGAGGTTTTTTTCCCTAGGCTTGTATATACATCTATTGCCCTAATGGGCTACTTATCTTTGTACATTCTCTAGTAATACATTCAGTATTGTATGTTGTGCTCCAAGCTTCTTCTTCCTTGTGTTGTTCACGTGCTTCTGCAAACATCTAACTCCAACATTCTATACCAAGCATGTGGTGCTTGTTTCAAACCATATAAGAACTTTTTCAACCTACACACTTGGTTTTCATGCCCTTTCTACACAAAGCCATGGGGCTGAGAAACATACACTTCTTCATGCAAGTCACCATTTGGAAATGTAGTTTTAATGTCCAATTGATGTACATTCCAACCATGATGAGCTACAAGTGCACAAATACTAGAAACAGTAGTAATTTGACATGTAGGTGCAAAGGTCTCATCAAAATCAATGCCTCTTTCGTGCACATAACACTTTACAAAACTTCGGCCCAATAACAATGAGGCATATTCTTTTCAACCATCAAGGCTCTGGCTATTTCTGCAGTACGTCTATTTTGGCATTCAACAACACCATTCTATTGTGGTGTGTACCTGCATGAAAACTGACATCGAATTCCATGACTTTTAAGAAAATTACTGAACTCATTTGACATGTATTTGTCTCCTCCATTAGTTCTTAATATCTGAATATATTTCCATGTCTGCTTTTTGACCATAGCTTTAAAATTCTGAAAGTGAGTGAATACCTCACTCTTCTCTTTCATGAAATATACCCACACTTTTCGTGTATGATCATCAATGAAAGTAACATAAAATCTGCAACAGCCCATAGATGTGGTCTTTGCAAGACTCCAAACATTTGTATGTAATATTTCTAGCACATTCTCACTAACATGCTTGTCATGGGGAGATAATGATCTTGACTGTTTACAGATTTGACATGCTGCACATACCTTTTGCATCTCTCAAACCTTGAAATTTCATGTCATATAATCCAAGCATCTTCAAAATCTTCTTTAGATTCTCTCCTCCAAGTGCTTTAGTGAAAATATTAACAAGCTACTCATCCATCCTCACATAAGCAAGATAAATATCACCTACTAATACCTTCTCCCTAATGAAATGATAATGTACCTCGATATGCTTTGTTCTAGTGTGAAAAGAAGGGTTCCGTGCCAATTGTATGCTACTAAGATTATCAAAATAAATTATGATATGCTTTTGCACTTCCAGACCTAAATATGCAAGTACGATGTCGAGCGATGATGCTCCACATGCTACCATTGCAACACCTCTATACTCAACCTCTCTACTCGACAAAGCAACAATGGGTTTTTTCTTACGATTCATGTAATAGATGCACTCACAAGTGAGAATAGAAATCCAATAGTAGATCTCCTATTTGGAATACTACTAGCCCAATCTACATCGGTGTATCCATGAACCTCCAATTCTGCACTAGCTTCATAAAATAGTGCATAATCCAAAGTAGTACTCACATATCATAGAGCATGTCTCAAAGCATTTAAATGTGGTTTCCTGGGAACCTCCATAAATTGACTTTCAAGTCCAATAGTATAGCTTAGTTATCAAAACTCTCACAATTTTCCTATACATAGTAGCATTTTTAGTGCTTCACCTGATGTAGTATCCAACATTATATTTTGATCTAACGGCATAGAAATTGGCCTACAATCAACCATACCTTACTTTTGAAGCATAGTCAAGGCATATTGCTTGTATGAAATCCATATACATGTTTCTATATGTATAAACTCAATGCCCAAGAAATAGTGCAACACACCAAGTCCTTTCATGTCAAATTCCTATGTAAGGAGTTTTTTTACCTCTTTAATGCATTCTTCATTATCACCACCTACAATGAAGGCATCAACATAAATAGCCACAATCATTATTCCATCATCACCCTTGCATACAATGATTGGTTTGCATCACACATAGAAAATCCAGTGACAGTTAAATAATCTGCAATCCTTGCATGCCAAGCACAAGGAGCTTCTTTAAGCCCATAGAAAGCCTTCTGGAACCTGCAAACATATTCTGGGTGCTTTGAATCCTCATATCCTTGTGTGTCACGAGGAAGGAGATAAGGAAGAGAGCTCACACACACACTCTCACTCTCAAGGAGAAGCACACACAAATTGAGGCAAGGAAGAATTATCTTCTTCTTCTTCTTCTTCTTTTATTACATAAAAAGGAATGTACAAGATTGACCTAAAAATAAGAATACAAGTGCAATATATAAAGATCAGTACATAAGGAAAAACCTAATGTCCATGAATGAGTGAGCTGGCATGGAACAAATGTACCATCACTCTTGGTAGATATATCTAATAAAGCTCAATCGAGTATCCCTACCATATATTGACATGCCCACTATACATGTTAGAGAAACGAAAAACTGGTACGTGTCATCCTCTATCATCACATGTTGAGCTTGATATCTAAACACTCCCCCTCAAGCTCAATGCAATATCCTGTAATCCAAACATCTCTCAAAACTTCTTCAACTTCTCACCTCCAAGTGCTTTGGAGAAAATATCAGCAACCTGCTCATCTATTCTCACATAAACAAGATCAATATTACCTGCTAATAACTTCTCTCTGATGAAATGATAATGTACCTAGATATGCTTTCTTCTAGCATGGAAAATAGAGTTCCCTACTAACTGTATGCTCCTAAGATTCTCACAATAAATGGTGATAGGCTTTTGCACTTCCACACCTAAATCTACAAGTAGCATCTCTAGTCATGATGCCTCACATGTTGCCATTGCAACACCTCTATACTCTGTACTCGACAAAGCAATAGTGGGCTTCTTCTTGGTGCTCCATGTAATAGCTGCACTCACAAGTGAGAATAGAAAACCACTAGTAGATCTTCTATCTGTAATGCTACCAGCCAAATCAACATCGATGTATCCATAAACCTGCAAATCTACACCAGCCTCATAAAATAATGCATAATCTAAAGTAGCACTCACATAACGTAGAGTGCACCTCAGAGCATCCAAATGTGGCTTCCTAGGAACCTACATAAACTGACTTTGAAGTCCAATAGTATAACTTAGATCAGGCCTTGTAATTGTGAGATATATAAGACTTCCCATAATTTTCCTGTACATAGTAGCATTTTCCAATGCTTCACCTGATGTAGTGTCCAACTTCAAATTCTCATCTAATGGCATAGAAATTGGCTTACAATCAGCCATACCATACTTTTGCAGCATATTCAAGGCATATTGCCTTTGCGACATCCATACACCTATTTCTATATGTATAAACTCAATGCCCAAGAAATAGCGTAGCACACCAAGATCTTTCATGTCAAATTCCTACATAAATGTGTCTTTACCTCTTTGATGCTTCCTTCATTATCACCACCTACAATCAGGTCATCAGCATAAATAGCCACAATAGTGATGCCATCATGAGCTTTCCTTGCATATAGTGAGTGATCTGCATCATACATAGAAAACCCAATGGTGGTTAAGTAATCAGCAATCCTTGCATGCCATGCACGAGGGGCTTGCTTCAGCCCATACAAAGCCTTTTGCAACCTAGAAACATATTTTGGATGCTTTGAATCTTCATATTCTTGTGGCTGCTCCGTATATACTTCTTCTTGTAACTCACCATGTAGGAAAGGATTCTTCACATCCATCTTATGCAAAGTCCATCGTTTTGCTGTAGCTAATGCAACAAGTGTTTTGACAGTAGAAATTTTAGCTCCAGGGCTGAATGTTTCCTCATAATCAATGCTATATGTATGTGCATATCCTTTAGCTACCAATCATGCTTTATACCTGCTTATGCTACCATCAGCATAATGCTTTACCTTGTAACCCATTTGCAGCCTATGGGTTTCTTTCCTTGTGGTAATGGAACCAACTTCCATGTATCATTTCCATAAAGTGCAGCCATCTCCTCATCCATCGCTTTTTCCTAATCTACAATTCCAATTGCATCTTCAAAGCAAGAAGGTTAAACATCTTGTATTACCTTTGTCATGTAGGCACAATGACAAGCCATATAATTGTCATACGTCAATTGTTGCACTGAATTCTGCATCCTCCCAGATCTTCTTGGTCGTGGATCACTTCTCCTTGTATCATCTGCATGTGCCCTTGTTACTGCTGGAGTCTTCACAAAGAGCAATCCAAGTTCCTCATCAAGAATCTTTTCTGAATCGCTTGAATCCCCATGAACGTCTTAAAAACCTGCACATGTTTTACTACTAGCAGAAAGCTTTTCGTTACCTTTCTTGGATGTATTTGATGAATTTGCTGGATTGAAATTTCCACACAATCTTCCACTCCATGGATTTGAGTTGGAACTATTGCTTGGTGATGCATCCGGTCCACTCAAAACTTAAGATTTTGCACTTGATTTCTCAGCATTTTCTTTGTCATTTGGTTCAAGATTCAGTCCTTCTTTGGCATCTACGTAGAAGCTTGATGTTTCATCAAATACCACATCTCTGATCACTTTTACCTATCGTGTGAGTGGGTTTTAACATTTATATCCCTTTTTCTCAAGGGAGTATCCAATGAAGACACACTTTTCTGCTTTTGGATCAAGCTACGTCCTTAATTCATCTGGGACATGTACATATGCAATACAGCCAAAAACTTTCAGATGTGATAAGTTTGGCTTTTTACCTGTAAACTTCTCTTCAGGTGTAACTTGATGTACAACCGCAGTTGAAGTTTTGTTCATGATATATACAACAAGATGCATAGCTTCTGCCCAATAACAATGAGGCATATTCTTCTCAGCCATCAAGCCTCTTGCTATTTCTATAATATGTCTATTCTTGCATTCAGCAACACCATTCTGTTGTGGTGTGTACGTGCATGAAAACTGATGCCAAATTCCATGATTTTTTAGAAAACTATTGAACTCATTTGACATGTATTCACCTTCACCATCAGATCTTAATGTCTGAATGTACTTCCCTCTCTGCTTTTCCACCATAACTTTAAAATTCTTGAAGTGATTGAACACCTCGCTCTTCTCTTTCATGAAATATACCCATACTTTTCATGTATAGTCATCAATGAAAGTTGGCTCCCCCTGCCTTGAAATTGTCCTCTTCCTCCTACATGATTCTGCTGTTGACCTTGGTCTTGGTTACTGTTTCCTCTTCCACTTCCGAAACCTCTATGTCTGCCTCTTCCTCTACGAGAGTAGACTACCTACTCAGAACTGGGCTTTCCTTGAGAGTTTGAATCCTCACTAAGATTCTTTTCTTTAATAATTAGCATAGATACCAGATCAACAAAATTTGGAATATTTTTCCTAGTTTGTATAGAAGTTCTGAACTGCTTATATGTAGCTCCTAAACCACGAAGGCATACTTCCACCTTATCATCATCATCTACATTAACTCCAATAGATGCAAGTGACTCACATATGCTTTTGATTTTTAGGGTATAGTCACTTACCGACATGCTCTTTTTCTCCAAGATATGCAGTTCGTTCTTGAGTTGCAATTTCTGTGCCTTTGTATTGGTCTCACACAATGTGACCAAGCTGTTCCAAGCCTCTTTCAAAGTCTTGGCATCTTGTATGTGCCCAATCATGCGATCCTATATGCTAATAGATAGCCAATACATTACCTTTTCTGCTCCTTGACTCCATTCATCATATGCTCTTATCTATTGCAGTCCGATACCTCTCTAGTAACTGCGGAGCATTTTCGTTCTCTCCTTCGATGTACTTCCAGTAGCCTCTTCCCAGTAGGAAATTCTTCATTTTGAATCTCCAAGCATGGAAGTTATTCTTGTCTAGCTTATCGCTCATAAACTGACTCATTCCATCTGCGTTTTCCATTTTTGCAGCAGTACACAACACTGCAAACCACTACAAGTAGCACTTCTGCTTGAACATTGTCGCACTATGACATGATAGTTCGATCTCAGAGAAACATAGTTTTTGTTTATCAACAATACATGGAATCGCTTGAAATTGTGGATCTGGAATATATGAGTGTTTGTGAACACAACGCAAGTTTACAATTTTTGAAATTGACCTAGTTTTTCTGTGGGCCCCACCTTGCGGGCTCGAAATGGAGGTTGAGATGGCTCCAAAACTTTGTAGCAAACAGAGGTCATTTTTAAATCGTGTTTTCTCCATGCCTTGCTGCGTACTCTTCACTATCGCCTTTTCCACGAGCTCTCTATAGCCACACTGGCTCTGATACCATGTCATGAGGAAGGAGATAAGGAAGAGAGCTCACACACACTCTCTCACTCTCAAGGAGAAGCACACACAAATTGAGGCAAGGAAGAATAATCTTCTTCTTCTTCTTCTTCTATTACATAAAAAGGAATGTACAAGAATGACCTAAAAACAAGAATACAACAAGTGCAATATGTAAAGATTATTACATAAGGAAAAACCTAATGTCCGTGAATGAGTGAGCTGGCAAGGAAAAAATGTGCCATCACTCTCGGTAGATAAATCTAATAAATCTCAATGAAGTATCCTTGACATATATCGGCGTGACCATTATACATGTCAGAGAAACGAAAAACTGGTACCTGTCATCTTGGATCATCACATGTTGAGCTTGATATCTCAACATTATGGGTGGTCCATGTATTCTTCTTCTTGCAACTCACCATGTACAAAAGCATTCTTCACATCCATATGATGTGAAATCCATCATTTTGTTGTAGCTAATGCAACAAGTGCTCTAACATTGGCCATTTTAGCTACATGGTTGAATTTTTCTTTGTAATGAATGCCATATTTTGATGCATTTCCGTTTGCTATGAATCGTGCTTCATACCTACTTATGCTACCATCAACATGGTGCTTCATCTTGTAAACCCACTTGCATCCTATGGGTTTCTTTACTTGTGGCAATGGAAGAAGCTTCCATGTTTCATTTCCATAAAGTGCAATCATCTTTCTATCCATAGCTTTCTCCCAATCTACATTTCCAATTGCATCTTCAAAACAAGAAGGTTCAACATCTTATATTACCTTTTGCAAACATGGCTACATTCATTTCAAGAATTTTCACATTCAAGGTGAACATCCTACCAACTTTGTTCCCTTTGGTGACCAACCTTGCATTCTATTTGTACTCTTCTACAAGATCATCGACATTGGACTTGACTTCTAATCCTTGGTCAACCATTTGTTCAACAGAAACCAGATTTTTTTGTTATGTTTAGAACATGCAACACATTAGCAAGATGTTTTACCTTCTTGTCCTCCATGGATAGTGTTGTGTTTCCTATATGCTTGATAGGATGTGATGTATCATTGCTTGTTTCAAAAAATCAAAGAACATATAATTTCTGCAATTCACTATACCATTTTGCATGGATAGTCATGTGATTTGAGGTACTTTTAATCAACATACCAGACATTAGCATTTGATTTTGAAACCTTAGTAGACATTGTATTCATCATGTGATGTTGGATCATGAACAACTTCTCCAAATCATGTGCACTTGTGGATGCATAGTTGTTTTGTTGCCTTCTGTTATTTTGATTTTTCAATCTACAATCATGTTCAAAACCACCAAGTTTACCAGCATTCCACAATCGTTTACTATCATTACTTGAATCGTTTGTTTGAAATTTATGTGGCCTCTTTGGTCACCCCTACATTAAAACTATCCTCTACCTCCTACATGATTCTATTGCTGACCTTGGTCTTGGTTAGTGTTTCCGCTTCCACTTTTGAAACCTCTACATCTACCTCTTCCCATGGATACCATATTAAAAAAAATTAGAAATGTTTTCCCTTGTCTGGAAAGAAGTTATGAAATGTTTATATGCAATTCCTAAACCACAAATGCACACTTCCACCTTATCATGATCATCTACATTGATGTCGATAGATGCAAGTGACTCACATTTGCTTTTGAGTTTTAAGGTGTAGTCACTTCCAGACATGCTTTTTTCTCTAGTGTATGCAGCTTTTTATTGAGTTGGGATTTCCATGCCTTTGTATTGGTCTCATACAATGTGCCCAAATTGTTCCAGGCTTCTTTTGGTGGATTTTCATCCTTTATGTGCCCAATCATGATATCGTGTATACAAACACACATTCAATACATTACCTTCTATGCTCCTTGATTCCTTTCTTCATATGCTCTTAACTAGTTTGCACTTTGATTCCTCTCTAGAAATTGTAAAGCATTTTCATTGTCTCCTTCAATGTACTTCCTATTGGCGTTAGACGTCTGCACAAGCATGCGAACAACACAAGGAAGAAGAAGAAGAAGCTTGGATCACAACACACAATACTTAATGTATTACGACTAGAATGTACAAAGATAAGTAGCCCGTTAGGGCAATAGGCATATATAAAAGGGGAGGGGGATCTCCTGAAGAGTGAAAAACATGCCTCGATGGTCCTAAAGTGTTCATACATATCACTACCTAAATATATCAACAAATCCCCCTTGTGAGTGATGCGGTGAACAAGGAGTTGGCACTCATGTATAAGGAAGTTCCAAACTATGTGGAAATCACTCCACAAAAGGAAGTAAGCCCAAAGCTTTGCAGAAAGCTTAAAACTTCTCCCTAGGCAGAACCTTTGTGAAAAGGTATGCAATATTCTCCTACGTGGGCACATATGCTAGATTGATCTCCCTAGTAGAGAACCTCTCCCCGACATAATGATAATGCACCTCAATGTGCTTAGTGCGACCATGGAACACAGGGCTCTTCACAATTGCCAATGCACTCTGACTCTCAGTGAAGGTGGTGGTGGGAGAAGATTGACCAACACCCAAATCAGCCATAAGGCATCTGAGCCACACACAGTAGGCTACTTCTGAACTGGAAGTGGCCACAGTAGGCTACTTCTTGCTCAGCCAAGATATGCATGAGCTACCAAGCATGAAGTAAAAACCACTAGTGGACACACGAGTGTCATAGCAACTAGTCAAGTCAAAATAAAAAAAGCATGCAAATTTGGCGGTAGTGATCCCCCTTGGGATAAAACAACCCAAGTAGCCGGGTGCCATTGAAGTAGCAAAAGATGCGCTTAATCCCCTACCAATGCTTGACACTTGGGCAATGCATAAACCTACTCATCTATGAGATAGCAAACTGAATATCTCGCCGAGTAATGCATAAGTAAATCAGGCATCCAATAGCATGCTGATAGAGAACAACATCAAATGCATCTCAAGCTTCAGGAATACTCAATCATAAACTTGTCTCCATAGGAGTGGCATAGGTTTACAATCTTCAAGGCCAAAATACTGCAATAATGTGTCAATATATTTTGTTTGACAGAAAGCCATTCCACCATCAACGTGCGTAAATTGAATGCCCAAATAATGATGCAAATGTGCAAAATCAGACATCTGAAATGAGGCATGCAAATCAGCCTTCAAAATCAGCAATATGCTTCTCAATAGGACCAAGGAGCAACATGTGATCAACATAGACATCAATGATCAGAAGCACATCAATAGCACACTTAACATATAAGGTGCTTTCAGTTGGATTGTTCTCAAAACCATGTACTTGAGATAGGCATGTATCTTCTCATACCAAGCATGTGGTGCTTGCTCTAAACCATATAATGCCTTCTTTAACCTGCACACTTGGTTTTCATGCCCTTTCTACACGAAGCAATGGGGCTCGAGAACATACACTTCTTCATGCAAGTCACCATTTAGAAATGTTGTTTTAATGTCCAACTGATGTATATTCCAAGCATGATGGGCTGTAAGTGCACAGAAGCCCCAAACAGTAGTCATACAACATGTAGGTGCAAAGGTCTCATCAAAATCAATGTCTCTTTCCTATGCATAACCCTTTGCAACAAGCCTAGCTTTATATCTGTCAACTATTCCATCAAGCTTACACTTCATCTTGCATACCCACTTGGTGCCAATGGCCGTCTTGCTAGGAGGCAAGTCACATAAAGGCCAGGTACCATTTTTCATGATAACATCATATTCAGATTGCATTGCAGCCATCCAATGTTCAAAATTTTGTGTTTCATTAAACAAAATAGGCTTAGTTTCATCACAAAGACTAGATGCATCCATAGCATAGCAATCTGATGCAAAAGAGGCACTATGAGAGAGTGATCCAGTACAATATGACAGAGGTGCATCTAATTTGCTGTCACACAAAGTTTACACCAGCCATTTTGACATAGTTTTTGCCTCCTCAATATCAACTCTCTCATCAAAAAGTGCATCATGTAAATTGTTACATAAAAACAAGCTCTAAAGTAGTTTTTTAGTCTTGTGGATCTTATTAGTTATTAAAAATAGTATATGGAAGATTGTGGATCTTATTATCTATGAGAAAATAACATGTGGAGGTGCTCACATCTCCAAATTTAGAGTAAAAGTAGATAAAAGTAAGAAGGAAAGGAGAGGTGTCTATTTTTAGACAAGGAAGGCGCTTTTGTTGATAGCCTCTCAATAAAAAGAGAGGTTCTCTTAGTGTAGGTGGCCAAATTGAGTGATCCTTGTTGCGTTGTGAAGCTTACAACTTGTACTATATAAATAGATCAGTTTTTTGACAGGTTTTAATGAGAAAACCCCATGCAAGTAGGCATGTTTGCAGATCTTTTTTCTTGTGTCTATCCAGTGTCTCATCAGAAACATACCTCTCTTCAAACTTTCATATCTCAGTCGTTATGAGGTATTTTTGAGTGGTTTCACTTGGAGGAGTTTCCTTAGATCTATAATTTGTATGCATGTAAAAAGTTTCCATAGATCTTTGAGTTTGCTTGCTGATGTACATCAGTTTTCAATTCGTACAGTTAGTCATACTTTGTTGTTGTAGGCCTCTACATACCTTGATTTCAAGCTATTTGTTTGGAAGCTATACTCCTCTTTTTTTGATGTTTTTGTTTGTATAGCACGCTACGTAGAGTCTACTTTCAGAATATATGAATAGTTTTGAGAAATTCTGCTCAGAGAGTTTTTGGTGGTTATTGTGCTAGAGTTACCCATTTCTGTTTTCTTGAAAGTTTGATTTCTGAAGTATATTTGTTTGATCTTTTGAAGATCTTGGGAGGTCTCACCACTTTTGTTATGTACTTTGATGTTTAGAAGTTTTTAAACATAACATTGTGGTAGTAGAGCTATTTGTTTTATTAGATCTTTCATAAAGCTTATTGAATTCTCCTCTTTGTTTATAACAATTCAACATGGCAGATTTGAGTGCGTCGATTGAAAAGTTATCCGATGGGAGAAATTATCCCATGTGGCAATTTATAATGGAGTCTTATCTCATGTCTAAAGGTCTTTGGGGATTGATAACAGGTACAGAAGTGAAGCCGGTATTACTAGAAGCTCCTACACAAGCAAATCAAGCAAGAGAGCAAGAATGGATTGAAAGAGACAGAAGAGCTCTATTTATTATATCACAAATAGTTCTGAATACTATGCTTGGACATATAAGAGGTTTGAATACTAGCAGAGAGGCTTGGGAGTCTCTAGAAAGGTTATTCTCAACTACCAATAGAGCGAGGCAAACACAACTTATTGGTGAGGTGACAAGAGTAAAAAAGAAGCCACGACAATCAGTTAATGTTATGTTCTTGAGGTAACATCTCTTATTGAAGAATTAGCCTCTATTTATGCATCTCCTAGTGAGGACATAAAGTTTAATAGCATGTTCAATGGCTTGAGAGAAGATGAAAGATGGAAGTCTTTCATTACGTCTATCATGACTCTAGAGAATCTACCATTCTTTGAAGATTTACAAACGCTCATGATGACTGAAGAAATCAACATAGAAGGTGGAAACTCTTATCATTCACAAAGAGGTATTCAAGGACAAGCTCTTTATACTTCATCAAATAGAGCAAGAGGTAGAGGAGATTGGAGAGGAGGAGGAAGATTCAACAACAATCCAAGAGGAAGAGGAAGCTTTAATGCAACTAGAGGAGGAAGAAGAACACAACAAAGTCAATAGACCCAACCAAATCAGCAAGGTAACTTTACTTTCCATTATTGTGGTAAAGTTGGTCATTATGCCTGGGATTGCTTCTCCAATCTGAATAGAAGAGTTGGTTTTAGAGGAAGACAAAGAGGAAGAGGCCAAGATCACATGCATCAAAACAACAACATAGTGCAAGAGGAGGCCGAGACAAAGAATGAAAACATTCTTATGGCTATGCATACAGAGACACATAAGAGGAAGGTAAACAAAAAAACTTAGTATGTAGATAGTGGTTGCTCAAACCACATGAGTCATAATATGAACATGTTTCTGAACTGACACAAGCCAGATTCAAGAGTCACAATTGCTAAAGGAGATAATATCGAGCATGAAGTAGTTTACTTCATGCTCGATATTATCCACTTAATGAAGTTGGACAGATGGAGGACAATGGAGTGAAGATCGATTTTGACAATAATCAGTGGCAGGCTTATCAGAAGAAGGATGGGAATTTTGTTATAAAAGGACAAAAGGTAAACAGATTATATACTTATGAAGTTGAAGTTCCAGATTATGTAGGTTATACAACGGTTAATGGGATGCAAGTAAGTCAATTGGACTTATGGCATAAAAGATTAGGACACATCAGTGTTGGCAGGTTAAATGATATTGCAAAGAAATCATTGGTTGAAGGTTTACCACAACTATCTAAGCAAGATTTGGATTTTGTTTGTGAGGCATGTCAGTTTGGAAAACAGGTATGAAGTCCTTTTTCAAAAACAAGATTGCAAACCAGAGGTATTTTGGACTTGGTTCATACTGATGTATGGGGACCATCTCAAGAAGATTCCATGGCAGGTAGTAAGTACTTTGTAACATTTGCTGATGACTTCTCAAATTTTACATTCATTTATTTTATGAAATAGAAATCCAAAGTGTTTGATATGTTCAAGAAGTTTAAATCATTGGTTGAAAAGCAAACAGATTGAAGCATAAGATGATTGAGACCAGATGGAGGAGATGAGTACTTTTCTAATGAGTTTCTTGCATTTTTGGAGGAAGAAGGAATTAAAAAGGAGACTACAAACAGATACACACCTCAATAAAATGGTGTGGCCGAAAGAAGAAACAGGTCTATCTTTGAAATGAAAAGGACTTACCACTTATTTTTTGGGCTAAAGCATGCAATAAGGTAGTTTATGTGATGAACAGGTTACCACCTAGTCAAAGTCATCTACAAAAAGCACCTTATGAATTGTTTTATGGATCAAAACTAGATATTTCTAATTGTAGAATTTTTGGAAGCATATGGTTTGTTCAGGTTCCACAATAGTTAAGGTCAAAGTTGGATCCAAGGTCACAAAAAATTGTTTTTATTGGTATGGCAGAAGGGCAACAAGGATATAGATATGTAAACCCAGATATAGGAGAGGTAATTGTTTCGAGAGATCTTACTTTTCATAAAGATAAATCTTGGTATAAACATGAAGTGCAGATAGATGAGGAAAGAAACTACAAGAAGTCGTGAAGAAGAGCCAAGTTCTCCAAGCTCGCCAGAGAGTCAAATTACACATGAAGAGGTAACTTCCCCCAATCAGAAGTTGAAGAAAATTCTAGATTTATTTCAAAGGAAATTGAGTCACAAGAAGAAGAAATTGAAGGTTCTACATCAAGAAGAACTCAATCTCGAAGGCAAGAAAAGTATGTTAGGACAAGAATTCAATCAAGGTATCCAGTAAGAGAAAGAAGGCAACCATAAAGATTTTCTCATGAAGCTTATATGGCAAAACTTCGTGAGGAGCAGGAACCAACAACTTTTAAAGAAGCATCAAACTTCTACAAAGGAAGTACATTTTATATTTGTTAAAGAAATATTTCATGGAACATTGCAAGAGTATTAGTAATCCGATGGAACCCAATGTGAAGTACAGTGCTGAAGATGGTGAACCTTTAGAAAATCCACTTATCTACAGGTCTGTGATTGGTTCTCTTATATATACAACTTTAACAAGGCCAGATATTACATTTAGTGTAAGTTCTAATTGAAGTCAAAGTTTTGGATTTAGAGCTTGAGGGGGGCAATGTTACATAAAAACAAGCTCTAAAGTACTTTTTTAGTATTGTGGATCTTATTATTTATTAAAAATAGTTTATGCAAGCTTGTGGATATTATTAGCTATGAAAAATAACATGTGGAGGCACTCACATCTCCAAACTTAAGAGTAAAAGTAGATAAAATTAAGAAGGAAAGGAGAGGTTTCTATTTTTAGACAAGGAAGGTGCTTCTATTGACAGCCTCAAATTGAATGATTCATTTTGTGTTGTGAAGCTTACAACTTGTACTATATAAATAGATCAGTTATTGTAAAATTTTTAATGAGAAAACCCCATACAGGTAGGCGTTTTTGCAGATATTCTTTCTTGTGTCTATCCGGTGTCTCATCAGAGATATACCTCTCTTCAAACTTTCATATCTCACTCGTTATGAGATCTTTTTGAGTGATTTGACTTGGAAGAGTTTCCTTAGCTCTCATTCTTTCTATCCATATAAAAGTTTTCCATAGATCTTTGAGTTGTCTTGCTGCTATATATCCGTTTTCAATTCAGACAATTAGTCATATCTTGTTGTTGTAGGCCTCCACATACCTTGACTTCAAGCTATTTGTTTGGAAGCTATACTCGTTTTTTGTTTGTAGAGAGCATGTCGCAGAGTCTACTTTGAGAATAAATGATCAGTTTTGAGAAATTCTACTCACAGAGTTTTTGGTGCTTATTGTGCTACAGTTACCCATTTCTATTTTCTTGAAAGTTTGGAGGAAAGTTTGATTTCTGAAGTTTGGAAATATTTATTTGATCTTTTGAAGATCTTGGGAGGTCTCATCACTTTTGTTGTGTACTTTTATGTTTAGAAGTTTGTAAACATAACATAAATCTGCATTAGAAATGGAATGATTTGGATCATCACATGAAACATACAGAGGCTGAGAAGTTCCCTCATTAGGACCACCACTAGACTCTCCACCTGTAAAAAGAGGCAGCAAAGTATCATACATCTCTTTGGAGCTCACAGATGTTTTCTTAGTACATGAAAGCAATGGATGAATAGCATCTTCCAAAAAAACAACATCACGGCTAACCAGAATGTGTTTAGTCTATGGATGATACAGATGATAGCCTTCACTTTCAAAAGTGTACCCAACAAAAATACATTTTAGCTTTATCATCCACTTTTTTGCAATGTTGTTCAAGAACTAATGCATATGCGAAACAACCAAAAACATGTAGATGAGCAACAAATGGCTTGAGATCATGCGAAGCCTCATATGGAGTGATAGACTGCAATGCTTTAGGGGGACATGTTGAGATATCAAGCTCAACATGTGATGATTTAGGATGACACGTATTAGTTTTTCGTTTCTCTGACCTGTATAGTGGTCACACTGGTATATGTCAAGGATACTTCATTGAGCTTTATTAGATTTAGAGAGTGATGGCACATTTGTTCCTTGCCAGCTCACTCATTTGCATACATTAGGTTTTTTCCTTATGTATTGATCTCTATATATTGCACTTGTTGTATTCTTGTTTTTAGGTCATCTTATACATTCCTTTTTATGTAATAGAAGAAGAAGAAGAAGATCATTCTTCCTTGCCTCAATCTAAGTGTGTGTGCTTCTCTTTGATTGTGAGAGTGTGTGTGTGAGCTATCTTGCTTATCTCCTTCCTCATGACATGGTATCAGAGCCAGCACGCTTGTAGAGAGCTTGTGGAGAAGGCCACGGTGAAGACTACGTGACAAGGTATGGAGAAAACAGGATTCACAAACAACCTCCGTTTGCTACCAAAATCGGCATGAAGGTAGAAGACCTCCGTTTCGGAGTGCGCAAAATGGGATCCATATAAAAACTAGGTCAGTTTCAAAAATTGTAACTTGTGCCGTGTTCGACAACACTCATATATTCTAGATCGAGAATTTCAAGCGATCTCATGAACTGTTGATACACGAAAATTTTGTTTTCTTGAGATCGAACTGTCACATCATAGTACGATGGTGTTGAAGTAGAAGTGTTGCTTGTAGTGTTTTGTAGTGTTGTGAATTGCTATAGAAATGGAAAACACAGATGGAATGAATCAGCTTATGAGTCAAATTATGAGCGATAAGCTAGACAAGAACAACTTCCATGCTTAGAGATTCAGAATGATGAATTTCCTGATGGGAAAAGGATACTGGAAGTACATCAAAGGATAGAACGAAAATGCTCCACAGTTACCACAAAGAAATCGGGCTGTGGACTAGTTAAGAGCATATGAGTATTGGAATCAAAGAGCATTAAAGGTAATGTACTATCTATCTTTTAGCATACAAGATAGCATGATTGGGCACATACAGGATGCCAAGACTTCGAAAGAGGCTTGGTTCAGTTTAGTCACATTGTATGAGACCAATACAAAGGCACACAAATTGCAACTCAAGAATGAGTTGCATACATTGGAGAAGAAGGGCATGTCGATAAGTGATTACACTCTGAAAATCAAAAGCATATGTGAGCCACTTGCATCTGTTGGCGTGAATGTAGATGACGATGATGATGATGAGGTCGAAGTGTGCCTTCGTGGTTTAGGAGCTGCATATAAGTAGTTTAGAACTTCTATACAGACCACAGAAAATATTCTGAATTTTGCAGATTTGGTATCCATGCTGATCATTGAAGAAAAGAATCTTGGTGAGGATTCAAACTCCCAAGGGAAGCCCAGTTCTAAGCAATTATTTTGCTTTGGGAGAGGGAGAGGTAGAGGTAGAGGTTTCGGAAGTGGAAGAGGAAACAACAACCAAGAGCAAGGTCAACAACAGAATCATGCAGAGGAAGAGGACAGTTTTGAGGCAGGGGGAGCCAAAGAGGTCACAAAAATTTCCAAAGAAATGATTCATGTAATGACAGTAAAGGATGCTGGAATTGTGGTAAACCTAGACACTTTGAACGTGATTGTAGGTTGAAGAATAAAAATAATAGAAGGCAGTAAAACAACTATGCATCCACAAGTGCAGATGATTCTGCAAAGTTGTTCATGGTTTAATATCACATGATGAATACGATGTTTGCTGGTGTTTCAAAATCAAATGATAATGTCTGATATGTTGATTTAGGTGCTTCAAAACACATGAGTAGTCATGCGGAATGGTTTAGTACTTTGCAGAAATTGCCAGTCCCTGAATAGTTTGAAATAGGTGATGACACATCACATCCTATTGAGCATACAAGAAACATAGCAATATCTATGGAGGATGCAAAAGTAAAACATCTTCCTGATATGCTGCATGTTCCAAATATAACAAAGAATCTGGTTTCTGTTGGGCAAACGATTGACCAGGGACTACAAGTGAGGTTCAATGTTGATGGATTATATGTAGAAGAGTACAAGCAGGATGGAGGATTGGTTGCCAAAGGAAACAAAGTGGGTAGGATGTTCACCTTAAATGTGAAGATCCCTGAAATGAATGCAACCATGTTTGCAAAAGGTGCAAGAGTTATTGCAGATATAGAGATGTGGCACAAACCGATTGGACATGCAAACTTGTAGAGGTTGAAATTGATGCAGTCAAAGGAGATTGTCCATGGACTACCAAATTTCAAAGTTGTAGAAATCCAAAAGGTATGTGCAGCTTGTCAATTCGATAAACAATCAAGAGCATCATTTCCACATGACAAGCATGTTAGTGAGAATGTACTAGAAATCATACATACAGATGTTTGGGGTCCAACAAAGACCACATCCATGGGTGGTTGCAGTTTTATGTTACTTTCATTGATGAACATACACGCAAAGTATGGGTATATTTCATGAAAGAGAAGAGTGAGGTGTTCATTCACTTCCAAAATTTTAAAGCTATGGTGGAAAAGCATAAATGGAAGTACATTCAGACATTAAGATCTGATGGAGGAGGCGAATACATGTCAAAGTTTCAACCATACAACTAAGTCTTGGGCACAACAACTAAGTGGATATCCTTACATACTAAGTTCAGATACAAGTGATTCAAAAATGTCTTTTGGCATGGGGAAACCTATAGGTAACTCAAGCAGTACCTATTTACAAACACCAAAAGGTCCCTATAAGACACAGTTGGAATATATTCGGACCAACCGATTGGGTGCTCGCATCTATGAGGATGGCTTGAGGCGATCAATGGTCCAACTCAAAAATCCAGAACAACCCTTTGGAATTGAATACCCAGTAGTCAAGTTCGAAGAGGGTTCATACATTGATAAGGAAGGAACCACGTATGTGGTCGCCAACTTACCAGATAGGACAGATGCGGTTGGCAACATCATTCCTCAAAGCGAGATAGGAGACCTAGAGCAAGGAGATGTACGACTAGAACCCAAGACTCCTAGAGGCAAGTCAGTTTTGAGCAGAGTGATCACTCCAGATTGGATCCCTCAAGACAACAAAAGCATAGAACTATTCTTGAATGGAGAAAGAGAGGAAGCCTTTTGGAGATTCAAGCCAGATCAACCTAGCCAATTGGGCATAGTCATCATCTACAAATTCAAAGATCCTGAGATACCAGGCAAAGTTGTCTACTTGGATAACACATCGGAGAAAATGTTCTTGGTATCAGAGCATGATAGGCACGCATATACTTGGCAGGGTGAATTGATCTTTCCTCCACCACGATCCAATGTGTCCCATGGCCTCCAAGGAGAAGGATCATCCAAGGCACATGAAAACCAGAGGGAAAGAGCCAGAGAGAGACATGAGGTCAGTTTTACACATACTGTTGGCAAAAATAGATCACGACATGAGGGTGAAAGACCTAAAAGATAGAGACATCGAGCACATAGGCAACAAAGAGATGAACATGATTTTCCATTTCCTAGACCTCGAGAGCACCCAAGAACCCTTAGACCCACTCAAGTGATCAAGGCAATGAAGAATTAATTTGATGGGACAAGAGATCCTTATGATCATGTGGCCGAGTTCAAACAAGTGTTGAGAGTTGAACAAGTTGAGGACTTGTTCACCTAGTATGAGGCATTTGGTTTGACTCTTAAGGGTACTGCTTTAGCTTGGTTTCAACCACTAAACAGTCGCAACTATCGGGATATAGGTCAACTGCTAGATGAATTCATTGTAGAATTTTCCAAGAGTGGTATCAGGCATAACACATCATCCTTGATCCACAGCTTCAAGCAGACACCCCAAGAAATACTTCGACTTGCAGGAAGATGGTTCAGATAGTACATAGAAAGATGCCCTATTCTAGAGTTACCCACACTAGCCAAACAAGTGGATTTGTTTTTAGATGGCTTACTAAGCACCAAGTTAAGATCATATGTGTACTTGAAAGAGGCTAGAAGCATAGAAGAGTGTGTGCGGACCTGCATTGACGTAGAAGACAACTTGGGTGAGGAGTTAGGACTATCCAAACTCTATAAGGACTCTGACAGTTCTACTAGTCATACATCTAGAGCCTCCACTGAGCTAGATGAGATGACAGAGCAAGTTGCCAAGAAGCTAGGAGTTCAAAATAGACAAACACCAAGAGTCACCTCATTGAATTGGTGGTATACTTGCGGAGGTGACCACATGGCTAATGCATGCCCATTGCAAAACTAGAATATGAGAGAAAGGAATGCTCCATATTGTACTGTTGAGAGAAAATACATGAACCAGACGGCTCAAGATTGTCCATACAATAGACAGGCTATCAGACAAAATTATCAGCAACCTTACGAATAGGGTAGGTATAAAAACCAATACCAACAGCCATATTACATGTCACAACAGCAATATCAAGCACCATATAGACCACAACCAGTCCTAGGAAACCAACCACCAGCTCCTGCCAATGTGATTCCAGTTAAGTATGTAGTGACAGAAGAGAACCTTAATAGAGCATTGGTGCCACTAACTCCATTGGTCTCAGAAAATGACTCTCATGCTCCTAGTTCACACTACTCCCATGAAGGTAGTCCACATGCTTATTACATAGAGTCGCCTGAGCATAGTGAGATTTACTCGTATCAATATGAGACACCACCTATGGAACAAAATTGGGAGCCAGAATACTCCAATGTCATGTACACAAATCCTAACCCTAGTCCCCAATTGAGACAAATGAGACCACAAGCCCCTAGAGGCCCATGTTTTAGATGTCAAGGTGACCATTTCATTCGTGAATGTCCCCACCCATTGTCTCCGAGTCAAGGATAGGCTATCACAATACAAGCCTTTTGTCCAGAGTGCGGCAAAGAACATCTCCCGAGAGATTGTCCAAGAAACCCCTCTAGTGCACCCAAGGTTACACCCATCAATGTGGTAGGCTTAGTGGTGGATTCAAGTGCAAGTAGTAGTAGACAAGCAGTCACTAGAGCACAAGCCTTAAAACAAGATAAACCAACCGAGCAATCGGAGTCGAGTGAATCAGGAGAGCTTAGTAAGAGGAAAACAAGAACTTGGAAGGATACCAAGGAGAAGGCCAATCACAAGTGGAATAGAAAGTGGTCTGAACTAGAGGAAATCCTGAAAGACGCAAAGACAAAAATAGAAGACATTGCATCTCAAAGCCCCTCGCATGCCAAAGCTCCATCCACTCCACCTCATGCCACCCCACCACCCATTGTAAATAGACCACAATCAGGATCGTTTCTCGCAGATCCAACCCCAGAAGGCTTGGACATGATGTTCAAGGCCTACCACGCTCGTCTTCAAGAAGGGCCAACAGTTGCAAACCTAGACAAGAGTTACCCTATAGAAGATTTAGAGATTGAATGGACAGAAATGTGTATGAGAAGAACTAGCTCAAGCTATGCTTGAGACTAGTCAAAAGTTCAATCAGACAAACTATGTCAAACCAGATTTGCATTTTCAGGGCTTACTGGAAAGATTAGAGCAGTTGATAAACAAGCCTTATGTTTCTTTACCTCCACAGGATCAACCAGTTGGTGAGAGAGAAAGCTCTCCGCCAATGAAAGCTAATGTTCCTAATTCCACGGATGTTGGAACACCTCTTTGAATTCAAGAGTACTCTCAAGGGTTCTTGCGGGAAATACAAGAAGAGAAATGGGCCAAGGAGAAGGGTAATCGCCTTCCTATTCTTGAAATTGATGAACTTCACGATCAATTTCCCCAAGACATTCCATCTATCTATGGAGACCAAGTAGAGCAACAAGAAGATGATAGATTAGATTTTGAATCTAATTCTTTACAAGAGTTTCCTCAATTCACACGCCCATGGGGATCTAAATCTCTTCAGATCAGATCTCCCACAATATTGGTAGGACATGAAGACTCAGTGGTTCCAAGGAACACTGATGTCATGAAGAACACTAAGGTTCAATGTCATCTCACGGTAGAAGAGCTGCTCAAAGCGAAACTTGAGCTATGGAATCATGTGAAGGATCAGGTTCCAGAACTTGATTCCAGTATGCCAAAAGCAGGCTCTAATCAAAAAGTTCTAAAGATACCTCTCGATAAAGTAGGAGACATAAGCGAAGGAGAAGAAGGTAATATCTATCTTTGGATCACCTACAAGGGTTACACAACCAAAGCCATCGTAGATTCATGTGCTGGTGCTGCTATTCTGACCACCTCCTTGTGGAAGCAATGGGGCAAACTCACATTAACACCAACTAGAATGAAGCTTCAAATGGGAGATGGTAATTTTGAAAGACCTCTCAAAGGGTAACTTTAACCACTTGTGGTGTAGAGTTTGAACACACATTTGCTATATGTGACTTTGAGAAAAATAATGTTTACGAGATGATCCTAGGAAGACCCTTCCTACGACAACTGCAAATAGTACATGATTGGGGAACCAACTCCTTGTACTTACTGCACTTAGGGGTTACAACCAAGGTCAACTTGAAGGATTACACCTTCATAGATGTACCATTGATTCTTGAATGCACAATCTTAGATAACCATCTCTTCCTCTTTGGTATAGGTTTTCGCCAACTAAGGCATAGTCTTGAGCCTCTTGCTTCATGCTTCTTCTTCTTGCTAGACTAGCCTCACGGGGTCATGTTCCCGTTCTCATAAATTCTACCAATGGAGCACTCCAATCTAGAATTAATGACACGTGATAAAGGGTGGTATGCTCCACTAGGGGTCCTTCTTGGCACATTGGACAATTCTTAATCAACTCATATATCTTTTTGTACATGCTAGGCTAATACACTCCTAAACATTTCAGATTCTGCAATGTTCATTGTTTAGAATAGTGATTTCCTAGCACTCCTTCATGAGCTTGTTGCAACCAACTACTATGTTCATCATCCTCGACACAACAAGCTAATACTCCCTCTGTATCTTGCTTGTACATGCTTCCTGCCAATATGTGATATTTTTGTGATTTTACAATTTCTTCTTGTGATGTTTTCACATTCTTATTTGTAGGTCCAAAGGTTAGGACTGATACCAATTTATTTGCCCATTTAGGAACAACTTCCAAATTTAATAGATAAGTGTCACACAATTCATCAGACACTCCTTGCGGTGGTTCTCCTTAAGTGATGCGAGAAAGGTGATCCACCCTGAGGTGAGTTCTACCTTTCCTAACAACAACTTCAAAGTCATATTCCATTAGTAAGAGGAACCATCTTACTAAGCATCCTGTATTGCAGGGTTCATTGACCAAATATAACAAAGCTTAATGATCAGTGAAAAACTTGAACTTGTTGGCTAATAAATAGTGTCTAAACTTCTTCACAGCATATACCATGCCTAAGCCCTCTCGCTCTGTTGTGGAATAGTTTTGTTCAGCTGTGGTTAGCTATCTGCTAGTATATGCTATGGGCAAATCTAAATTCCGTTCACCTGTGGGTTGTGCTAGCACACATCCTATGGCATGATTGGATGCATCCACATGGATGTAGAATGTCCTATTCCAATCAGGAGTGGTCAGTATTGGTGTTGTGCACAAACGTCCCTTCAGCTCATTGAAGGAATTTTCACATTCGTCATTCCACTCAAAATTTTTCAATAAGGCATAAAGAGGCCTAGCAATGATTGCATACATGTGGATAAACCTATGGTAATATCCACAATGACCCATAAGGGCTTGTACCTCTTTAACGTTTTGTGGCCTTGGCAGCTCTGTTATAGCTCTAACTTTGTCCTCATCTGTTGATATTCGGTTCTTAGAAATGATGTGTCCTAAGATTTTACCTTGTTGTACCATGAACACAAACTTTCCTGGGTTCAGACACACTCGATATTCTCTGCACTTGTTGAAGATCTCTCTGAGCTCAGGTGTAATAAAGTAAGTCTATGATCTAGGGATCCGATGGCTTCAGACAGATCTGAAATCGGATACCATTTGGTCACTCGTCTGTAGGACCAAAGATCTCAAGAGTAGACTCAAGAATAAGTCATGTGCTCTCATATTCAAGTAATCTACTTAGCCTAGAGGTTAAGTCTCATGGTTGTAAAGGAAGAGGTCTTGGGTTCAACTCCCATGGGGAGCATGGGAAGAGAGTTTTGCCCAAAGAGCTCTAGATCCTTGAGGTGAGTACAACAACCACTAGTGGACTCTAGTGGAAGGTACTAAAGTAGTGGTCGAGATCACTCCAGCCACTAATAGACTCTAGTGGTGGATAAGAAAGGAGTGGAGGAGATTGCACATGCACTTGTGGACTCTAGTTACATTTGTGGTCCTCATTAGTTCAAGCAGCTATATATACAGGCATAAGGTTGGGAGGAGAGTCATCTCTCAAGCATGTGGTGGTCGTTATTCTTAAGATGTTGCATTGGTATCAGAGCTCTAGGCAAGCTTCCATGGTGACCTTGCTAGGCTCATCATCTTCTTCATTAGAATGTGCTTAATAGTCTTATCATTCTCTCCATAGCTTCTTGCTTGTCAAACTCCACTCGCGGCTGACCAGAAATGCGTGCCGAATTTCGTCATGGCGGACATAGCTCAAGGAGGAAATCATAAAAAGGACCACCCTTGCAATGAGGAGTAGAGGACTCGAACCCGCGTCCTCACGATGAGGAGTCTACAGCCTATCCACAAAGATCACGGGCAGACGTGAACTAAATTCTGTCGTAGTTCATACTGGTCTCTCTTTTGGGCTGAAGAAGGATGCATCCAGGAGCAAAATCACAAAAGGACACCACCTCTACCGATAGTTATCACGGAAATCGAACTCAGAACCTTTGGTTTGGAGCGTATTCACGCTATCCATAAGGCCACAGATGTTCGCAAGAATAGCTTTGAGAATCTATATTTATGGCGCAGAAGCAGACTTCTTGGAGCGGCCAAAAAACTGAAGTTCCATCGTAGGACATAATGAGAGCGCCTAGGATTCGATCCCTCAACCTCTCAGAGAGGAGTATAGTCGCCCAACCATAAGGCCAAATAGCCATCCACAACTTTTGGTCCGCCGGCGTGTACCTTTGATTTGATCTCCGCGCAGAAGAAGATTTTGTCAAGGGAGACAAAAAGGAGTTGGTTACAGTGACTTATCCACTGAAGTAGAGGCCTTTGGTGATCAAGTCAAACCAAATTTGAATTCGGACCAACATCTTTAGAGAATAGCTCTTGGCAAGGATCAAGGGATGGACGAAGCTATGATCAAAGCTAAGTATTTTCCAGTTTTTGCTTGGCCTTAATGCTTGATTTATCTTGTTTTCATTATTCTACACTTAATCCTAGATGCACATTGAAATAGCCAAGATTTCAATTGATTAAGTCTAGATTAGGATAATGAAAACAATCAATTTCTCATTCCAAGAATTAGTTTGCATTAAGGAAAGACTTGATTTCAAAAAGATCCTTGTGCATCAAAGAATGTATTTTGGTAGTTTAAATACATATTTCCTTTCCATTGAGTAAGTTTTCGATTGCACCTCAAGGGTATGTTTTTATATCATAGTGCATTAAGACAAAGGAAAGGATATACATGCATCAGGATTGCATGATATACATTCTTAGTACAAGAAAAAATCGTGCATCAAGCTCATGCATGATTGTTGTATTATTTTTTGGGCATGCAAAGAACATGCATGCATACGCATGTGAGCATATGTTTTTGCATGTAGATACATGCATTTGCATGATAGAATGGAATGCTGTTTGCAAGTAGATATGAGAATGTACTCTCTTAGTATTTAGCTTACTTTATAAAGCTCGCAGTTTGACATTAGGGAAGACCGAGGACTAGTTAGTTGCAAAGACATACTAGTTCTAGTTTGCAACTCGAGTAATTAGTCGATTTCTTCCCAAGTCGATACTCCGCTATCAAAGACAAATACTTAATGATAATTAAGTACGATAGATGTCTTGCTAGGTATAAGTAAGCACTAGGAGAAAGTTAAGTAATAAATTTTCTTGATAACCAAGAAAATTTAATTACTTGCAAACTCTTTTATGATGTCTGATGATACTTAGAAAGTCATGCGGATAAGCTTTACTTTATTAGTTACATACTTTATGTAACTTCTCAAGCATCCCAAGGTTGGATGAGAACGTCAACTATATTTCCAAGTTCCTTGAGTACTCTTTTATTTAGAAGATTCCGAAAGTTTAAAGAAGTTTCTTTGTGGTTTCAAGATTTGTATCTCATGATGAAACCTCGGTAAGTAACTTTGTGGAATTGAGATATGAAATAGTCAAGCCTTCTATTTCATGTGAGATCATTCTCCTACCATGTTCAAGATGAATTTATTTTTGGGAAGGTAGATGTTCCAAGTAGAGGATCTTAATTGATTCATGAACTCTTCCCAAAATACACATAAATTCATATTATGTGATAGGTCCAAGGAATGATGAAGGCAAAACCTCTTTAGGATATAAATGTTTTGCCAAGATATAAAGGTACCAATCTTTTATAAATGTTCATTTGATTTCATCAAGGGGTGATGGAAATCAAAGGTTAAACCTCAACATCAATTGATCCTTGACGTCAATAAAAGGATGTTAGGTTCCATAGTTGCATCTCTGGTAAATGATGCAACTAGCTAAGCAGTCTTTAGGAAATAATATAAGTTCCTAAAGACTTGAAGCAAGTGTGAACTTTTCATTTAGGAATAGAAAGTTCCAAGAAATGGATTTTCAATCCATGAACTTCTCCTAAACAAGTTATAAAGTTCAAGGATGTGTTCACAGTAACATTACTATTGGATCAATCATCAATAGATGCTTGGACTTTAAACATAATTTTGATTGGTGAAATATGTTAAAAGGACTCTAGTAACATCTGAAGATTGACCAATAATAATGAGTTTTGTATCAAACTCAAGAATAGAAATCGATATCACATAAATGAAAGTTCAACTTAAACTTTCATAGTGGCATGGGAAACCATCTCCAAAAGGTGATATTTTGTCTCTAGTTTGATACTCAGGAAATGAATACAATTGAATCAGTAAATTTTTTGGATATTATTTGAAAGAATTTCTTTCAAATGTTCTTTTAATATTGCAAAAGCTTCCAAGATGAATCATTTGCTCAAGTTATTCCTTAGAAGGAATCTCAAGTCTTTGAAGAAATGGCATTCTTTCAAGTATTGAGAATTAAATTCTTCATACTCTTTAAACAATAAATAAGTAGTTCCCTGGACATCCCAAACGACTAGAAGTGGTATTTCAAGTCCTATTTGTGATATAACCTAAAGGTATATCAAAGATTCTTAGCTTTGGAATATGAGAGGCATAAGTGTATGCTTGGACTTGAGAAAGATCTCTAAAAATCCTGCAGGTAAGCAAAGAAACTTTAGCTAGTTAGAAGATCTTACTTATAAAGATTTATTCTTTATTTTAGTCACAAGATCAACCAGACTTGATCAATCTTGGCCATGATTGTCCAAGTAATGTGCGATTCAAACTACTTTGTAGATTGCCCAAGTATTGGTAATAAAATTCCTTTTGGGAATTATTCACTCAGGTTCCATTTATTCGATGAAAAACTGTGAAAAAGAGTAAGCTGTTCCAAGTCTGAACAGAGTAAAGAAAATTCCAAGAATGTAGTCTGCAACCGTGAAGATGGTAATTAAGTCTATGGAAGGTAAAACTTAATGTTTGCCTATCCTTAAAGGGATTTTGATACAAATCCAGAAAGCATGAGCGGATGCTTAAGACTTAAGCAGTAAAGAGATTCCTAAATAAAGTCCCCGGGGTAGGTACCTAAAGCAACAGTAAACAAAGGAATCTAAAGACAAGAAGTCAAAAGCTCTTGTGGCTACAAAATTGGTCAAGAATAACCAATTGAACTTGAATTTGAGAAATTCAAGAACTTGGAATTCTGATTGGTTTTCATTTGAAAACCCTAGTAAAAAGGATTGGAGATATTCTATTAAAGGTTTTTCAAGTTCCCAAGGATAAGCACAAGATCGTGAAACGATCATGTCAGAGGATTAAAACCTAGAATATCAAGATAGAGATAGTATCTGAAATTGCAAAATTCTTGTCAAGAATTAATACTAGAAGATACTCTATCAAGAGATGTTTAGACTTTAGGATAAGAATCACCCACACATTAATGTGAATATAAAATAGGGTGGTATGGGACACCAGATTTTATACTCAGATTGATGTAGGAAAGATGGTATGGGACATCGGACCGTGGGATGATAATTATCTTTTATTCCTAGTTTGGATTTTTGAAGTTAGCTTTCATCCTCAAGGGAATTAAGACTTCAAGGAAAGTTTAATTCGTAAAGAATGAAAGTAGTATCTTACGATACTTCAAGATGACTTCAAGATCAAGGAAATTGAAGATATGAAGTAAGGAACTTCCAAGATCTTCTTAGAAGACTTCAAGCTTAAGTGTTATTGATCAGAAATATTTGATAAATTTCTGAAAGAAGTTGGACTTTGACTTTGAGTTGATCTTTTCAACTAAAGATTCAATTGACTAAGTCAAGTATCAAGCTCCTAGTGTAACTTGATAAATTCACTCTTTTAGACTCAAAGAAATGCACAAGAATTGCATTCACGATTAGGAGTCGAAAAGACTGAATGTGACATGAACTTAGTCTCAAGTGAAGCATTATTTGAAAACTAAACTCATCGATAGAACCTCAGTGGGTCGACACACTGATGTTGGTTACCACACTAGTATCTTGTGGTTGGATGATGTTTTTGATTTTCTTTGAATCTTTTTGAGAATCCAGCTTATTTCTCTTAAAGATAAAGACAATGCTTCAATATCGTGTTGAAATAGATCTTTGAAAAGTTGAAGTCCTGAGTCATCTAGTCTTTGACTCATAACAAATTTATGTTTGAATTGGTTGTACAGAGTCTTAGTTATTTCTTTCCGCTTTCCAAATCTTTTGAAATTGACTCAGATATAGTATCTGATTCCTTTTACAAAAGACCAGGGTTAGCCGGTTAGAATAAAATAACTAACTTGAACATCCTAGATAGATGTTATGTACAAGAACCTTTTCAATCTTCAAAAGGTGATAAGTCTAAGTGGACTTATTCATTTGAGTTTGCTTCAAGTTATAGCATAAATGATTTCCTGGAGTCCAGTATACTCTAGAATAGGGAAGTTAGGAATTGCTCATCAGATTGACAATTCCCAAGAACTTTCAGTTAAAAGTCTTTGAGAAAAGTGTCCTAAGTTGGACAATTTTCATTTTGAATTTGAATTGGTGAAGTTAGTATGGTTGATTCCACCGAAATGGTAAACTTTCTCTCACAGTTTACATAGGATTTTTTCAACTCATAAGGACAAAGTAGTCCTCTAGTTGGGTGATAAAATCAAGTAATTGTTGGATCAAAGTAAACCATTGTATAAACATCTAAGTTAGATGTTTGAGACAACCAAACTTCAAGTTCTCCAAAACAAATTCAAGTAACTCAAGATTCTTAAAGTCTTGCGAGGGATAAGAATCCCACCTTCATTACTAAGCCCATGCACCAGTTATGCCTAGAGATGGACTAGTAATTTGAATCCACCTAGTTCACATGTTTGTGCCTAGGTCACACATCCAGAAACTGTGAATTAGCCAGGGATGTCATTAGATCCACCCTCATTATTCTTCACTAGTTTGTACTTTGTCCCGTTCATCAAAGTACAAAACTAGATAGTGTTTTGAATCATTTGGGCAAGGATGCCACCACAGAGATGAGACATGTTCTTCCAGTTCTAGAACATGACCATGTTCTTCCAGTTTTAGAACATGAGGCTCGGGGGTTGCCTACAGTTATATATATAGCTTTATTTTCAAGGACGAAAATCTTTCCCAAGGGGGGAAGAATGTAATAAAGTAAGTTTATGATCTAGGGATCCGATGGCTTCAGACAGATCTGAAATCGGATACCATTTGGTCACTCGTCTGTAGGACCAAAGATCTCAAGAGTAGACTCAAGAATAAGTCATGTGCTCTCATATTCAAGTAATCTACTTAGCCTAGAGGTTAAGTCTCATGGTTGTAAAGGAAGAGGTCTTGGGTTCAACTCCCATGGGGAGCATGGGAAGAGAGTTTTGCCCAAAGAGCTCTAGAGCCTTGCAGTGGACTTAACTCAAGAGGTGAGTACAACAAGCACTAGTGGACTCTAGTGGAAGGTACTAAAGTAGTGGTCGAGATCACTCCAACCACTAATAGACTCTAGTGGTGGATAAGAAAGGAGTGGAGGAGATTGCACATGCACTTGGGGACTCTAGTTACATTTGTGGTCCTCATTAGTTCAAGCAGCTATATATACAGGCATTTGGTTGGGAGGAGAGTCATCTCTCAAGCATGTGGTGGTCGTAATTCTTAAGATGTTGCATCAAGGATGTGGTATCTTCTTTCTTGGGAATGAGCACATAAATCATCCACATATACTTCTAAGATCTTTCGCAAAAACTCTTTGAAGACATGACACATGAGCCTTTGGAATGTTGCAGGTGCATTTGTGAGCCCAAATGGCATCACACGAAATGCAAAGATTCCCGATTTGGTGGCAAAAGCCATCTTGTGTTGATCTGCTAGGGCAATGGCTACTTGGTTGTAACCTAAAAATCCATCAAGAAAGCTATAAACTTCCTTGCCTGCAACAGGCTCCAATAAATGTTCAGTGATTGGAAGCGGATAGCTATCATAACTGAACAACTCACAACTTCCCATTCTTCTTGGGTAGCACTACAATGGGTGACACCCATTCAGTGTGCTCAATCTCATAGATAAATCCAACTTCAATGAGCCTATCAATTTGTTCTTTTATTTTAGCTACATAAGTGTCATTATATGTGTAGGGCTTCTATTTGGTGGGTTTGGCATCAGTAGTCATGGGGATAGTATGAGAGTAGATTTTTGGATCTACTCCCTTTAAATCTCTATAGTGCCATGCAAACACGTCCCTATATTCCCTTAATAGAGATTCAAGCTCCATTTCTTCTTTTGCACTTAGGTCATCTCCTATGTAAGTACATCTCTCTTCGTTCCCTTCAATAGTGACTACAATTTTCTTGGTCTTTTCTTGGTGGCCTCTCTCTTAGGCATTCGTACCAAAATATTTCAGTCTTCAACTTCATATTTCTTGAAGTTTTCTGGTACTTCGAACAATGCTTCCTCCTCTTCTTGTTTCACCGATTTTCTTTTCTTTTTCTTTTGACTACCTTCACTTTCTTCCTTTGAATTTACCGTTTTAATGCTTGTGAGAGGTTCTTCTTCTTTTTGGGTAAACACTCTTACATCTTCTAGATAGTGCTTCTCTAAGTTAAAGCAATTATCCATCACAATGGACTCTAGATCCTCGTCATTCTCTTCTACTCCTATGACCTCACTAGGATCACATTCTTCTAGCAAGGTCTGACACATGAACACTAAAATATCATAACCCTCCTCATCACAATGAGGTGTCCACTCTTCTTCATTGACATCAATGTCCATGGTAGCTAAGATTTCTGCCCAACCATGAGGCTCAAATTCCTCATCGAGAAAGATCATCCGTGTATAGGTTGGGTCTTTAACTAGTCTTACTGGACCTTGAGAAGTTCCTTCTTCTCTCACCTTAAGATGTTTTTCCTCTTCCTCTACGACCTTGCACATCCACAAGTGAGTATCTTCATGTAGCCGTGATGGATCAGATTAACTTTCAGAATGCACAGAGATAGAGTCTTCTTTGCAACTAAACATAGCGGTGCTGCGGGTGGACACTTTGGGCCTGACAGAGTAATCAAGACCATTCTATTCTCAGGACTTTGGTGGCCCACTCCATATGGATGCACATACTTATGTGAAGAAATGTGACACATGCCAACATGCACAATATCCGATAAGAAAAGATGAGATGCCTTTGAGACCAATGATGGGAGGACGTGCATTTTTGAAGTGGGGTATAAACTTTGTAGGTCCTACTAACCCCCTAGCTAGAAAATCCCATGCAAAGTACATTATTGTAGCCAGAGATTACCTTACCAAGTGGGTAGAAGTGAAAGCCACGACAAAGAATGATGCTCAAACTACGGCTAAGTTTTTATCTGAGAATGTGTTCACCAGATATGGTTTACCAATAGAGTTAGTTAGTGATAGAGGTACACACTTCTTGAATGAAGTCATTGACAATCTTCTCCAAGAATTCCCGGTGATACATAAGAAGTGTGCCCCCTATCATCCACAAGCTAATGGACAAGCCGAGAGCACAAATACAATTCTATGTAATGTATTGACCAAACTTGTAAATAATAAACGCTCTGATTGGGATAAACAGCTTCATCATACTGTTTGGACTTACCGGGTTGCCTATAAAACGGTACTCAATGCCACCCCATTTTAGATGGTCTTCAGACAGAATGTTGTGCTACCATTAGATTTCCTAATCCCTGCTTTAAATGTAGCACAAGAGCATGAGTGGACTGGACATGAGTTGTCCTCTAGGATCTTCAATCTAGAACACTTAGAAGAGATGCGACTACGAGCAGCAACAGGCATCTATGCTGCAAAGAAAAGGCAAAATGCATACTTTGATGCACACATCAAGGATAAAGGATTGAAAGAGGGAGACCTAGTATTGGTTTACACACTAAAGCAAGATGCCCGTAAGATGGAAAAAAGAGGATATGGACCTGTGATCATAAATAGAATTTCCACGAGTGGTGCGGTTCAATTGGCCATGCTAGAAGGTGATATCTTGCCAAACTATATTAGTGGATGTAGAGTCAAGCTGTATCAAGAACCTCTTACAGAGGATATGCTAATGAGACTCAACTCTCCTAAGAAGCGAAAAGACGAAGAGTTAAGGGTAAGAGAAGCACAGGTAGAGGCCAAAGAGCCCATTAGGAAAAATAAGTTAAGGCGAGTAGGCCTAGATGTCAACCTGAAGGCCCCAGAATATCACATGTAGATGTGCCGAAAATCGGGCATAGTTACTTCTCGAATACTCGACCGACGTCCCTTTGTGACCATAGAGGTAGGACATGGAGAGAATGTGAGGACCATGAGAGCATTGATTGACTCAGGTGCAGCAACTAGTGCATTTAAACTTTCATATTGCCAAGACTTGCAATTGAACACCAATCCAATAGAAGCCTATCTCATAGGATTGGGAGGTGTGGAAACCCCTTGTTTGGGTGAGGTGGAACTTCCCATCTACCTTCAAGATGTTACAATGAAAGTCAAAATTCTAGTGTGTCACGATGAGGACCTTACAGAACCACTTGTCTTGGGTCAAGATTGGATTTATGACCATGCAGTCAACTTGAACCTAAAAAGTCAAATTCTTGAAGTTTGGGTACGGGAACAACGCATTACATTAGAATTAGAGAACTGCATGCTCACAAATCCAAGTGTCACACATTCTCTTAGTTCTTCTAAGACTAATCATATAGAAGAAGGTGTTGTATGTGTCAAAAGCTCTATGATGCAGAAGGAGTCAATCGTGGAAGAACAGGTTCGAAGGGGAGTGGATCTCTCTTCCTCTTCAAAGACTGATGCAGTCATAGTAGTTCCACCACAAAGGCAAGTACAAAAATTCAAGACAACTGCTATATTGAATAGAGATACACCATTCAACAAGAAAGTAGTTACGGGCATGAAGCAGATCTCGGTACAAAAAGGAGAGCAACCACTGACCTTGCCACCACAATTCTCATCCATGCAAACCAAGCAGTGGCTTCATG
The DNA here is from genome assembly GCA_020310875.1 of Ceratopteris richardii. Lineage (NCBI taxonomy): Eukaryota > Viridiplantae > Streptophyta > Polypodiopsida > Polypodiales > Pteridaceae > Ceratopteris > Ceratopteris richardii. Next base: position 31,816,950 of record CM035410.1, read on the forward strand.
GGTAAAGAGTTTCCCCATGAGTGTGGTAAGGTCTGGAATTTGCATGTCCATGTACAAGTCCATGGCAGTTGTGAAGCTTTCCCATTTGTCATGTGCCTTGATGACATTGATTACTTGTCTTACTATCTGATCCTCTTCAATCTTCTCTCCTATGCTTGCCAATTGGTTAGCCACATCCTTAACTTTAGTCATATACTCTGAAATGCTTTGCTTGGGTTGCTTCCTTTGAGTGGTAAATTCAATCCACAATTGGTTCTTCCTAGCCCTTGTGTTGGAAGAAAAATATGAAGACAATGTTTCCCAAGTCTCTTGGGACATCCTATAGTTCCTAATGTGTGAAAGAAGGAAATAAAAAATAGAGTTAAGTAAATATGACCTTGCTAATGCATCTTTGGCACACCATGAATTGAGTCTTTCATGCTCCTCTCTTGTAGGTTGTCCCTTGCTTCTCAAAATAGGCATCTCCTCATCTCTTGATATGTACATCGAGACCCCTTCCTTGCAAGTATGTCTTCATCCTTAAGGATCATGCTTGGTAGTTGTTCCTGTCCAATTTATCAATAAAAGAAGGAAAACCATCTCCCATTTTACCTCAAGTTGCTCTGATACCACTGTTTGGAAAGATGGATGAACACTTCAAGAAATGAGTTGGTACTGCTAATCCCTGCTTTGTACCTGCCCTTTGTTACTTCAGTATTCAGTTGTAGGCCCTTTTTCCTTTCCAATGACACTAAATAAGTGCCTATGTACTTTGGAGTTGATCCATATAAGGATTAATCCAAAAAAAATAACTTCACAAGTCAGAAGTCATTAAAAACTTGTTATTTTGGTTCACACACCTACTGCTTCTTAAGCTCAGTATTCCCAGCACAATAGAAATTAGAAAAATTTCTTCTGGGGATATCTAATTAGCTTAAAGAGCTGATTATTTCAAGTGGAATCACTTAGAATGATTGACTATACACAGACCAATCAATTTATCAAGTAAAGCATTACTCTCGACTTTTTAGGACCTTTCTAGAAAATTACTAGTGACCACTTCGAGATGCTTTCCTCCCAATTGGCTAAATGGAATGCCTTCAATTTTTGTTAGCATATAGCAGAGTTTGAGCTTGCTCCAATGATCTATAGAACATTGAAAATGATGGAGTAATGACTGAGATATGAGCAAGACAAGAACACAATTTTGAATGACAATGACGGAGAGCCCAATAGATATACTTAATGATGTATATGTATTATGAAACATGAATTTACAACATCATTGGCAAATGAATAATGCCAAATGATTGTGAGGTGAGTGAGCAATGAAGTGTGCTACTCAACCTCTGCTAATGATCAAATGTATACCTCTCTAAGTAAGAGTATATTGGCCACGAGGTTTCAAAGTGTTTTTATAGATGCTACCTTCAAATTTGAATTTGAATTCAAATTTGGCTCTCAATAAAAGTGATTCCTTATTCTAGGAGACATTCTCTCTAAGTGAAGTCACAAATTCTCATTCTATCTAACTCCACAAATTTAGTGGAATTACAAGATTCTTCCAAGTCAATTGACTTTTACGAAAGGTTAAAGATAAGAATCTATAAGCCATGGTTCATGTAAATCTTCAGAAGTTGCACATAAATCCTTCCAATTCCTAGGCAATTGTGAAGGCTTGGCATTTGCACCAACATCTAAGACCCATGGTTTGTGCGAGAGCCTTCTCAAAATGGGCCATTGATTTCTTAGGACCTATTAACCCTCTAGCTAAAGGATCACATGTGGACTATATAATAGTGGCAACAGATTATCTAACAAAATGGGTAGAAGAAAAAGCAACAAGAAAGAGTGATGCGCAAACTACAATGAAGTTTCTCTTTGAGAATGTCTTTACTCGCTTTGGACTACCTATAGAGATAGTGAGTGATAGGGGAACACACTTCATCAATGAAGTAATAGAATCCTTGATGAAGGAATTCCTAGTAATTCATAAGCAATCAGCCTACTATCACCCTCAGGCCAAGAGTCAGGCTGAAAGTTCCGATAAAGTGTTATGTATAATGTTGACAAAGTAGTAAAAAATGGAAGGTCAGATTGGGACAAACAATTGCATCATGCAATTTGGGCTTTCCGAGTGGCTTGCAAGAGAGCCATTGGAAGTACTCCTTTTAACCTAGTCTATGAATAGAATGCGATCTTACCAATTGAATTTTTAGTACCTACTCTATGTATAGCACAACAGTATGAGTGGAGAACCATGAACTATCCAAGCAATTAGACCAAAATTGAGAAACTACAGGAAACAAGCCTACAAGTAGTTGTGAGAATTTATGCTGCTAAACGGAGGCAAAAAGCATATTATGATGCACATATCAAAGACAAAGGCTTAAAGGAAGGAGATTTGGTCCTCATATATACATTGAAGCAACATGCCAACAAATTGCAGCAATGCGGATACAGACCATTATTGATAAATTGAATCTCAACAAGTAGAGCAGTAAATCTAGCCACATTAGATGGAGATGTACTTCCCAACTACATAAGCGGATGTAGAGTGAAACGATATATGGAGCCATTAACAGATCAAATGTTAGCATGAATCTTAGGAGCACATAATCGAAAGAAGGAAGAAGAGAGGGTTAGAGAAGAAGCATGCCAGGAAGCCTTAGAGCATATCAAGAGATGAATAGAGTGGATACGGCAAAGGGATGAACGATGTCTACAGGGAGAGGAACCTATACCCATGGCCAACTAACAAGTCAATAATATAAGTAATATGAGCTTTAACATCTCCCAACCATACTTAAACCTAGGAATTGGAAACACGGAGTATCAACTAGTGGATGCCCTAATTGACTCAAGAGCGGTCCTAAGCTGTATATGAGTGTTGTTAACCACACATCCCTTCACTTAGAAAATTTCTTTATGGAGCAAAAAGTTTTGGTATGCAAAGATGAAGACGCGATCGAACATTTGATCCTAGGGCAAGACTAGATTATTGAGAGTGAAGTGAGCATACATCTTGCACAAGGATGCATATCAACCAAACTAGGGCATAAAGAAATCTTTACTTTGCTAGAAGAAAGGCCGTCTCAAATCCATAAGGTCATCAAATGAAAAGAAGATAACCTAAAGGAGGAAAAGAAAATGAAACAATAAAGAGTATTTATCCCAAGAATGCCCTAATCTAGAATTGCCTGCAAATAAGAAAGTTTTGCATGATGGTGTGACCACCTTGCCCATGAGGAATGAGCCTAAGCAAGAGACTGAGGACATTACTTCCCAATGTGTCTACACTATAAGAGGAAAGCCCGCATGGACTTGTACTGTCCGAACATCACATCCCTATAATACTTGTCTACAATGGGTATGAAAGGATCGAATGACTCAACCAATCAACTCAACATAGAAGCAGATCAGCCAAAATTTTGGTCTCATCTCATTTTGGCCTCCAAATGCACTATCACAGTTCGAATGCAGGAATTTTTTTTCTTTTTGTGCTAAACATATATACAGGTTTTGGTTTGCTAATACAAGTGCCTCAATGTTAGCTAAAGATTTAATAGATCTTGAGAGGGTAGTTATGTTCAAATTTTTGAGATACGATCATTTTCTTTCATGAGGGTATTTTAGTTATATGCCATGGCTGAAGGGAATGATGTATTTTGTATGTTGGTTGTTGAGGATACGTTGGATGGTACCAATTACCCATTATGGGCATATATGATGGATCATGTATTGGTTGCAAAAGGAACATGGAAGATTGTGTAGGGTGTTGAAAGATGACCTACTACACTTGCAAATAGGGTCATTCAAGGTGATGTAGATGGCATTGAAGATGGTGATATTTAGGTTCATGTTCATGCTACAATTCTTGTTGCACCCATCGTAGAGGAACTTCATTGAGATGGTAGAGATGCTTAGGCAAATGAATTGATAGCCTTGTCTATCAAACATGCCATTATTCCTTATATACACTCTTCCAAAATAGCAAATTGTGCTTGGGATACACTTACCATTTTGTACCAGGAAAGAAATGAGGCTCATGTTGCTTACATCCAAAAAACATTGGACAGTGAGCATATGAATGAAGAAGATTCTATGGACAATTTTTTGAGATTTGAAGGAGTAGTTGCATTTGCTAATGAAGTCTGCACCAGCCATTTTGGCATAGTTTTTGCCTCCTCAATGTTAGCTCTCTCATCAACAAGTGCATCATGTAAATCTGCATTAGAAATGGGATGATCTACATCATCACATGAGACCTGCAAAGGTTGAGAAGTTGCCTCATTAGGACCGGCACTAGACTGTCCACCTGTAAAAAGAGGCAGCAAAGTATCATACATGTCTTTGGAGCTAACAGATGTCTCCTTACTACCTTAAAGAAATGGTTGAATAGCATCTTCCCCAAAAAAAACATCAGGGCTAACTAGAATGCATTTATTCTATAGATGATACAGACGATAGCTTTTACTTTTAGAACTGTACCCAACAAAAATACATTTTACTGCTTTATTATCCAAGTGTTTGCGATGTTGTTCAGGCACTAATGCATATGCCAAACAACCAAAAACACACATATGAGCAACATATGGCTTGCGATCATGCCAAGCTTCATATGGAGTGATAGACTATAGCGCTTTAGTGGGACTCTTATTAAGTACATATGCTGCAAACATGAAAGCCTCAAGCCAAAAACTATGTGGTAAAGCCTGACTCTTCACCATACACCTTGCCATCTCCATGAGTGACCTATTCTTTCGTTCACCAACTCCATTTTGTTGAGGTGTATACGCATTGTACACTAGTGTTTTATCCCACGTTCAGCCAGAAATGCATTAAAATCAGAAGACATATATTCCCCCCCTCGATGAGAACGGAGGGTGCCCATTTTACATGCTGACAGATTTTCATCCACAACCAAAAACAGTTCGAAGCACATGAACACTTCGGACTTTTCCTTTAATGGATATATCCATGCATGCCTGGAAAAATCATCGATGAAAGTCATGAAGTAAAGATAATTTCCAAAAGAAGGTGTTTATATAGGACCATAGACATCACTATGTACAAGTTGTAGCTTCTGAGTAGCCCAAACTAAACCATCTTTTGGATAGGACGAACGCTGCACTTTGCCCAAAATACAACCTTCACAAACATGTTTTCTAGTTGCCTCAAGTTCGGGCAAAAAGGACACAATTTCAGATTTCTACAGGTGTAGCAAACTAGCAAGATTCAGATGACCAAAGCGTGCATGCCAAAGCTTTGCATCTGACATAGCCTCAGAATCATGTACTGCACATGCCGAATAATTTACATATCTTTCATAGTCTATGAGCTTATACATCCCACGACATAAAATGCGAGAAGCAATAATCACGTCGCCATTTGATAGATCATGAACTGTACACCTATCATCAACAAATTTCACAACCAAGCCAATCTTGGCTAATGCAAAAACTGATAATAGATGTTTCTTGATCCCTTGCACAAACAAAGCATCTGACAAAGTGAAAGAATTACCATCACCAGTAGTCATAATGATCTTACTAACTCCCATAACAGGATAAGAGGAGTTTTTGGTGCATGTAACAGTATTCTCTATAGGGGCACGCTCGAGTGAAGAGAAAAAATTGCGCTTCGAGGTAATATGTTTGGTCGCCCAACTATCAAAGTACCAGACATCTGAGTCTACTGAAGAAATGAACTTCTCATGAGAAGATGGGTCAAAACTACAAACAATAGTAAACGCCCATTCTTCTTCCTGCACAAGATTAGCAGACTTTGTTTTTGGAGTAGAGGCCTCTGCAACAACCATTCCTTCCTCTTTTGTAGCCAGTTTAGGATAGTTCTTTATGATATGATCATTTCCTTTACAGTACTTGCAAAACAATTTCTACTTTTCTGATTTCTTTTCATGTTTGTCTTCCCTCTTCGATTGTGTAGAATTAGGAGATTTTTGCTTATTAGTTGAAGAGCTCCATTTTCCTTTGCCCTTCTGACTAGCCAAGAAAGCTTGATCTGCAACTCACATTATGGACGTGATTTTCTTGGACTCATCTTCCTCCAATAGAGCAAAGACTAACTCATCAAATGATAAGGCATTTGGATTTCCTTTCATCATCAACCAAAGAGTAGAAGCAAAACTCTGATATGAATCAGGAAGACCATTCAAAACGGTCTACACAAGTGAGCATCTCGTATAACCTCATCAACAGAAATCAACTGTTCCTTCAAGTCTATGATCTTTGTTAGGAAACTGCGCATGGAATCACCTTCATTCATGTGCTCACTCTCCAAATCTTTTCGGAGGTAAGCAACATGAGCCTCATTCCTAGCTTGGTACAATGTGGTAAGTGTATCCCAAGCATCCTTAGTTGTTCTCCAAGAGCAAATATGAGGAATAATTGCATGTTTGATAGACAAAGCTATCAATGCATGTGCATGAGCATCTCTGCCATCTCAACGAATTTTCTCTGCAGTAGGTGTTGCAGAAACCGCAACACCAACATGAATATGCAAAATATCATCATCTTCGACACCTTCTACATCAGCTTCAATACCTGCAATTGTAATAGTTGCAAGTGTGATAGGATGTTTTTTGACACCCTGCACAATGTTCCACAATCCTTTTGCAACCAATACATGTCGCATCATATAAGTCCACAACAGGTAGTTGGTACCACCCAACTTATCCTCATTAGCCAACATACGAAATACATCACTTCTTTCAGCCATGGCCGATGAATACAATACCTTGATGCAAAAATTTGACTATATCTCAAAAAGTTCAACAAAACTGCCCAAACGAGTTCTGCTAAACCTACAACAGACTTTGAGACGCTTATACTGGCAAACCGAAAGTAGTATATACCTTTGGCACAAATAGATGAAATAGCCTGCACAAGCGCTACGATAGTGAGTTCGGAGGCCGAAACGAGCTCAAATCGCAATTTTGGCACCCTGAGTATGCACACCGAATTTTATGCGAATCTGAGGCTACTTTGATACCAATTGTTGGAGTTAGATGTCTGCACAAACATGTGAACAGCATAAGGAAGAAGTAGAAGCTTGGAGCATAACACACGATACTCAATATATTACTAGAGAATGTACAAAGATAAGTAGTCCATTAGGGGAATAGGCGTATATACAAGCCTGGGGAAAAAAACCTCCTAAAGAGGGAAAAAAGTGCCCCGGCGGTCCTAGAGTGTTCACACACATCACTACCTAAATATATCAACAATATGTACCAAGTCCAATAAGTTGTTGTGGATGTAGCCTTTGTGGCTGAATGGTTGTCTTTGTGCCTTCCCAATCTGACATGCATCACATCTATTGATCATGTGTTGCTTTGATATGTTTGGGAGTCCTAGAACACTTTGATCTCTGCATATATCTTTCAAGGTTCTTATATTCACATGAGCTAGCCTCTTATGACACTTCAAGCTCACTTAGGGTTTGAGACCCAAAGTTGAATAGAGCTATGTTTTTGGTTTCTCCTATTTCAAAAGTAAAGATCCTACCATGCTTCTCATCTTTGGCTATCTTCTTGAAGCCTTCACATGGATCTTCCACAAAAGCTCCATGTTGGGTGAACCTAACTTGCAAGCGTTCTTCAACTATTTTTCCTACACTTATCAGGTTTCTAGTGATAGTGGGAACATAGTACCTTGCTAAGAATATTTGTCCTGCCATTGGAAGCTTTGACATTACAATCTTCTCTAGACTATGCTTTATATCATCTCATATTTGAACTTCATGTCTATGCTTTGGACTTTCCAAATCAGATAAGAGTGTTATGTTACCTGCAACATGATTTGAACATCCTGAATCTATGTAAAATAAATGATCATCCTCTTTACCTTCCTTCTGTCTAAGATTCATCAAGAGCAATGAGTCTTCATGTTGTTGATCTTCAGAATAATTATTGTATTCCCTTCTGTTATGGCCTCTATTGTTATTGTTGAATTTGTGTCCACCTTTGCCTCTATTGTTGCCATATCCACCTCTTCCACTTCCTTTCTAGGTCTTCCCATTGAACCAAAAATTTTGAGAGGTGTGGTTGGCCTTATCACAAATGGAACAAGGTTGAACATTCTAGCCTTTGTTCTTGTTATGCTTTGGTTCTTTCTTCTTCCGTTTCTTCATGCCTGCAAAGTTGGCTTGGAAAGTCTCCTCTTCATCTTCTTCCTTCTACTTGCCTTTTAGATTCTTCTCCTTCTTATCTACATATAGAGCACTAGTTAAATTACCATGATAGGAGATACCTTCTTTTATGCTATTGTTGGCCTCTTGATGAAGAGTTATCCAAGAAAGATGTTGAAGTCTCGATTTTGCACATCCATGATGCGATCATAGGCTATGGTGAAAGATTGCCATAGCTTGTCATCTCTAATCCCATTGAGAATTTGCCTCATGATGGAATCTTCTTCAATCAGCTCTCCAATGGATGCCAATTGATCAGCAACCTCCTTGATCTTTGTAACAACCTTAGTGGTGGTTTTTTTTGGACTCTTCTTCATTGGGTTGAACTCATTCCAAAGATGGTTCCTCCTTGCCTTTGTACTAGTAGAAAAAAAAGTCTTTCGAGCATCCCAAGTCTCTTGAGATGTCTTGCATCCTCTAATATGTGATCATAGAAATTGAGAGATAGAGTTGAGTATGTATGACCTTGCTTGAGCATCCCTTGCACACCAAAGTATGAACCTATTTGTTTCCTCTTGAGTAGGTCCTCCCTTGGATCTTGGAATAGGCATTGCTTCATCACCTGATACAATCCCATATAGGTTTCGTCCTTGCAAATAAGCCTCCATTTTGATTTTCCAAGTAGCATAATTTTGTCTATCAAGCTTCTCAATCATTGATGGAAAGCCAACTCCCATCATGAAGTTGCTCTGATACCACTGAAAGAAGTTGGAGAAGCTAGGAGAGGCTTAGAAAGATGAGTTGTCAAGTGGTGAAGTTGGTCTAGCAAACCAGCATAGGACCATCCCTAACTCTTTTGTTATGTAAACTAGGTCTTCGAAGCTTGTGTTAGTATAATAAAACCCAATAGATACTTTGGAATATCAACAAGAAGAAGTCGATGGAAAACAGATAACTTGCACCATGACTAGCTCACAAAAACCTTCGAAATATGGATAGAAGTTGTGACTTCAAACACTGAGAGCAGCCAGCAAAGTAAAAATTGGAAAGCTTCCTCTTAAGGGAGTTTCATACATAGGGTTGGCCTGCTAGAATTCATAAAAGCCTTGATTTATATGAACTATACAAGGAGCGATCACCTTAATACTGAACTAGTGCCATCCTGAAATTTCAAGAGTTCGAGAGAATGACCTTGAGATTGAAAATCTTTCTAAAATTAATGAATCAAATGGTATGAAACTTTATAAGAATAAACTAGACCATAATACCTTTCCAATGAGACCTTAATCATTGGATTTGGAGCTCTTTCGAGAGAGAAGCACTCTTTGCACATTGGCTGAATCTGAGGAAGAAGGAGTAGTAAACTAAAGTGGCACCAAGCAATGAACAAGAAGTATATGTATTGCTTCAAATCTCATGTTACTTAGTGTAAAAATGTTGTGGAGTCTTGATATAGACTCTTGAGTACATGGATAGGCCTTTTCTTTAAGGATTTGAATTCGAAATTAGGCAAATTTGTAAGTTTAGATTGATTGATTGATGAATCATTCGCAACCACTTCTAGCTCATGGCTTCTAGGCCTTTTACTTTTTCCTTTTACAAAATTAAATGCTTTGCAACTTACATAAGAGGGTGATCCTATGATCAATCTCTCAATACAACAAATCAATGCAAATAAAACTCTACAAGGAGTATATGTGGCATCATTCCAATGATCAATTTGATGAAGACCATGTCCACTTCAAGCATAATGAAAGCTTGTTGTTCCAACATTTTTTTAGATATGTTTATAATGTTGGAATTTGGGGCCCCAGGATCGTTCCAAACTAAAACCTTTTAAGCATACACACTTAATTAATTAAGATGACAAGTGAGAGATAGAAAGAGAGATCTTGAGACAAGGATAGGGAATGTAAGTTGGATGCTTACGCACTAAAAAATAGATGTCCAAATTACAACATGGGAGTACTACTCAACAATATGAATTGGTACACTCACTAATGGAAGAATATCCAAGAAGAGAATGATACAAAATTTAGATTATGTTGAAATAATCTAAGTGTGTGAAGTGAATGAGCAACAAAGCTAACCTTATTCTCACAAAATAGTGTAACAAAATTGTAAATCAACCAACCCTAATTTTGAGATTAGGGTAGAGACACCTTAAAAACAAAATATAAGGTTAACTCACAAAAGATAGTTACCACCACCTTGTAGAAGACTTCTTGCTCCAAGAGAGTAGCCTCTCCTTCACCAAAACTTCACCTCCTCAAGAGTGTGTGAACACTCTCTCTTCAAGAAGACCTCCTTCTAGCTTTGAGTGATTATCAAGTGTGTGCCCACCATGCTCCTTATATAGTATAAATCTCCTTGAATAAAGCAAAACTACGATTCCCACAAATAAAGCAAAATGTAGTCTAAGCAAGCAACGTGGGGATCCATAAAAAACGTAGCAACCAATAAAAAACGTAGCACATGATTTGTAGCGATCAATAAAGCATTCTTTTGCTTTATGCATAAAGATCACTTTTGCTGGCTTTTCATGAGTTCTAAATAAAACTCATCATTGCTATTAATCTTGCTTTTGAATTAAGTGGTTTCACACTATGAAATTTCAGGTTCACATGGAATAAGAACTATTGGACCATATGATATTGACTCCAACAATCCCTCCTTCAATGTCATATTGGTACAAGCCTCAATAACCTCCAAATCTTCTCATGATTGTCTCTAGTCAATGCTTTGGTAAAAATATCTACAACATTCTCACTAGAAGGAACATAAACCAGCTCAATGTGCTTCTTAGCTATCTGCTCTCGAATATAGTGCTAATGTACTACTATATGCTTTGTCCTTGCATGATGGACTTGATTCTTTGTTATAGCTATAGCACTTTGGCTATCTGAAAATATCTGAATGGGTTCATATACTTTCACATCAAGATAACTGAAAATCTTCTGCAACCATACTGACTCTAGAGTAGTAGTAAATGTTGCATGATATTTAGCTTCACACAATGAAGTGGAAATAGTGGGTTGTCTCTTTGAAAGCCATGAGATAAGACAATCTCCAAGATAAAAACAAAATCCACTAGTACTTCTTCTTGTGTCTCTATCACCTGCCCAATGAGAATCTGAAAATCCTTTTAGTAACAAATGTGTAGATTTCGAAAATACCATAGTAAAATTTGAAGTTCCCTTCAAATATCGAAAGATCAGCTTTATTGCTTTTCAATGTAACACTATCGGATTCTGCATGAACCTTGATACTTGAGAAACTGCAAACTGTATATCAGGACGTGTATTACAAAGATATATCAAGCATCCAACTGCTTGACTATACAGAGTAGCTACAAATGTCTCTACATCTGCTACCATTTGTAAATACATGCTCTAATCCATAGGTGTTTGCATAGGTTTAGAATCACTCATCTGAACACCAAAAGTTTCTCAATGTACTTCTGTTGTGTCATATAGATACACTCATCTTGAAACATAAACTCAATCCCAAGATAATAATGCAAAATGCCTAAATCATTCACATCAAATGTTTGCTTCAATTGTTCTTTGAACATTTGCAAATCTTCATCTCTGGGACCTCTGACTATAATATCATCCACATAAATGATTTCTATAATCATCATACCTGTTTTTTAATCCATGTAAAGCTTTTATAAGCTTACACACTAAGTGTTCTTTACCTATCTCTTCAAAACCTTTTGGCTAGTGAATATACACATCCTCATGTAAATCACCATTTAGAAAAGCAGTCTTAATGTCAAGTTGATATATATGTCAACCAAAATGTGTTGCTAAAGCAAGTATTGACCTAATAACAGTCATCCTAGATGTAGGAGCAAATGTCTCATCATAATCAATACCTTTTTGTTGTGCATATCCTTTGACAACTAACCTGACCTTGTATCTATCAATAGTACCATCCACTTTTATTTTGATTTTGATGATCCATTTTACACCTATAGCCTTCTTTCCCTCTGGTAACTCACATAGCCACCAAGTTTGATTCTTATGAATAGAATCAATCTCTTCTTGCATATCTTTACTCCAAATAGGAATGTTAAGTGTATCTTTAACACATGCAGGTTCATCCTCAATTGTAGTAAGTTACAAAATATCATGGATCTCAAAGTCTTCAGCAAAACTTGCATGATCTCTTTGTTGTTGCTGTCTAGTCTAACTTCTTGTTCTTATATGATCTTGTTGTTGTTGTCTAGTCTGACTGCTTGTTCTTCTAGAAAAAGTCTTTATACCACCATCTTTGCAAGTCTGATATAACCATGTAGGTATATCCTTAAATAGTGGTGAAACTCTTTCTGAATTTTTAGCTTCCACTAGTTCATGGACTTGTCCTCCCAAGGTACTAGGACTTTGTGGAACTTTAACTTCTTCCATTTCTCGAACCAAAGTCTCATGTGGAACGGACTCTGTAGAAGGTTGTGAAGTTCCTCTTTCTTCAGCTCTTTCTTGAATCCTAGGAATTTTAACTCCCTCCTGATATGGCTGAACATGTATATCCAGAATCTTTCTAAAAAACCCATAGTCATTTTAATTAGTGAACTCTAAAATTCTTCATCATAAACCTTATTTTCAACAATATAAACATTACATGAAAGAATAACTTCACCTGTCTCTGGAACATAAAACCTGTATCCTTTACTCTCAACAGGATATCCAATAAAAACAGCTTTCTTTGCCTTTACATCTAGTTTGCGTCGGTCCTTTTTCTCAATATGTACATAAGAAAGTGATCCAAACACTCTGAAGTAACTCACATTAGGTTTTCTACCATAATAAGCTTCATACGGTGTGATTACATTTAAAGCTTTTATAGATGACCTGTTCAAAGTGTGGTTAGCTCCATGTACTACATCAAACCAGAATTTCGATGAAAGCTTCTTGGATGTCATCATGCTTTGCATCATTTCAACAAGTACTCTATTCTTTCTTTCTGCAACAACATTCTGCTAAGGAGTATAAGCAATAATAAGATGTCGATTAATACCTTTCCCATAAAGAAATGTTTAGAACCCATTTGACAAGTTTGCTCCACCTCTATCACTTACTGAGAATCTGGATAGTTTCGTAACTTCGATTTTTAACCATATCTATAAACTTTTTGAACATAGGAAAGACTTTTGACTTCAACTTAAGACCATAGATCCATGAGTATCTCATAAAATCATCCACAAATAGAACAAAATACCTGAAGCCCTAAATAGAGTCTGCTATCATAGGTCCATTCACATCTGAATGAATAATCTGCAATTTTGGTAGCTGTAATATGACCATGTTTCTTGAAAGGTGGTTTATGCATCTTACCTTCAAGACATCCTTCACATATATCTAAATTAATTGGTAGCTTGAATGAGGGTAAACTCTCAACCTTACCTTTGTCTTTGATACTCTTGAGAGCTCCAAAACTAATACGTCCAAATCTTTCATGCCATAGCTTCATATCTTCCACCGGTGATGAGGATTTGATCGCATATGCCTGACTGATTTTTGACAAAACAAAGATCCCTCCTCTATGCTCACCTTGCAATATACACTTGTCATCTTTGTGTGATAAGATCTTACAAAGATCTCTATCAAATAAAACTTTAAAACCATCACCTAAAAATGCAGATATAGATAGCAGATTCTATTTCATTTCAGGTATGTATAAAACATTTGAAGTCTAAAAATTGCCACCTTCTCTTGACTTTAGGGTCACTGTACCTATTCCCACAACATCCAAATCATTGCCATCTGCAATAGTAACTCTTCTATGTGTAGAATAAGAAAGGGAAGAAAACACATCTCTACAACCTGTCATATGCTTTGTAACACCTGAGTTAAATATCCAAGGACTTGCTGAAAGAATGTAACACTGCCTCATCAAAAGCTACTTCCTCAATAGTGATAGAGGCATAAAAATCACCTTGAGGTTTCCCTATTTTATCATCTTCTACAACATTACCTGATGCCTTTTTCTTTTTTGCTGCTTTTAAATGTGATAGAGGCATAAAAATCACCTTGAGGTTTCCCTATTTTATCATCTTCTACAACATTACCTGATGCCTTTTTCTTTTTTGCCTTTTTCTTTTATAACATGCTGCTTTTAAATGTCCAAGTTTCTTGCAGTAAAAACATATTACTTCCTTCTTCTTAGAAGACTTCTATTTAGATGTAGTAGATATAGAATCTGAAGTAGAAGGTGAGAGGGACCTAATTTCCTTCTTGGATTGTTTTTCTTTCTTATTCTTCTTCTTCTTATTACCCTTTGATGAAGATGAAAGTGCTTCTTCATTCTCTTCCATTCCCTTCAACTGATCTTCATCTTGAAGTAACAAGAATTCTAACTCTTCAAATGTAACCTCTCTATCTCTTGTGGTAAGGGTAAGAGTGGTTATGAAAGATCGTTATGAAATATGTCATATTATGGGTGTTGAATGGGAACACCTCTAAGATGAGGTGGCAAGTTTTTCCACATGGCATTAGATAGATGCATTTTTATAATATTAGGGAGAAAGCTTATGAGGGATTTTCTCATGAGTGAGTATTTTAGAAGAGGACTGCTTGGGCGTGGCTGGGAGGAGAACAACAAACGAATCTCTGTGTGTAGCAAAGGATTGCCTCGCCTGGCTCATGAGAGTAGCATTCAACAACAAAAGAGATTGCACATCTAATAGTTGGTGTTAGAGCGGCATTCCAAGCATCATTGAGAGTATATATATTGAGAGTATGGTGTATGGACTTCTTAGACGAATCATTAGATTCATCAAAGTAATATGTTAAGGAGGAATTTTGCTTCCTCAAAGACCCCTTTCTGGCACTTTTTGAAAAAACAAATGTTAATTTTTATCAAACTCCACTTTTGGAAGTAAGAAAAGAGGCCATTTAGGAGGCTTTCCATGGATTATTTATACATATATGAAGGATGATGTATGTATTATCATGGAAAATAAGAAAATCCAAGAAAAATCCACATTTGGAGTGGATTAGGAGCTTGCCAAAAGCTCCCATTTAAGTTTTTGCTTAAAAGTAAAAATCTTGATTTAGGCCTTGTTGGATGTGATGGCTGGGTACAATCAGAAGATCAAGTTGGTGCTGCTAGACCTGCTTCACACCTGCCCTCTTTTCTCTTCAGATATGGTTTGGAGACTTCTTGAGCTTCCAAATGACACCAAGAAACTATATATGTGCTTTACAAAGTGATTGAGTAATGATCAAATCAAAACAGATAAGTTTGAATCTTCATAAGTCCAAAAAACTTGCTATTCCTGTAGTGACACCTGCTCAGTCCTAAGCTCAGTGTGTCCAGCACACTTATAATTGGTCTAATTCCTTCTGGGAGTATTAAATTAACTTAACAAGCTACCATTATCAAGTTAAATCACTCCAAATGACAAACTATACACTGAGCATGATGTTTAGCAAAATCAGGAACACCCCCGACTTTTTAGGAATCACACAGAAATATACCAGTGATCACTTCGACAGCGATTTCTCCCAATTGGCTGAATAGATTGACTTGAAACTTTGTAGTGTTGTAGAATGCTTTGAGCTTGTTCCAATGAGCCCTTGATCATCAAATTTGGTTCAGTAGATCTTGAGATATGTTCTGTTGAAGTTGACAGACTTGGAGGTAGTCACTCAGAGAAAACACAGAGTAAAAACTATGAGTATATGTATTGATACTATCAAATGTACATTCCCATTGGCAAGAGATGTAATGCACAATGGTACTCTGAGGTGTAGGCTAGGTAGTAGCTCTCACACACTCACAAATTTGCTTGGATTAGCCTCGGGAAGAGTGTTATTAAACCCGCGACTTTTACATTGACTTTTATAGATGTTTTGAAGAAATTTGAATTTCAAAATTCAAATGTAGGCTCCCTCAAATCTCTCAACTAATCTCATGGAGATATTCTCTCCATTCATACCTTTCAAACTCCACGACTTTTGAAGGTAGGTACAATTACAAGAAATCACTTTGACCTTTACATAAAGTAATAAGTAACTAAGCATAGGCATGTGTTCCTATGCTCTTTCTTGAAATGAAGTAATCCAAACTTTTGCAATAAACTTCAATGTTGATATCCAAAGCTAAGTGATCTTTGTGCAATCTTCATGTTGAGTCTTCAAGGGCACACAACAATGCCAAGTGTTATGGCTTGTTTGCACCAACAGCTCCCCCTCAAGCCAAACACTTGCTTGAGTCTTCATCTTTATTCTTCAATGATATCCTGTAATCCAATCATGGATTTAAACCTGCATAGCTTGCTTCCATCCAAAGCTTTTGTAAGTAAATCTGCACATTGAATATTAGTGGATACATATGATAATTGGATTTCTTTGCTCAGTAATTTCTCCCTCACATAGTGGTAATGAACCTCTATGTGTTTTGTCCTAGCATGATACACAGGATTAGCAGCTAAATGAAGTGAACTTGTGTTATCACCAAATATGATAGGTGGCCTTGTGTATAGGCCCAATTCTGAATAGAGTAACTTCAACCATATTGATTCTTGAGTGGCATTGGCTAGCCCTCTGTACTCTGCCTCAGTAGATGATAGAGCCACTGTGGGTTGTTTCTTGGATGACCAAGAAATTGGTTTATCACCTGCAAAGCATATGTAACCAGATGTACTCCTCCTGTCATCCTTGCAACCTGCCCAATCTGCATCTGAGTATACCTTGATATCAATGTCTGATGAATATGGATAATACAAACCATGATTTTGTGTTCCCTTTAGGTACTTTACTATCTTCTTGGCTGCCTCCAAATGTGGTACTCTTGGCTTATGCATAAATTGGCTAAGTACACTAACACCATATGAAATATCAATCCTAGTTAAGGTAGCATAGTTAAGACTACCTACCAAACTTTGGTAACCTGTAATATCCTTGAGTTCTTCTCCTTCATGTGCACTGAGTTTGTGGTTGACCTCCATAGGAATGTTTGAGACTTTAGCTTCCTGCAAGTTAAACTTCTTGACCATGTCCTGAATGTACTTCTTCTGAGTAATGAATATACCTGAATTTGTGTAGACCAATTCAAGTCCTAGGAAGTACTTCAATAATCCAAGATCATTGATCTTGAATTCCTTCATCATTTGACCTTTGATGTGTCTAATTCCTTGAACATCATTTCCTGTAATAATGATGTCATCAACATAGACACACAAGTATATTACCTCTGAATTGTTCTTCTTTATAAACAATGAAGTATCTGCTTTACTCATCACAAATCCTTGATCCAAGAGATAGGTTGTCAACCTATAGTTCCATGCTCTAGGTGCCTGCTTCAATCCATACAGAGCTTTCTTCAATTTGCAAACATGATTTACCTTATTGGGATCCTCATAGCCAGGTGGTTGTGACATGTAGACCTCTTCAGATATCCATCCATTCAAGAATGCATTCTTCACATCCAATTGGTACATGTTCCAATTTTTGGATGCAGCTACACTCACCATAATTCTGATAGTTGGCATCTTTGCCACAGGAGAAAATGTCTCCTCATAATCAATGCCTTGGGTTTGTGCAAAACCCTTGGCTACCAACCTAGCTTTGTACCTGCTTATTGTACCATCTGAGTTCCTTTTGAGTTTGTAGATCCATCTGGATCCTATGACCTTCATGGAGTCCTTCTTGGGTACCAAGTCCCAAGTATCACTCTCCTTGAGAGCCTCCATTTCTTCATCCATTGCTTCCTTCCATTCTGGTTTAGTAATAGCTTCCTCAAATGTACCTGGTTCTTCACTTAAGATATCCTTTGCAAGATATACAGAGTGCTTGGTTACAAGTGAAGTATCATATCCATACCTAATAGGTTTCTTCTTTTCCCTTGAAGATCTCCTCATAGCTTGAGTTGAGGATTCTGGGTTGTCTTCAAGTTGCTTCAACTTCATCTTCCCTTTGGATTTCCAAGCTTTGAATTCTTCAATGTTGATGGTGTCTTCATCATCTGAACTTGTATCCTCATTCTGAGTTGGTTCTTGTCTGACAAGCTTTGGAAAGTCTTCTTCCATATCATAAGGTAGGCTAACTTTCCTGCACTCATTATCATACCATGAATCATTTTCATCAAAGATTACATCTCTGCTTACCTTGAAGCCTTTGTTTGAGGGGTTATAGAACCTGTATCCTTTCTGATTCAAATCATAACCAATAAAGATACACTTTTCAGCCTTAGGGTCTAGCTTTCCCCTTACCTGTGAGGGAATATGCACATATGCAACACACCCAAAAATCTTGCAATGATCTAGAGAAGGTCTCTTACCATGCCAAGCCTCATAGGGTGTCATTCCATCAAGTGTCTTTGATGGCAACCTGTTGATTAAGTATGTGGCAATAGATACACTCTCTGCCCAAAGATAATTTGGTAGTTTCTTCTCATTGAGCATAGACCTAGCTGTCTCCACAATGATTCTATTTCTTCTTTCAGCTACCCCATTTTGTTCAGGTGAGTACCTTGTGGTAATCTCCCTCTTGATGCCTCTTTCCTGCAAGAAGTCTTCAAAGTCATTGGAGAAGTATTCTCTACCACCATCAGACCTTAACCTCTTCAAATGTCTACCTGTTTGATTCTCTACTAATGCAAGATACCTTTTGAAGCAATTAAATACTTCATCTTTATGTTTCATGAAGTACAAGACAGTCCATCTGCTATAATCATCTATAAAAGATACATAGTACCTTGACCCAGATATGGATGGCTCCTTGCTTGGTCCCCACACATCTGTATGCACCAATTCCAAGTAATCTTCATGCATAAATCCTTTCTTGGTATATGGCAACCTGTGTGACTTACCAAATTGACAAGCCCCACACTTGTATATCATGTGTTGCTTGGATACATTAGGTATCCCAAGCACACATTGATCTCTGCTCATCTGCTTTATGGTTCTCTCTCCAATGTGACCCAATCTCTTGTGCCACATCTCCAATTCTGATAAGGTTTGGTCCCTATAGTTGTACAAGGCAATATTTTTAGTATCCTCAAGTTCAAAGGTAAATAGTCTACCTGACTTCTCTCCCTTGGCTATCCTTCTGAATCCATGTCTTGGATCCTCCACAAATGCACCATGTTGAGTGAACCTGACCTGTAGACCTTTTTCAACAATCTGACCTACACTCATCAGATTCTTGGTGATTGTTGGAACATACAATACTCTGCTTAGCAAATTCTGATTACCATCACTTGTTTTGACATTACCTACTTTAACCACTGAGTGTTTAGTGTCATCACCTGTCTGCACTTGGTGCTTGCCTTTAGGTTCTTCCAAATCAGAGAGTAAGGCAACATTCCCAGCTACATGGTTAGAGCAACCTGAATCAATATAGAACAAATGATCATCATTGATACCTGATTTAGATGTCATGTTCATAATCAACAAGGAATCATCTTGATCCTCTGCATAATTATTGTAATCCTTTCTGTTCCTGTATCCTCCTTGATAATTTCCATTGTGATTGTAGCTATTGTTGTAATTATTGTTGTAGCCATGGTAGCCTTGAAATTGATTGAACCTGCCTCTGCCTTGGGAGTATCCTCCTCTTTGGTGACCTCTTCCTCTTTGGTTCTTGTAGTTTTTGTAGCATTCATCTGTAGTATGGTTAGACAAGCCACAAATATTGCATGGAGATTGATTATAGGGTCTCCCCCTACCTGACTTACCTCCTCTGCCCCTACCTCTAGATGATCTACCTCTCCCTGCATAGTTTGCTTGGGAGGTGGATCCTTCATCATCAACTTTCTTACTTTTACCCTTATCTTTAGACTTCTTATCTGTATATAGGGCAGAGGGATTGTTACCTTTTGATTGCTCTCCATTCTTTGTGATCTTGGCTTCATGTGTAAAGAGTTGTCCAATCAGAGTTGTTAGATCAGGTGCTTGAATGTCCATGTACAAGTCCATTGCAGTGGTAAAGCTTTCCCACTTGTCATCTGCTTTGAGTCCATTGATCACTTGTCTGACTATTTGCTCTTCTTCAATTTCTTCTCCAACACTTGCAAGTTGATCTGCTATATCTTTGACTTTGGTGACAAAATCTGAAACACATTGTTTTGATTGTTTCCTAAGAGTTGTAAACTCAATCCATAGCTGATTCTTTCTGGCCCTTGTGCTTGATGAGAAATATGTTGACAAGGTTTCCCAAGTCTCTTGGGAAGTCTTACAGTTCCTAACATGAGGTAGAAGAAAATCAGAGATAGAGTTTAGAAGATATGACCTTGCTAAAGCATCTTTAGCACACCATTGATTTAGTCTCTCATGCTCATCCTTTGTAGGTAGGCCTCTGGTTTTGAATGAGGGCAACTCCTCATCTCCTGATATGTATCCATACAAGCTTCTCCCTTGTAGATAAGTCTTCATTCTTAATGACCATGCCTGGTAGTTATTCCTATCCAATTTGTCAATAAAGGAAGGGAAACCATCACCCATGATTACCTTGTTTTGCTCTGATACCACTGTTGGATGTGATGGCTGGGTACAATCAGAAGATCAAGTTGGTGCTGCTAGACCTGCTTCACACCTGCCCTCTTTTCTCTTCAGATATGGTTTGGAGACTTCTTGAGCTTCCAAATGACACCAAGAAACTATATATGTGCTTTACAAAGTGATTGAGTAATGATCAAATCAAAACAGATAAGTTTGAATCTTCATAAGTCCAAAAAACTTGCTATTCCTGTAGTGACACCTGCTCAGTCCTAAGCTCAGTGTGTCCAGCACACTTATAATTGGTCTAATTCCTTCTGGGAGTATTAAATTAACTTAACAAGCTACCATTAGAAAGTTAAATCACTCCAAATGACAAACTATACACTGAGCATGATGTTTAGCAAAATCAGGAACACCCCCGACTTTTTAGGAATCACACAGAAATATACCAGTGATCACTTCGACAGCGATTTCTCCCAATTGGCTGAATAGATTGACTTGAAACTTTGTAGTGTTGTAGAATGCTTTGAGCTTGTTCCAATGAGCCCTTGATCAACAAATTTGGTTCAGTAGATCTTGAGATATGTTCTGTTGAAGTTGACAGACTTGGAGGTAGTCACTCAGAGAAAACACAGAGTAAAAACTATGAGTATATGTATTGATACTATCAAATGTACATTCCCATTAGCAAGAGATGTAATGCACAATGGTACTCTGAGGTGTAGGCTAGGTAGTAGCTCTCACACACTCACAAATTTGCTTGGATTAGCCTCGGGAAGAGTGTTATTAAACCCGCGACTTTTACATTGACTTTTATAGATGTTTTGAAGAAATTTGAATTTCAAAATTCAAATGTAGGCTCCCTCAAATCTCTCAACTAATCTCATGGAGATATTCTCTCCATTCATACCTTTCAAACTCCACGACTTTTGAAGGTAGGTACAATTACAAGAAATCACTTTGACCTTTACATAAAGTAATAAGTAACTAAGCATAGGCATGTGTTCCTATGCTCTTTCTTGAAATGAAGTAATCCAAACTTTTGCAATAAACTTCAATGTTGATATCCAAAGCTAAGTGATCTTTGTGCAATCTTCATGTTGAGTCTTCAAGGGCACACAACAATGCCAAGTGTTATGGCTTGTTTGCACCAACAGGCCTCTTTTGGGGAGCAAAATTAGCATGCAATTAGGGAGGATTTGGAAAGGTGAAAATAAGCCTAAGCATCTTCATATACCACTCTCTGAGGTTATGGAGAGAATTTTAGGATTTACGTGATGGAAGAATGCTTTTGGGCATCCCAAAAGTCACATCTTCACACTTTTTCTAGCCCCTCCAATAGTCCACTAGTTTGGCATGTCCCGCTTGGAATGGCCATATCTTGGGCTAGAAAACTCCTAATTGGATGTGCTATGGCTCATTTAGAAGATCACAAGGTCTACTTTCAGTATCTGAAAAGAAATTTTGGAAAATAAGTATTTTTGCAGGTCTCTACAGCTTTGCAAAGTCTGAACAGTCTTTGGCGACTACCTTCCGGGAGCCATATCTTTCAAACCGGGAAGGCGATTTGAGTAATTTCACTTCGAGCTCTTTGCATATGCTAGATATTTCAGTTTTTTATTGTTTTCAGGTCCTAGAATGGTTTTGTACAAGTCTAAATAGAGATTACAAATGCATTTTTGAGTAAATTTCACATTATTCTAGTAATCATTTGACCATGCTTTATGTTTTGGGAAGTGATCCGATATTTTTGGACACTTCAAAGCTTATGTTAGGACCTGAGGAGGAAGGTGCAGAGGTCTCGATGCTCATCGAGAAGGATGGGATGCATGCAATTGGAATACCAAATCATTCAGGGATGTATGCTTTATGCGTCAGGCATTTTACTTTATGTAATGGCATGTTCTATATGTGCATGCATAAATTGGATTGCATACATCAAATGTTGATCATTTTTTAAATTCTAAAGTATGGATCGACAGGTGAGAAGTACACTTTTGATTGTTTGCAGGAAAGAGGATTACAGAAACTATATGACTATGAAACACAGAGAATGGTTGCTAGCAATTGCTTTTATGTTTTTGCATGTTATGGAGTCCATATATGAGTTTATGGCATGCATGCCATGGGCCGGTCAAGCCCTATGTTGTTGGGTGGCCTCTGTGCCAATGAGCTTATTGTTAAATTTTTTTGGGATTCCATTTCCTGGGGAAATGCTGTCAAAATGTTTCCTACTGCATGGTGTTATATACGCACTTGCCTTTAGGTAAGAATGTTATCGCATGGTAACATGCCTCTTCTACAAACATCAATAAGATGTAGACATGAGTGTAAGCATGTATTTGATGAACTTAGTACCATCGGAATATTATACATAAGGCAACTTCAGTAGTAACAGGATCCCTACACATAATCCTTTTGGATTTAGACCATAGGATTGCTAAGGGGAAGGACATATACCTTCACCATTATAAATGTGCACAAGCAATCCTATAGGTTATAGGAAGTTGCATAGACGCACGGGAGATATATTTTGATAATCTCCAAGCTAGCGAAGATTTATTTACCTTCATGAGAGTCTCACAGTATGAATAGGAGACTATGGGGTATTATCAGGAATACCCAAAGAGTGACTAGTTTCACTCATGCACATCACTTGACCAAGTAGTGAAGCGTTTCTGCTACACTACTAAGGAAACCAATTAGATGGGATCATACAGATGGGTTTCATGAGACAACATCGACGATTGCTTATGTGATTCGAGTGATGGTTAGAAAGGCCAGAGGTATGGCACTAGCTCTATGACTTAGAGCATAAATCCCTTAGTCAAAAGTAGTTGGGGTACCCAATATGTATATTGGGATCTACAGAGAGGTACTTAGACCTAGTCTTTGTACCTAGGAACAAGTTGGTTTGGAACAGAAAGGGATATCCATTGTCACATACTGACTAGAACCAAACTAACTAGCTCGAGGACATGGGACTCACTTGAGTCCACCTACATGATTTTAGGATATGGGATTCATTGGAGTCCACCTGCATATTCCATTACATGTGCATGGAATATATATTCGGTTTAGTGTAGGTATGACACTGTGAATTGGAAGAAATTTTCACTGGTATGGGACGGTGGAAATGACTTCCCTTTGAGCACTCTTCTATGGCCAGGGAGAAAAGGACTCATCATTCATGGCATTGGACTTAGGTCATATTGATGATGTTTTATGTCATGGGAGTGATAGTTTAGAAGTTGAGTGTACATGGGAGATAGTAGGCACCACTTAGACGGTTTCCCACCTTTGAGATGATCTTTCATGAGGCTTCTTAAGGGGAAGGATATGGGAAAACAACACACAAAGATGACCATGTACATTGAGTGCATGGGGTTGAGGGGAGTCCGGGCACTTTCTTCTTCCATTACGGACATTTCATCTACATTTTCGAGGATGAAAATGTTTTCAAGGGGAAGGAAATGTCATATTATGGGTGTTGAATGGGAACACCTCTAAAATGAGGTGGCAAGTTTTGCCACATGGCATCAGATAGATGCATTTTTATAATATTAGAGAGAAAGATTATGAGGGATTTTCTCATGACTGAGTATTTTAGAAGAGGACTGCTCGGGCATGGCTGGGAGGAGAGAGCAAAGGATTGCCTCTATGGCTCATGAGAAAATCCCTCATAAGCTTTCTCTGTGTAGCAAAGGATTGCCTCGCGTGGCTCATGAGAGTAGCATTCGACAGCAAAAGAGATTGCACATCTAATAAAATAGAAAGTGAATTAATTAGCGTATTTACCATTTCTTCATTTGATATCTCAACTCCTACATTTAGAAGTTGATCTCTCAAGTCAATGAGTCTCGTAATGTGGGTTTGAATTGACTCACCAGCCTTCATCCTTGTATTTTCCAGCTCTGTCCTCAAGTGAGCTTTCCTAGCAGGATTTCTACTCTAAAAAAGATTCTCAAGCTTCAACCAAGCTTGTCTAGAACTTCTAGAAGATCTGATCTATGGTAGAATATGCTTTTTGACACTCATTGCTATGGATGAAAGTGCTAAAGCATCTCTAGCATCCCACCTTGCCTGATCTTCAGTAGGAGGAACTGTAGGTAAAGACCTACCTATGACTCTAGATGTCGAAGTGGTTACCTCTTCTTCAGTTGGTTCTGTAATAGTAATTACAGTACCTCTTGAAGTTGATGTAGCTCCTTCTTCACCTTCTCCTCTGGATCTTGTTAAACATCCATTGATGATACTCCATAAATCCTTTGTCACTAAAATATTCATCATCATGAAACTCCACATGGGATAATTAGAAGATCCATCTAACTTGTCTTCAATCTCAATTCTAATCTCACTCATCTTAACTAACTGTGTATGTCAATTATGCTGTGATACCAAGTGTTGGAATTTGGGGCCCCAAGATCGTTCCAAACTAAAACCTTTTGAGCATACAAACTTAATGAATTAAGATGATAAGTGAGAGGTACAAAGAAAGATCTTGAGACAAGGATAGGAACGTAAGCTCGATGCTTACTCACTAAAAAATAGATGTCCAAATTACAACATGGGAGTACCACTCAACCATATGAAGTGGTGCACTCACTAATGGAAGAATATCCAAGAAGATGATGATACAAAATTTAGATTATGTTGAAATAATCTAAGTGTGTGAAGTGAATGAACAACGAAGCTAACCTTATTCTCACAAAATAGTGTAACAAAATTGTGAATCAATCAGCCCTAATTTTGAGATTATGGTAGAGACACCCTAAAAGAAAAACATAAGGTTAACTCACAAAAGATAGTTACCACCACCTTGTAGAAGACTTCTTGCTCCAAGAGAGTAGCCTCTCCTTCACCAAAACTTCACCTCCTCAAGAGTGTGTGAACACTCTCTCTTCAAGAAGACCTCCTTCTAACTTTGAGTGATTATCAAGTGTGTGCCCACCATGCTCCTTATATAGTATAAGTCTCCATGAACAAAGCAAAAACTACGATTTCCACAAATAAAGCAAAACGTAGTCTAAGCAAGCAATGTGGCGATCCATAAAAAACGTAGCAACCAATAAAAAACATAGCACATGATTTGTAGCGATCAATAAAGCATGTTGTTGCTTTATGCGTAAAGATCACTTTTATTGGCTTTTCATGAGTTTTAAATAAAACTCATCATTGCTATTTATCTTGCTTTTGAATTAAGTGGTTTCACACTATGAAGTTTTAGGTTCACATGGAATAAGAACTATTGGACCATATGATATTGAATCGAACATATAACCTTAATGGATCACTCATCTTTTGTACATTCTATTGGTAATACATTCAGTATTGTGTGTTGTGCTCCAAGCTTCTTCTTCTTCTTCCTTGTGTTGTTCATGTCTCCAAGCTTCTTCTTCTTCCTTGTGTTGTTCATGTGCTTCCACAGACGTCTAACTCCGCCAATTGGTATCAGAGTAGGTCGCCGCTTCATCTTGGGCATCACAAACATCTATTCGGTCACAGTCTCAGAATCACACAAAATTTGGTGAGCATACTCAGGGTGATTAGGAAATAGCGATGTGAGCTTGTTTTGGCCTCCGAATGCACTATCATAATGCTTGTGCAAGAAATTTTGTCTTTTTGTGCCAAAGATATATACAGGTTTTGGTTTGCCAGTATACGCATCTTCAAGTCTGCTACAGGTTAGGAGAAATCAGCAAGGTAATTCTATTCAACTTTTTCAAATACAATAATTTTTTTTTGCATGAGGGTATTTTAGTTAGTGGCCATGGATGAAAGTAGTGATGTAGTTTGTATGTTGGTTATTGAGGATAAATTGGACAATACCAATTACCCATTTTGGGCTTATGATGCATCATTTATTGGTCACAAACATATTGTGGAATATTATGCAAGGTGTTGAAAAACATCCTATTACACCTACAACTGCAGTTATTGAAGTTGATGGAGAAGATGTTAAAGATGGTGATATTCTACAGATTCCTATTCGTGCTATGGTTCCTATTGCATCTACCGCAAAGAAAATTCATTGGAATGGCAGAGATGCTCAGGCACATGCATTGATACCCTTGTCTATCAAATGTGCTCTTGTAGAATAGAAAAGGATGCCTGGGATACAATAACCACATTATACTAGGCAAAGAATGAGGCTCGTGTTGCTTACCTCTAAAAACAGTTGGAGAGTGGGCACATGAATGAAGGAGATTCCATGGACAGTTTTCTGACAAAGATCAAAGATTTGAAGGCATATTGTACTCCTTCAAGCTCTCATAGTGCCTCTTTTGCATCAGATTGCTATGCTATGGTCGCATCTAGTCTCTATGATGAGAATGTGCTTGTTTCGTTTGATGAAGCACAAAATAAAAAAAAATGGATGGTTGCTATGCAATCTAAATATGATGCTATAATGAAGAATGGTACTTGGTCTTTATGCGGCTTGCCTCCTAGCAAGAAGGCCATTGGCACTAAGTGGGTATCCATGCTGAAGGGTAAGCCTGATGGAAGAGTTGAAAGATATAAGGCTAGGCGCATACATCATGAACAAAACTCCAACTATTATTGTACATCAAGATACACCTGAAGAGAAGTTTACATGTGAAAAGCCAAACTTATCACATATGAAAGTTTTTGTTTGTATAGCATATGTACATGATCCAGATGAGTTGAGGATGAAGCTTGATCCAAATGCAACAAAATCTATCTTCATCGGACACTCCCTTGAGCAAAAGGGGTACAAATGTTATAACCCACTCACACGACAGGTGAAGGTGAGTAGAGATGTGGTGTTTGATGAAATGTCAAGCTTGTATGTAGATGCCAAAGAAGGACTAAATTTTGAACCAAATGACAAAGAAAATGCTCAAAACGCAAGTGCAGAATCTCGAGTTTTGAGTGGACCGGATGCATCACCAAGCAATAGTTCCAACTCAAATCCATGGAGTGGAAGATTGCATGTAAATTTCAGTCGAGCAAATTCATCAAATACATCCAAGAAAGGTAAAGAAAAGCTTTCTACTGGTAGTAGAACATGTGCAGGTTTTGAAGACGTTGATGGAGATTTCGGTGGTTCAAAAAAGAGTCTTGATGAGGAACTTGGATTGCCCCTTGTAAAGACTCCAGGAGTAAGAAGGGCACATGCAGATGATACAATGAGAAGTGACCCAAGATCAAGAAGACCTGGAATGGTGCAGAATTCAGTGCAACAATTCGCGTATGACAATTATATGGCTCGTCATTGGCCTACATGACCAAGGTAATACAAGATGCTGAACCTTCTTGTTTGGAAGATGCAATTGGAAATGTAGATTGGGAAAAAGCTATGGATGAGGAGATGGCTGCACTTTATGGGAATGATACATGGAGGCTTGTTCGATTGCCGTAGTTTAAGAAGCCCATAGGCTACAAATGGGTTTACAAGGTAAAGCATAATGCTCATGGTATTATAAGCAGGTATAAAGCACGATTGGTAGCCAAAGGATATGCACATACATATGACATTGAGTATGAGGAAACACTCAGTCCTATAGTTAAAATGTCTACTGTCAGAACACTTGTTGCATTAGCTATAGCAAAAGGATATTGGAATTTGCATCAGATGGATGTGAAGAATGCTTTCCTACATGGTGAGTTAGAGGAAGAAGTATATATGGACCAGCCATAAGGATATGAAGATTCAAAGCATCTAGAATATGTTTGTAGGTTGCAAAAGGCTTTGTATGGGCTGAAGTACGCTCCTCATGCATGGCATGCAAGGATTGGTGATTACTTAACCATCATTGGGTTTTCTGTGTGATGTAGATCATTCACTATATGCAAGGAAGGCTGATGATGGCATCATGATTGTGGCTATTTATGTTGATCAACTTCTTATGCTGGAATTTGACATGAAAGATCTTGGTTTGTTGCACTATTTCTTTGGCATTGAGTTTATTCACATAGAAACAGGTATATGGATGTCACAAAGGCAGTATGCCTTGAATATGCTGCAATAGTATGTTATAGCTAATTGTAAGCCAATTTCTATTCCATTAGATCAGAATTTGAAGTTGGATATCACATTAGGTGAAGCATTGAAAAATGCCACTGTGATTGTGGGAAGTCTTATATATCTCACAATTACAAGGCATGATTTAAGCTATACTATTGGACTTGAAAGTCAGTTTATGTAGGTTCCCAGGAAGCCACATTTGGATGCTCTAAGGTGCACTCTACGTTATGTGAGTGCTACTTTGGATTATGCATTGTTTTATGAAGATGGTGTAGATTTGCAGGTTCATGGATTGTTAAACGACCGCCGAACAAGGACAAATGTACGAGGACAGGCGTATTAAATGTAAAAGAACCTTTCGGGAAACGCGCAGGTAACTAAAGATTCGCGCACCTTTGTAAAAAATCTTCTATATAAGGAAATGAAAGAAGAGTGGCTGGGAGCCCGTTTTTGGGGAATTGTAAGTGTACTGTTGTAGTATGTATGTCATTGAGAAGAGTGAACTCAACGCTGTTCTGTTCTGTTCTGTTCTATGCTTGGTCTAGTCGTTTATTCACTCCGTAGTGCAGAGTTGCGAATTAGTAATCTTGTGTTACGAATCTGTTCGGTAATGGTTGAGTGTGTCTCTAAGTGTTAATAAGTTGCAGTGTGTTATTTGTCAGTAGTATGCTGAACAAGGAAGTGTGACAAGTAGCCCCGAACTATTCACGTGTTAGCATTGTTTGTAAGTGACCAAGTTCGATGCAGTAGTCTACGTTCACTGTTGATTCCGATCACAGGAAGACTAGCATCTGTAATGGTTGAAGTGCGAGTAGGTCATTGTTAAGTCTGTAACGAGTCGATTGTTGTCAGGACATTTGTTGCTCGTAGTTGGTATACGATGAGTTGCATAATTTCAGTATATATATATATGTGTTTGGTATACCTGTCTGTTCTGAAGAAGTACGTATTAGGTGATCTTCGTTTATTGAAGTAGATTATTCTATTGGACACAAGTCACCGGACTACTGCTCAGACCATCATAGCAGGATTAGTTCGGAAATTCTAAGTCCAGTACAACGAACAGTCATCGGTTGTTCAGAACTGCGCAATGAGCTAAGACGCGAGAAGTAATTATGATTGTGTAATGAGTTGGGAAAATAGTACAGGGCCTCTGTCTAACAGATCCCTACCACTCCCAAGGACCCACGTGGTTAAGAGGTAATTTACGGTTAGGAAAGATTCGGAAACGTCTGAACTTGAAAGTATTTTGAGTCGGAAGTTTAACGACTAACATTTGGCGCCGTCTGTGGGAAAGTGGCATCGGATTGCCAGTGGTCTGTGTGAAAGTGGCATCAGATTGCCAGTTATCTGTGAAAAGTGGCATTAGAGTGCCAGTTGTTTTTCATAATCAAGCATCACGTTTATCGTTCGATTGATTGAGGGTAGCAACAGAGCCAGATTGTTGCCAATTGCTCAGATAGTGCTACTAGGCAATGATACATGCTGGTTACTCGGTCTGGCGAAACGTATCCTAAGAACCATAAGGCTGGAGCACGTAACGTGCTAAAGACAACCCTAGGAGAAGAAGGTATAACGCGGTCTGACCCAGTGGTCAAGCAAGTTAAGGATGTTAGAATTAATTCCGGTCATATTCCGGTGGAACGATCAACGCCTTTGGTACATTCTGGTGCTACTTCGACCCAGCCTATCGAAAATATAGTAATTCCAGAATCTACTAAGACGCCGCTGGAAACCAGTTTAACAATCTTGGATAAAGATTCAGAGTTATCCACGATCAAAAATACTCTAGGAAAAGAAATCGGTAAAAGCGGAAAAACACTGCATTCTGGCACAATTTCAGTTCATTCCGGTGATATTCCGGTGATAGAAAGACCAACTGGCGGCCAAGGCTTAGCATTTTTTGCGGAACCCTCAGCCCAACCAGCATGCTTGGAAGAAAGATTTTGGATATTGGACATCCAGAAGGAAGGAAAGTTGTTCGAAGCAGAGATCCGAAGCATCCTAAGCAAAAACAGCACACCGGAAGGCATGCCATCCGGCGATCCAAGTTCTGATAGTTCAACCAATCAACCTCAAGATACAGAAGAAAGGCCTAATACACTCATAATGAACGGACAACAACAGCAACAACAGTTATGTCAGCCAAGGCCGCCTCCAACAGGAGTAACATACATGAAATTTGGTGGATTCCCAGGAGATGATCCGGATGCTCAGGTGCGCACTTTCGAGATCAGTTATGCAGTCCTTAACCATCCACCGGATCAGGCATATAAGGCCATTGTTTTTCAATCTACACTGGTCAATGAAGCAGCCAGATGGCTTACGGAATACGAAATTAATCATTTCGGTACCTATGATGCAGTATGAGACGCTTTTCTGTAACGATTCAGGCTAAAGAAGAATCCCGCCGAAATCTTTGATTATTTACAGAACAACCGACAGAAGGCAAATCAGACTGTCCAAGAATATGCTACACTTTTTAGAACACACTTGCGGCAGATACCACAGGCCCACGCTAACTTACCGGATGATGTCATCACTCAGTGGTTTATCAATTGTTTAACCCCACAATTGAAACAGATCATGATCATAAGATGTGTCGGAGCGATGACGTTGGATGCAGTCATTGCCATGCCTCTACAACTGGAATCCAAGGTCGGTGGATTTACAGAAGATCTAGAATGGTTAAAAACGAACAAAACTATGACTGAAGATATAACTAGACAAGTGTACTATATCACATGCAAAAATTCAGGTCATACTAGTGCCAATTGTGCACTAAATCAAACGTTCTGTGCTATCTGCAACACTACCGGACACACCACCGGAAACTGTGTCTACAATGCTAGAATACAGGGAACAGCAACAGTCAATGCTGTTATTCAAGAACATGGACAACCAACGAATCACTATGTACCTCCGCAACTGAGAAACAATCAACCGCAGGGATATCGGAACTATCGAGGACAGAGGAACAACAATTATAATGCAAACCGCTGACAGAACGGACCACCATCGGAAAATCCCAATTTGCCACCGCCACGCTGTCATTTTTGTGGTGAATTTGGGCACATTAGAAGATTTTGCAAAGATGCAGTTAAGTATGATCAAAGGAAGAAGGAGCGGAAAAACCCAATGGCTAACATGGTACAAATCACACCGGTAGAAACACAGACTGCTACAGTCCAGACCCGATCTGGTAAACAACTGCAGTCGGCAGCAGAAATATTCGAACCGGGGATACGAGAACAACATAGGATGTATAACAAGGCTAGTCACTGGACCGCAACAGAACCACCAGTGTTCCCAGAACCTATTCCGGTGACTCAGGCCTCGTCGACAAAGGAAGGAACACAACAAAAGGAAGCAGTAGCGGAGCCATCATCAGCAGTAGACATAACAACAGATATTTCTGCATCAGCAGAGACCTCAAGTTCAAAGGAGCAGGACAACCAATCTCAACAGGCCTGGGAAATTTTATCCAAGGCATCTATCACCCTGCCTCTAGGCCAACTACTGGCATTAGTACCTGGGATTCGACAACAGTTCCAGCAACAGTTCAGTCCGGTACCTTCTTGTATTCCGGCCATAGCAGTAGTGCAAGCGGAACCTGATTCTACGGTTGATCATTCAGTTCCCTTGATTACAGTATGGTATAAGAATCATAAAGTTACGCAGGTATTGATTGATGGAGGCTCTGGTGTTAACATTGCGACTACAGCCTTATGCAATAGGTTAGGATGGACCAAAATCGAACCAGTTCAATTTTTTGTCAGAATGGCAGATCAATCTAGAGTCCATCCCGTAGGACTTGTGCGAAATGTACCCATTACTTTACAAGGTACGACCTTCAAAATGAATTTTGTTATACTAGATCTGCCGGAATCCACTTTGGATTACAACCTTCTTTTCGGTCGACCTTGGCTGAAGCATGCGAAGGTAATACAGGACTGGTCTGCACAAGAGCTGACGTTCAAAGATGCCAACCGTAGATATGTGGTAAAATTAGATGCTATACAACCTTGCGAACTTCACGCCAGACCATATTTTGCTGAACCAGTCCACATGTTAGATGGACTATCAGATGATGAAGAAGAGGAATTTCTGAAGAATAACGCTGATTTAATGACCTTAGGGATTGTTGATCTACAGTCCCTGATAGATAACTAGAGTACTTCAGTTTGTACAATTGTACCGATCACCGAAAAAACTAAGTAGAAAGATACTGTTTCAACACATGACGATGAATTACAATCGTTGTTCAAGTCAACAGGCAATACAGAGAAACCTCAACAGTTTTATGTCCCCGAAGACCAGTTGACCACGTACAATCTAGGAGACGAAGATCATCCACGACCTGTAAAGATAAGGCAAAACTTACCGGAAACATTTAAAGCTGATTTGATTCGACTACTTCGCGAATTCTCAGATGTCTTTGCATGGGATTACAAAGATATGAAAGGATTAGATCCACGCATCTATCAGCACAGAGTCATGTTGAAGCCTGAAGCTAAACCGAATAAGCAACCCAGCTACTGGATGAATCCCAATTATGCATCACAGGTAAAAGCCGAACTTGATAGATTATTAAAGGTCGGATTCATCGTACCAGTAGAACATGTTGAATGGATTTCACCAATTGTGATCGTGCCAAAGAAAAATAAGCAACTGCGAATCTGTGTAGACTACCAGAAGTTAAACGCAGCAACAGTACCGGATCCTTTCCTGATCCCCTTTCTGGATACCATGCTTGATAGGGTAGCAGGTCACGAAATGTATTCATTCTTAGACGGATACAGTGGTTACAATCAGGTTAGAATGGCTGAAGCAGATATACCAAAAACTGCCTTCATTACCAATTGGGGTGTCTTTGCTTGTACGGTAATGTGGTTTGGATTAAGAAATGCACCAAGCACCTTTCAGCGATGTATGCAGGATATTTTCTCTCCTTATCTCACTTCGTTTATGCAAGTATATCTCGATGATTTCTCAATTTTTGGGAAGATGATGGCACATTTGCTTCATCTACGATGTTGTTTTCAAAAGTGCCGAGAGTACAGACTCTGCCTTAACCCAAGAAAATCTGTGTTTTCCGTTTCGTGTGGCAAACTACTTGGTCATATTGTATCTGCCCAAGGTATCGGAGTAGACCCAGATAAGGTTTTGGCAATTTTAGAAGCCCCAGTACCCGCTACTCCAAAAGAAGTCATGCGTTTCATGGGTCAAGTACGGTGGCATGGCAGACACCTACGATGGCTTGCTCATCTGGCTGTACCACTGAATAGACTAATCACCAAAACTCCCCAACAGTTCGAATGGACTCAAGAATGCCAAACCACATTTGATCGACTCAAGTATTTATTGACGCAGGCACCAATCTTACAACCACCGGACTGGGACAATCCGTTCCATGTTTTTGTCTACGCTTCAGATATTGCGATCGGTAGTATTCTGATGCAGCAAACACATAAGTGGTTTTGCCCTATCTATTATGCCAGCAGAAGGCTTGCACCTGCAGAAAAGAACTATTCTACCATCGAAAGAGAATATCTAGGATTAATTTACTCTATCAAAAAGTTCAGAAATTATCTACTAGGCCGGAAATTCACCTTTCATGTGGATCATGCTGCCCTCGTCTATCTAATAAGACAGCAGCATTTAGGTGGACGATTAGCACAATGGGTGCTACTCTTGTAGGAATTCGATTATGAAGTCATTCACTGACCCAGAAATGCACATGCCTTAGCAGATTTCTTATCTCGTCTAGATTTTGGTGAAGCTCCGAAAGGCATAGATGACACGACTCCAGCGATCTATAGTTCTGAGCCACTGACCGATGAGACTGCCGAATCACAAGCACCACCTACATATTATGATCAGATTCTAACTTTTCTCACCGAAGGATGCTCTCCATCCGAGACAGCCAAGGCAGTTCGAAGGAAAATTACAATTTTTAGCCGCCGATTCTGGTTAGTTGCTGGAGAACTATATTATGTAGATCACACCGGAATCTTACTTCGATGTGTTCCTCCGCATGAAATTAACTCGGTCATCACAATGGCTCACTCGACCCCTACTGGTGGTCACTTTGCCACAGATTTGACTCACCGGAAAATTTTGCAAGGAGGTCTCTAGTGGCCAACTATGTACAGAGATGTGGCCCAATTTGTCAAAAACTGTGATAACTGTCAAAGGTCTGGACAACCACTGCAACGACACTTCTTTCCCTTGCAGCCTATTATGCCACTCGAACCATTTCAGAAATGGGGATTAGATTTTATCGGTCCAATCACACCTCCAGCAGTCTTCAGTAACAACAGATACATACTAACCTATACAGACTACGCAACGAGATGGGCAGAAGCTTGGGCTTTACGTTCTGCTACAGCGGTTGCAGTAGCAAAATGTCTGCTAAATGATGTCTTCCCACGATTTGGCTTACCACTCAA
This sequence comes from Ceratopteris richardii, assembly GCA_020310875.1. Classification (NCBI taxonomy): domain Eukaryota; kingdom Viridiplantae; phylum Streptophyta; class Polypodiopsida; order Polypodiales; family Pteridaceae; genus Ceratopteris; species Ceratopteris richardii. The sequence continues at coordinate 31,851,970 of CM035410.1, forward strand.
ATTAGTGACAGATCAAGGTACTCACTTCGTAAATCAATTAATGAAGGTACTCACCCAATCATTCCAGGTGACACACAAACTCAGCTCTCCATATTATCCTCGTGCCAATGGTTTGGCCGAAAGTACAAACAAATCACTATTGAATATCCTCCGGAAACTGATCATGGAAGCACCAGAAAGGTGGGATCAACTACTAGCTGCAGTATTATGGACATATCGAACTACATATACGGTAACAACAGGCTTGACACCTTTCAAACTAGCTTATGGCTTAGAAGCAATAGCACCCATGGAAGTAGTCATCCCAAGTCTGCGTGTAGCAATCACTCAAAAGATGCTACCGGAAGATTCGCTGACAGCACGAATGGACGCACTCAGAGAACTTGATGAGCACCGATGGCTTAGCTTTTTAACCATGCGTGAAGTACAACTAAGGCAAGCCAAGACACATGATCGATATTTGAAGACTCCAATCTTTTTGGTAGGTCAGCTTCTACTCTTCTATAACGCAAAGTCGGATAGAGCAGCACGAAAGTTCAAACTACGATGGTTCGGCCCTTTTAAGATCTCAGAGCAAGTCGGTCCGGGAACTTTTCGGTTGACTACGTTGACCGGAAATCCACTCCCAAAAGTAATCCATGGGTCGAAGCTGCGGCCATATCATCACGCCACTAGCCCGCATTAAATTTTTCGGCGATGGACCGCGTTTTGTTTAATCTTTTCTTTTTTCTTCTTTCTTCTTTTTATAAATAGCCGTGTTTTGTACAATCTTTATGTGACCAGCCGCCCCCTTACCAGTCACTCGAGTACGGACGCCTGCATGAAAACAAGCATCATTCCCGCACTGCACAATGATACCCAACCCCTTTTTTCCTCCCCACTGTGTTGTTCCTACTTAACTCTGTCGACAGCGCCGAAAATGCTATTGTGTTGTATGTTAGTATTCTGAGCCCTCGTGCATTCTGCATCTGTGTTCATTGTCTGTCTCAGTAAACGCCATGGACGTGATAGCCAACTATGCTGCCTTCCGCGATGGTATCCCTACCGAGGTAGGTGAATACCTGCGTTGCAGAGGGTTGGCCAACTTCGCTGAGTTACCTTGGCACTCAGTGGAAGCCCATCCCTTCTTCGCGCAAATCATCACCGCCATTGCTCAGTCCCCCGCCACCGAACGCCAATGGGTCTTCCTCTCGCTCCCTTCGCGAACAGTCATCACCTTCCAAGCCTTCGCTGAAGCCTACCGCCTAAACCCGCAAGGCCGTGAAAATGGCCCTAGTATTCCCCCCGCCCGCATGACCGAACTATTCCCCCGCTCTTCGTCCAACGAATACGCCATTCTCTGCCGCCCCGAACCCCAACGATCCGCCCTACAGTTCTTAGTCGCCATACTCAACCTTCAGAAGCGCACCTACGGCATCTCACTCCCATTCTATTCCGCTTTAGATTTAGCTGCCCGAGAACCTGTGAACTTTGCCTCGTACTTTTTCCTTAGAATCCATAAAGAATGTGTAGCTATAGTGAAGCAACTCCAAAAGGGTACCACCCCGCGCTCTCGCCTTCCCCATATCATCTCATTCCTTTTCCTAGCCATCCTTGCCGCACAAGCACCACCCCAAGGTCCCGTACTTAGGCACGAAGAATCAGCCCAACCACTCGACGACGAGGAAGAAGAAGATGAGGAGATCAACCAGCTCTTCCGTAATAAGAGAATTCGAATCAGCTCCTCGGAAAGCGAAGCACAAGGATCCGTCGAAAAGAATCAGGATACCCGAACCGAAGAACAAGAAGAGACCTTCCACGACACAGCCACTTCCATCCACAACGAATCATCGACCGACCACCACGACCAGCAGAATCACACAGAAGAAGCATCAGCACGACGAGAAGACGAACAGCAAGTGGTCGACAGCGCACTCGACACCCTACTGAAGGCTGTAGAATCCACCATCGCCCACAATACAGGTGAACACCAACCCATCCATCAAGTAACTCACCCTGCATCCCCTGGTCCTCAATCCCCACCAGTCAACCCTTTCCCCCCGCCAATTTCCGAATCCTCTTCATCCTCCCCCAATTATTCACCCCCGACATCCCCCCAAATCCATACCCAAACCTCTGCACCACCACAACACCCACTTCTCCTTCCCTCTGTTCCGATCTTTTCTGAACTCGCCGCCATGGGAGAAATGCTCATTACCCTCTCACAACAACTTCCGGTACAGCTGAGTGAGGTCGCAAATACCATTCGGCAAGACCTACAGCATAAAGTCGACCTCCTGAAAGCCGATATCCGCCCACTCCAAGAAGAAGTCGACGCCGTAAAAGCGGAGAATCATCAATTACAGACACAATTAGCAGACCTCCAAGTGTAGTTTTCGGAACAACAGGCCTTGATACAGCAAAGGGATGCAGCACTGGAGCAGCTTGCCGCCAAAGACCAACTATTACACGCAACATATGAATAAATCCAGGAATTGAAGACCGCACTCCAAGAAAAAGAAGACATCAGCTCATCCCTCAGAGAATTGGTCAAAGAAACGAAGGCCCAATTGTAGGAAACCATCCAGAGAAATCAAGACCAACAGAGAGAAGCAGAACAAGTCAAAGACGAGCTACGAAGAGCCCAGGAATGTTTGGACGAGGTAAACAGAATGCTGAGACACCAATTAACCAGGGAAGCAAAATACCAAAAAGATCTAGCAAATGCTCGAAGAGAACGCGATGCATACTCCAAAACGATCAAATTTCAGAACCAGCAATTCGAGGGACTCGATAACTAATTGCGAAATCAGAAGGATCGAGTCACGGATATGCAGCAGAAAGTCACCGAAATGAAGACATCCCGGGACGCTGCATTATCCAATGAGTTTTATTTACAAGAGGCCTTCTTACAGACCCAGGCCGAAATTTTGTTAACCCAAGCCATAGCTATTAGCTCTGTTAGAACGGACGCTCAGTTATTAGAACCCAACACTTTAGTTCAGATGATAGAAACCATTAAAAAGAAAATCACCCGAACGTTTAGGCTCGCACGAAGCATGTATTTAGAAGGTCTCGTAGCAGAACCTTAGGAACCTGCGGGTTCGAGTCCACCGTGCATGCCAGTGTTAAACGGCCGCCGAACAAGGACAAATGTACAAGGACAGGCGTATTAAATGTAAAAGAACCTTTCGGGAAACGCGCAGGTAACTGAAGATTCGCGCACCTTTGTAAAAAATCTTCTATATAAGGAAATGAAAGAAGAGTGGCTGGGAGCCCGTTTTTGGGGAATTGTAAGTGTACTGTTGTAGTATGTATGTCATTGAGAAGAGTGAACTCAACGCTGTTCTGTTCTGTGCTTGGTCTAGTCGTTTATTCACTCCGTAGTGCAGAGTTGCAAATTAGTAATCTTGTGTTACGAATCTGTTCGGTAATGGTTGAGTGTGTCTCTGAGTGTTAATAAGTTGCAGTGTGTTATTTGTCAGTAGTATGCTGAACAAGGAAGTGTGACAAGTAGCCCCGAACTGTTCGCGTGTTAGCATTGTTTGTAAGTGACTAAGTTCGATGCAGTAGTCTACGTTCACTGTTGATTCCGATCACAGGAAGACTAGCATCTATAATGGTTGAAGTGCGAGTAGGTCATTGTTAAGTCTGTAACGAGTCGATTGTTGTCAGGACATTTGTTGCTCGTAGTTGGTATACGATGAGTTGCATAATTTCAGTATATATATATATATGTGTTTGGTATACCTGTCTGTTCTGAAGAAGTACGTATTAGGTGATCTTCGTTTACTGAAGTAGATTATTCTATTGGACACAAGTCACCGGACTACTGCTCAGACCATCATAGCAGGATTAGTTTGGAAATTCTAACTCCAGTACAACGAACAGTAATCGGTTGTTCAGAACTGCGCAATGAGCTAAGACGCGAGAAGTAATTATGATTGTGTAATGAGTTGGGAAAATAGTACAGGGCCTCTGTCTAACAGACCCCTACCACTCCCAAGGACCCACGTGGTTAAGAGGTAATTTACGGTTAGGAAAGATTCGGAAACCTCTGAACTTGAAAGTATTTTGAGTCGAAAGTTTAACGACTAACATGGATACACCGATGCAGATTGGGCTGGTAGTACTCCAGATAGAAGATCTACTCGTGGCTTTCTATTCTCACTTGGAGGTGCATCTATTACATGCAGCAGCAAGAAGCAACCCACTATTGCTTTGTCGAGTATAGAGGCTGAGTATAGAGGTGCTGCAATGGCAGCATGTGAGGCATCATGGCTGGAGATGTTACTTGCAGATTTAGGTGTGGAAGCGTAAAAGCCTATCACTATCTATTGTGATAATTTTAGCAGCATACAATTAGCACGGATATGATATTTAGCTTGAGGGGGAGTGTTGAGATATCAAGCTCAACATGTGATGATCTAGGATGACACGTATCAGTTTTTTGTTTCTCTGACAGGTATAATGGTCACGATGGTATATGTTAGGGACACTTCATTGAGCTTTATTAGATTTATCTTCCGAGAGTGATGGCACATTTTTTTCTTGCCAGCTCACTCATTTGCGGACATTAGGTTTTTCCTTATGTACTTGTCTTCATATATTGCATTTTTTGTATTCTTGTTTTAGGTCATTCTTGTACATTCCTTTTTATGTAATAGAAGAAGAAGAAGAAGATCATTTTTTTCTCCCTTTTCTGAATGTGTGTGTGTGCTTCTTCTTGAGAGTGAGAGTGTGTGTGTGAGCTCTCTTCCTTATCTCCTTCCTCGTAACATTATGCTTCATGGTGGAGCATGACTTATACTTAGACACATATGCTATGTGTCTTCATTTCCTATGAGCTTGATTTTAGTTAGCCAGTTCATCGAGAGTATATGTTATGCATTCCTTAGTGAGCATCTTTTCAGTTGTAGTTAGGACAACTTATGCTAGTCAAAGGTGGTAGGATTGGTCACATCTATCCACTACACGTGCTTCGGATGAGAGAAAGTCTCATCTCAGTGGGAGTTCAGCCTTATGTGGAGTGTGAGATTTGCCATGTTAGTTTTCTACCTACATATAGGTCTATTGACATTCATGATGCACATGTATGGCACACTTTTGTTGATCATATGGATTCTTGTGCACAACATGATTTTCTTGATCATATGGATGCTCAATTGGATCACACTTTGGATGCTTTAGAGCATGATTTGGATGCTCATATAGAGCATTATGATGACACTTGATTAGATCTTAGTCATCAGATAGAACTTGATGTTAAAATTATGTAGCTGGCTCTTGTAAAGCATGGTACACTTGGTGTGGTAGAGTAGGATAGATTATGATACATAGTATATTGTAGAGCATATTAGCTTTGGGGATGCAGAGTTAGATACATGTTTCGTTTAGAAGATGGTTGAATTAGATGTTGAGGAGTCAGCAAATATGCAATCATTCTTGGATTTTTGCACCATATGTTCCCATAGATATGTAGGGCATGTTCGTCTTGATGATGATGCTTTGGATGCCTTACACATAGGCATGTCTGGTATGGTTAGATTTGCTAGGATAGCACAAGTTTCATCAGCATTTGAGAGTCTAATGTATGAATTGTTATGCTCAATACCAAGTGTTGCAATTACATTGGATCATTTGCACTTGGATTTGTTTGTCGTTTGATGACTGACATAGGCATAAAATGAGTGGGAGCTTTGCAAGAACCTCATTAGTTCTTGCATCAGTCAAATATGAGCTCGAATCTTGTTGATATGACTCTAGAGCAGTTTGAGGTGCATGGATACACCTTGTTTGAGGCAGTTGATGTAGGCTCATTGGTATGGGTTGAGATCCGAAGTCTTCTTGTAAATTAGTGTATATTTCTAAATCGTTGTTTCTATATGTTTCCACTTATGGTCACATTGACCCTTAAGCAGAGGTTTTTTGGGGATGTAAGGGTCATGTAACCTTATCCCTATATTCATATGCATATATCATTTATAGACAATTGCCTCAAGAATATCATTATGTGGGTTTTGAGATTCCCATGCTTGTGTGAACATCTCTTCTCTCCTCTCTCTCCCTCCATCTCCTCCTTACTTCTCTTGCTTGACCCACAAAAGGCCTTCATATTCCACTATTCACAATTACATTTATTCTCTTTCTCCAAAAAGAAATATTTCCTAAAGAGCTTTTCCAAGATCATCCACCACTTGTAGGCCTTTGGCCTAGGGGATAAGCTTGTTTTAGGACTTGGAAGGACTTCGGAGTATTTTTTAGTTGATATAAGTCTTTCCATTTCTCTAGAAAATTCAAGATTGTATCCTTATTTTGGTCTGTCCTCTCTTGAGAATTGAAGTGGCTTTAAGTGTTTTGCAAAAGAAAGACTCCTAGATCTTAAGGCAGTAGTATGCTAAGGATTGGTGATCAAATCCTTAGCTTTATGTCTAAGTGATATATTACTTTGGATAGATAATGAAACATCCGGTCTTTTACTCATTGATGGGTTCCTTGGTAGAATTGAGAAGCATACCATTTGTAGAGGAAGAGGTTGAGTTGGGCAAGGAATATTTGAGATTTTTTTCATTTTTCCTTTCACTTCATTTATGGAAGTGCGTAGGTTTTCCATCTCTGTTTGGATTTCCTTAATCATGAGCATAGCTGAATGAATCATTCATTTTCACATCCAAACCATAAAGTTCTTGGTATAGATTAATCTTAGATGTTTCTTGTATATTATTCTCTTTTAAGACCTCGTGTGCAATCCATTTCTCTCTAACTTGTTTTCCTAGAATGTAATCTAGTTCTTGCCTAGGAACATCTAAAACCTTGTTGATATGTTAAACGCGTTAGCCTCTATGAATAGTTTGGAACAAGAAACTAATATAATAACCATTCCTAACTTGAAAAGGAGAGAAATATGTAATGTAAATAGAGTACTTCTGTGATTCATTTTCCAAGCTTCACTTCTTGTTATAGGTCAGATTGGGCCACCTTTATACACGCCATTACTCCACAAAAACGTACACAATCATTGTTGATGCACATTGATTTAGTCTCTATTCACCAATCTTCATGAACCACTCTTTGTTGAAGAAAGAGTTGCAAAAAGTGAATTGAGGACTTCTTTGGAATACCTTTAAATTGGCTTCTTGACTTGAAAAATGATTGGAAAAATTCTTAGAGGGTAACATGGAAGATGATCTCTCAATGCCCAACATTTGGGTGAATATGAGTTGAAGAAATGCTTCAAAATGCATTTAAAAATAGCCTTCTAGCTCTCGGCCTTAGAAGGAAATGTGTTGTAGAGGTGGAAAGAGAAGGCAAATTCCTGGATTCATAGAACTTAATAGAATGGGCCTTCATTTATCTCATATAGGATGAGAAATGGATTTTGAAGGGATATATAAGCAAGGCTACAAAAGATTGTTCTTGAACTCTCATAAGAGAGAGAGAGATAGCAATGTAGATATCCATCGATTGCTTCATGTCCGCACCTATGAATTTGAATGGGCGCCTTGGTTGGAGCCTCTTGTGGCCAATAGGGCACCTTGTGGATCCTCATATGCCTCCTTAAATTTTTTTGGATGAGCCTTTTGGCCTTCGTTTTGCAAAGCACCAAGCTAGGGAGACTACATCCGCATGGGCACACAATTCCCAAGGCCTCCGAGCACCATATCTCGTAAGAGATGATATCTACACACATTTCTAGAACAAAATTGAAGCCAAAATCATGATCAAATAGAACATGTCTCTAGATATACTAGATACCAGCCTTTTTTAGCTTCCAAGCCTTGCATATAATTTCCACCTTGTGAGAATGAGTATGTATCCACCCATCCAGCTTCACCTATATAAATACCTCTAGTATAAGGGGTCTAACCTTGCCATGTGTCCAAGTCACATGGTTTCCAAAGAATGTTTTGTTGTGTTGGTTTCTAACTCAAGCAATCACATGGGATCACTTGAAAATGACATGGTTTGTTTAGAGAGGAGCTCTAGACATGTATGTATAGAAAGATGTTGGAGAAGCTTGGAGAGGCTTCGAAAGCTGAGTTGTCAAGTAGTGAAGTTGGTCCAACAAACTAGCATAGGAATAGCCCTAGCTCTTTGGATGCGTAAAGTAGACATTGTATTCTTTTGTTTAGTGCAATGATACCCAATAGGTACTTTGGAACATTAACAAGAAAAAGTTGATGCAAAATAGATACTTTGCACCTTGACTAGCTCACAAAAAACCTTCAAAAAATGGATGGAAGTTGTGACTTCAAACACTAAGAGCAGCCATCACAGTAGCAATTGGAAAAATTCTTGTTAAGGGAGTTTCATACATAGGGTTGGCTTGCTATAATGCATAAAAGCCATAATTTATTAAATCTATAGAAGGAGAAATCACTTTAGCATTGAATTGGTGTCATCTTGATTTTTTAGGGATGTGTAGAGAATGACCATGAGATTGAAAAACTTGCATTTCTCTGAAAGTAATGAACCAAATGACTTGCAAATTTGTACACATAAACTAGAAAGATGTAGCTTTCCAATGAATGTTAAACCTTGGGTGTGGAGCTTTATGGAGAGAGATATAGACTCCACAAGTTGATTTAATCTGAGGAAGAAGGAACAGAGAATAGAAATGAGAACAAGCAATGATCAAAGAGTATATGTATTCCTTCAAATCAACAATCTTCTTTTATACTTAATGTAAACATTTTTTGGAGTCTTTATATAGAATCTTGAGGATATGGCCACGCCTTTTCTTCATGGAGTTGATTTTGAAATTAGGTAGACTTGGTAGTTTAGATTGCTTGGAATCTTTTCCTACAATCTAGGAAAAGAGAAAGTTTAAATCAAATCTACTATTTAACTGATTGATCGAGAATCAATTCCAAAAATGTCTTACTCGTGATGTTTAAGCCTTTTACTCTTCCCTTTTACAAAGGTAAATAACTTGAACCTTACAAGAAATGATCATAAGTGATCAACCAATTAATACAAAGAAAATATGTGCACTTAAATGCTATTCTTCAAGGCATATCCATAGAATACAAATAATGGATTTGATGTAGAGCATATCCACCTCAAGCCTAATGAAAGCTTGATGTTCTAATAGCTCCCCCTCAAGATAATGTATGCTTGAGTCTTCATTCTCTCGTAGGTTGAATACCATACATAACTTTGAATCTACAAAGCTTTATCCCATCAAGTGTTGTAGAAATCATGTTCGCTATTTTCTTCTTAGTAGAAACAAATGAAATGTCACTTTCCTTTTTCATAAGCTTCTCTCTCACACAGTGTTAATGGACTTCTATGTGCTTTGTCCTTGCATGAACTATTTGATTTGCATCCAAATGCATGGAAATTACATTATCTCCAAGCAAGTGAGGTTTGGAACTTACAAGTCCCAAATATAAGTACAACTCCTTGAGCCATATTGCTTCTTGAGTTGCAATAGTTAGACCTCTATGTTCTACTTTAGTTGAAGATAAAGTAATTGTTGGTTGCTTCTTGGAACTCCATGACATCAATTTTGAACATGCAAATGCTAAGTATCTAGAGGTACTTCTTTTATCATCCTTTGCCCCTACCCAATCTGCATCTGAATAGATTTTGAATCATAATCTAAAGAGTAAAGATAATAGATACCTTGATTAAGTGTCCCTTTGAGGTACTTGAGTGCTCTCTTTGGAGCATCCATGTGTGGCCTTCTAGGTGAGTGCATGAACTCACTAAGCACTCCCACACTATATGATATGTCTAGTCTTGTGTGAGTAGCATATATCAAGCTACCAACTAGACTTTGATAATCTTAGGATCATCAATTTATTGACCTTCATAAACACCTAGTTTATGGTTCAACTCCAAATGTGTACTTGCAAGCTTTGTGTTCTCCATTCTGAACTTGAGAAATAGTTCTTCAATGTATCTTCTTTGACTTAGATACATCCCTTCATCTATATAAATCACTTGCATACCTATAAAATATGTGAGCTCACCTAAGTCAGTAATTTTGAACTCCTCTTGCATGTGTCTCTTCATTCTTTGAATGCCATTCAAATCATCACCTATCACAATAATATCATCTACATATGCACATCAATAGATAACCTCATTGTGATCCCATTTGATGAATAGAGAAAGATCTAACTTGCTAGGTTTGATCCCTTGATCTTGAAGGTATCTGACCGATCTATAATTCCAAGCTCTAGGAGCGTATTTCAATCCATACAAGCTTTAAAAAGTCTACAAACATTAAATTTATGACTAGGGTTTTCAAAACTTGGTGCTTGTGACATGTATACCTCTTCACTTATCCAACCATTTAAGAATGCATTTTTTACATCAATTTGGAGGAGTCTCCAATTTCTTGCAATAGCTACACTTATCAATCTTCTTATTTTAGTCATCTTTGCAACTGGTGAGAATGTTTCCTCATATTCTATACCATGAGTTTGTGACCATCCTTTGGCAACTAATCTTGCCTTGTACATGCAAACTGATCCATCTAAGTTTAAATTTATATAACCATATGCAACCAATTACCTTTTGATTGGGTGACATTGGAACTAGATCCCAAGTCTCCATCTCCTTCAATGCATCTATTATGACTCCTTATAAAGCATGGCATGGAAAAAAACCTAGGCTTGGACATTGCAAGGTGTTTGGTTGTTTAGATTATGTTCATGTACCATCATAAATAAGAGGTAAGCTAGATGAAAGGGAAACAAAGGTAATGTTTATTGGGTATGGATTAACTCAGATGGGTTATAGGTTCTATTATCCTTCAACCAAGCAATTCACTACAAGTAGAGATGTTGTGTTTGAAGAACACAGGTCTTGGTATGATGAAAACAAAGAAAAGGTAACTCTACCATCTGATCTTGATTCTCATATAGAGATGGACGATTGGGATTTGGTTCCAATGTCATCCAATCAAAATGTACTTGGTTGCAAATGGGTATATAAAGTTAAAAGAAACTCAAATGGATAAGCTTGCACGTACAAGGAAAGCTTAGTTTCCAAAGGATACTCACAAACACATGGTATATACTATGAGGAAACATTCTCACCAGTTGCAAAGATGACTAAAATCAGAACATTGATAAGTGTAGCTATTGCAAGAAGTTGGAGATATCCCAAATTGATGTAAAAAATGCATTTCTAAATGTTTTGATAAGTGAAGAGGTATACATGTCACAACCTTCAGTTTTTGAAAACCGTAATCATGCATCTTATGTTTGCAGATCTAAGAACGTATTGTATATATTGAAGCAAGCTCCTAGAGCTTGGAATTACAGGCTAGTTACATACCTTCAACATCAAGGGTTCATATCTAGCAACTCATATCCTTCTTTATTCATCAAAAGGGAGCACAATGAGGTTATCTATCTATGTGTATATGTAAATGATATTATCATGACAAGTGATAATCTGAATGACATTCAAAGGATCAAGAGACACATGCAAGAGGAGTTTAAAATCAATGACTTAGGTGAGCTCACATATTTCCTAAGTATGTAGGTGATATACACAGATGAACAAATGTATTTGACTCAAAGAAGATACATTCAAGATCTACTTCTTAAGTTCAAAATGAAGAATACTAAACACGTAGGTACACCTTTGGAGATGAATCATAAACTTAGTGTTTATGAAGGTGAGAGAATTGAAGACATGAAAGAATATCAAAGCTTGGTAGGTGGCTTGATATATGCTACTCATACAATGATAGACATCTCATATAGTGTGGGAGTGCTTAGTCAATTCATGCACTCACCAAGAAGACCACACATGGATGCAACTAAGAGAGTACTTAAGTATCTCAAAGGTATAATCAATGAAGGTATATTCTATCCTTACTCTTTACATTTGGATACCAAAATCTATTTAGATGCAGATTAGGTAGGAGCTAAGGATGATAGGAGAAGTACCACAGGTTACTTAGCATTGCAAGTTCAAAGCTAGTGTCATGGAGTTCCAAGAAGCAACCAATAGTTGCTTTATCCTCAACCAAAGTAGAGTATAGAGGTTTGACCATAGCAACTCAAGAGGCAATATGGTTAAAAGCATTGTATATAGATTTGGGACTTGTGAGTTCCAAACCTCACATGTTTGGAGATAATGTAAGTTCCATGCATCTAGCAGCAAGCCCTATTCTCCATGCAAGAACCAAACACATAGAGGTTCATTACCAATTCATGAGGGAGAAGCTCATGGAAATGGAGATTGGCATTTCTTTTGTTCCAATTGAAAAGCAAGTAGTAGGTATGATGACAAAGGCACTTGATGGAATAAAGCTTTGTAGATTCAAAGCTATGGTAGGTATTCAACCTATTAGAGAATGAAGACTCAAGCATACTTTAGCTTAAGGGGGAGCTGTTGGAACATCAATCTTACACTGTGCTTGAGGTGGATATGATCTACATTAAAAAGCTATCGTTTGGATTACATCGAAACAATATATGTTAGAGAGTTATTTTACTTGTGCCCATTTATTGTATTCTTTAAATTACTGTTTATGGATATTTGATCATTGTAAAATCCTAGAGCTTTACACATGTAAAAGTAGAAAAAGAGATCTAAACTTCCATGAATTTTAGGTGGTTGAGTTGCAATCAATGAATCAATCAATCACCTAAAAGTAGATCAAACTAGATCTTTAGTTTTCCTAGATTATAGAGAACTGAATTGATTCCCTTCAAAAACCTTTATCACCTTCATTTGAATTCAAAATCCACTTGTAGAAGTCATGGAGCACTTGAAAAGTCTACATAAAGACTTCAAAGCACTTTTACATTACATGGAAGCAATATACATACACCTATGGCCATCATTGTGTTGCTCCTTCATTTTTCTGCATCATCTTCTTCAACAACAGTAAACTTGCAGAGGTTGCTCCTCTCTCTACAGAGCTCAAAATTGGATGATACACGACTCATTTGAAAGAGATTAGTTTGGAATGTATGTGTCAAAAGTTTAAAAGCATTTGTTTTAGTAGATTGGGAGAAATCTTAGTTTCTCTATGTTGGGATCTATCTCTATGCATTCCTAAAAAATAGGAGGTACTAGTATTGAGTGTCTAGTTCATTCCAAAAGCATATTTTTCTTATTTCTTGTACCCTTGTGAATTATATACACTCAAACCTATTTTTATCACTCCTCCAAAAGGATTTTTTCTAATTCTAATCATGTTCGTTGCTATGAGAATTTGAAGTTCATTGTTTCATCCAAAGATAGTAAGTTTTTTTGAGGTAGTCAATGTGCAAAACTACTTGTTTTGTATCGACTCTTTCTCCTTGATGCTCCAAACCACCTACTGCATTTTATTGCACTCCTCACATGCCTTTAAATTCTATTTCACTCTCCATAAGCTCAAGGGATGTTCTTGTGCCAGTTGGCTAGACAAACTTTGTCTCTTCGCAGCTCACTTTTCTACCTCCTACAAGCTTCTCCAAGTTCTTTCACTGTAGAGCCACATGAGAGAGAAGATATCATACTTCACCTAATCCCTTTCTTAGAGAAGGAGAAGCAACGGATGATTCCCAATCAAAAGCACGAATGAATGGAATAAACCTAGGAGAACATTGAGACCATATCAAGTAGCAAAATTTTCTAAAAAATAAATATGAAGGATTTAGAGATCCTTATGATCATGTAGTTGAGTACAAAAAAAAATTGAGAGCAGAAGAGATAGTAGAATACAAAATTCAATTTGAACTCTTTGGATTAACTCTATCAAGACCAACATTAATTTCATTTGGGTGTTGTAATATGTGGATAAAATGATGTGGATTTATTTGAATCATGTGGATTAAATGAAGTGGTATCATTTGAATTATGTGGATTAAATGAAGTGGTATCATTTGAGTTATATGGATTAAATTTTATGGATTCATTTGAAATATATGGATTAATTGAAGCGGTATCATTTGAATTATGTGAATTAAATGAAGTGGTATCATTTGACTTATGTGGATTAAATGAAGTGGATTCATTTGAATTATATGGATTAAATGTTATGAATTCTTTTGAGATAAAATTAGTGTTTTTGTTTTTCAGATTTGAAAGTAAAAAATGGCGAGAATGCCAGATGTGAATAATGATCTTGATTATACTGAATCTCAAAGGATTTTATCTGAGCACAATGCTCAATTTGCACAATCAAGGTTATCATTTTTTTTCCATCAAGATTTAGAGCCAAAGGGATTCAAATGAGAAGCATTGTCAATGAAAGAAGTAAAAAAGCTATGCCCAAATCATATTGTTCATGATGTTCTCTTTTGGCATACAAGAAGGGCAAAAGAAACAACACCCTTAAAGCTTTCTAAATTACAACAAAAAGGATTAGCAGAAACTCTACTTCAATGCTTTGTGCAAGTTGAAAGAGCATTACCAAATAATAATCCAATAGCATTATATTTCATTCAAAAAGTTTTTGTACAGGGTATTCTTCATTGACGTGTAGATTGGGATGATCGTCCGAAGAATGCAGGTATCAGTTTGGGTCATCCTCGAAATCGAGCAGAATTTCATAATCAAGGAAATGAAGGCCCTCTTCCTCGAAAGAGGCCCTACAGTTTGCTACTTGAAGAACATAATCTTACACATGATTTGTCATCACAAGGAGCAAAATTATACAATGAAAGATTAACAATTCTTGCATTATGAAGAACAATAGATGTTCAACAAAAGAGGATTTATGATTTAGAGATTCAAGTGAAAACTTTACAACTTTCTATGGATGCATATGATAGCAAATATGGAAGAATCTCAGAGGCATCATCATCTTTTGATTGGTTTACGGATGATGAGGTATTGAATCAAGAAGGCACTGAATAGACAAGCTTTTTTTGTAATCAAAGACATAACTATTATAAAACCATTGATTTTGCAATTGAATATAATCATAGTATTCATAGTACATCATTTTCTTCATTTTGAATATCATCATCAATGATAGGTACCATGTCATCTATTTCTTCCATGTCTGAATGATCATTGTGATCTACATCTAAATCATGATCACTCCATGGATCATTTGTTAAACTTTCACGAGTTTGAAATTGTCCAAACGTTTGTTGTGCTATTGAAGAAGCTATCTTGGTTGGAGCATGTAACAAATGCATATTAAAAAACACATATACCAAATCATTAGCATGTGATACACTTAAGAGATTTCTTCGTTTTGAATAAAGAAAATCATAGGCACTCAATTACGTTCAGAACTACCACTTGAAGTTGCCACTAAAAGCACTCTCATAGCTATATGTTGCAACTCCACTGCTTCATCTCCGTACGCTTTCCACCAAATAGGAGGTGGATGCTTTTGAATCGCTTCAATGTGCCATAGATATCCAAAAGATCCTCCTCGATTTACATATTCTAGTCTTTGGTGGAATGCATCTCAACCATCTGTACCTGGAAGTAATAAATGACATGTGGTTTTGAAGTTTGCCATGACTTCTTTGTTTTATTCTTGATTATTGAGTTGAAATGCTGGATCCAAAACGAATGCTAGTCCATGCAAATGAGTATCCATTTGCATCCATCTCTTCTCTATTAATGGTACAATCTGTGTTTTTGCTCGTAATGAAAATTGGTTAAAGTCTTTTTCTTTTTGAATAGCTTCTAAAATAATCCAATAAACTTTTTAAATCACAAATTTATCAGTATCAACCATTCCTAAAAGTTCAACAAAAGGGTTAGTGATACCAATGATTTTTTCAAGATTACCCCAAAAATTTTGTGATTGTATTAGAGACGTACACTTGGATGTTGCAACTCGATAAGAAGGATATTTCTCTAGCCATGCTTCCCATCTTTGATCAACAATCATTTCTACAAGAGCTCGCTTAACTTTCAATAATCCACTAAGCTCAATATAGGCGGTTGCATATCGTGTGGCACAAAACATTTGAAGTGCTTTATTGGGAGATTTTGATCGAAAGAGCGAATATGAAAATTGATGATCTCTTCTAAATTTGACTACATGATTTGCATCTAAATAGCTTTGTTTAATGAAAGATAATCTACCTATATCCTGCAATAATAGTATGAGCTACACATGGAACCCAAGTAATGCCTCCATACTTGTTTTGAATTGTAATTCCAACACTTCAAAAATTAGAGGCATTATCCATCACTATCGTAGTCATATTCTTCAGACCACCCACTAGTGATATAGCATGATCATATACATTTACAATAAAAGCTGAATTTTTCTTTTTAAGAGAAGTATCAATAAGTTCTAAAAACATGTTTCCTTTTGGACATCTTACCATGACATTAATCAATGGTCTCTATTGACAACTTATCCATCCAACCAATACTATGATACATCCATATATGGGTACATAATCAAGTATTGTTCACTTTAAAATAGGTTCAATACTTTTTTTCACTTTATCTACATACTCTATTTGCATTTTATTATAATGTCGTGTGGTGAATCCTTTTCGTGTCGTGGACATCAAAGCATCTTTGAAAATGGGATTACGAATAACATTGAAAGGAATCCCACATGCTAAGAATGTTTGAGTCCATTTAAGATGAAGCTCAAGACATTCTTGATTTTCAAAAGCTATAGGTACAATATTTTGTGATTTATTACGGACAAAGCATGGTGATAGAGTATTAGATCCACCATTTTTACTACATTCACCAAATCCACTCTTTTTTTATGTAGTTGGAGAAAATAGAGTACATGTATCTTAGTTATTCTCAAAAACAGTTTGAGAGACTTGAGTAGAAATATAATGATGTTCCTCTACTATCATTGATGCATCTACTCATTCTTGCTCTACACTTGGGCTACTTTGAAAGTGTTGTGAACTACTCGGCTTTTGAATCTTTTTGATGTGATACCTTGATATTTACATTTATTTTCATAACTTGCAAAATGTACCCATATATCACTATCTGGATTAGAGCATCCTGCCACATTATTACCTATACTAAAAAGATGCTCTTTTATTCAAGTTGCATTTTCTACATAATGATGTCCACAACATTTGCATTGTATTGTGGACATTTTTCTACCCTCTGGATGAACGATCACATATGACCATTCTTTTCCCTTTCCGATAGTGCTTGCAAATTGCTCTATGAAGAAGGTATCTACAAAAATACAACATAAATCAATATCGAATAAGATATAGAACTAATCTTGAGTCAAACAATTATGATAGACTTCAATTCTCAATCATACATCCATATACAATTACACATACTATTGTGAAGTAAAAAGCATTGTTGAATCAAACAATCACAATAGATTTTAATTCTCAATCATACATACATATATGTTTACACATACATATACTTACACATACTATTGTGAAATAGGAATCAATGTTGAGTCAAACAATCACAATATATTTTAAATTCCTAATCATATGCACATATACTTACACATACTATTGTGAAGTAAGAATCAATATTGAGTTAGACAATCACAATAGATTTTTCATTCACAATTATACACTCATATTCATACACATACAATCACAATAGATTTTGCATTCACAATTATACACTCATATTCATATACATACTATCGGATGAAACCTCATATTAACTATATACTCATACACACACATACATATACTATTGTCAAATAACAATCGATGTTGAGTCAAACATAATCCACCTATATCTTTCAAGAATAGATTTAATGTATCACAATAGATTTTAAATTCTTAATCATATGCACATACAATTACACAAGAAGTAAGAATCCATGTTGAGTCAAACAATCACAATAGATTGAAATTCACAGGCATATACTATTGTTAAGTAAGAATCAATGTTGAGTGAAACAATCACAATAGTTTAAATTAGGTAATATTTATAGCAAAAATTTATACCTTGTTCACCTACGACACTTTAAGTTCATAAAGAACAAAGTAGCTTTTATGAAAAATGAGTATAGTTCTATTCTTTTATAAAATATTATTCAATCCAATTTTTTGATCGAAAAAAATTTTGATAAAAAACTTTTTGATCAAAAACTGTTTCGATCAAAAGCACTTTCAATCGAAAAGTGTCAAATTCCCATGCAAAAACTTTTTAGGCATGTTTGAATAAGCTGACATGGCACGGACTAATTTGTTCAAATAATAAAGGCTTACCATAAAATTCCATAATTATTCACGAATAAACGAATTGTCGAATAAGGAATAATGCAACCTAGAGGATGGCATGCCTCTCAAAACCTTGATATCTACCAGAGTCTTTAGCAAATGGAAATTGGACTTTATAAGACCTATACATCCACTACACTACAACATATGAAGGGCATACCGATGCTGTCTATACCGACTGTCACTCTCGACGACGGTATAAACATTGGAAAAGGTCACTTAAAGATACCAACGGTCAAGTGACCGTCTGTATGACTGTTTTAAATGGATTGTCGGTGTGTCTCGTAGTTGTTGGTATAAGCATGGGTATGGGCATCGGTATAAGCGTCGATATAAGCATTGGTATAAATATCCTTTTTTTTATATTATATTTATTTGAATATATAAATAAATATATATATAAAAAAAGGATAATTATATAGATAAATAAATATGATAAGAATTAGTGTTTTAAATAAATAAATCAAATATATATGATTAAATATATAAAAATAGGTTTAATTTTAATCATTTTAAATAGAGTGAATATATACACATACACATACACACATACTTATACACCTATCTATATACACATATATATACACATGCATACACATATATACATGTTTTAGGTCTAGGTCATTTTGATTAGGGTTTTAGGGTTTTAACACCTACATAGCATATATACACTATTAGGGTTCTAGGGTTTATGCCTACATATAACTCAATTAAATTTATATAATGAGAAAATATAGAATTAAATTAAAGAAAAATTATATATATATATATATAACTAGTATTTAAAAATTTTAATTAAATATATATAATTAAATATATAAAAATAGGATTAATTAAAAAAGAATCTGAATATATAAATAAATATATATATAAAATAGGATAATTATATAGATAAGTAAATATGATAAGAACTAGTGTTTTAAATAAATAAATGAAATATATAAGAACTAGAGGGTAGCATGGCAGAGGGATGGCTTGTACAAGAGTCTCTTGTATTCATAATTGAGTTTCTACATATGTCAGATCTCGAAATGCCTCGCGTATGGAGCAATGATGAAGATGTTTGTCTCGTAGGTGATGAACCACAAGGTAAAGGATTGCAAAGAAAAATGGATGGAGCTTTCAGATAGAAGGCAATGAAGTTTTGCATAGTTGACTCTGAGCCTATGCAGAAGTGGTCAGAAAGGTATGAGCTTGCCAAGGAAACCAACGGGAAGGAAAGACCTCAGTTTTGAAGGAATCGTTCCCCTCGATTTTTGCCTCTTCTAGAAAGTCTTCGACCTCTTCCACCTTTTCCAACGATCAGATGGCTAGATAGAGCGGTTTCACAAGCAAAGGTAGTGGGTGAAGATATCTCTGAAGAAGAAGAAGAACTCGCAAAGGGATGTGATTGGGAGTATATTGAATACGGTGCACTATGGTCTCATGGACGACACTTTCGGATCACACGAATCGATAAAAGTAGGTTTACTTTTGGTAGTGGGTTGATGGTGAACTTTTTGCAAAAAAGTAGAGCAAGTGCAAGAGATGATAATGCTCAAGAAGGCCAGCTAGATTATTGTGGTGTGATTCAAGATATCTTGAAACTATCTTTTAGGAAGTTTGATTATTTTGTTTTTGATGTGAAATGGTTCAAAGTAGTCACCTCTGAAAGAAACACAATAGTGAGGCAGGATAAAAGCAGTTTGCTTCAAGTCGACTCCCCAAAATTATGGACAGATGAAAGAGATACATTTGTACTTCCCGAACACTGTGAGCAAGTTGTTTTTATGCCAGATTCAAAAGAACTAGAGTGGCTATTTGTTTTACAAGTCGCCCCATGTAGTAGACAAATTTGTGAGAACATAGATGTAGAAGAAAGTCCATCTATAGTGGACTCAGAGATTCATTCGATAGTCGAGGAGGAAGAGATCATTGTTTGAGAAGAAGAGGTCATTGAAGAAGAGGTCATTGTTCAAAAAGACAAAGCAATAGATGATGATCAGGAAGAAACCAGCATAGCAAGCGATTTAGAAGCCATCAATATAGAGATAGATATCCTCGGTGCATCAGATCTTCAAGAGGATGATAGATTAGAGGATTTTTTAATAAAGCACTTGTACATACTAATTTTTTGTTTTTCTTTGTTTATTCTCTATATTACCTTTATTATCACATGCTAATTATTTGAGTTCTTTGTTACAAAGCACGACCGGAGATAGTCCTCCAGTCATTCCACATTCCATGACAGAGGAGCAGTTTTAAGAGTTCATCTCTCAGGTACGTCCCACGTATATGGCCACTGTGTCATAGTATTGGATCGCTCGTGGTAGCACTCCTCCAGGCCTCACTCCTAGCGGCCTCACTCCTGTCGGCCTTACTCCCGCTTGCCTCACTCCTGTCTGTGTGACTCCTGCGGGTGGTGCTACTCCCACAGGAGGTATGTATCCTAGCTTTGTGACTCCACCATGACCATCTTTTCAGCCATCTCCTACTGGGTCTAGTAGTAGACATGTGCATTCGATACCTCAGCGCGATACAAGTTTTGGCCCATCTCGTAGGTCGAGGTCACGCTCTAGAGAAGGAGGTTCTAGAAGTGGATCTACAGGTAGGTTTGGAGGAGGCGGCTATTGTGGAGGCAGTGCGACGGACGTTGTGTCGCCCACTTCTACTCCTAGGACGAGTACCTTAGATGTAGGTACACCATGCAGTACACCACGTGGAACACCATGTACACCTTGGGGTGCTCATGACCATGATGACTCCAAGGTGTATAGTATCCGAGATGGAGCTCCGATGATGGATGCGGTTGGCAAAGCAATGCGTGCATGTATACGATAGTTTTGCTCCATACAATTTGGACACTCTATCATGCTCAAATGGAGTGAATAGGATAAAGATTGGAAAAATTATATCACACAAACAATTTATCAGGAGTTCCGACCAGCCGATGGATAGCCTCTTGTCAGTTCAAAGTGGATTCTGCACACCGCACGTGAGGTTATGTCCCATCGATGATCCGAGGCTCGTGATGCTTTCAGATCAGGCTTACCAAAGCCTGTATGGTTAGATGCTGAGGAGTGGGGTATCATTCATGATGAGCAGCAGCAAACTCCTGACGGATATTGCCAGAAGCGAGATGCTGCAACCACACGTTTAGATACAGTTGGACCGTCACATTTGGGCAGCGGCGGATATGACACGATGTGTCATGAGTTTGTAAGTAACATTTCATTTATTGAATTTATTTGTGTTAAGTTTCTCATGTATGTTCCTCTAATGTTTTGTATATTTGTTGTAGGAGCTGGCAATGGGTCGTCCTCAACACGAACGGAGGAGGCTTATGGATATCGTCATGGATTGACTACACTATTGGAGGACTTGGAGGGACGCGGTGCAGTCATTTCATGGGAGCATTTGCGATGAGGTGATTAATTCATAAACTTGGTTTTTACTTATTGTTTGTAAATTTCATGTGAATTTATCTCATTACACTAATGTTTGTTGCAGGACTGTTGATATGGAATGTTCTTTGCATGTGTATGGCAGTGGCACACCAAAATTTTGTATTTGATTTTTATATGGCAATGCATTGCTTTTCCATACTTTGTAAAAGTGTCATATATGAGAGTGGTTTGCCACACTCTTGTACATGCTTCATTTATCAAATATATAACTTTTCTTGTACATGGTTCGTGGTTAATTCCGATTATCTCTTTTGTATCCAATAATATTCTATTTTATGAAATCATATTTTGGTTGACATTAGAGTACACATCACATGTATTTCATTTTTTTTGGGCAGAGTATATTGTCTTTTGTTAAGGAACATCATGGTAATGTTGCTGTAGCAAAAGACAACACACTCTGCCCAAAAATGTTTTTGCAGATATGGTCGTCGCTATATGCGATGGTACTCCCAGTAATGTCATCAGAATAAGCATCGGTACACCCAGCGAGCGACGGTATACGCGACGATACACCCAGCAGATGTGTCGATATGGGCGTTGATACTACCGACGTTTATACCCACGCCCATACCGACGCATATATCAATGCCCATACTGACACTCATACCAATGCCCATATGGGTGCACATACCGACGCACATACCGGCACTTTAGTACTAACGCCGGGGGAAAAATAGGTGTTTTCATTTCCCTTGGTAAAAGCATCGGTATACGCTCGATCTGTTGTAGTGCTCGCTTAAAACTCTCATGCAAAATATATTATGGTGGCAATAAGCTATTCAACAAAATGGGTTAAAATAAAAGGTACTGTTAAAAATGATGTTCAAACCACATCTAAGTTCTTGTATGAACGTGTAATAACTCAAACCACATTTAAGTTCTTGTATGAACATGTAATAACTATATCTTGACTATGAATTGAGTTGATGAGTGGTAGAGGGACTAATTTCCTTAATCAAGCCATTGGATCCTTGATAGAACAATGCATGATAATACATACAAAATTTGCACCCTATATTCCCTACGAAAATGGTCTAACTAAAACTACAAATAGATTTTTGTGCACTGTGTTATACAAATTAGTTAATACAAAAATAATAGACTTGTATATGCAATTGTATTTTGTCCTTTAGGCATATAGAGTAGCATACAATACATCATTTGGAACTAGCCCGTTTAATCTAGTCTATGGATTAAATGCAGTTATATCAATGGAATTTCTTATACCTACTCTAAGGATAGGAAATCAATTGCATTGAACGTAACATGAATTGTCTGACAGGATTGTGGAATTAGAACAATTAGGAACATCTTGATAATAGGTTTTCATGAGTATCTATGTAGATACGATAAGACAAAAATCCTATTATGATTTGCATATAAGGAGAAATATCTTCAAGAAGGAGATTTAGTTTTAGCCTACACATTGAAGGAACAAAGAAAAAAAATGGAGAAAAGAGGACATGGTTATGTGCATGGATGTCGAATCAAGAGATACATAGAATCACTAACAATAGAATCTTGGAGAAGATACACCAACCTCATAGGAGGAAAGAAGAAGAGAGAAAAATAATACGAGAAGCTCAAGAAAAGGATAAGGAAAGAATTAAAAAAAAAAAGAAATAAAGGACTTGATGATTTGTGAAATAGAACAAAAGAAAACTAGGAATCACTTAGCAATAGTTGAAATGTATTATGAAGGAACAAAAATCATTTTAGTAGACAATGGATCCCAAGTAAACCTAATTATTTCTAATCTTTTGAGTCAAATTAAGGAGTATAAATAGAAACAACAACACAACAATTAGAGCAATCAATGGATAAAATCTTTTTTCATTATCAATAAACACTCACTTGAAGATAGGACAGGAAGATACTTCAATTGAGTGTGAAGAATGGCCTGGGAGATTAATGCATGAAAACTTAATCTTAGGACAAGAATGGATGAAATAATATAAAGTGACTATAGATTTTGAGAAGCAATTGATAAATTTAAAAGCGAGAGATAAATCTACAAGAATTTTCTTTGCAAATGATAATGTGCAGGAATTACAAATAGAGATATATAAAGTGGACATGGAGACATTCAAAATTGTAGTAGAAGAAAAGTCAGGATCATGTAAATTATCTAAAGAGGAGACTCAAACACAAACAAATCAAAAGAAAATCTTAATACAATACATTCAAATAACACACCGAAACAAACCAAAAATATAGAAACATTAATCAACACTTAAGACTCAACTAAAACCCAGAAACAAAGGAACCTTTTGCAAAAATATAACTTGTGTACTATTTGGCAACACTCATATATTTTAGATCCCAAATTTCAAGTTATTTTGTGTACTGTTGATACACAAAAATATGATTTTTTGAGATCAAACTAACACATCATAGTGTGATAGTGTTTAAGCAGAAGTGCTACTTGTAGTGTTTTGCAATGTTGTGAATTTGCTACAAAAATGGCAAACACAGATGGAATGAATCAACTTTTTTGCAATGAGCTGGACAAGAACAACTTCCATGCTTGGAGGTTCAGAATGACAAATTTCTTGATGGAAAAATGCTATTGGAGGTACATCAAAGGAGAGAATGAAAATGCTCTATAGTTACGAGAGAGGAATCAAACTATAGACCACTTATTTGCATATGAGGAATGGAATCAATGAGCATGAAAGGTAATGTTTTGGCTATCTGTTAGCATACAAGATACCATGATTGGGCATATACAAGATGCCAATAATCTAAAAGAGGCTTGGAACAATTTGGTCACTTTGTGCGAGACCAATACAAAGGCACGAAAATTGTGACTCAAGAACGGGTTGCATACATTGGAGAAAAAGAGCATGTTGATAAGTGACGACACCCTAAAAATCAAAAGCACATGTGAGTCACTTCCATCTATTGGCATCAATGTAGATGATGATGATAAGGTGGAAGTGTGCCTTTGTGGTTTAGGAGCTGGATATAAGCAATTTAGAATGTCTATTTAGACCATGGAAAATATTCTAAATTTTGTTGATCTGGTGTCCATGTTGATTATTGAAGAAAAGAATCTTGGTGAGGATTCAAAATCCCAAGGAAACCCTAGTTCTGAGTAGGTATTCTACTCTGGAAGGAAGAGGTAGAGGTACAAGCTTTGGAAGTGGAAGAGGATACAATAACCAAGACCAAAGTCAACAACAAAATCATACAAAAGGTAGAGGACAATTTTGAGGCAGGGAGAGTCAAAGAGGCCACAAAAAATTCCAAAGAAATGATTCCGAAAATGATAGTAAAGGATGCTGGAATTGTGGCAAGCCTGCACATTTTGAACATAATTGTGGGTCGAAGAATCAAAATAATAGAAGGTAGCAAAACAACTATGCATCCACAAGTGCATATGATTATGAGAGGTTGTTCATCATTCAACATCATATGATGAATATGATGTCTACTGATGTTTTGAAATCAAATGGCAATGTCTGGTATGTTGATTGAGGTGCTTCAAATCACATGACCAGTCATGCGAAACAGTTTAGTAGTTTACAAAAATTCTTAGTTCCTAGATATGTTGAAATAGGTGATGACACATTACACCCTATCGTGCATACATGAAATATAGCACTGTTGATGGAGGATGAAAAGGTAAAACATCTTGTTGATGTGTTTCAAGTTCAAAATATAACAAAGAATTTGGTTTTTGTTGGATAATTGGTTGACCAAGGATTACAAGCCTGGTTCAATGTTGATGGGTTATATGTAGAAGAGAGCAAACAGGATGGAAGAATGATTTCCAAAGGAAACAAAGTGGGTAGGATCTTCACCTTAAATGTGAAAATTCCTAAAATGAATGCAGTCATGTTTGCAAAAAGTGTAAGTGTTATTGCTGATATAGAGATCTCGCATAAACGAATTGGACATGCAAATTTGTAGAGGCTAAAATTGATGCATTCAAAGAGATTTTCAATGGACTACCAAATTTCAAGGTTCTAGAGATGCAAAAGGTATGTGTAGCCTTTGAATTCGGTAAAAAGGCAAGAGCATTATTTTCGCATCACAAGCATGTTAGTGAGAATGTGCTAGAAATAGTACATACGGATGTTTGGTATCCTACAAAGACCACATCTATGGGAAGCTGTAGATTTTATGTTAGTTTCATTGGTGACCATACACACAAAGTATGGGTATATTTCATGAAAGAGAAGAGTGAGGTGTTCACTCACTTCCAGAATTTTAAAGCTATGGTGGAAAAGCAGACAAGAAAGTATATTCAGACATTAAGGTCTGATGGAGGAGGCAAAAACATGTCAAATGAATTCAACAACTTTCTTAAAAGTCATGGAATTATATGTCAGTTTTCATGCAGGTGCACACTGCAAGAGAATGGTGTTGTTGAAGGAAAAAATAGACATATTGCATAAATATCAAGAGCCTTGATGGTTGATAAGAATATGCCTCATTGTTATTGGGCAAAAGCTATGCATACTGCTGTATACATCATGAACAGAACTCCGACGCTGATGTACATCAAGTTACACCGAAAGAGAACTTTACAGGTCAAAAGACAAACTTGTCACATATGAAATTTCTTTGGTTGTATTGCATATGTGCATATTCTAGATGAGTTGAGGATGAAGCTTGATTCAAAAGCATAAAAATGTATCTTCATTGGTACTCCCTTAAACAAAAGGGATATAAATGTTATAACCCACTCTCAAGACAGGTGAAAGTAAGCGATCTCAAGTTTTGAGTGGACGTGATGTGTCACCATGCAACAATTCCAACTCAAATCTATCGAGTGGAAGATTGCATGGAAATTTTAGTCTAGCAAATTAATTCATCAATTACATCAAAGAAAGGTAAAGAAAAGCATTCTGCTAGTAGTAAAACATCTATAGGTTTTGAAGACATTGATGGAGATTCAAGCGATTCAAAAAAGAGCCTTGATGAGGAACTTGGATTTCCCTTTCTGAAGAGTCAAGGAGTTAGAAAGGCACATGCAAATGATACAAGAAGAAGTGACCTAGTACCAAGAAGATATGGGAGAATGTAGAATTTTGTGCAACGATTGACATATGACAGTTATATGGCTTGTCATTGTGCCTACATGAGTAATGTAATAAAAGATGCTGAACCTTCTTGTTTTGAAGATGCCATTAGAAATGTAGATTGGGAGAAAGCTATGGATGAGGAGATGGCTGCACTTTATGGAAAAAATATGTGGAAGTTGGTTCCATTTCCACAAGGAAAGAAACCTATAGGTTGCAAATGTGTTTACAAGGTAAAGCACAATGTTGATGGTAGCATAAGCAAGTATAAAGTAGGATTGGTAGGAAAAGGATATGCACAAAAATATGGCATTGATTATGAGGAAACATTCAATCCTATAGCTAAAATGTCTACTATCAGAACACTGATTGCATTAGCTACAACAAAAGTATGTTCTTTGCATTGGATGGATGTGAAGAATGCTTTCCTACATGGTGAGTTAGAAGAAGAAGTATACATGGACCAGCCACAAGGATATGAACATTCAATGCACCCAGAATATGTTCATAGATTGCAAAAGGCTTTTTATGGACTTAAACTAGCCCCTCGTGCTTGGCATGCAAAGATTGCTAACTACTTAAATACCATTGGATTTTCTATGTGTGATGTAGATCATTCATTATATGCAAGGAAAAGTGATGATGGCATCATGATTGTGGCTATTTATATTGATGACTTGATTGTAGGCAGTGACAATGAAGCAAGCATTAAAGAGGTAAAGCAACTCCTTATGTAGAAATTAAACATGAAAGATCTTGGTGTATTGTCCTATTTCTTGGGCATTGAGTTTATACATACAGAAACAGGTATATGGATGTCGCAAAGGCAATATGCCTTGAGTATGCTGCAAAAGTATCGTATGGTTGATTGCAAGCCAACTTCTATGCCACTAGATGAGAATTTGAAGTTGGATACTACATTTGGTGAAGCATTGGAAAATGCTACTATGTATAGGAAAATTGTGGGAAGTTTCATATATCTCATAATTACAAGGCTTGATTTTAGCTATGCTGTTGGACTTGAAATTCATTATATGCAAGTTCCTAGGAAGGTGCATTTAGATGCTCTAAGGTGCACTCTACGTTATGTGAGCACTACTTTAGATTATGCATTGTTTTATGAAGCTAGTTTGTTTTTGCAGGTTCATGGATACATGGATGCAGATTGAGTTGGTGCCATTCCAGATAGAATATCTACTAATGGCTTTCCATTCTCAATTGGGAGTGCAAGAAGTAAGAAACAACCCATTGTTGCTTTGTCGAGTACAGAGGCTGAGTATAGAGGTGCTACAATGGTAGCATGTGAGGCATCATGACTAGAGATGCTACTTGCAGATTTAGGTGTGGAACAGGAGAAGCCTATCACCATCTACTGTGATAATCTTAGCAGCATATAGTTAGCACAAAACCCTGTATTTCATGCTAGAACAAAGCATATTGAGGTACATTATCACTTCATCAGAGGGAAGGTATTAGTAGGTTATATTGATCTTGTTTATGTGAGAATAGATGAGTAGGTTGTTGATATTTTTGCCAAGGCACTTGGAGCACAGAGGCTGAAGAAGTTTTGAAAGATGCTTCCATTAGAGAACATGGCTTTGAGCTTGATGGAGAGTTTTGAGATATCAAGCTCAACATGTGATGATCCAGGATGACACGTATCGCGTTTTCATTTTTCTAACATGTATAGTGGTCATGCCGATATATGTCAAGGATACTTCATTGAGCTTTACTATATTTATCTATTGAGAATGATGCCACATTTGTTTCTTGCCAGCTCACTCATTCGTAGACATTAGGTTTTTCCTTATGTGGTATTTTTTACATATTGCACCTGTTGTATTGTTGTTTTAGGTCATTCTTGTACATTCCTTTTATGTAATAGAAGGAGAAGAAGATCATTCTTCCTTGCCTCAATCTATGTGTGTGCTCTTCTTTGATTATGAGAGTGTGTGTGTGCTCTCTTCCTTATCTCCTTCTTCATGACATATAAGTTTCTTACTTTTTTCTTTAAGCATGAAGAAAGGAATAGGAGGATTATGTGAGTTGTCTGTATTTTATTTCATTTTATTTCATTTTATTTCATTTATTTTTTCCAATTATTATTTTTTTCCAATTTTTCTCCAATTGCACTCACCAAACAACAAACCTTTCTTGGAGTTATCGTGTAATGGAGTGATGAGAGCATGTCATGAGTGATGTAAACTTATTGCTTCTTGTGATGAAAAGAACTCTTTATATGTGGAGTCTTTATGAACTATTGTGGAGAATTTGTGATTTTATTTTATAGGATAATGACTAACGGAATTCCTATAGCCTAACTAGAAGTGGATTCAGTAGCTAGTGATGGCTTCTTTACAGGAACATAAAAGACACGATAAGGATCCATATTTTGTATGCAAAGTTAATAGTTGGGAAAAGGAGATGACAAAAAAGACCATCTAACTAGATCACATCAAGGTTGCGCTGAATTTTTATCCAATGGGTACAAAAATTGATGTGAGTTTTAAGAAGAATGTATCTTCATAAGTAGTGTATGCTTCAAAGTGCCTAGAGGAATCAACAATCATGAACTTTTTGCAATTTTTATGCGTTCCAAGGCTTCCTAGATACAATATGCCTCGTAAACTAGTGACACTGGTAATTTTGAACAAAAAACATAAGACAAAGCCTTTTGGAGTAGTGGATATGTCCTTGTATGTTTGTGAGAAATTAAAGGATGCAGCAAAGCATTGGGACAAGTGAAGGGCTAATCTAAGACCCCCCATACAAGGTGTCAACAAGTATAGGGCTACTCTAAGTCCCCAAGGATTTCCAATTTTTCACAAGGGCTACTCTAAGCTCCCCCCCTCGACCCCATCTCAAATCCTAGTGCCGATTTCATTCTGCAAGTGTGGTGTTAATATCAAAGCTAAGAGAGATTTAGGACACTTCTAGCTTGTGATGAGTTGATCAAAGGCCACATTACCTCTTGTAAAACATTCCACAAGGCTTGGAAAAATTCTACATGATCTTTAAAAGGATAAGACTCCTTCTAAAATATATGCCTTAGAAGCCGCATTTCACAACCTCTCCATTAGGGCCCATGATACCATTATTAAAATCATTGCCACTTTTGAAGATTACCAATGCAAACTCGCATTGTGTGGCCGTCAAGTTTCTAGTAAGGGCATGGCCATTAGACTTCTTAATAAGCTTCCTGGGTCTTATGGAACCTTTTCACAACCCTTTACCACCATGGATGACTGTTGACCTGGGAGGAAGTACGATAACATTTTCTACTCCATGAATCTTGAGTGAAGTCATCATTCTTGCAAGAAACTGTGATGAAAGCTAAGGGACCATTCAACCAGGCCAAGAAGTCGCAACTACAACAAGGCTCTAGAAATTCATCAAAGAATTTCATCTACAACTATTATCGTAATATAGCACATCTTGAGAAATTTCGCTATAAGAAAAAAGTGAAATTCTAAAGAATCTACCTCCATTCACCAAGTCCTCTCAGAATATGGTCTCATTGTTCTCTTGAAGATCTATTTATCTCCATAGAAGCCAACGGCCTAATTACTTCTATCTCCTCACAAGAGTGGATCTTTGGCAATGGAGCTACCTCTCATATGTGCAAAGATCGCGAATCATTCCAAGATATAGAATACCACATTGGTGAAGTTTATTTAGGCAACAACAAAAGTCTTACAATAGAAGGTAAGGCAAAGTCCAAATTACCAATCATCGAGGGGAGTGTAAAGCCTTGTCAAATATACCATTTTTACCCAACTTGTGCACGCTTACTTGGATTATTTTGTATCACAATAATAATTAGGAGTGTTAATAAATTGATCTTTTCTCATATGTTCTGATAATGTTTTCATCACTATGATTTCACTATCAAGTTGTATTCTTGCATAGAGACATTTCATAGGGTATACTTCCCTAAGGAACAATCCTCCTCAAAGAAGGTGGAGTAATGGAACTGTGGTTTTGACTACCTCTTCTTCAGTTTTGGCACACCAGTACGATCTTTGCATGTCCTATATAAGCTATATAGCACTAAGTAGTTGTTTCTAGTAGTGTTAATCGTTGATTTTTTGAGTCTTCTGAGTGGGTATATGACCCATGCTTGAATGGACAGGTAGCCTCTTCGTGTGCATAAAAGCCCCAAGAAGTCAATTCCACCTTCATGGTCAAGTCAATACCCCTTTATCTTTGAATCTCCCCATTGATCTAGCCTCTATAATTCTTTCAAAAGTCAAGCCTTGAAGGACCCTTGAGTTTACTTTAGATACTTTAGAAGAAACTCAAGAACCAATGGAGGACCTCTCAAATCTATTTCCTAGGTTAAATATTAAATGGATACTTTTAAAGGTTTAGTACATGAAGATGGAAATGATCATGTAAGCAGGTTCACCTCCTTATGTTGTGGATGTGCATTAGAACATCGGGAGGATGTCATGCTAGTACTCTTACCTTCTACCTTAAATGGACTTGCAAACAAATGGTATAGTCAACACGCAAATGGGCACTTACTCATCTAAGAGGCCTTGAAGACCTCCTTCTCTAAAACATTAGGTACATAGACAACCGTTCAATAGGGAAGGCTACATACATCAAGAGCTATTGGAACTAGTACACATAGATGTGTGGGGTCTAAGAAAACAACCCTCCATTTCAGGTTCAAAATATTATGTATCTTTTATTGATGATTGCAGTAGGTGGACAGTCTTATACTTCATGAAACATAAAGATGAGGTTTTCAATGGTTTCAAAAAATATCTTGCACTTATAGAGAATCAAGCAGGTGAATGTCTCAGGAGACTCATATCAAATGGTGGTGTAGAAGACTTCTCAAATGAATCCAATGCTTTCCTTTGAGAAAGACGCACCAAAAGAGAGGTAACAACCAGGTAGTACACGTACCAGAAAGGAGAAAGAGGGCCATACTTGAAGCAGCTAGATCTATGATAATTCAGAAGAATCTACCTAATTACCTTTGGGCAGAGGTTGTATCAACAACCACGTACCTTGTAAATAGACTCCCATCTGAATCCCTAGATGGTATGACTCCATATAAAGTATGGCATGGAAGAAGACCAAGCCTAGAGCATTACAAGATCTTTGGATGTTTAGCCGAAGCTCATATTCCTTCTTAAGTAAGAGGGAAATTGGATCCCAAAGCAGAGAAGTGTATTTTTATTGGATATGATCAAATTCAAAAGGGTTGCATATTGTACAATCCCACTAAAAAAAGTTTCCTAGTTAGTAGGGATGTAGTCTTCGATGAAAATAAATCTTGGTTTGTTGATGATAGGAAGGTGAAGCTATCATATGACTTGCAAGAGGACTCTCCATCTCTTCCAACAAAGGAGCCAAAGCAACTTGAAGATAGTGATTCTGAAGATGACATTATAGAGTTGGAAAAATTGAAGCTATGGAAGAACAAAGGGAAAGATAAAATGGAAGAATTAAATCAAGGACCAAAAAACTCTTTACAACCAATCAGAAGGTCAATGAGAGAAAAGAAGAAGCTAGAAAGATATGGAGTTGATACATCCTTAGTTACAAAGCACTCAATCTACATGGCCAAGGAGCTCAACCATGAAGAACCTACATCCTATGAAGAAGCTCAAAGAAAGAAGGAATGGAGAGAAGCCATGAATGAAGAAATGGAAGCTCTCATGGACAATGACACATGGGAACTTGTTCCAAGCAAACCATCAATCACAGTAGTTGAATCAAGATGGATTTATAAAGTTAAGAAGAATCTAGATGGTAGTATCAATAGGCATAAGGCAAGGTTAGTAGCTAAAGGGTTTGCTCAAACCCATGGGATACAATATGAAGAGACCTTCTCACCTATAGCTAAAATGCCTACTATTAGAGTACTTGTTAGCATTGCTGCATCTAGGAATTCGAAGCTCTATCGATTAGATGTAAAAAATGCATTTCTAAATGGATGGATTTTAGAAGAATTCTATATGGCACAACCACTTTGTTATGAAGATGCAAATCATCCCAATTATGTGTGCAAACTAAAGAAGGATCTGTATGGATTGAAACAAGCTCCAACAACTTGGAATCACAGGTTGGTAACCTATTTGTAGGATCAAGGTTTCAGGGCTAGCAAACCAAATACATCGTTCTTCATAAAAAGGAATGGATCAAGCGTTATATATCTTTATGTATATGTTGATGATATAATAATTACAGGAAATGACATCAATGGAATCCAGCAAGTGAAGTTTGGAATGAAGGATGAATTCAAAATCAGTGATCTTGGACCTCATATATTTCCTTGGACTTGAACTCATTTATACAAATTTTGGTATCTACATCACTCAAAGAAAGTATGTACTTGACATGCTTTCTAAATTTGAAATGGAAAATACTAAGTGTGCAAGTAGACCCATGGAGATGAATCATAAGCTAAGTGCTTATGAAGAAAAATTCATTGAGTACATCAGAAGCTATCAAAGCTCAGTAGGAAGCTTGAACTATGAAACTCTCACAAGGGTGGACATATGCTATAGTCTTAGCATACTTAGTCATTCATGCATAAGCCAAGGAAGCCACATATGGAAAAATCCAAGAGAAAGCTCAAATACTTGAAGTGCCCAATTAATGAAGGACTTTTTTACCCCTTCACTTTAGAAATTGATCTCAAACTCTAATCAAATTTAGATTGGGCTGGATCTAAGGATGATAGGAAGACTACATTAGGATATTTGTGTTTTCTAGGTCCAAAGTTAATCTCATGGTCTTCAAAGAAGCAACAGTTGTTGCCTTGTCATCTACTGAAGCTGAATATAGAGGATTGGCCAATGCAACACAAGGAGCAATGTGGTTGAAGTGTTTATACTCAGAGTTGGAATTACATACTTCAACCCCTCACATCTTGGTGATAATACTAGTTCACTTCACTTATCACCTAATCCTATTTACCATGCTAGAACCAAGCATATTGAAGTCCACTATCATTATGTAAGAGAGAAATTATTGAGCAAGGATATTCAATTGTCCTATGTATTTACTAATCTTCAATGTGTAGATATATTGACTAAGCCATTGGATGGTATCAAGCTAAGTAGATTCAAAGGCATGATTGGATTGATGCAAATCAAAGAAGAATGAAGACTCAAGCATGCTATGCTTGAGGGGGAGTTTTTGCTGCATTCTTTGCCAAGCCTAGTGCCTGATTAAATCATTTATGTAATGACATTCTTTGTACTCTCAATGAGAGATGACATAAAAACTATCTCTTGTAAAAGTAGAAAAGTGAAATCTCCAAAACTAAACAGCATAAGAGAATCCTGCGACATTGTTAGGTGCAAATCCTAGAATTAAAGCAAGAGAATTCAATTAGATGAGATTTCCCTATGATGGAGGAACTTTTAGGTGGAATCCCACCAAGTTTGAATTCAAATTTCTCTATAAAAACACATGAAGAAAGTTGCAAATCAAAGCAGACTTTTAGGCTATAATTGTAGGAGATTATAGTCGCAATTTGGAGCATCATTGAAGCACACATTTTGCTCCTCATTCCCACGCTTGCTACCCAATCAATTCATGTACCATATGTGCAATACAAATTGATTTCTTAGATCATCTTCGAGTCTACTTCAACTCATATCTCATGTTTACATTGTTTTTCACTCAGCTTTGATCACTTATTTCTCTATGTATACTAAGTCTTTTGAAGTGGTTTGACTTGGTATAGGTAAAGTCACAAGTCCAATTGTTTATCTCAATTTTCATCACATTTGGATATTTAATCTAAGAGCCACATCGATTTGAAGTAACCTATGTATGCAGGCAGACTATTCTTGAAAAGTCAAGATGACACCGCAATGTTCCTAAATTGATTTCTCTCAGCATAGTCCATAAAAATTCATCAAATTTGTTGCTTTTGATTCTTCATATATTCGATTGAATGGCTAAAAAGTTTCGCTGGTCAATTCGCAGCATGCTGTGAGCTCTAAGTGAAATTCCAGAGAGCTTTCCTTCCCAAAATAGCAAGTTCTTAATCATCTGTTTCATGTCTAGTCATATGTTTTGATGAGTCAATTTGAGAATGATCTTCCAAAGCACTAAGGAGGTATTAATGCTTTATTAGCAAGCTCAAAGTATCTACTAAGCATTCCTAAAGTAATATTGGTAGGTGTAGAGCAGGTTTTTGCAACACCAATCTCATCTTTGGATTGTATCACCATCTCTTCTCGCAAATTGTGCAACATTCTACACTTCCTATCATCCAATTTAATAGATTATCTTCTTCATGAGGTAGATAAGGAATTACTTGATTGTGCACTATATACCCACTTGCCTTGGTAGTGTCACATCCTTCCTCCAAGTGTATCCGCAACTTATTATTAGCCTTTGTAGAAATCCATAGCATGTTTTCTCCCTAATCCCATTAGGAATAGAGGATAAGCGGTCTCGTGGGTCAAGGAAATAACCACAAAATCAAAGAGAAATTGACAACCCTTCAACTATCATGAGGACCTTTTCAATGATGCCCAATGGTGTGACTCAATGTTGGTCTATCAGTGTCACCAGTAAAAGGTGCTTCCTTTGTGAGGTCCAAATTGAATTTCTTCATATTAAAATCAAGCATCAGATTGATGCTAGAGTCGCCATCTACAATCATACCTATCAAAATCTCACTTTTTATGGAAACACACAATCTTGAACTCTAGTATTCTACTAGTGGCATAGGGGGAAAATCTACCATGAGCCTATCTATACTTGAAGATGGGCTTAGGTAGGTAGATTGTATGACTTTCAATAAATCATTTCTCACCTTTGCATCCATTTCTATGAGTTGGAATAAACTAACCTTGTGGTGAATTCTTTTAAAATTTTCTTTAATATTCACCTCTTGTGTATTCTCCTTGGGATGAGTAGATTGGTCCTATAGTGAAGTCCTTACCATGTCATAGGCTTCTTCAATGGCCACCTGTTCTTCCAAATCAACCTTCTTACCCTCTTCCTTTTCCTTGACACCCTGTTGCTCTTCTATAAGGGTTTTCCTTGCCTGCTTAGATCTAGTCATCATAGGTACTGTAGATGATGAAACAACAAAGGATTGTGGAGTCATACCTTCCACTACATCATATGAATTGGAGCAGGGAAGCTACAAGGAAAATTCCTTGTGCAATGATCCTTGGTGTCAAGGCAATGTCGCGAGGGAGGTTTGGCCTCAAGTAGGATGCATTTTCTTTGCACATGACCGTATTCTCCACATCGACACATTAGAGGTATAGTATATCTAGGTTGATTCGAGTGATTCTCATCTTCGTTATGCATATTTGAAGTACTAGCATAAAGTATGTCAAGAACTTAGATATTACCTCTCTGTCGATCTCCTCTGAGGTAGTAAGAGTCACCCACCTCATGGCCATTGCCACAAAATTGACAACTTACTCAATTAGGGAAGTTCATGTTGGAGTGGCCACTATTGTTGCATGTGGTACACCAAATCTTCCTGTAGATGTCTTGAGTAGTCTATAACTCCATTTCACATTGAAGTTGCACTAATAAATAATCATTGTCATGTGCAGGTGTTGAAA
Organism: Ceratopteris richardii; assembly: GCA_020310875.1. NCBI lineage: Eukaryota > Viridiplantae > Streptophyta > Polypodiopsida > Polypodiales > Pteridaceae > Ceratopteris > Ceratopteris richardii. The sequence goes on from CM035410.1 coordinate 31,888,116, forward strand.
CAACTTTCTCCTCTTGTTGACTTCATTGCATCTGTAGTGCTTCGAGTTCCATCCTAAGATTCTCAATTGGGTCCAAGCTTATGGCATAATTTGTTTACCTTCAAAATGCACTCTATTCTCCTCTATGCGAGAAGTGCCCTCCACAAAATCATTAAATGTGGCATCTAGTCTGAGTGATTCCCAAAGCTTTTGTTTATAAGACCTTGGGAGAGTCTTCTATATCCTTTTTTTTACTAGAAATTCTCTTGGAACATGGAGATCTCTATCTCTCGGGAGGTGCTTGAATGAAATGAGCTTGTCCACCTTGCTCCACAAGATGGATTAGTTTTACAAAGAAAATTATCCCATTTTGTTCAAGTGAAGGCTCCTTGCCTACTTGCCTAGTACTTGATAGGTGCCTACTTTGTGGTCTCCCTTCAAGATACAATTGCCCAACTCCATAAGAATCACCAAAAATTAGGAACCTAATTTCTTGAAGTGTGCCAGAATTCAGTCGCCCAAGTTGTTCCTGAATAAACATTGGTCGCCCAAAAATTTCATTTTGACCACCAAAATTTAGGCACCTAAATCGACCACCTTCGCCACTTACAAAATCTTGCCCACTTGGGCCACCCTAGGAGAGGTGTCCAATTGGGGCCATATGAGGCCCTATTTTGACTTTTATATCTAGTGCCCTGCAATCACTTGAGTTAACTCTTTCCTTACTATTCAAATGTAAATTATCAATTTTTATCGCATTTTGGCCTCCTTGTGCTTCCTCTACAGAATCCTCATTTACTTCACTTATATTAATTGTGTTTGTGCATTTTTTTCCAAGCCTAGTGCTTGATTAAATCATTTATGTAATGACATTCTTTGTACGCTCAATGAGAGATGTCATAAAACTATCTCTTGTAAAAGTAGAAAAGTGAAATCTCCAAAAGTAAAAGGAAGAAGAGAATCCCATGACCTTGTTAGGTGCACATCATGGAATTAAATTAGGATAAGTCAATTAGATGAGATTCCCCTATGATGGAGGAACTTTTAGGTGGAATCCCACCAAGTTTGAATTGAAATTTCTCTATAAAAGCACATGAAGAAAGTCACGGATTAGAGCACACTTTTGTGCTACAATTAGAAGATATTCAAGTCAAGATTTGGATCATCATTAAAGCACACATTGTGCTTCTCCTTCCCACGCTTCATGGACAATCAATTCATGTACCATATGTGCAATACAGATTGATTTCTTAGATCATCTTTGGAGTCTACTTCAACTATTGTCTCACGTTTACATTGTTTTTCACTCAACCTTGAATCACTAATTTCTCTCTGTATACTTACTCTTTTGAAGTGGTTTAACTTTGTACAGGTAAATTCATAAGTCCACTTGTTTCACCTCAATTTCATTACATTTTGATCTTTAATCTAAGAGTGACATCAATTTGAAGTAACCTATGTATGCAGACTAACTATTCCTGAAAAGTCAGGATGACACCCGAATGTTTTTAAATTGATTTCTCTCACCATAGTCCATTACAATCAATCAGATTTGTTTGTTTACATCCTCATATATTCAATTGAATGTGTGAAAAGTTTCTCTAGTCAATTCTCAGCAGATTGTGAGTCTCGAGTGAAATTCCAGAGTGCATTCCATCCCAAAATAGCAAGTTCTTAATGATTTATTTTGTGTCTAGTCATCTATATTGATGAATCATTTTGAGAATGATCTTCCAAAGAACTAAGGAGGTATTAGTGCTTTATTAGCAAGTTCAAGGTGTCTACTAAACATTCCTAAAGTAATCTTGGCAGGTGTAGAGGAGGCTTTTGCAACACCAATCTCATCTTTTGCTTGTATCACCATCTCTTCTCACAGTGATATTAGAGCATTGCTAAATCAATATGGGAGATGTGTTTCCTTCTACCATTGAAACATTGGATAGGAACAACTACCCAACTTGGTCTCTAAGGATGGAGGCCTACCTTCAAGAGAGAAATCTCTTTGGATACATATCTAAAGATGATGTCATTCCAACAATGAGAAGCAAAGGGCAACCATGGCTTGAAGAGCAAGAGAGACTTACAACTTGGTGTCCAAAGGATGCATTGGCAAGGTCCTATACTCAAAAATCAATCTCTGATTTTCTTTTACCTCATGTGAAAGGATGCAAGACCTCAAGGGGGACCCAGAATGCACTTGCTGCTTTCTTCTCTTCAAATACTAGAGCAAGGAAGAATCAGTTATGGATGGAGTTTACTACATTGAAGAAAAGCCCCAAGCAAAGTGTGATTGATTATGTCACAAAGATGAAGGATATCTCTGATCAATTAGGAAGCATTGGAGAGGCAATTGAAGAAGAGAAAATCATAAGGCAAATTATCAATGGCATTAAAGCTGATGACAAGTGGGAATCATTCACAACTGCCATGGATCTATACATGGACATGCAGGTGCCATACCTCAATACTCTAATGGGCCAACACTTCACACATGAAGCAAAGCTAAACCAAAATGGTGAATCCTCAAGAGGTAATCAATCTTCTGCTCTATAATCTAATAAAGCTAAAGCTAAGGATAAGTCAAAGTCAAAGAAGAATGAAGATGAAGGAAGTTCTTTCCAAGCTAACTTCACAGGTAGAGGAAAAGCTACAGGTAGAGGCAAAGGAGGGAAGCAAGGCAGGGGGAGACCCCAAACATCTCAACCTTGTGACATATGTGGTTACACTAATCACACTACGGAAGAGTATTACAGGAATCCAATAAATTCAAGAGGAAGAGGATTCACACAGGTGGCTATGGATCAAATAGAGGTAGATATAATGGAGGACATAAGATCAATCACAACAACAGTAACAACTATCAAATTCGATATAGAGGAAGGACGGACTACAAAAATTACACTGAGGATAGGATGATGATCATGTCTTTTATATTGACTCAAGATGCTCCAATCATGTATCAAGAAATGTAGCATTGCTCTCTGACTTGGAAGATCCCAAGAATAAACATGAAGTGCAGATAGGAGATGATACAAGGCACTTAGTGGAAAAGATAGCTAATGTCAAGAAATCAGATGGGAATATGAATCTTCTCAGTAAGGTATTGTATGTACCTACAATAACTAAGAATTTGATAAGTGTTGGAACAATCGTGGAGAAAGGATTGTAGGTCAGATTCACAAGACATGGAGCCTATGTGGAAGAACCAAAGCAAGGATTCACAAGGGTAGCTAAAGGAGAAAAGATAGGATGACTCTTCACATTTGAAGTGGAAGATACCAAGAACATAACATTGTTTAGCTATGGATCTCAAACACTCTCTGAATTAGAGGTATGGCATAAAAGGCTTGCTCATATTGGTGAAAGAACTTTAAAACAAATATGCAAGGATCAAAGTGTACTTGGATTGCCCAACATCCCAAACAAACAGATGATCTACAAGTGTGGAGCTTGTCAATTTGGCAAGGTACATAGACAACCGTTCAATAGGGAAGGCTACATACATCAAGAGCTATTAGAACTAGTACACATAGATGTGTGGGGTCTGAGAAAAGAACCCTCCATTTCAGGTTCAAAATATTATGTATCTTTTATTGATGATTGCAGTAGGTGGACAGTCTTATACTTCATGAAACATAAAGATGAGGTTTTCAATTGTTTCAAAAAATATCTTGCACTTATAGAGAATCAAGCAGTTGAATGTCTCAGGAGACTCATATCAAATGGTGGTGTAGAAGACTTCTCAAATGAATCCAATGCTTTCCTTTGAGAAAGACGCACCAAAAGAGAGGTAACAACCAGGTAGTACACTCTTGAATTCAATGGAGTACCAGAAAGGAGAAAGAGGGCCATACTTGAAGCAGCTAGATCTATGATAATTAAGAAGAGTCTACCTAATTACTTTTGGGCAGAGGTTGTATCAACAACCACGTACCTTGTAAATGTACTCCCATCTAACATATGATCTACAAGTGTGGAGCTTGTCAATTTGGAAGTGGTCAAATTTTGCCAAAAGGAGCCACTATACTGCACAATGTGCGGTCTCAAAATTGCACGTGCTTCATTTAATAGAACAATGTATCTAATATTGGGTAAATGGTTGACAAAATTTCTTTACATTTTCATAAATGACTTTTCAATATTCTCAGGTAAAGATAGAAGAGTACTTGCCAAGATAATCATCAACATTTGGAAAATTTGAAGGAAATCTTTGAAGAGTGTCTCAAAATAAGTTTGAAGTTGAATCCTACTAAATGTCAATTTTTAGTTACCAAAGGCACTCTTCTTGACCACATAGTTTTGACCAAAGGGGTAACTCTTGATCCAGATACAGTACCTACCATTCTTTCGATGTCCATTCTGTGGACTCCTAAGGAATTCAAAAGTATTCTATGCCATACAGGGTACTATAGATGATTTATATGGATGGATTCAGAAATAGTTAAGCCTCTATCAAGGCTTACCAGTAAACTGATCCCTTTCTCTTCGAGCCTTGAAGCAAAAAGAGCATTAAGTGAACTCGAGCTAAGGTTATGTATTGTGCCACTCTTAACTATCCCTAATTGTTCACTTGAATTCCATGTGCATACCAATGTCAGTCTTCATGTAGTTGGAACAAATTTGGCACGGCCATCCACACACAAGGTGGACCAACCTATTGCCTATGCAATCACTCATGAAAGCACAGAGAAATTATAATAGTATAGAAAGAGAAGGTTTGGCTATTGTGTTTGCACTTCAAAATTTTTTAGCACTATGTTATAGGCATGCATTTCATTGATATTTTTTATCATCAACCTCTAAGGTATTTAATAAATAAGCCGAGAGTATCTTGAAAGTTTTGCTAGTGGCTACTACTATTTCAAGCATATGAATTTGAGATTCACATTAATCTAGGGAAGGAGCACTCCAAGGTAGATCACGTGTCAAGGATGGCCATGAGAAAAAGGCCAATAGATATTAATGATGATCCCATGGATAGTGGAATCTTTCTTGTAGAGGCATAAATTGATCAGTATGATGAAAATTTGTAATTTAATGTTTAGTTGTAGAAATAATTCCAAGGTGGTATTTTGTGAAAGCTTGTTCATCCGCTACAAGTAAAATTTTTGTTTGAAGTAGCATATAGTGAAGAGCATCTCAATGGCAAGGACTTGGTGCATAAAATCCTCCACAAGGGATTATGGTGGCCTTATGTTTATAAAGATGCTTTCAAATTTTCCAAAGAATCTGAAATCTATTAGAGATGTGCTCCTAGGCCAACTAGGCTAAATTTTCAACCATTAGTCATTTAAACTAGGTGGAAACCTTTTGAATAGTGGGGTCTTGATTTCATTGGATCTATTAATCCAACTAGCCAACCTAGTGGTAAAAAGTATATTTTGAAGGCCACATGCTATTCCACTAAGTTGGTAGAAGCTAAAGGTACTCTTGATTGCACTGTCATTATAGTGGTCAAGTTTATGTATAGATATATTTCTTCAAGATTTGGTTGCCCACTAGAAGTTACTAGAGATGGTGGCACACATTTTGTAAATCATTTGCTGCAATTCGATTTTTACAGGTACAAGATTTTCCACAAGAATTCATGTACCTATTATCTGAGAGGAAATGGGTAGGCAAAAATCTCCAACAAGACTATGATTGGGCTTCAATGCAAATTGGATTCTGAACACCATAGATCTTGGTTGCAAGCTCTTATTGGTGCAATATAGGCTGTTTTTACAAAAAGAAGAGGCACCACTAGTGAGAGTCCATTCCTCTTGGCCTATGGTAAGGAGTCATTGACCCCTTTTGAGTTCATCATCAGGAAATAAATTGAAGCGAAAAAATATTGGAATTGACCCCACATTAGCAGCCTTGTAGCACTAGAAGAATGCAAGAAAGCAACTATGAGGAAATTTTAGGTAAAGCAAGAGGAGTGCAAATGGAATCATGAAAGGTATCTAAGGGCCAATGAAGTGCAAGAGGATCCTTGGTCCTCGTGCAACTGATTTTTCTAGTACCTAGCAAACTAACTCCAAAGTAGACAGGACCCTACAAAATGCTGAAGATATTAGCACAAAGAGCAATACAATTGGAAGACTTGGAGGGTGGGAAGTTTCCCCTTGTCAACATCTCCAAGGCAAAGTCTTACTTGAATTCAAATCAGCAAGAGGAAATTCAGTTGTAGATACCATTAAATTGATGTATTTCATTTCCATAGTTCATTTTGTATAAATAAACAAATAAGGAGAAGTTTGTATTGAGACGGTGCAAAAACTTGACATGGGGGCTTGTAAATTTCATGGTCCTGGATCTGTCAAAAGATTGTCCCCATTCAATTAACTTTAGAAGTAACTTTTCCTCTTTCTTTGGGGATCCTTTTCTCTTTGATTCCTTGGTGATTAGTTATGATACTTCTACTCCCCCTAGGTTTCAAAATTACCCTAAACATTTGATGGTTGGTATAGGGTCTCCCTAGGTGAGGGGACTTCAAAAAGGTATATCAAAGGCAATTATGGCTTCACATACAAGGCAACCTTACTATTTGGATTCAACGTCAAGGCCACTTTTCCATGTCTCATGATTTGGGTGATCCATATTGAGCATACAAGGGTGATTGTATCAAGGGCAACACTCTCATTGAATTTTGGGCTACTATGAACATGACTTTATATCAAAGAAAGTGCAAGGATTGAGTATAATAGGGAGACAAACCATGGATGAAGCAAAAGCAATGTGACAATTACAAAGCAACCACAGGTTATTGGTTACACTAGACAGTATGGTTTCACTCTATAAGAATTTTAGTGGAAAATTATCAAGCTATGGAGATTCTAGTCTTTAGGAAGTTGTTACACTCATTGCAAAGTGAAGATGGGAAATGGTAAGGACTACATAATTCAGGTGGAAAAAAGTGTCACACACCCAAAATAGGGAACACCTCCACCTCTTTTTGTCACTCGCAAAATAGGGTGCTACCTTCATCTATTTTTGGCATGCCTACCTTGGGCAATAGTGTGACCTCTCATTTTGATGCAGCATGGAGTAAATCTTTCTAGACTTGTTAATAAAGGGTTAAAGTGTAAATAAATGCAGGGAAGGCTATCGCAACACTCTATGGTTTCAAAAGATCTAATTTTAGGACCTAAAAGTGGTTTGAAACTAGTGCCAAAATAAGCCCACTTCTGTCACCAGTCTCTTCAATTTTGTGTGTGCAATAGTGAAAGCTTGGACTCAGCAAGACCACTTAGGTGATTGCTACACCTTGAGTCAATGTAGAAAACTCTTTGATCTTTACTTTGTCTTTCGCAAGCTGCATTCATAACTAAGGTTGAATTCTCTTTCTGATCTAAAGCATAATTGTAGTAGGTATTAATGTAGGATTTACTTTGAGATCCTCTTCGTGCATTTCTTCCAAAGAAACCTCTATTACTTCTACCTCTGAAGTTACCTCTCTGATTTCTACCACCTCTTCCTCTTGAATTAAAGTTTTGATTATATCCTCCACCATTTTCATTATTATGCCAACATTCAAGAGCTAAATGATTAGTCTTACCACAAATCCAGCAAGCTTTAACACCATCTTTATTGCTTCTTCCTCTTCCCCTTCCTTTGCCATCTCCTCTTCCTCTTCGGAAATTTGCTTGACTCATAGTGCCTTCATCTTCATTCAATTGTTGTCTGCCTTTGTTAATCTTTTTCTTGTCCTTCGAATACATTGCTTTCTTCACCTCTAGAGTCTGTATAAGAAGAGGCTTAGCACTCATTTTTGTATTATCTCTAGTATGTTGTCTAGTCTTTGTTCTAGTTGTACTCTCTACCTAGCTATCTCTTGGTCGCCCCCTATGATCTGTTTTTGCTCTATCTCATGTGTGTCAATGCCACTCTGTGGTGAATATAAAAAGCGTCCATTCTTATTTGTGTGTTTCGTACATTTAGCAAGCCTAGATGCTTAACCAAATGATAAGAACTTCTCACATATTCATTTGGAACTACATATGACTACCTTTTGTAGAATTCATGGACTTTACCTTAATGGATAAAAGTAAATGGAAATGCATTGAAGGAATCTGGTAATGTTAGGAACCAAGAACCATGACTAATTGGTGGTTGGAATTTTTGATATATTTAGGTAGTGATGTGTGTGAACACACTAGTACCGCTAGGGCAATTTTTTCCCTCTTTAGGAGGTTTTTTCCCCTGGCTTGTATATACACATATAACCCTAATGGGCTACTTATCTTTGTATATTCTCTAGTAATACATTCAGTATTGTGTGTTGTGATCCAAGCTTCTTCTTCATCCTTGTGCTGTTTGCATGCTTCCATAGACATCTAACTCCAACAATTGGTATCAAAGCAGGTCGTCACTTCATCTAGGGTGTCGTTGACACCTCTCCGATTGTAGTCTCAGGTCTAAGCTCCTTTCCGCCTCCGAACACACTATCGCAGTGCTTGTGTAGGCTATTTTGTCTTTTTGTGTCAAAGGTATATACCAGTTTTGATTCCCTAGTTTAAGTGTCTCGAAGTCTGCTATAGGTTTAGCAGAATTTGTTTGGGCAGTTTTGTTCAACTTTTTGAGATACAATCAATTTTCTACATCAAGGTATTTTAGTCTCTGGCCATGGCTGAAAGTAGTGATGTATTCCGTATGTTGGGTGTTAAGGATAAGTTGGATGGTACCAACTACCCATTCAGGGCTTATATGATGCGACATGTATTGGTTGCAAAGGATTATGGAACATTGGGCAGGATGTTTAAAAACGTTCTATCACACTTGCAACTGTTACAATTGTAGGCACTGAAGTTGATGTAGAAGGTGTCAAAGATTATGATATTCTGCATATTCCTCTTCATTCTATGGTTTATGCTACACCTAGTGCAAAGCAAATTCGTTGGGATTGCTGAGATGCCGAGGCACATGCATTGATCGCTTTGTCTATAAAACGTTGTCGCGGGGTTCATAGGAAAGGAGAGAGGAATTTATGGATACTTGTGTATTTTATGCTCAACAACTTCTCATATAGTGTCATGCGTTCAAAGGAAGGAGTGCTTTGTATGAGAAAACTATAGTTTCATAAAGTTCCAAGAAGTCTTTAGAACATCTTTGAAGATGAAATGTTTTCACGAACACTTGTCGCCTAAGCATCTTAACTCCTTTGATCTCCCTATGTCAGAATTACTAAAATAACTAATCTTTTCTAAATTCTGAGTTGATTCATTGCCTTATTTGAAATAGACTTTCTAGAGGAGAAAGAGAGAATGGAATCATACTTGAAATAAACAGAGATTTAAAATTCCTTTTCAAAGTACAAATGCCTTTATTTCTTAGGTGCTCATGCACAGACTGCAATGTAAGGAATTGTACTAGCTAGCTTCTTCTTCCAATTGGTCAAGGCTATATAATATAGAATTCAACTTCTTCTTTTCGAGAGAGCGAAGTCTTCATTTACGTTTTCAGGTAGTTTCCAAGCTTTTCACTTTGAGAACTATGGCACCAAATCAAACTATAGAAATGACTTGACTGAATATTGTACGATCAAGTCATTAATGTACGAGCTTTAGTTCTTTGTCTATAAACATGTAAACATTGATATACCTTCCATAGCCATGAGCACTTTGCAGACTTGTACATTAGTGCGAGTGACTAGAATTCATTCCAAACATGGCGTGTGTGAGTGCATAATGGCTAACATGCAGGTCGGTAGTCCTTAGGAAAACACACAATGGCAACTCGTAGATTTAAGTTTGTTGAAGACTACAAATTATGTTTCCATGTAGCGGTTTAGCAGCCATAACATATTTTCATTCTAGAGTGACTCGTGCTAAAACCAAGAGACCTCGGATGTCTCTAAGTGCATTGCATCAACAAAATGTACTTTTTACTTTTAGCAGCGGCTGTAGCACCGCAGCATAAATACATGCCAAAACTTGGACAAACGTCTATTGCTTTTGTTCAGTGCACAAAGTAATTAAACTAAATTTCTGATAACTTCAAAATTAGCCTAAAAGTCATATGATCACAGATACAGACTATTCTTCGAACCAAGATTGCAGTGTACATATAGAAACCTTGCATTCATAGCTTGTAATAGAAATTTCACATTTAGCGTGTTGATGTTCACACTTTACTGTGTGGGTTTCAAAACTTTCCTCAAAAAAAAAAAAGAAAAAAAAAAAGATCGCGTAATTAAAAAAAAGGCAAAATTCGCAACGTGTGAGCATAGGGGAAATGATCTCTGTTCATTCAACATTTATAATGCGAACAATCATCCGTCAAGTTTGTGCTAAACTGTGTAGTCCAAGTGCAATGTTTGTTTTACATGGTTGAAAACAAGGAAAGTAAAGTATTCAGAACGTGCAGATGAATGTATGTGAACCTGTGACATATAACGCCCAGCTTAAGCAGATCTAATACCATGAGAATCCTTGATTTGGTCAATTTGAGAGGGCAAAATATCGTTTAAGGTCTCCTACACTCACTCCAAAGTTAAAGTCGCAATAGAAAGGTGTTGGAAACCGCAGTATTAGAATGATCCTTTTCCATTTGAATGAAGAAAAAGTATGTGTGGTCAATATGCAGAGTCATGCTAAGCTGCTCTAAATTATTCAATTCTCTCACAAACAGTAACAATCTACAACTTATCTAGCATTTCTTTCTAATTTCATGAAGATCAAGAAAGTTCTATTTTCTGCAACAATGTCCACTTTGTAACCGTTTATAGTATGCAATATATCTACAGGCAACTCAAGTTGTACTTCCTCTCTTCTTTAATTTTTTTTTTTTTTTTTTTTACTCATAATCAGGAAACACGTCGCACTTAATAAAAAAATGCCCTTTATCTTAAACAAAGATGTAGCCTAATCAAAATGCAGGTTTATAAGGTGGGTACGAAATTCTTGGAAGATCAACACACACAGGTGAATCTAGCTAGAATTTATAAACATTGAAATGTATTGAGGAGAAGACAATGGGGAAAACCTTATTTCTTTTTTATTCTGCAGCATAAGCTTTGTCAACAAAAGCTACAAACAGCGTTAATTTCCTGATTCGGCTTCGAAGGAATCTTCATATTTTTCTTGTCAGACATTCGTAAGTTGACATTTTAAATCAAAAACAAAAACAAACTCTCTAAAAAAAAGAACTATGTCGTTAGCTCCGTTCAGAAAATTTTCAAGATGTAATATTCAATGCATTTTCTTTAAAGATGTACGATCTTTGTCCACAAAGACATGTTACATCAGGAGAAGATTATAGATCGCAATACATGCATGTGAATGTAATCTTATAAGCATTAAAAAATGTAAGCCAGATCTTATCTGTCTGAATCATCGTTGTTGCTACTGTTTTCCAATTCAAGCACTTTGGCAGTAGGAGTTCGTATCAACGTAATGACTTGTAGATAAATCCATATCAACGGAACATCCCAACTCCTCTTCTCTGATCATCATCACACTGTCTCAAGCTCCTCTTTGGCGTTAAATTAATAGCAAACTTTACTCTCCATCCATACGCATCCTCCCAAATCTAAGAGAGACCATCCACTTTCTGTCGTCAGCTCCTTTCTTCTAATCCTTCAGACAAGAGCTCCCTCTGATCGTCGTTGTCCTGCCATGAAGGAAGCGTCCCCTCTCTGTGTCTTTTTCTCTTTGAGAGTATGCCCTGTCAAAAAAAAAAACCGAGAGAGAAAATCTCCAAATCTCCAGAGAGCGCCACTCCTCACCTGCCTTTCCATAATCGGAGATGACCTTCCTTTCTAGACGCCTCTTCCTTTCTAGGTTCCTCCCTTTTTGCCTTCTAAAATATCTTTAGATATGCTCCATACAACTAGTACGGTAATCCTAATATGCATACATCACCAAATGCATCAAATAGGATTCCACGGAAAACCTATTCTCACAGAGATGAAGAACATGTCTGATAAAACTTTCGCAGTAAGTCTCGCCACCGTAAAATGGCCGGTTCCCATGTAGAGATAACATACACTATTGATAATGTTTTTACTAATACGCAGGCTATCAAGCTCATCTATAAAGCCATTCGCTATTGGGTGAATGGCTTTGGCCAGTGAACGTATTGTCAAGAAGTATTGGAACTCGTCCTCTGCTAAACCCCAACGTATAACATAGAGAAACATAAAGCACTTGACAGAAAATTTCGAAGCCTCAAGGAAATTGTCCAGTAGCCAAGTATATCAGAAATGACTATCCACACACCAAGCAGTAATTAAGCAATGAAATGCCACACAACGATATGTGTACATCACCAAAAAAATAACAAGGATAAGGACGCGATTATATTCGGAAAGGCCCTTCTTTGCAATATTGGCATTTTTCCTTTGACTTGAAAATTGTATTGGTTATCGCATTCAAGTGGTTTGTAAGGCTCGACTTCAATTCTTGACCACAACGTGCCATTATTCCTCACATTCACTCTTGCAGAATAACTAAGGATGCTTGGGATATACTTACCACATTGTACCAAGCTAGGAATGAGGCTCATGTTTCTTACATCCGAAAACACTTAGAGAGTGAAATCATGAATGAAGGTGATTCTATGGACAGGTTTCTAACAAAGATCAAAGACTTGAAGGAACACTTGATTTCTATAGATAAGGTTATACCAGATAGCTCACTTGTGCAGACCGTTCTAAATGGTCTTCTTGATTCATATCAAAGTTTTGCTTCTACTTTTCAATTGATGATGAAAGGCAATCCAAATGCCTTGTCATTTGAGCAGTTAGTCTTTGTTCTATTGAAAGAAGATTGTTGAGGCAGATCAGGTCCATTATGTGTGTTGCAGGTCAATCTTTCCTGACTACTCAGAAGAGCAAGGGAAAATGGAGCTCTTCAACAAGCAAGCAAAAATCTCCAAATGCTGCACATTCGAAGAAGGAAGACAAAGATGAGAAAAAATCAAAAAAGCAAAAATTGTTTTGCAAGTACTATAATGGAAATGATCACATCATAAAGAATTATCTGAACTGGTTGCAAAAGAGGCAAAGAAGAAAGAGGCCAAAATGGTTGTTGCAAAGTCCTCTACACCGAAAACAGAGTCTGCAAATCGTGTGCAGGAAGAAGAATGGGTGTTTACTACTGTTTTCAGTTTTGACCCATCTTCTCGTGAGCAATGCATGTTTACAGTAGACTTAGATGTTTGGTACTTTGACAGTGGGGCGATCAAACATATTACCTTGTAGCACAGTTTTTTCTCTTCACTCGAGCCTTGCCCCTACAAGGAATATTGTTACATGCACCAACAAATCCTCTTATCCCGTTATGGGAGAGCTTCTTTTTAATAAAGGAAGTTCAGCCTTAGCCTACTCTCCCGAACTTGAATTAAATAAAGGAAAAATACAAAAGAAGGGGACTAGTGCCCATGGGATCCCCCAATCCCACAAAGCGGGGGAAGCTTTTACAAAGTGTAGATGGCTTTACAAGAAAAAGATTAATCGCCCACTCATTGCCCTCATGCGAGGCCCACATGGGTAAAGTGTGTTCTTGTTCAAAGGCAATAGTTGATGACTCCTAAAAAAAGGGGGGGTTCTTATAGTTAGCGATCCTTTTGCCAAGAAGGAACAGTGAATACTCAATCGACCAGAGTTTCGAGCATTCCACAGAGTGACCGCTCGCTTCTCCCATTAGAGCTAGTTTCCAACTGACATGTTTCTGATGACTAATTTTCATTCCAATGATCTGCCATAGCGTTTGTGGTAGGCCTTGCAAGGCTTACATGGAGTTATAGAGGGGGTTGATAAACCTCGCATCCCCACCATGTGGAGCCCACTTGGTTTTAAGCTTATTGTTGACATACTATAGCTCTTTGTGATGTATGAAGGGGGGGGGTTTCTTACAGTTAGCGATTCTTCTGCCGAGAAGGAAAAGGGACTTCTCGATCAACCACTCCTTGGGGGTATTGCCAAAGTTTTGAGCACATCTTTCCCGCCAGATCTTCCAAAGGATGTCTCCCCTAATCGCATTCCACAACGCCATAGAGCAACCAACTACTTCACCAATGAGGGCTTGCTTCCAATTGATTTGTTCTTGGAGTCCCAAAGAATGACCAAGGACCCTCCATAACTGAAGAGATTTGGGGCAAGCAAAGAATAGGTGACCAATATCCTCTTTGCTACGGCCACATCGCTTGCACTAGGGCGGAACCCCACAGATCTTGTTGGCTTTTACATTGGTCCATATTCCACGGTGTAGGATTTGCCATAGGAGAACCGACTTTTTGTTTTCAATGAGAGGGTGCCAAATAGACATGAATTTCATATCCCATCGAATTCGTGTCCAGTTGAGACACCATTTCTTGTTGAGACTGATGTGAATGTCATTGCAAGCTTCGACATATGGAAGCCTGGAGAGGTGATTACCATTATACCATTTGAGGCCCATTGGGTTTAGGGAGTCTTGTCCCATAAGTAGTCAGATTTTAGATCGCTCCAAGTGTGGCATTTGCTCAGTAAAACATTCCATTCCTCGTATGTGACTGCACTAGTAGGGTCAAGGTCCACAACGTCCACCCATATATTTGTGTCCTATTTTCAGACGTGCTTCCATTGTTTGAATCCCTTATTCCAAAGTCTCTTGGCACTCAAGACATTCCAAGGCTCCACGTTTCTCATGCCTTGGATCAAGAACCAAATAGAGTTGTTTTGTCTTATACCAGCAGCCCATTTCTAGTCTTCACTGATTCTGATGTGAGGTTTGAATGTGTTCCAACTCAACCACAAGGATCTTACTAGGATTGATCCTTTGGGTGAGACCGAAATCAGAGAGTATAGGAGGGTGAGGATATCGAGGATTTTCCATCCAAGGTAGCCTACCAAAGTAATCGCGGGGTAGCCTACCAGGGTAGCCTACCAAAGTAATCCTCTTATGGGACTTTGTAAGATCATTTTGACTACTAGTGATGGTAGTTATTTCACTTTTTCAGATGCTTTGTTTGTGCCAAGGATCAAGAAAAATCTATTATCAATTTTTGCATTAGCCAAGATTGGCTTGGTTGTGAAATTTGTTGATGAGAGATGTATAGCTCATGATCTGTCAAATGGTAACGTGATTATTGCTTCTGGCATTTTATGTCATGGGCTGTATAAGCTCATAGTCTATGAAAGATATGTAAATGATTCGGCATATGCACTACATGATTCTCAGGATATACCAAATGCAAAGCTTTGGCATGCATGCTTTGGTCATATGAATTTTGCTAGTTTGCTATGCGTGCAGAAATCTGAAATGGTGTTCTCTTTGCCCAAACTTGAGGCACCTGGTAAACATGTATGTGAAGGCTATATTTTGTGCAAAATGCAGCATTCTTCCTTTCCAAAAGATGGTTCAGTTTGGGCTGCTAAAAAATTATCACTTGTACATAGTGATGTATGTGGTCCTACGCAGACACCTTCTTTTGGGAACTATCTTTACTTTGTGACTTTCATGGATGATTTTTCCAGGCATGCATGGGTATATCCATTGAAGGAAAACTTTGAAGTGTTCATGTGCTTCAAACAATTTTTGGTTTTGGTGAAAATCTATGAGCATGTAAAATGGGCATCCTCCGCTCTGATCAAGGGGGGGAATATATGTCTTCTGATTTTAATGCATTTCTAGCTGAACGTGGGATAAAACACTAGTATAGTGCCATATACACCTCAATAGAACGGAGTTGCTGAATAGAAGAACATGTCACTCATGGAGATGGCGAGGTGTATGGTGAAGAGTTTTGCTTTACCACTTAGTTTCTGGCTTGAGGATGTTATGTGTGTAGCATATATACTTAACAGGTGTCCCACTAAAGCGCTGCAACCTATCACTCCATATGAGGCTTCGCATGATTGCAAGCCATCTCTTGCTCATCTACATGTTTTTGTTTGTTTGGAATATGCATTAGTGCTTGAACAACATTGCAGAAAATTGGATGATAAAGCAGTAAAATGTATTTTTGTTGGGTACAATTCTAAAAATAAAGGTTATCATCTTATCATCCACAGACTAAACAGATTTTGGTTAGCCGTGATGTTTTTGTGGAGGATGCTATTCAACCATTGCTTTCATGTACTAAGGAGACATTTCTTAGCTCCAAAGACATGCATGATACTTTGCTGCCTCTTTTTTTAGGTGGACAATCTAGTGCTGGTCCTAATGAGGCAACTTCTCAGCCTTTGCAGTTTTCATGTGATGATGCAGATCATCCCATTTCTGATGCAGATTTACATGATGAACTTGTTGATGAGAGAGTTGATATTGAAGAGGCAAAAACTATGCCAAAATGGCTGGTGTAAACTTTGCATGACAACAACTTAGATGCACCTCTCTCATATCGTACTCATTCAGACTCTCATAGTGCCTCTTTTGCATCAAATTTCTATGCTATGGCTGCATCTAGTCTTTGTGATGAGAATGAGCCTGTTTCATTTGATGAAGGACAAAATTCAGAAAATTGGATGGCTACTATGCAATCTGAATATGATGCTATAATGAAGAATGGTACTTGATCTTTATGTAACTTGCCTCCTGGCAAGAAGGCCATTGGGACTAAGTGGTTTTACAAGCTAAAGTGTAAGCCTGATGGAACACTTGCCAGGTATAAGGGTAGGCTTATTGCAAAGGGTTATGCATAGGAAAGAGGCATTGATTTTGATGAGACCTTTGCACCTACATGTTGTATGACTACTACTTGGAGCATCTATGCACTTGCAGCCCATCATGGTTGGAATGTACATCAGTTGGAAATTAAAACTACATTTTTGAATGGTGACTTGCATGAAGAAGTGTATGTTTTTCAGCCTCATAGCTTTGGGCAGAAAGGGCATGAAAACCAAGTGTGCAGGTTAAAGAATGCATGATATGGTTTAAAGCAAGCACCACGTGCTTAGTATGAGAAGATACATGCCTATCTGATTGCACATGGTTTTGAGAACAGTCCAACTGAAAGTACCTTATATGTTAAACCTGCTAATGATGTACCTCTGATCATTGTGGTGTATGTTGATGACATGTTTCTCACTAGTCCTCATGAGAAGCATATTGCTGATTTCAAGGCTGATTTACATGCCTCATTTGAGATGTTTGATATGGGCATTTGCAACATTATTTCGGCATTCAGTTTATGCGCATTGATGGTGGAATAGCTTTGTGTCAAATGAAATATATTGACACATTATTGTAGCATTTTGGCTTCAAAGACTATAAACCTATTACCACTCCTATGGAGACAGGTTTATGATTGAGTCTTCATGATGCTAGAGATGCATTTGATGTTGTTCTCTATCAACAGGATGTTGGATGCTTGATTAACTTATGCATTACTCGGCCAAAAATTCAGTTCACTGTCTCAGAGATGAGCAGGCTTATGCATTGCCCAAGAGTCAAGCATTGGCAGGCCGTTAAGCGCATCTTTTGCTACTTGATTGGTACTCGGCTACTTGGGTTGTTTTATCCTAAGGGGGGATCACTACCACCAGATTTGCATGCTTTTTCTGACTCTAATTGGGCTAGTTGCTATGACACTCATGTGTCCACTAGTGGCATTTGCTTCATGCTTGGTAGCTCATGTATATCTTGGTTGAGCAAGAAGCAGCCTACTGTGGCCTCTTCTAGTTGTGAGGCTAAGTATACGACAGCTTTCACAACAAGTGTTGAGTGTGTGTGGCTCAGACGCCTTATGGCTGATTTGGGTGTTAGTCACTCTTCTGCCACTACCACCTTCACTGAGAGTTAGAGCGCATTGGCAGTTGCGAGGAACCATGTGTTACATGCTTGCACTAAGCACATTGAGGTGCATTATCATTATGTCAGGGAGAGGTTCTCTGCTGGGGTGATCAGCTTGGCATATGTGCCCACACAGGAGAACATTGCAGACCTTTTTACGAAGGCTTTGCCTAGGAGAAGTTTGAAGATTTTTGCAAAGCTTTGGGCTTACTTCCTTTTGTGGAGTGTTTTCCACATAGCTTGGCGCTTCCTTATGCATGAGTGCCAGCACCTTGTTCACTACATCACTTCTAGGGGGGATTTGTTGATATATTTAGGTAGTGTATTGTGTGAACACATTAGGACCACTGGGTCACTTTTTTCCCTCTTTAGGAGGTCCCCCCCCTTGTATATACACCTATAACCCTAATGGGCTACTTATCTTTGTATATTCTCTAGTAATACATTCAGTATTGTGTGTTGAGCTCCAACATTCTTCTTCATCCTTGTGTTGTGTGCATGCTTCCACAAATGTCCAACTCCAACAGAATCAAATCAATCAACACCTAGTTTAGGAACACTTTTAGGTGAGAGAAATTCAAATACCAAAACTTCTCTATGTGCATAAATAGATGTGACTTTTAGTCACGAGATATGACATAGAAGAGAGAGCCATTGAGACTCATTTTTTATCATACATTAAGCTCACATATGTATAAGTAATTCCATTACATCCTTTGTATCATATATTCATTATCACATCAAATTTGAGTCATTAGTTCATGATAATCTTTGTCTACTATTCTATGTTGCAACCTCTTCATTTTAGTAATTTTGACCAATAAAATTCTCCACCTATACTTGATTATTTGACTTCATTTAACTTGGGATAGTTAGATCAATTGGTCTTAGTATTACATATCAATTTTTGTTACATTTGGTTCACTAGATCTTGAGTTGTAAATCATACAAGCTATCTATGTTTGCACATTGTCTTCCTCCTGAAAAGTCAAGATTACACCCCTGAGTTCTTAAACTCGTTCCTTAGTGCATACTCACTCTAAATTATTGAGATGTCTAGGAATAGTTAGCTGAACTCTTGACGTAGATGTGTCTAAAATGTCTCAGGTCAATTCTTATCAAAGAGTGAGAACTAATCTGAGAGGTTCAAGTCTAAAAATAGCAAGTTTTTCACAATTCTTATATGTGCAAGTTATTTGTTTTTGGCACAAACATTTGGAAATGATGCTCCAAGGTACATAGTGAGTCTAAATGAGTATTTGGGCATCTAAAGGTATCTATTAAGGTGCCTTGAAGTCACATTGGCAGGTGCAGAGCAAGATTATTGCAACACCAGCTGATCTCTGGATTCTATCCAACCACCTCCTCACGATGTGGCACATAGCATGAAATGATTGAGTAGTCTTGGTTGGTGTATTTTAGTTGAAGTCTATTGCATTTCATTTGTAGAGAGTCCTTGTCATTGATTTTTTGTAGTTAAGTTCTAGTCTCTAGAGTGGCTACTAGCTCACTTGTAATGCTTACTTGGATTATTTTGACTTACTATAGTCATTTTGAGTCTTAAGAAACTTTCCTTTTCTCATCTATGTTCTTGTATTTTTTTCATCATTGTGGCTTCACTATCAAGTTTTGTTCTTGCACAAAGACATGTCACAAGGTATACTTCCCTAACGAAGAATCCCCCTTGAAGTAGGTGTACTAGAACTATGGTCATGATTGCCTCTTCTATACAATTTGAGAATGAATCATTGAGTTGAATCAAGAATATAAGATCAGATGGAGGAGGAGAATTCATCAATCACGACTTAAACAACTTCTTAAAGCAAAAGGGCATCAAGAGGCAAGTCACTCAACTGCATACTCCATCCTAGAATGGAGTACCTGAAAGAAAGACTCAAAGTGTCATGGAAATGGCATGCACTATGCTCCACAACAAAACATTACCATTCAAATATTGGGTCAAATTTGTACATATTATAGTGCACATCATCAATAGGGACCTCACAAGTGCATTACACAACAAAAATCCCTTTGAAGCCTTCTATGAATTCAAGCCCAATGTCAAGTCCTTTAGAGTATTTGGAAGTGAAGCATTTATACATGTGAGCAAAGAAGATCTACATAAATTACAACCTAAGTCCAAGAAACATCTATTTATTGCTATAGTGAACAATCCAAGGCTTATAGGTTGTATGATCTTGAGAACATCTCCATCAAAATTTCAAAAGATTCCATATTTGATTAAGCTTCAAAAGTAATCAACCAAAGGTCCAAGCCCAAGTTTGAGTCCAAGCATCCACACTTATGGCAGGACACAATTATCTCTAAGAAAAACTTAGAGTTAAGTAATTCTCACCAACCTAGGAGGTCTCAAAGGTTAATCGAGAAGCAACAACGTGAAAAACGTCACTATGTGAACTATGCAGTTATGCACTAGATTCAACATATTCTAGAGCCTCCAATTTCAAAAAAGCCCAAGTTCAACTTGAGTGGAAGAAGCTATGTAGACAAAAATATATGCAATTGAAAAGAACAACACTTGGACACTTGTATCAAAGCTATACAAATTCAACTACAAATTAGATAGGTATAAATCAATACTTGTAGCTACGGGATATACACAAAAGCACTACATTGTTTATGAAGAAAACTTTTCCCTTACCACAAGGTTTACAATTATAAGAGT
This sequence comes from Ceratopteris richardii, assembly GCA_020310875.1. Lineage (NCBI taxonomy): Eukaryota > Viridiplantae > Streptophyta > Polypodiopsida > Polypodiales > Pteridaceae > Ceratopteris > Ceratopteris richardii. The sequence goes on from CM035410.1 coordinate 31,908,477, forward strand.
CATTCTTGCACTCAATGCACACTTCAAATGGACCATCTACTAACTCCACATAAAAAAAGCTTTCCTAAACAGTGATCTTCAAGAAGAGGAATATCTTGAACAACTTGAAGGTTTCAAGATCAAAGTCAAGGAAAATCTAGTATACAAGCTTTACAAAGCACTTTCTAGACTTAGGCAAGCTCCGAGGGCCTGGTATGAAAAGATTCATAGGTTCTTCAAAGCTAAAGGATTTGAAAGGAGCACTATTGATGCTAACTTATACATATATCAGAAATATTTCTTACTTGCAGTCATCACTCTCTATGTGGATGACTTGATCTTGGCTAGCTCAGATGATGAACATATCTAATTCATCATCAAAGAGCTTCACCTTGACTACTCATGATAGATCTTGGCCTACTTCACTACTTCTTAGGCATGGATGTTTGGCAAACAAAAGAAGGTATATTTCTCTCCCTGAAGAAGTGCTACTCTGATCTTCTTTCCATATATAACAAGGAGCAATGCTACTGAGTATCTACACCACTTGATCCTAAAATCAAGCTCACACTTCACTTGTGGAAGCACATTCTTATCTATGGTTTTTTTTGTGTACTTTACTTAGCCAAAACTACACTAGATATTGATATGCAATTGGTATACTCAATTTGTTTGAACATGAACCTTATCACACAAATTGAGATGTTGCTAAGAGATTACTTTGATACCTTGGTCTCAATCAATATTGTGGCATTCGGTATAGAGGAGGCATCAAACTCATCGGATATTTAGATTCATATTGGGTTGGTGATTGTGCTTCTTGATGGTCTACATCTAGATCCATATTCTTGCTTGGCTCAAGACCTTCTCTTTGGCAACTAAGAAGTAGCCTACAATTGTTCTATGATCTACGGAGGCCAATTATGCAGCATCTAGCTTTGTAGCATGTGAGACCATCTAGCTTTGAAGTTTATTATCTCACATTAGTATCTTGTAGGTTACTCTGACATGCATCTACATCGCCTGCTAGTCAACCTTGGCCATCACCGAGAATCCAATGTTCCACGCTTGGGCAAAGCACATCAAGATCCAGTACCATTTCATCTATGAGAGACTCATATCTAAGGATATTAATCTCGAGTAGTGTACCTCTCAAGAGAACATGGTAGATATGTTTATGAAGGCTCTACCTCAAGCTCTGCTCTAGCTCTTGGTGGATCTGTGTAGCCTTTAGGTGCTAGGAAAGAGGCCTTAGCATCTTAAGAGGCTCTTACTTCAGTTATGTTCAACGTGAATAGAGTGAGCTATTACATCCATCCATCTTCTCCGTGTGTCTTGCTGCATTTGTGCTCCTTGTGTGTTCTCCTCTTCTATCTCTCGCACTTCTACATACACCCAATAGTGGTATCAAAGTAGGTTCAGCTCCTTCTAAAGTTTTGGTTTTTCACGTTGTGACACACATGTTTTCAGTGCAAATTGACTTCAAAGCATAGAATAGTTATTCTTTATAGCCAAGAAAGATTCTCAATGGTGAGAATGGGATTGTACCTCCATTTCAAATCCATACATTGTTGATATATTTAGATAGTGATAAGTGTGAACACTCTAGGACTGTCGGGGTACTTTTTTCCCTCTTGAGGAGGTTTTTTCCCTCGGTTTTTTCCCTCTAGGACTGTTGGGGTACTTATCTTTGTACATTCTAGTGGTAATATATTTAGTATTGTGTGTTGTGCTCCAAGCTTCTTCTTCTTCCTTATGCTAATCGTGTGCTTCTGCAGACCTTGAACTCCAACAATTAGTATCAAACTAGGTGACCACTTCATCTAGGGCATCATCGACACCCCTCTAATCACAGAATCACACAAAATTTGGTATGCATACTCAAGGTCATTAGGAGATCAAAACAGGTTCACTTTGTGTGTATGGTGCCAAAATCACGATCTAAGCTCGTTTCGGCCTCCGAATGCACTATCATAGTGCTTGTGCATGCTATTTCATCTTTTTGTGCCAAAGATATATAGCTTTTGGTTGACTAGGTTTAGCAGAACTCATCAGGGTAGTTCTATTCAACGTTTTTAGATACAATCATTTTTTTTTGCATCAGGGTATTTTAGTTAGAGGCAATGGCTGAAAGTAGTGATGTATTTTGTATGATCGCTATTGAGGATAATTTGGATGGTATGAATTACCCAATTTGGGCTTAGATGATGCCTCATGTATTGGTCACAAAAAGATTGTGGAATATTGTACAAGGTGTTGAAAAACGTCCTATTACACCTACAAATATAGGTATTGAAGCTAATGCAAATGGCGTTGAAGATGATGATATTATTCATGTTCATGTTCATGCTACAATTTCTACTGCACCTACTATAGAGAAAATGCGTTGAGATGGTAGAGATGCTCAAGCACATGCATTGCTAGCCTTTTCTATCAAACGTGCCATTATTCCTCACATTCGCTCTTGAAGAAGAACTAAGGATGCTTAGGATACATTTACCACATTGTACTAGGCTAGGAATGAGGCTCGTGCTGCTTACCTCTTAAAACAGTTGGAGAGTGAGCATATGAATGAAGGTGATTCTATGGATAATTTTCTGATAAAGATCAAAGATTTGAAAGAATAGTTGATCTTTGTTGATGAAGTCTTGTCTGACAGTTCACTTGTGCAGACTCTTTTGAATGGTCTTCCCAATTCATATCAGATTTTTGCTTCTACTCTTTGTTTGATGATGAGAGGAAATCCAAATTCCTTAACATTTGAGTAGTTCGTCTTTGTTCTATTGCAAGAAGATCATTTTAGGTAGAATAGGTCCACTATGGTAACTCAAGCTTTCCAGCTAGTCAGAAGGGCAACAAAAATTGGAGCACTTCTACTAGTAAGCAAAAATTTCTATAATTTTGCACAATCAAAGAAGGAAGACAAAGGAGAGAAGAAAACAAAAAAGCTGAAATTGTTTTGCAAGTATTGTAAAGAAAATGATCATGTCATAAAGAATATCCAAAACTAGCTGCAAAAGAGGCAAAGAAAAAAGAGGTTGGAATGGTTGTTGTAGAGGCCTCTACACAAAAAACAAAGTCTGCTAATCTAGTGTAGAATGAAGAATGGATGTCTACTACTCTTTGCACTTTTGGCCCATCCTCTCCTTGATAACTGTGTATGTGTGTAGTAGACTCAAATGTTTGGTATCTTGATAGTGGTGCAACCGAACATATTACCTCATAGCATAGTTTCTTCACTTCACTCGAGCGTGCCCCTATAGGGAAATATGTCACATGCACCAACAACGCCTCTTATCCTATCATGGGATTTGGTAAGATCATTTTGAGTATTGGTGATGTTAGTTCTTTCACATTGTCGGATGCTCTATGTGTGCCAGGGATCAAGAAGAATTTGTTATCAGTTTCAGCTTGAGCCGAGATCGGCTTGGTTGTGAAATTTATTAATGAGAGATGTACATTTCATGATCTATCAAATGGCGATGTGATTATTGCTTTTGAAATTTTATGTCGTGGGTTGTATAAGCTCATAGACTATGACAAATCTATGAATGAATCAACATGTGCAGTACATGATTCTCAGGCTATGTCATATGCAAAGCTTTGGCATGCATGCTTTGGTCATCTGAATTTCGCTAGTTTGCTACACCTGCAGAAATCTAAAATGATGTCCTCTTTGCCAAAACTTGAGCCACCCGGTAAACATCTTTGTGAAGGATGTAGTTTGGGAAAAATGCATCATTCCTCCTTCCCAAAAGATGGTTCAATTTGAGCTACTCAAAAAATATAGGTTGTACAAAGTGATGTTTGTGGTCCTATGTACACACCTTCTTTTGGAAACTATCTTTACTTTGTGACTTTCACTGATGACTTTCCAAGGCATGCATGGGTATATCCATTGAAAGCAAATTCCAAAGTGTTTATGTGCTTCAAACAATTTCTAGTTTTGGCTAAAAATCTGTCAGCATGTAAAATGGGCACCCTCCATTCTCATCAAGGGGGGGGAATATATGTCTTTTGACTTTAATGCATTTTTGGCTGAACGTGGGATAAAACATCAGTGTAAAATGTCATATATACCTCAAGAGAATGGAGCTGATGAACAAAAGAACATGTCACTCATGGAGATGGTGAGATGTATGATCAAGAGTCGGGCTTTACCACATTGTTTCTAGCTTGAGGCAGTTATGTGTGCAACATATGTACTTAACAAATGTTCCGCTAAAGTGTTACAATCTATCACTCCATATGAGGCTTGGCATGGTTGAAGACATCTATTGCTCACTTGCATGTTTTTTGTTGTCTGGCATATGATTTAGTGCCAGAACAACATCACAGGAAATTGGATGATAAAGCAATAAAATGTATTTTTGTGGGGTATAGTTCTGAAAGCAAAGGCTATCGTTTGTATCATCCATAGAATAAACACATTTTGGTTAGCCGTGATGTTGTTTTTGTGGAAGATGCTATTTAGCCTTTACTTTCATGTAGAAAGAAGACACATGTTAGCTCAGAAGACTATGTATGATACTTTGCTATCTCTTTTACAGGTGGAAAATCTAGTGCTAGTCCTAATGAGGCAACTTCATTTGCCTTTGCATGATTCATGTGATGGTGCAGATCATTCCATTTCTTATGCACATTTACATGATGCACTTGTTGATGAGAGAGCTAATATTGAGGAGGAAAAAACTATGCCAAAATGGTTAGTGCAGACTTTGCATGACAACAAACTAGATACATCTCTCTCATACCATACTTGTTCAACCTCTCATAGTGCCTCTTTTGCATTAGATTTCTATGCTATGGCTGCCTCTAGTCTTTGTGATGAGAATGAGCCTATTTCGTTTCATGAAGCATAAAATTCTAAAATTTGGATGGCTGCTATGCAATCAGAATATGATGCTATCATGATAAAGGTACCTCATCTTTATGTGACTTGCCTCCTGGCAAGAAGGCCATTGGCACTAAGTGGGTATAGAAGCTGAAGCATAAGCCTGGTGGAATAGTTGACATGTATAAGGCTAGGCTTGTTGCAAAGGGTTATGCACATGAAAGAGGCATTGATTTTGATAAAACCTCTGCTCCTACATGCCGAATGACTACTGTTCATAGCATTTGTGTACTTGTAGCTCATAATGGTTGGAATGGACATCAGTTGGACATTTAATTTACATTTCTCAATGCTGCCTTGCATGAAAAAGTGTATGTTGTTCAGCCATGTGGCTTTGTGCAGAAAGGGCATGAAAACGAAGTGTGCAAGTCAAAGAAAGCATTATATGGTTTAAAGCAAGCATCACGTGCTTGGCATGAAAAGATACATGCCTATCTGATTGCACATGGGTTTTTGAACAATCCAAGTGAAACCACCTTATATGTTAAGCATGCTAATGATGTGCTTCTGATCATTGTTGTGTATGTTGATGACATGCTACTCACTGGTCCTCATGAAAGGCATATTGCTAGTTTTAAGGCTGATTTGCACTAATGGTTGGTTTTGATGCACTAATGTGGTTCTATTTGGCAGGAAAATACGGTTGATTTTAGGTACTTGAAGAGTGGATTTGATGATTGATGAGAAGTATTTGGAGGTAACACGACAACTTCTTGGTCAAAAAGGGAGGCTGTCAAGGGAGGCAATACTTGGAGACATGGCTTTTTGTCATGGTGGTCAATGTATATAGAGATATTGGTAAAGGAAAGTAGGGCTATCGACTATGAATTATAATGAGAAGTCAAGCATGGGCTGTTTGAACGGGAAAGGAGAAGAAATCGAACAGGAAGAAATTGTGAAGGATGTTTCGATTTGGAGGATTCCAGTGATGGTGGGATCTTCTTATTGCAGATTGCAGGGATATGGAGAAAAGGTTTCACTTGAAAAACGCCATTGTGCTTTTGAAGTTGGAGGATATTTTATCATTAAGGTTTTTGAGAAGCTGCTTCGCAGGGATTGAGCATGGAGAAGCCTCCTAAGAACATAGGAAATACTGACGTGCAGAGGAAATTAGAAGCGGCTTTGTTTCAGGGGGGATGCTTTCTTATCAATCATCAAATACAATCGTTTGACCGATTTCTGGAAATTGATCTTCGACACCTCATCGAAGAAGAATTCAGAGATGTGGAGGTGTTTGAGCCATTTCTTTGTTCTTATCCCAAAGGCTGGTTGTTTTAATTATCAAAGAATAAAAAAAACACAACTTTCCGCTTTCCGTTTTGTGTGTAGAAAGTAGAAACTTCTGTTGTTTTTTTCTCACACAAATTGGGCGGCAGACCTTTATCTCTCTCTCTCGCTTGTCTACTTGGGGGAGAAGGATTGGTTCTGCCTATGAAAGCGACGGTTGAGCTTGCAGCAGCATTAACCTTGGCAGTTGCGCGGCGAGTTGTGGAGGCTGATTCATTCATGCGAGCTAGAAAATATGATGGCTGGCTTCCAACTCTGTTCATTGGGAATCTTCTAAAAGGCCAGGCTGTAGGGATTATTGGTGGTCTTTATACATACTGAGAAAGGGCAGTGCACCTAGTTGAGGTGGACCCTCCTTGAGATCACCAAGCATGATGAAGCAGTATCAGTGTTAGGGCTTCAAAATGATCGTGATTGGACTGAGATGAGGCAAAGAGTTTTGAAGAGCATTGGTAGAAGATAGGCGAGAGTTAAAGGAGAACCCACAAGCAAAGTTTTCTTTTGTGAACCAATGGTGACGACCTCATGCTATGAAGCTACATTGATCAAATGCATTTTGTAAGTGTTTATTTTGCGCACTAATGCCATTTAACTTTGTTGATTTTGAGGTGTTGTTATAGGAAATTTGGTTTCTATACACTACAGAATTATGGTAGAGCGCAGTGAGTGTACATCTGCGTGATGTTGATAATGATGCTCGTGAAGATTTGGCACTGTTAGATTTGATTAAATTCTGTGTTTTAATGCCGCAAAGTTAGTACGCTGCCAACTCTAAAGATTTTGCAACAGTTCAAGGATATTCTCTTTGCTCAATTCTGGTAGCAGCTACTATGAAATATCTGAAGTCTGCTACATGATTCGTGTGTTTTATTTGACTGAATGCTCATAACTTCTGATGGCTTTTTGTATGACATGAATTTACAATATCTACTCAGCTATTGATAATTCGTTAATTCTTGACTGAGTTTTTTTTTCAACAGCGCTAATGTTTCCTCATTCTATGATTCCTCAAATGACGGTGTTAGTGCTTCACGAAGTTTTTAATCTTATGTTTCATGAACACAGAGAAGATCTGGCAAAAGCTTTTGGAATCAAATTAAGATTTTCTTCTTTTGAGAAACATTGAGAATGACTACACAACGGATACTGAGAGACCTAAACAAGAACCGAAATTCATTGTTGGATTGTTTATTGTAAAGTTGCAGATGTGACTGTTTGGTATGAAGTTTGGAGCGCTGCGTGTATTTTTAATTTTGAACACAAAAGGTATAATTTCTTGGCTATGTTGAGATGAACAAAGTTTGACCATGACAGATGGGAGGCGCAAGGTTTATGGATATCTTTTAAGTGTTTGTTTTGTATTTCACGCACCTTTGTATTTTGTACCCTCATTTTATCGCAGTAGTGTAGAGTTCATTCAATTTCTGTTTTTTTTGTGTTTATGCATCATCATTGTTTATATCTGAGGCATAGCTCAATGTCAAAGATTGCGATCTTTGATTACAGAGAGGGACAAACATGTCTTAGGTTAGTTGTATATGCGAAGGCTTCGTCTTTCTGTTTTCCTATTGATCCATCCACTCGAAGATTTTCATGTGTGTGCAAGACGTCATAAAATCCTTGGAATGACTTAAGAAGATCTTTGTAGATGGAAAGAAGTGCTTATAAACAATGGCATAGCTGTTGCACACAAGTATTGAGAGTAAGATCAGATGCGGTCCTATCGGAGAGCTTTAAAGTGCAAACATGAGCGAGGCAATATAAACATTAATTTTGCTTAACTGGAGACATGTAATGAAATGAGCTCTCAATACAATGCATGTGATCCTAGTGCCAATTGGAAATAAGTATATATTTTATATACTTTGTGATTCGCTTCAAAATAGATATACATAAAATTTTCTATTGAAAGCAAGCAATGTTGATAGGTCACTAACCAAGTATAATATCCATAGATTGTTCAAACTAAGTGCTATGTCAAAGGCAAGTCACGTTCTTCTCACAACCTCCTTTTCTACGAAACGGACGACAACGTGTGTGCGGTTGTATGTATGAGAAGGGGTGATGTATGAGCTAGAGCACAGGTAAGAAAAATATCACTTTGAGAGATAATTGTGGGTTCCATGACATGCACTTGGGCCAATTCCAAGAGTTTGGGGCATAACATAAGTACATTTTCATCTCTTTCTCTTGGACATTAGGACGCAACATTTTGGCAATCCCATTGGCGATCCCAAAAGAGGGCATATTCGTGAGCAATTGTGGACTCAAAGTAAAAGAAAGTAGCCTAGTACAAGTTAGTTGAACGAAACCTAGGTGTGTGTGAGGCATTTTCCTTTGGACTAAGAGGCTAATCATTTTGGTGCGTTTGTCAAGAATAGCTTGGCATGTCTCTATAAGAGAGTGCCATAGGTTCGCCTAGCTCCACATGTTGGCCGAGCTTGCAGACCCAAGATCTAGTACATGAGCGAGGGGAGCTCATCCTCAAGAGCAACACAAACTCAAAGAGAGGAACGCGGTCAGAGAAGAGCCCTTGAAAGAGAAAGGAAGAGGTGGGAGTCGCAAGGTGATTCTACCCCGACTAGCTCGAAGAAATCTGCAAAAAACGTGTACTCTCATAGGAGAGTCACGAATCAAGTGCAAAAGTTTGAAGGAGGAATCCTGAGGCCACGTGCACTAAATTTCTGGAATCGAAGTGATATTGATATCACACCTCTGTTTGAAATGGCTCAGCGGATTTCAGTTCATTTGGGGGACTTTACCAAGTTCTCAGGTGCTTGGGACGAGGATCCAGATAGTTTTATCTAGTTGTTTGAGGTTACTTGTGAGGCCGATGAGGTAATTGACCAGGGTCAAAGGTTGAGGATCTTTCCGGCTATTCTCCGAGATGAGGCAGCCAATTGGTATTGGAATCTGACACCACAAGAGCATGGAACTTATCAGATGCTCAAGGAAGCCTTCTTAGCAAAGTTTCGACAACAAGGCTTCTAAGATAGATTGGCCCAACAGATGGATTACCTGCGACAGGGAGTCAATGAGAGCATTGATAACTACATTCAGAGAATGGAAACCTTGGTAAGAAAAATGGGCACGAATGCCCCGAATGATGAGACATTGAAGAGAAGATTCATTGCCGGATTGAGAGATCCTACGGCGCAGCAACATATCTGCCTGACAAGACCTGTAACTTTAATAGATGCTAAGGAACAAGCAAGGCTTTGGGAGGAAGTACAACTATGTCAACAGAGGAAGATGGAGCTCTTATACGAGCCGATGGGAGGCCCAGGGAACATACCGATAAAAGATTCTGGCAAAGGAAGTCCCGCATTGATGACCCCAGCTTTTGTAGCTGCCACTAGCATGCCAGGCGAGGTAAAGCCTGCGTTAACTGAAGAACGAATATTGAAGTTGGTCACACAAGCTATAAAAGCTACCACAATGACCCAGGAAACATACACAGTAAAACCAGAGGTAGCTACAAACCCAAATCAAGTGTTTAGATCGAATACATGGTGTGGAAAGTGCCATGGTTACGGCCATTTGGCTTCAGAATGCCCTACAGTCTCAAGAGTATTCACAGATTGATCGCCACCTAGAATGCGTTGTAATTTTTGCGGAAGGACCAATCACACGGAAGACCGATGTTACAACAAGAGGGCCTATGAAGAGCGGACCATGAAATCAGGAGATACAAGAGAACGGTCCTACACGGGATTGCCTGCTCAAAGTGTTCAAGACACCGAACCCTCAAGAAGGCTCTAGCTCGTCAATGCACTTTGTGGATGCTTACCAGGCCAAGAAACCGCATAAAGAGCCAACTGTGGCACTAGTCACAAGGACTCAAGAATATTCGAAGAAACCTCGAGAAGGCAAAAGCGAAGAAGCAAGTCAAGAGAAGATAGCTGAGCATGGAGAGGTAGAAAGCCAAGTTGGAGGATTTGCTGAGCAGCAAGAGTTTAAGGATGGGGAAGAGATAGAGATTCTTCCACCAGTGACCAAGGAGTTTGTGCCAGGCATAGCACCATTCCCTGAAATTTTAAGGGCTCCAAAGTGTAGGAAGGGAAGACAAAGTTTGGAGGAAGTGGACATCGTAAAGCTGCTCACTGACACGGAAGTCACGTTGGACATTGGCACATTGCTGAAATGTTCACCTGCATATAGGAAACAATTCTACAACGAATATATTAAGAAGCCGAGGAAAGCTCGAGACAAAAAGAGCAAGATAAAGATATCCAAGGTATGATTCAAAGTATTACAACGCAAATTGATTCGAATGCGCCAGCTGTGACAGTCGAGATTAAAGGGTATGCAGTCCCCGGTGCTCAATTAGATAGTGGAGCCACAGTCAACCTTATGACTAAGTACATGATGAAAGCTTTGGGCCTCAACCATATGGAAGAAACTCCAATGTCCTTGAGAATGGCAGATCAAAGGCAAGTGAAGCCTGCGGGTCTTTTGAAAAATGTAAGCACAGTTGTGGGTGGTCTAGACTTTAAAGTTGATTATCTGATAGTAAGACCAAGGACCTCGGAGGCCACCTTCTCGATCTTACTTGGACAGCCATGGCTGGTGCAAGCCGAATGTGTGCACGATTGGCGCACAAGATTTATCACAATTGGACTGAAGGCTGATCGAATACAACTTCAAGTGTCTCCAAACTTGACCGGCAAGAAATCGACAACAACTGAGGAAAGGGAGCACAAAGCAAAGGAAAAGGTTAGACAAGAAATGGCGCGGGTAAGATTTGCCTTGCGCACAGAAACTTCCAAGGACCTTTTACAAGATGGATTTAACTTGCAATTGTCCAAACTCCAACACACGAAAGTGGGAGAGTACAAAGACCCACTAGGTTACAAGGATGACTCAGACCAGGAGTTGCTAGGATGGTTGACACATACCAGTGAATTTGAGTGCTACACGTTGAGTATAGACGCAAGGGAAAGCAAAGCTACCCAATCCCTGGAGAAGGGAACTTCAAAAGATGAGTTGAAGCTGGAGTTAGCTCCGACAATGGAAGTACAACAATTGAGAGAAAGGGTCAGAGTGCTAGAAGCAGAGCTTCTGAGGAGAAGTCGAGAATCGGAAAAAGAAGCAGAAAATAAGACTAAAGTGCAGGAAGCCATTGCAAAAGCTGAACTAAAGAAATTGGGTGCGGTCGAAAAAGAAAAAAACAATGATTTACTGGCCAACCATGCACGCGTGATCGGGGAGCACTTTCCAATCACAGTGTCATCAAGGAATGAGGGATATTCGCAAGAAGCTCACGTGGAAAAATGGGAAGTTTTCTAGAAAAGTTCTTGAGCGTGGGGTCAAAGCTACCAGATGGTGTACGAGAATGCATTAAATTGGCACTCAAAAATTTCAGCAAGGCTTTTGCATGGTCATATAGTGATTTGAAAGGTATCGAGCCCCGAATTTGTCAGCATTATACAGACTTGGAAGAAGGGACTAGGCCGATATGTCAACGGCTTAGGCGGACGAATCCGGTATACTCGGAGTTGATCAAAATGGAACTGACCAAGTTGTTTGAAGCAGGATTTATATATCACGTTGCATTTAGCGAATGGGTATCACTGATTGTGGTTGTCCCAAAGAAGAATAATAAAATTCGCATCTGTGTTGACTATCGGAAATTGAACGAGAAGACGAAGAAGGACCACTTTCCTTTACCATTTACGGACCAAATTTTGGACAGAGTGGCTGGCCATAAATTTTACTCCTTTCTAGATGGCTTCAGCTGATACAATCAAGTCCAAATTTATGAAGAAGATCAGCCAAAAACCACCTTCACTATTGAATGGGGCACATACGCATATCGTGTGATGCCATTTGGATTATGCAATGCACCGGCCACATTCCAGAGGGCAATGATAGCTACATATCAAGACTATTTGCAGGATTGGATGGAGGTATTCCTCGATGACTTTGCGATCAGAGGCAACGATGAAAACATGATGGAGAGGATCAAAGCTATTTTAAGAAGAAGCATTGAAAAAGGCATCGCATTAAATCCTAAAAAGTGTACATTTGGAGTACGAAGAGGATTGCTCTTGGGATATGTTATTTCCGAAAAAGGGATCGCAGTTGATGAGGATAAAGTAGAAAAAATCGGACAACTTCCATCTCCTCAAAACTTGCGGCAACTCACAGGATTCTTGGGGCATGCTAATTATTATCGACGATTTATATTAAATTTTGCATCAATAGCAGCACCACTAACGAATCTTTCTAGGAAAGACCAACAATATCAATGGACTGGAGAGTTTCAAGTTGCATTCGACTTGATCAAAGAGAGATTGATAAATGCACTGATTTTGGTAGCACCTGACTGGACGAGAGAATTTCATGTGCATATAGACGCTTCTCATACTGCGGTTGGAGCAGTGCTATGCCAAGCCGATGAAAAGAAGTTGGACCACCCTATTTATTACGCGAGTCGAAATTTGAATAGCACTGAAAGAAACTACACGACTATAGAAAAGGAATGCCTCTCGATGATCTTTGCAGTAAACAAGTATCGGTACTATCTGATGGGAAAGCATTTCACGTTTTATGTGAATCATGAAGCCCTAAAGTATATCATCAATAAACCCTAGCTATCAGGGCGATTGATGAGGTGGATGCTACTGCTCCAAGAATTTCAGTTCACAGTGGTAACCAAACCAGGCAAAGCGCACATATTGGCTGACCATTTATCTCAAATTATTAATGAGGAGCCATTCTCTGGTGTGCCCGACGATGCTCCTAATGGACATCTATTTCAGGTTGATGCTAAGGTACCTTGGTATGCCGACTTGGTGAATTTCTTGTGCACCAATAAATACCCACCAGGAGCAAGCAAGAGAGAGAAGCAAAAACTATTAGCACTGGCAAAACACCATAGCATCATTGGTGGACAGATCTATAGATATTTTGTCCATGAAAGCATTTATCGGAGGTGTCTCGAGGAAGAAGAGGCAACCCTAGTTCTGAGAGCATTGCATGATGAACCCTACGGTGGGCATTTTGCTGGTGAGCTTATGGCAAGAAAGATCTTATTGGCTGGGTATTGGTGGCCAACGCTGTTCAAAGAATCTCACACATACTGCAAAAAATGCGACAAATGCCAAAGAATGGGCAAACCAACATTAGCACATGCAGCTCCTCTTACGCCGGTGCTGGCTCTTAAGCCTTTTGAAAAATGGGGAATTGATTTTGTGGGGCCTATTGATCCTCCCTCAAGACGTAGATCCAATAGGTATATCTTGGTCTGCACTGACTATGTTACCAAGTGGGTAGAAGCCAGAGCTCTGAAGACTGACCGAGCTATTGATGTAGCTAAATTTTTGTATGAACAAATTATCACTCGATTCGGATGCCCGTTGGAGATAGTGAGTGATAGAGGAACACATTTTGTCAACGAACTGATCGAGGAATTAATGGAATTATATAAGATCAAACATAGGAAAAGCACTCCATATTACTCGAGGGAAAATGGACAAGTGGAAGTCACCAACAAGGTTCTTGAACAGATTCTGACAAAGACAGTAGCTGTGCATAGGCGAGACTAGGATGAGAGGCTTTTGGAAGCTTTGTGGGCATATCGAACATCCTACCGAGTGACGACTAAGAGCACTCCGTTCACCCTAGTATATGGCGAGGAAGCCATCTTTCCCATCGAAAAAGAAGTTCCGACATTAAGAGTGGCCATCGAGGCCAGGCTAGGAGAGGAAGAGTCATTGAAGGAGAGGTACATACAACTGGTCAAGCTAGAAGAAAAGAGACTCATTGCACAGCAAAGTCTGGAAGCTATTCAAAGAAGACATAAGGAGAGGCACGACAAGAATCTCAAGACCCATGCGATTCAAAAAGGGGATTTGGTGCTAGTCTATGATAGAAAATATTACAAATTCCCGGGGAAGTTACAGACAAGATGGGCAGGGCCGTTTAAAGTGGTGGAACTCAACTCCAATGGTTCCATGCAAATTCAAGATTTAGGAGAAGAATGTGCTCCCGTGAAGGTTAACGCGCTTTGAGTCAAACCATATTTCAAGTAGCATTAGGACGGGAGAAGCCAGACGAGATCTAAGCGGAAGGACGTAGTAGACTCCTTGTACATATATATATATATATATATATATATATATATATATATATATATATATATATATATGCGCATATGTTAGCTAACACTGAGTCACAACAAAGGAGAACAAAGACATGTTCTCTTTTTCTTTTTACCTAAAGACCATTATATGAAGCAAAAAAGTGGGCATTTTACAATATCTAGAAAGCATCACGAGTCTTGCTTGTAAATATTGTCACTAGAAGCTTGATCTCATATCCCAAGTAGTCAAGATAGATATACTAAAATTCTTGCTGCCATGAAAACTAGTTGTTGAGCATGACCAAGAATCCCACATCATGATCTTGGACAATAGATTAGAGTTGAAAAGGTACAAGTAAGAATTCGCGAAGCTCCTTCATTACATCTATAACCTCAACAAGCACAGATGATAGCTAATTAAAAGTTACTCGAAAATTAGAGTACATGTGTTGCAAAAATCAGAGCATTTTAACAAGGCAATTAAGATCATCCCCTTTGTATGGTTAAGATCCCCATTGAATGCCTGGCCATATTAACAAAATATGAAATACATTTCACAAAAGCATTCCCAAGAGAAGATAATATTCAACAAAATTATACTAAGAAACATTCACACATGATCAGAGAAATGCTCAAGATAAATCAAGCTGAACACAAAGTGGAAGCAGAACTCCAAATTATATTTCCATTAAAATGATCTTTTACATTTCATGTGTTCTACAAGAGTAATGTGAATCTACAATAGAAGCTGATCATAGCTTTCCTCAGGCTCAAGGATATTGGGATCCTCTGGCACATTAGAACACCTATCTTGCCTCTCTTTCTCCAAGATTGGCTCTTCAAGGTCAGCCATGTCCCCCGGTTCATCTGCAAGTGGGGGAACAGGCTCCCTTGAAGCTGGTTGGAATCTCTCCGTATCTACAATGTGCTTCCTTCCAAACTCTTGGTCTTCATCTGGGCATTCATTCAGCCCATTGATTCTCATTCTAATGAAGCTCACTTGAGCATCATCCTTCTCCACAGCTATGCAGTGCCTGAACATCTTTAAGGAGCAAGCCAGAGTCGTTCCTAAAACAACAGAAAACCACTTAGAGGCTTCAATCAACCATGACTAATGAAAATTGTGAAAATTGAAATTACCTGTGCCCGAAAAAAGGTCTAGGACCCAGTCATCATCATTGGAGAATAGCTGAAGCAATCTCATTATGAGTTTTTGTGGCTTCTTATAAGGGTTAACCAATGTCATGTCCCCAGCTACATGACGAAGTTTCTTGGTAACAGCTGGGAACATGAGCACATTTGAGATCCCATTCTCATTGCAATGCTCCCTGACTCTTCTTTTGCTTACTTCATCATAATAGCCAACTGTAATGCATTCAGTGGCGCTCACAAACCGATGCAAAGGAGTGTGATTTACGTTTGTCTTCACCCTGCAAAAAAGAACTATGAGTCACAGAGAGCATCATTAAAGCCATGGAGATAGAAAGAAGATTACTTACCAAGTGAGGCACTCCACAGCATGACATCTTGCCTTCAGAGCAGTTGAAATAGAGAAAGACTGGTCTCTGTTATGGAAAATTACTATCCTCCAAAGAGGAGACATAGTCAACTCTGCAAAATCAGTGACCATCTTCCGAATCTGAGGGTGTTTGAAGGGTTCATCATCATTAACTGATCCCAACATCCTAAATCCATAGGGTATGTCCGCTATGAGAAGGGAGAAATGTTTTCTAGGCACAACAGAACAAATATTATTTACATCACTACAGAACACATTGTAATATATAGGCCTAAGGGGGTCTAGGGGATTGGAGAAACATTTAAGATCAGGTTGATCATCAAAATCCATCTCCTTCGCTTTCAGTCTAGATTTCTCACGCCTTGCTCTTTGAATGTGAGCAAGGAATGCAGGGGGGCAATCATCTAGTACCTCTGTAGACTTACTTTTCCTTGGTTTCTGCAGAAAAAATTGGAAAGACAATTAAAAGAGCTCTTCAATACAGCAAACAGAACATAAGGAACGGATGCATGGCATCGATTTCTTGTTGGGGTAGATGCTAGGCATCGACCTTCTACTGAAAATCGATGCTTGGCATCGACTTTGGGACATAAGTCGATGCCTGGCATCGACTTTTGCCACGAGGTCGATGCCAGGCATCGACTTATGTTGCAGGTCGATGCCAGGCATCGACTTATGCTGCAAGTCGATGCCAGGCATCGACTTATGCCCCCAAGTCGATGCCAGGCATCGACTTCTGCCTGCAGGTCGATGCCAGGCATCGACTTTTGCCTGCAGACTGATGCCTGGCATCGAATTTAGTTGTAAGTCGATGCCATGCAAGGCATCAAATTGGTTAGGTGAATCAAGGCATCTAACTTAATGGCAAACCAGGCACAACCTCAGAAAGAGAACCTACCCAATCACGAAACAGGATGAAATATTCTGATAAGGCTTTGTAGGATGATGTGGTTGGATAGTCTGCTTGGACCTCTGTCCAAGAAAAGCTACCCAGCCTCTTCATCATCACCTCCTGAA
The DNA here is from genome assembly GCA_020310875.1 of Ceratopteris richardii. Taxonomy (NCBI): domain Eukaryota; kingdom Viridiplantae; phylum Streptophyta; class Polypodiopsida; order Polypodiales; family Pteridaceae; genus Ceratopteris; species Ceratopteris richardii. The sequence goes on from CM035410.1 coordinate 31,925,259, forward strand.
TCTTCATGTACACTTTATGACTACAGACACAGAAATATAAAAGAGACTAGGTTAGACCAGAAGCATGGGAGGAGGGAAAAAGGATCTGAGAATAACATACATACTTATTGAGCTCAGTCACCATCTCCTCCAGGCTTAACTCCTTCGAGATTACCCTTGACAAAGTTGATATGATCAATCTATCATCCTTGATTCCTTGAAGGGCCCTCCATGGGGTCAGCTTCATGTCCTCAGGAGCCTCTTCAATTGAAAGGTCAACTTTCCTTCCCTTTCCCTTCAGATCAACTTGTGGGTCTGGCCTCGACTTTCGTTGCTTCTGGCCCTTGACCTCCTTGTTCTCCCACATTGTGAAAATTCTATCCTGTAGATCCCAGATCTCACCTGATCTGAATGCCAGTTGAAACCATGGATCATATTTCCTCAAAGCATCAAACTTTCTATTCTCATCCAATGCAATTCCAACCTCAATAAGGCATTGCTTTCGTAGATTGGGATGTATTCTTCCAGCTTCCTTCACAAGACAATCTTCATATTCATGGTGGAAGAACCGAATTCTCTCTATGGAGGACATTTTCTGCCTGTAGTCATTGTCGTTGTTGTGATCCCAAGCAAGAAGCTTGGCTTCCTCAGTTGTAAGACCAGCATATATCTTACACTCTGCATACCTAAAGAAAAATGTAGTAGGGTGCTCCTTCACTAACTGTCTACGAGCCTCTGCAGAGTGTGAACCTCCAATCACATAATAAGTGTAATCCTCAAACAAACCCTCATTGAACTCGTCCACACAGCTGCACTCATTCGGATCCACCATGACAAGGAATGGCACAACAGTAGCATGAGGATTTATTTTCATTTTCTTCTTAAGATTCTGGACGTGCAAATTATGTGGCTCCCTGATCTCAAGGGGCCTCCTCCCTGTGACTGGATCTACGGGTGGCCTGTGGATGATATTGATTGGCAGGTGGAACAACTGCCCCTTCTTCACAACTTTTCTTCTAGCTATGTCCTCCCTCATCTTATTCTGCTCAGTACCAAGAACACCAGATGCAAGCTCTCCACCAGGTGCAACAATTATGTCCCCAGAGCTAGAGCTTGAGTCAAAAAACTCCTCTTCTGAAATTATCTTCTTTTTCTTTTGGAGCTTTTTCTACACGCTCTGCTTACCCCTTGCCTTTACAGGGGTCGTCTTCTTCTGTTGTGTTGGCATGATATTGCCCTGGATCCATGGCATCAGGTCCTTGATGAAATTCACTGAGTCTCTGCATATCTGAGCTAGCCCTTCTGGAACACAGCACTCTGGGCACAAGAAATCCATCTTGCATATGACATTTCTTAATCCTTTCGATGTCTCCACCAAGAAAAGCAGGTTGTCAGAATCTTCATCTTCATAATCCAGTTTGTAAACAAGGCCATACTGAAAACCTTGTGTTGTCGTGATCTTTCCTCTGCCATAAGCCCCTGCGAACACAAGGAGGACTGCATTCTTCTCCTCAACGTACTGAAGGCACCACTCTAGATTTGTCATGTCCCGAAGTGGACGATCTGTCCTCATGACCTCCGTCTCCCTAGACCTTTCCTTCATATTTGGATCCTCCTTAGGAATTTTTATGCTACTCTGTCCACCTTAGGATATTCCTAGTGGGTTGCTGGCCTTCTCAGAGGATAATGGTGCAATAGTTTTCTTTGGTTTTGCTTGGTGACCAATGCCTTTGTCACGTTGCTGGTCACCAGAGCCCATGGTGACTCTGAGCTTCTTGAAGGGCCTTTTATCCTTGGACTCCACATCCCTGAAGGCACTTGGAAATATCAGATCAAACGTAAATGTGGTTTTCAAAGGCCCAAGTCCATGCCAGGCATCGATTTTGAGCTTCAGGTTGATGCCAGGCATCGATGTTTACGTGCATGTCGATGCCAGGCATCGACTTTGTGTGCAAGTCGATGCCCGGCATCGACTTGAGGGTGAAAGTTGATGCCAGGCATCGACTTGGGGGTGCAAGAGTCGATGCTTGGCATCGACTTTTGGGCCCAAGTCGATGCTTGGCATCGACTTTTGGGCCAAGTCGATGCCTGGCATCGACTTTTATCCTCAAGTCGATGCCTGGCATCGACTTGCACACAAAGTCGATGCCTGGCATCGACTTGGGCCCAAAAGTCGATGCCAAGCATCGACTTGGGCCCAAAAGCCGATGCCAAGCATCAACTTTGCACCCTAAAGTCGATGCCTGGCATCGACTTTTTAGTGCATGTTGATGCCGGCAATTCGATGCTTGGCATCGACTTTTGGGCCCAAGTCGATGCCTGGCATCGACTTTCAGGTGTAAGTCGATGCCAGGCATCGACTTGGGGCTGCAGGTCGATGCCAGGCATCGACTTGCACCGAAAACTTGATACCAGGCATCGACTTGAACCGACAAGTCGATGCCTGGCATCGACTTGCACCTGCAAGTCGATGCCTGGCATCGACTTGCAATCCTAAGTCGATGCCTGGCATCGACTTACACCTTAAAGTCGATGCCAGGCATCGAGCTGTACATGCTTTGGATCCATATTTCTAGAGGTAAGAAAAATAAATACCTAGAAATCAGACTTTTTACACAGACATACAGAGGGAATCTTTTTAGAATCTTTATTTATGGTATGATTTTGTCTACCTCTTGGTACTTTTGCCAACATTCTTCTTCTCCATCAGACTTGGCTTGCTGGTATGCTGAGCTCTGTGCTCCATGGCTGTCTGTGCTCTGCTGCTCTCTCTTGCTCGTGGATTTTGAAAATGCGAATGATCTCCTCCTCTGGTATTTATAGGCAATTGGGTAACTTGAACCAGAGACTAACTGGATCTAACTGAATGAGTCCAATTGCTAACTAAACCTGTCAACTTATCTAACCAGGGAATAGCACCCACACAAATAGGCTGTTTCAGAGCCACTTTAATGAAATATTCATAGACCCTTGCAACTATTTATATACATTTGCATAGAAATTACATTTCAATGGCAAGAGTATGGTATGTCCATGAGGATGTCTAAACTCATGTAGAGATTGTTTTCTTAGAATCTCTTTCTTGGGAGAAAATCAAGTCAAAGTTGTGTTAAATGTGGGAGACTAATGACATCTTTATAGTATTACCCTCCTCACTTTAGTTCATATTCACATTTATCTTGTAACTCACTGTTGAAATGGAGAATCAATGTATGAATAAACATTCAAGTACAGAACCTTGCAACTATTTATATACATTTGCATGGAAATTAAACTTCAATGGCAACAGTATGGTATGTACATGAGGATTTCTAATCTCATGTAGAAGTTTTTTCTTAGAGTCTGTTGCTTGGGAGAAAATCAGGTCTAAGTTGTGAGATTAATGACATCTTTATAGTGTTATCCTCCACACTTTAGTTCATATTCACATTTATCTTGTAACACATTGTTGAAATGGAAAATCAATGTATGAATAAACATTCTGTGTACCTCTTTTACACATAATTCTTTTTTAATATACTTTCATCTACCTCTTTGATATCTAGCCAAGACCACAATAAAACCTAATCCTTGAAATCTTAACCAAATGTAAAATTTCTTCTTGTATAGTGTTCAATGGCATAGCATATTCCAGTTGGAACTCAACTTGGATATATTCCAATTGTAAAATTTCTTCTTGTAAAATTTCTCCAAACAATTTTATTATATATTCCTGTTGGAACTCAACTTGGATATATTTTGATTCATTCACAATGCTTAGACTCAATGACTCATATGTAGTTAGAAATCAACTGTGTTTCTCATTTGAATCAAAAGTGAATCAAATCTTTGGTTCCCTTATTAGTGTATATTTGAGTAATTAAGTGATTTGATGTAATTTGATGTTTAATGTTATTTAATGTACTTTAATAAGCTTTTGATTTCATATCTTCTTGATGTGACATTTGATGTGACATCTTCACTTGATCTCGGATTTCTACTTATTTAAAAAGGTCATTCATCTTCAGTCTTCTGTGAGCTCAGTGAAGATGAGCTCAATCTTTTCAGTGGATGCTTGGGCATTAGCTTCCTCTGCTCATATTGATTCATTGTTCTCAGTTGAACCTTTCCAGAGAAGTGATGATCCCTATGATTTAGAACGTGCTGATGATTCCATGTTTTCTGTTGAGTCATTTAAGTTATCCAATTCACAGTGCAATGCTGCTCAACCAAATGCACCTCTTGATCTCCCATCTGATCCAACCATTGATCTCCCTTCTGACTCAAGTGCATGTGGAGCAACGAAAAAGCAAAGCAAGCTCAATCTACGATTTAAAAGAAGGTCTCGTGAAGTAAGTCGAAAAAGATTTAAATTTCTTACTTCAGATAGACAGATTGCATTGGATATTGTGAAGCATTGTTGTGGTTTGAAATGTTTGTATAATTTAGGAATGAAGAAACTAAAGCACCTAAGAGAAAAATTCCTCCATTTAGATAGTGAAAGGCAAGATATATACCTTGTTTCTTGCATGCAAATGATTGAGGATAACATGTCAGTAACGCGTGTTGGTTTTGAATATTTCTTTACTCAAGGGATGCCATGCTGTAGGGCTGCATTTAAAATTGCAATGGGTGTAGGAAATTTTAGAATACATAGGGTTCAACAAGGGTTTTTGAATGGGGATCTCATTTTGGATACGTTCCATGTTGGGACCAAAGGATCTGTTGGACGTCATGCAATGAATTGGATGATGAACTATTTTAGCTTGCATTGTGAAGTTATGCCTACAACTGGAAGGTTGCACTTGTCAGATAACTTTACTCGTCGAGAGGTATTTCAAATATATAGAGAAGACATGGAAAATAGAAATGAGAAGTATGTGTTGTATCGTCACTTTACTCAATTATGGAAGGAAGAGTTTAACAATGTTTCTATTCCTCGTAAAGTTAGAATGGGTGAATGTTCAGTTTGCGCCACTTTGAAAAACATGGCAAAAGGGGCTACAACACCACAGGAAAAGCATAATTTTAAAAACCTTCTTAACAACCATCGTGACAGTCAAGCATTAGAGAGAAAGAAAGCAATTCATCATCGAAGTAAGGCACTCAGAAATCCGGAGCGTTATATGTGTTTGTTGATCGATGTATGCCACATTTTTATCGCATCCCTAAGGACATTGGAGATGAAGTCCTTGTGCAAATGCATTTGGTTGGTGCTTTGGTATACAATGGAACTGTAATGTCCAAGGTTTTCTTCACATATCCAAATGTGCATAATGATCCAAACCTTACAGTTACTGTCATTCATCGTGTTTTGCAATCATGGAAGGGTCTTTTGCCACCAACTCTATATTTGCAACTAGATAATACTGCAAGAGAGAATAAAATTCTACAGTCTTTGGATATTTAAGCATGCTTGTTGAAAAACAGGTATTTCAGAAGGTTAAGGTAAATTTTCTTCTGGTTGGCCACACTCATGATCACATTGATCAAATGTTCAGTACTTTCTCTAAGAAGTTGGCACGTAACAATGCTTTTACTCTTCCGATTTTATCTGAGCTGATTTCAGAAGCATATACTCCAAAACCAGAAGTTCAACACCTCACACAGATTTATGACTTTAAGCACTTTTGCTCAATGGGCCTTGATAACAGTGCTAAGGTTTTGGCTCCATTGCACAATATTAGTTTCAACCATGTATTCTTGATGAGGAGGGTTGATGAAATAACCCTTTCATTTGCAAAGCAGTATTCATCTTCTCTTGGGTGGGAGCCTAAAGAGGGATGCAGATTCTTATTGCAGGTGCCTAATTTGTCTACTGTAACAGTGTATGGTGCAGAACAATCACCATATGAAGATAAAAACAATACAGAAAGATGTGGAAGTGTGGTTGATCAAAGTAAAAGCTGGATGCATGCACTCATTGAAAAGAAGAGACATATTGAGCGTGCAAAAAAATATGCTGGAGATCAAGATGTATCTTGGTGGGAGGACTTTTTCAATCATCAAGAAGAGATTATACAGTATACAATTGCAGGTCACTGGCCAGTTGATGTTCCATTCACATGGGATTTTTGTACAAAAAGATCCGTGAATGTGGCCCAAGCATGTAATGCAGATGCACTTCAAAGTTTTATACATCCACCAGAAAGAAATATTTATGTAGGCCCAAGGATGACAAAATAGGCAGAAGCAAGATGGCAAGGAAATTTAATAGAGATAAATGTTGGAACGCTTATTGCAGTACTTGCTGATGGTGATGAGGCTACCAGACCATTTTGGATTGCAAAGGTTTTAGAGATAATTAAAGATATTGATCAGAGAAGAATAGAGGCTTTGATGGTGCATTGGTATTACACTAAAAGTAGTAATTCATTCACAGGTAAATATGACTTAGAAATGGTGTGTGATACTAAACGAACAGGTTCAAAAAGGAAAAAGAATATTCGAAGCACATCCACTCTTAAAATGGATGATGTAGATATTCTTGTTTATGATTTTTCCTTGACAAAAACTGGTCACTTGAGGAAAGCAACCATCAACATGATAAAACAAAAGCTTCCAGATGTATGTGGTACAGGAAATCATAGGAAAACAAGAAGAGTTGTGCATGATCCTGCAGAATTTGGTATGTACGTGGATGAAGATAGAGCTCTTGTGGATATAGAAGAAGAAGAAGAGAGCTCTCAACAGTATGAGACTGAATCAAGTGCATCAGATGATGAGGGTGTAGACATAGATCGACAAAGTTGTGAGTTGCATTGAAGCTCTCAGACATTTTTAGTGCTTATGTAAATGCCTCAAAGTAGTTTGGTTAATGAAACCATGTTTTGTAGCAATTTTGAATAACAATCAGATATCCACCCATTAAAGATATGTCTAAAATGTTATTTTTGTGTAAAAACTATTGATTTCTACATTCTTATATATATTTTAGACATGTCAATGTCTTATCATATAGATTTTGGACATGTCAATGTCTTATCATATACATTTTGGGACACGTCAATGCCTAATATAGTGAAATTTTGACTACATTTTGAGCTCTTTTTTTTTTGAGAAAATGACAAAAAATGTCAAAAATTACTTGTTTTCACCTCATTTTTGTAATATATGTATACTGGTGTAAAGGAATTCCAAAAATGAGGTGAAAACATGTAATTTTTTACGAGAGTGTTCTCTTTTTACGATATAGCTCTCATTTGTTACGACTCGCTGTTAGCTATGATTTTTGTTGTCATAAATATTATTCCTTGCTAGCTCAAGAATTTTGGACTTCTAATTATTTTTTGTGTTGCCCAGAGACTGTTAGGAGCTAAGTAATGAAATGGTAGATCAAATAATTCAACTCTATTTGTACGAGTTGGGGATATATTTCTCGGACCAAACATTTTCCCGCATGGACATAGAGGTCGACGACTTTAAGACCAAATATGATGTGGAGCAAGCGCACTGGCTGGTATGCTTCATAAACCAGGTTTTGGATATTATTTTTCATATTGAGAGGTTTGAGACATACCTGATCTGACATGTAGGATGGGCGGGTGATCGATATTACTATTTTGACCCTTCGAGGGAAATGCCTAACGAAGAGAACGATATCACTTGGGCTTGGGCAGATCTGTTAACGATAGGTAGCGATGACGGAGCTCCTGAAGTTGAGCCTAACGTGCCCTAGGGAAGTCGTCGGGATACGAGTACGAGGTGAGGCTATATGAGACATCCCAGAGACCCATATTCTAGATCATCTAAGGATAGGTATATGAGGGACCAAGGCATAGCCGGTTGTAGTTACCTAGTGAAAAGTCAAATCGATGAATACATATGTAGTGTCTCTAATTGAGAGATTGGAGTGAAGAGGTGGTTGATCTGTCAAAGGCTTGAGTGTGATCGTTTGTATGCATGTGTGGGAAAAGTGGGGAACATCCCTTTCTTCCTCTCCCTAATTCTCAGGACTTGGGTAAATTAATTAACTATGAAAAAAAAATTGTGTTATTGTGATTGTACCAACGCGCTATGGTGGGCTAGTAGGTGGGTGGAGTTATCCTAGCCGGGTGGTTAGGACCACGAGCCACAGCTAGTTTCGCCATAGGCTTGGGATGTACATGTTTTTGTCTTAGCTACGTGCCATAATGGGTTGGTAGGTAGGTGGAGCCATCGTGGCCGGGCGGTCACGACCATGAGCCGCATCCAGCTTCATTATGGGCTAGCTTTATATGTTAAGTGTTATCATTATGTGGTTGTGTGTTGTGCGCTGCATTGCATTGGTAGATTTGTGGAATCAACTTGGTCGGGTGGTCAGGGCCACGAGTCGCATCCAATGTCAACGTAGGCCAATGTGTGAATATAAATAAAATTTACATATGAAATTATTCCCCACTCCTGAGGGGGAGAGAGAGAAAGGAGAAGGTGGCGATCGCCTGGAAGGGAACGTTATTTGCTTGTGTGATTGGTATGGTGGCTTGCGACAGATCAGCTCACTCTGAATCAACATTCTCAAAGGCACTAATACTGTATATGTACTTATATATGAGACCTTTAGCGAGGTAATGCAACGTCCTTGCTTTATAACTTGTGTGCTCTATCCGAGGGTTTTCCAGTATGTAGGGCACTCTAGGGTTTTTATGTAGGACTTGACTTGTACTCGAGTCTCGATGACTTTTGTAGGACAACGATGGGGATTCTTCGGGAGTGTCTAGTCATGGAATATTTGTACATAGCAAATAGTAGGTCAATAAAATGGGTATGCATTTTGGGTATGTTGCATCTCCTATTGGATTCATTTCAGTTGTTGTTGTTTATTTCGGTACTTTCTTTTCTGTTTTCTCACAATGATAGTTGCATGTGTAAAACATGGAAAGGTATGCATGTGTTATTTTAATTGAGACTATTTTCATAATGGAATGCATGAGCAATTTGATGCATGTTGGAATTGGAGTTGCATATATGTGCATGTTCTTGGGTCATTTTGAAGTGAATGATTTGTATCTATTCATGAGTGCTTTTTTTTAGCACTAATAGCTTCAATGAATGCAGGTTCCGTTGGAGTAATGGCTCGATGGAAAGGTATGCAAACTAGTTGTACACTGACATTTTCATGGCTGTTTTGATTATATTGCAGCGAGAGTGGCTCGTCGAGGACGACTTCGCAAATAAGAAGAGGGGAGTATGTTAGCTCAGAAAATGGTTGGTTTTGATGCACTAATGTGGTTCTATTTGGCAGGAAAATACGTTTGATTTCAGGTACTTGAAGAGCGGATTTGATGATCGATGAGAAGTATTTGGAGGTAACACGATAACTTCTTGGTCAAAAAGGGAGGCTGTCAAGGGAGGCAATACTTGGAGACATGGCTTTTTGTCATGGTGGTCAATGTATATACAGATATTGGTAAAGGAAAGCAGGGCTATCGACTATGAATTATAATGAGAAGTCAAGCATGGGCTGTTTGAACGGGAAAGGAGAAGAAATCGGACAGGAAGAAACTGTGAAGAATGTTTCGATTTGGAGGATTCCAGTGATGGTGGGCTCTTCTTATTGCAGATTGCAGGGATGTGGAGAAAAGGTTTCACTTGAAAAAGGCCATTGTGCTTTCGAAGTTGGAGGATATTTTATCATCAAGGGTTCTGAGAAGCTGCTTCATAGGGATTGAGCATGGAGATGCCTCCTAAGAACATAGGAAATACTGACGTGCAGAGGAAATTAGAAGCGGCTTTGTTTCAGGGGGGATGCTTTCTTATCAATCATCAAATACAATCGTTTGACCGATTTTTGGAAATTGATCTTCGACACCTCATCGAAGAAGAATTCAGAGATGTGGAGGTGTTTCAGCCATTTCTTTGTTCTTATCCCAAAGGCTGGTTGTTTTAATTATCAAAGAATAAAAAAAACACAACTTTTCGCTTTTCGTTTTATGTGCAAAAAGTAGAAACTTCTTTTGCCTTTTTCTCACACGAATTGGGCGGCAGACCTTTATCTCTCTCTCTCACTTGTCTACTTGGGGGGGGGGGGAAGGATTGGTTCTGCCTATGAAAGCGATTGCTGAGCTTGCAGCAGCATTAACCTTGGCAGCTGCGCGGCGAGTTGTGGAGGCTGATTCATTCATGCGAGCTGGAAAATATGATGGCTGGCTTCCAACTCTGTTCATTGGGAATCTTCTAAAAGGCCAGGCTGTAGGGATTATTGGTGGTCTTTATACATACTAAGAAAGGGTAGTGCACCTATTTGAGGTGGACCCTCCTTGAGATCACCAAGCGCGATGAAGTGGTACCAGCATCAGGGCTTCAAAATGATCGTGATTTGACTGAGATGAGGCGAAGAGTTTTGAAGAGCATTGGTAGAAGATAGGCGAGAGTTAAAGGAGAACCCACAAGCAAAGTTTTCTTTTGCGAATCAATGGTCACGACCTCATGCTATGAAGCTACATTGATCAAATGCATTCTGTAAGTGTTATTTTGCACACTAATGCCATTTAACTTTGTTGATTCTGAGGTGTTGTTATAGGAAATTTGGTTTCTATACACTACAGAATTATGGTAGAGCGCAGTGAGTGTACGTCTGCGTGATGTTGATAATGATGCTCGTGAAGATTTGGCGCTGTTAGATCTGATTAAATTCTTTGTTTTAATGCCACAAAGTTAATACGCTGCCAACTCTGAAGATTTTGCAACAGTTCAAGGATATTCTCTTTGCTCAATTCTGGTAGCAGTTACTATGAAATATCTGAAGTCTGCTACATGATTCGTGTGTTTTATTTGACTGAATGCTCATAACTTCTGATGGCTTTTTGTATGACATGAATTTATAATATCTACTCAGCTACTGATACTTTGTTAATTCTTGACTGAGTTTTTTGTTTAACAGCGCTAATGTTTCCTCATTCTATGATTCCTCAAATGACGATGTTAGTGCTTCACGAAGTTTTTAATCTTGTGTTTCATGAACACAGAGAAGATCTGGCAAAAGCTTTTGGAATCAAATTAAGATTTTCTTCTTTTGAGAAACATTGAGAATGACTACACAGCGGATACTGAGAGACCTAAACAAGAACCGAAATTCATTGGTTGATTGTTTATTGTAAAGTTGCAGATGTGACTGTTTGGTATGAAGTTTGGAGTGCTGTGTGTTTTTTTATTTCTGAAGACAAAAGGTATAATTGCTTGGCTATGTTGAGATGAACAAAGTTTGACCATGACAGATGAGAGGAGCAAGGTTTATGGATATCTTTTAAGTGTTTGTTTTGTATTTCACGCACCTTTGTGTTCTGTACCGTCATTTTATCGCAGTAGTGTAGAGTTCATTTAAGTTCTGTTTTTTTTTTTGTGTTTATGCATCATCATTGTTTATATCTGAGGCATAGCTCAACTCTCAAAGATTGCGATCTTTGATTACAGAGAGGGACAAACATGTCTTAGGTTAGTTGTATATGCGAAGGCTTCGTCGTTCTGTTTTCTTATTGATCCATCCACTCGAAGATTTTCATGTGTGTGCAAGACGACATAAAATCCTTGGAACGACTTAAGAAGATCTTTGTAGATGGAAAGAAGTGCTTATAAACAATGGCATAGCTGTTGCACACAAGTATTGAGAGTAAGATCAGATGCGGTCCTATCGGAGAGCTTTAAAGTGCAAACATGAGCGAGGCAATATAAACATTAATTTTGCTTAACTGGAGACATGTAATGAAATGAGCTCTCAATACAATGCATGTGATCCTAGTGCCAGTTGGAAATAAGTATATATTTTATATACTTTGTGATTCGCTTCAAAATAGATATACATAAAATTTTCTATTGAAAGCAAGCAATGTTGATAGGTCACTAACCAAGTATAATATCCATAGATTGTTCAAACTAAGTGTTATGTCAAAGGCAAGTCACGTTCTTCTCACAACCTCCATTTCTACGAAACCGACGACAGCGTGTGTGCGGTTGTATGTATGAGAAGGGGTGATGTATGAGCTAGAGCACAGATAAAAAAAATATCTTTTTGAGAGATAATTGTGGGTTCCATGACATGCACTTGGGCCAAAGCCAAGAGTTTGGGGCATAACATAAGTACATTTTCATCTCTTTCTGTTGGACATTAGGACGCAACATTTTAGCAATCCCACTGGGGATCCCAAAAGAGGGCATATTCTTGAGCAATTGTGGACTCAAAGTAAAAGAAATTAGCCTAGTACAAGTTAGTTGAACGAAACCGAGGTGTGTGTGAGGCATTTTCCCTTGGACTAAGAGGCTAATCAGCATGCCTCATTTGAGATGTCGTATTTGGGGCGTTTGCATCATTATTTGGGCATTTAATTTATGCAAGTTGATGGTGGAATGGCTTTGTGTGAAACAAAATATATTCCCACATTATTGTAGTTTTTTGGCCTTGAAGACTATAAACCTATTGCCACTCCTATGGAGACAGGTTTATGATTGAGTCTTCATGATGCTAGAGATGCATTTGATGTTGTTGTCTATCCGTAAGTTGTTGGATGCTTGAATTACTTATGCATTACTTGACTAGATATTCAGTTTGTTGTCTCACAAATAAGCTGGTTTATGCATTGTCCAGGTGTCAAGCATTGGTAAGCGGTTAAGCGCATCTTTCGCTACTTAAGTGGTACCTGACTACTTAGATTGTTTTATCCCAAGGGGGGATCACTACCGCTAGATTTACATGCTTTCTCTGACTCTAACTAGGCTGGTTGCTATGACACTCGTGTGTCCACTAGTGGCTTTTGCTTCATGGTTGGTAGCTCATGTATATCTTGGTTGAGTAAGAAGCAGCCTACTATGGCCACTTCTAGTTGTGAGGCTGAGTATAGGGCATCTTTCACACCGATTGTTGAGTGTGTATGGCTCAGACACCTTATGGCTGATTTGGGTGTTGGTCAGTCTTTTTCCACCACCATCTTCACTGACAGTTAGAGTGCATTGGTAGTTGCAAGGAACCATGTGTTCCATGTTTGCACTAAGCACATTGAGGCGCATTATCAATATGTCAGGGAAAGGTTCTCTATTGGAGAGATCAGCTTGGCGTATGTGCCCACGAAGGAGAACAATAGAGACATCTGCTTGGCATATGTGCCCATGCAAGAGAACATTGCAGTCCTCTTCACGAAGGCTTTGCCTAAGGAGAAGCTTGAAGCTTTCCAAAAAGTGTTGGGCTTACTTTCTCTTGTGGACGGATTCCACATAGCTTGGCACTTCCTTATGCATGAGTGCTAGCTCCTTGTGCACCACATCACTCCTAGGGGGCATTTGTTGATATATTTAGGTAGTGATATGTGTGGACACTCTAGGACCCTCGTGGCACTTTTTTCCTCTTTAAGAGGTTTTTTTCCCCCAACTTGTATATGTGCCTATTGCCCTAATGGGTTACTTATCTTTGTACATTCTAGTGGTAATACATTCAGAATTGTGTGTTTTGCTCCAAGCTTCTTCTTCTTCCTTGTGTTGTTTGCGTGCTTCCGTAGACCTCGAACTCCAACATTCATGCCGTGAGAATTGCCATCAAAATGACAGATTGTGAGCTAAAATTCAGCACTCATTTCACCTTTCATTGGCGTAAAGGTTTTATCACATTCTTTTTCTTTACTAAAATGGAGGGCAGCAACGACTTGTTTGGCATGCTTCAAGCTAGCGATAAGCTTTATGGAACCAACTATTCAATTTGTTTTGACATGATGAAACATTTTTTTATTGCAAAATAACTATGGAACATACTCGTAGATGTGGATCGAAGACCCACAAGTTCTTCACCTACTTCACAGTCTACTATTAGAGATGGAGCTTCTTATTCTAGTATAGTGGTTTCTCCTTCTCCACCTACACATGAGAAACTTAGATGGGATGAAAAAGATTCTCAAGCTCATTCATTGATCCCACTTTCTATGAAGCGTCATATAGTTCCACACATTCCTTCATGCTCTACATCAAGGCATGCATGGGACACTCTTGATTCTTTATATGTCATGTGTAATGAAGCACATGTTGCATACTTGAGGTATGTATGGCTGAAAATGAGTCTATGGATGTGTATGTGACATGAATCAAGGACTTGAAAGAGCAATTGGTAAACATAGATGAGATTATTCTAGATGCATCACTCATCTCTTAATTGTTTAAAGGATTACTATAATATTTTCAAAGCTTTGCCACTACACTCCATTTGGTTGTAAAAAGAAATACAAATATGTATGCATTTGATAAGGTTGTCTCTCTTCTTTTGCAAGAAGAGCAATCTAGAGTGAATAGGAGTGGTTTGATTTAGGGTTCATCAAAACCAAAGGCTCAACCTTCCTCTTCCATTCATTTCTCTATTGATATTGATTTCCAAAAGAAGAAGAGATGGAAATATTGCTCAAAGGTTTTTCATACAATTGATGAGCATAGAAAGCTTGCTAAGTGCAATGAAAAGGAGTGCATGTCTACTATTGAAAATTCTTCAAATGCAAAGAATGATGAAGCCAACATAGCTCAAGGTTTCTGTACATGTGTTGTTACATGTCATCATGATGCATCATTACATTCTAAATGCATGGTTGTGAGTGAGGTTGATTCATATTGGCTCTTTCATAGTGGTGCTTCAAAGCACATAACTTCATGCAAAAGGTATTTTGCATCTTTGAAAGATGCACCTAAGGGAGGACATGTGGCATGTGAAAACAATTCCTCTTATCCTATGATTGGAGTAGGAGAAATTGAGTTTATGGCTAGAAATGGAGGTGTGATTATCTTGAGAAGATCATTGTATATGCTCGGTATAAAGAAGAACTTAATTTTAGTTCCTTTGATTCCCAAATTTGGACTTCATGTACACTTTGTTGATGATAAGTGTATGGTTCATGGTTTCAGCAATTGTGATATTATCATGATGTCTGGTACATTATGTAATGGTTTGTATTGCCTGGTAAATAGAAAAGGGATGGCCAAATGCCTTGGTTTCTCATCTTCTTCCAAGGCAAAAATGGAGCTTTGGCATGATCGTTTTTAGTTTGCTTTAATTTCAACATGGTTATTAGTTTGCCAACACTTGATTTCCTTGAAAAGCATACATGTGAAGGTTGCATTCTTGGAAAAATGCATCATGCTTCTTTTCCAAAAGATAGTCATACACACACTACAAGAAAATTGCAGTTCTTTCATAGTGATGTATGTCGTCTCATCAAGACTCCGTCTTTTGGGAAGCATATATATTTTGTTATTGATGATGCTACTCGCCATACATGGGTGTATCCTATGAAAGAAAAGAATGAGGTCTTTCTTGCTTCAATACATTTTTAGCTATCGATGAAAATGTTTCTTCAAACAAGCTTTGACTCTATGCATAGACCATGGTGGTGAATACATGTCACATGAGTTTAATGCTTTTCTTCATTAAAGAGGAATTTCACACCAATGTATGGTGCCATATACACCTCAACAAAATGGTGTTGCTGAGTTTCAAATTTGAACACTTCTTAAAATGGCATGATGTATGGTTAAAGAAAAGCACCTTCGTAACAAGTTTTGGATGGATGCAGTCATGTGTGCAAACTATGTGTTGAATCGCTACCTTACAAAGGCATTGAGAGTCATCACTCCTTATTAGGCTTGGAATGGACATAAACCTATGGTTAGTCATATGCACATGTGTGGTTGTTTGGCATATGCTCTTATGCCATCACAACACCATTAAAAACTTGATGAAAAAGTAAACAAATGTATGTTATTTGGTTATAGTGCTAAAATTATGGGACAACATTTGTACCATCCATTGAAGAGCACAATTATTGTGATTCAAGATGTGGTGTTTACTGAAAAGTCAGTTTTCCATCTACTTGAATGCAAAAAAACAGCCAACAATTAGCTCACAAGATCTATTCAATATGCCCAGCCTTTGTTCCAAAGTGGTGGTCTTGATTATTGCTATGTAGACTAGCAAACTAAGGCTCAAAGGGATGAAAAAATCCCAAAAAAAAAATAGAGCTGAAAATGTTGAGAATTTCAACAAAAATGGCTGAAATTGTTCATCCAAAAATTATCAGAACTCCTAGAAATTTCCAACCACATATGGAGGAACATTTGTATCAAACTATGGTAGAAAATGAGCATGAAATTCAACCCACGCATGGTATACATGTTGACAATGTATTAAATAATGAATGCATGTCTCTCAAGGGTGCACAAAGTATGCCAAGTGGTTGAAACAAACTTTACAGGATAGAAACTTGTGCACCTTTACTTGGTGGAGCAAGATTAAGCTCTCACCATGCACCAAGAAATTTTGTGGATTATTCTCTAATTGAAATAGCATGTAATGAAGAGCCACTTACTTTTGAAAATGCATGTGATAATCCACATTAAATGAGAGGTATGCAATAAAAAATGGATAACATTCATAGGAATGGTACTTGGGAGTTATTTGAGTTGCCAAAGCAAAAAATTCCATTGGTACCAAGTGGGTTTACAACATTAAGAGAAAGTCAAATGGTAGCGTTGATTGATAGAAGGCTAGATTGGTTTCCAAAGGATATGCACAAAAATATGGCATTGACTATGAAGAAGCTCTTACAACTACTTCATGTACGATTATCATTCATACCATGGTTGCATCGGTTGTCCAACAAGATTCAAAAGTACATCAGTTGGAGATAAAAACGGCTTTCTTTAATGGTGATTGCAAGAAGAGGTTTATGTGAAGCAACCTCTTGGATCTTTCATGAAAGAGAAAGAGCATATGGTTTGTCACTTGCATAATGCCTTGTATCATCTCAGGGAAGCTCCATGTGCATGTTATGACAAAATCCATAAGCACTTGATTTCTCTTTGACTTCACATGTAGTCCAATTGAAAGCACACTCTATGTATGCAAAGATGGGGCTGATCTTACAATGCTTGTTCTTTCTGTTGATAACATGCTCTTGATTGGGTCATGTGATGCAAAACTTGACATCCTTACAGCTGATTTGCAGCATATTTTTTATATCAATTATCTTGGTCTCTTGAGCTACTATCTTGGCATCTAGTTTGTATCTATTGAGGAGGGAATAATTGAGGAGGGAATTGTTATGCATCAAGCAAAGTATGTTGAAAAACTAGCTCAATGTTTTGACTTTGAGGATTACAAGCCAATTTCTACAACAGTTGAGAGAGGATTTATGACACTTCTCTTTATCAGCAAGTTGCGGGATGTCTTATATGTGCATGCAACACAAGATCAAATACAGAGTGTGCAGTTTCCCAATTGATTCGAGTCATGCATAGCCCTAAAATTGACAATTGGGAAGCGGTGAAACGTGTGTTTGGATATCTCAAAGACACTTTGAGCTTAGGTCTATTTTATGGCAAAGATATTCAGCCATGCTTGCATGCTTTTATAGATAGTGATTGGGTTGGGTTGTTATGATACTCACATGTCTACTAGTGGTAATTGCTTTTTCCTTAGAGACTCATGCATATCTTGGTTGAATAAGAAGCAAGCTAAATTGGCGATATCAAGTTACGAAGTTGAGTACAAGGCATTTTTCATAGCTACAGGCGACTTTATATGGTTGAGATGCTTATTTATGGATCTTTGCAAAGAGTTTGATGTTGTTACACATATTCTCATCGATAGTCCAAGTGCATTGGCTATTGCACAAGTCCTGGTGTTTCATGCATCAACAAACAATATTGAGGTGCATTATTACTATGTGAGAGAGTGCCTTCATGCAAGAGATATTGAATATCTACAAAAATAATGTGGCAAAAATACTCAACAAAGCTCTTCCATAGGAAAAGTTTGAAGCTTTTCACAAAGCTTCAAGCTTATTGCTTAGTGGAGGTCGATATGTCACTTTTTGTATGTGAACACATAATTTGCTCTAGGGGGGTTTGTTACACTTATGTGTTCCTTAAGTAGCTTTGATGTGAACATTTTCCCTATATATGGGCACTTTTTACTCTAGTGCTAGCTAGAGGGTTTTTCCCCATGGTACCATATACATGACTCACTCGTATGAGGTGGTAATTTGTACTTAGGGATATTATTCAGCTCTTACTACATTTCTATTCATCATCACTAGAGTGATCTATTCCAGCCATCCACCTTCTCTATATGTCTTGCTACACTTGTGCTCCTTGTTTGTGATTCTTGTGTGTCTCTTGAACTTCTACACACACCCAATAGGTTGTACAACTCTCTTTATTGTGTGGCCTAATTTAATTTAAAATTGTGCAATGAGGCTTTTTGCACCATGATTTCATGCTCCAACTCACTAATCCACTAGATGTAGCACATGTTGGATTCTTGCAGATTTTTGGTTTGCTTGGCAGTGAGCTCCTTCTCTTTCATGGCTTCCTCAAAAAAACAAATTGCAGTAATAAGCTTGTTTAGACCCCCAATACATTTCATCTACAAGGTGGTAATATTCCTTGCTATGAGCAACCAAGTCTTATTGGAGTTCATTCATATTGATGCAATTAAGCCCAAGCCTACATCCTTGATCACTTTACATAAAACTTGATGTATTAGCATATCACTTGGGAAGCTCATATGTACAACCTCTTTTAACTTTGAGTTTAATTACCCATTGTAAAAGGTGAATAAACACATGGAGTTAGGAAGCATCCATCTTATATCATTTGGTAGCTGAAGTCAAGAGGGAATCAATCCTATACTTTAGGATTACTTTTAGGTGGAGATTTGAATTCAAATTCAAATCCTTGACTCCAACAAAAAGCTCTAAAACATGAGAAGAAAAATCTCGCGTGCATCTCGAGGTTGAGAGATCAGTTTTCATGTACCTTCATTGAGAAGAGGAGCTCACCTCATAGCTCTCTCATTCTACAATCATTGAGCAATGCCTTATTGCCAATGACTCTATAATTTTACATGATTTAGTCAATACATATTCATTACTTCCTACTCTCATATCTCTATCACACGTCATTAGAAGAGTGAGTTTGTCTGAGCTTTTTCTCATTGTGTAGTGCATCATTTTACATGATTTAAAGCCTGACGTCTTTAGCATACTCTCTATTTTACTCGTACAAAGTTTTATATATAATAGATCACTCGATTGTCAGATATTAATCAAACATTGGGCACTAGTCTCTGCTTGTCAAGGCCCGTAAAAGTCAGGGTGTATGCTCACCTTGCTAAACATATTTCTCTGCATATAGTTTATCAATTTAGATGATTCCACCTATGATTGACATCTTATTAAGCCAATTGAAGTTCCCTATTAATTGGTCCCTAACAATGTAAGCATACCCTAACATTGGTCCCTAACAATGTAAGCATACCCTCAAGGGAGAAGCTTATATGGATACACCTTAAGAGATGAAGACATGCCGATCTTCAGGAGCAAGAATCAACCAACAAGGGAAGAGCAAGAGAGGCTAACCACATGGTGTGCAAAGGATGCTCTTGCAAGGTCCTATTTACTAAACTCAATCTCTGATTTCTTGTTACCTCATGTTAGAAACTATAAAACCTCCAAAGAGACTTGGAAAGTGCTTTCATCATACCTCTACTCCAACACAAGAGCTAGGAAGAATTAGTTGTGGATGGAATTCACAACTCTCAAGAAGCAATCAAAGCAGGGAGTGTCCGACTATGTAACCAAAATGAAAGATGTTGTAGACCAACTTGCAAGCATTGTAGAAGAGATAGAGGAAGAGTACATAGTGAGGCAAATCGTCAATGGGATTAAAGCTGATGACAAGTGGGAATCCTTCACCACTATAATGGATCTCTAGATGGATATGCAGATACCTGATCTGAGCACCTTGATGGGACAACTCTTTGCCCATGAAGCAAAGCTCAACAGAAATGGTGACAACTTAAGAGGTAACCAATCTTTTACCCTTTATACAGATAAAAATAAAGCTAAGGATAAAGGTAAAAGTAAGAAACAAGATGAAGAGGCTAATACCTCTCAAGCCAATTATGCAGGAAGAGGAAGAGGTGCTAGAGGTAGGGGCAGAGGAGGTAAGCAAGGTAGGGGGAGACCCTACAGAAACTCACCATGCAAAATATGTGGTCTCAACAACCACACTACAGAAGAATGTTACAAAAATACAAGGAACCAAAGGGGAAGAGGCTTCCATAGAGGAAGCTATGGACAAACTAGAGGCAGGTACAACAATGGTGGAGGCAACTATAACCACAACTTCAGTCAAGGCTACAACAACAACAAAAAAAAAAACAAATATCAAGGAGGCTTTCGAGGAAGAAGGGACTTCAATAACTACACTAAAGATCAAGATGATTCTCTGCTCATTATGACATGACATCCAATCAAGGTAAAGATGATGAGCATCTCTTTTACATTGATTGAGGTTGTTCAAATCATGTGGTAGGGAATGTAGCACTATTGTCTGATCTTGAAGAACCAAAGGGAAAACATGAGGTACAAACAGGTGACACCAAGCATTCAGTCAAGCAAATTGGAAATTTAAGACATCTTATGGTAGTATGAACCTTTTGAGCAAAGTTCTTTATGTGGAAGACCCCCAACAAGTATTCAAAAGGATTGCCAAAGGTGAGAAGTCAGGTAAATTGTTTACTTTTGAAATTGAAGACACAAGGACCATAGCACTATTCAGTTATAGAGACCAAACCCTATCTGAGTTGGAAATATGGCACAAGAGGCTAGGGCACATATGAGAGAGAACTCTAAAGCAAAATTGTAGGGATCAAAGTGTGCTTGGGATTCCTAATGTGACCAAGTAGCTCATGATTTACAAATGTGGAGCTTGCCAATTTGGCAAACCTCATAGGAAACCATTCAACAAGGAAGGATACATCCATGAAGATTCTTTGGAGCTTGTACACACTGATGTGTGGGGTCCTAGCAAAGATCCATCCATCTTAGGTTCAACTTACTATGTCTCTTTTATTGATGACTACAATAGGTGGAAAATTCTCTATTTTATGAAGCATAAGGATGAGGTGTTTACATGTTTCAAGAAATATTTGGCATTAGTGGAAAACCAAATAGGAAGGATCTTGAAGAGAATCAGGTCTGATGGAGGTGCTGAGTACTTTTCACATGAGTTTGATCTATTTCTACAGGACAGAGGCATAAAGAGGGAAGTAAAAACTAGGTATAACCCTAAATTTAATGGAGAGGTAGAGAGAAGGAACATGTTAATTGTTGAGGCAACTAGGTCTATGTTAAATGAGAAAAAAATACCTAATTATTTATGGGCAGAGGCTATTTATATAACCACCTATTTGGTTAACAGGCTTCCATCGAGGTCATTGGATGGTATGACACCATATGAAGCTTGGAATGGCAAGAGACCCTCATTGGATTGCAAGATATTTGGGTGCATTGCCTATGCACACATCCCATCACAAATCAGAGGGAAACTTTACCTTAATGTTGAGAAGTGCACATTCATTGGGTAGATCAAAAGGGATATAGACTTTATAATCCCACTGACAAGGCATTCATAGTTAGTAGGGATGTAGTCTTTGATGAGAATAATTCTTGGTTTGAAGATGATTGCAAGAAAGTCAAATTACCATATGGTTTGGAAAATGATTTTTCAACCCTAACTCAAGAAGACCAACACCAAATAGAGGATATCAACTCAGAAGATGAGGAGAAGATTGCTTTCAAAGCTTGGAAGTCAAGAGGCAAGTTCAAATACAAACAATTAGAGGATCTACCCGAGTCTTCCAATCAAGCTTTAAGGAGATCACAAAGAGAAAGTAAGAAGCCCATAAGGTATGGATATGATACATCTTTAGTCACAAAGCACTCTATATACATCACTAAAGATTCAATGGTAGAAGAGCCTTCTTCATTTAAAGAGGCTAGGAAGAAGAAAGAGTGGATAGAAGCCATGCAGGAGGAAGTGGAAGCATTGTAGGAAAACCACACTTGGGACCTAGTTCCCAAGAAACCAGATATGAAGGTAATTGGTTCAAGCTAGATATAGAAAGTTAAAAACAACTATGATGGTTCTGTAAAGAGGTACAAGGCAAGAATAGTGATGATATCATTATTACAGGTAATGATTCTAATGGTATCAAGCAGGTCAAGACACAATTGATGAAGGAATTCAAAATTAGTGATTTAGGGTTGTTAACCTATTTCCTTGGCTTAGAACTTGTGTATATAGATTTAGGTATATTCATCACACAAAGGAAATACATACATGATATGGTGGTAAAGTTTAAAATGAAGAACACTAAAGATGTAGGTATTCCTTTGGAGATCAATCATAAGCTAAGTTCACATGAAGGTGAACCACTTGATGATATTACAAGGTATGAACAACTTATGGGTAGTCTTAATTATGCTACTTTGACAAGAGTAGATATTGCATATGCTGTGAGTACATTTAGTCAATTCATGCATGTACCAAGGAAGCCATACATGGAAGTTGCAAAGTGGGTTCATAAGTACCTAAAGGTTACAATGAATGAGGAATTATTATATCCCTTCACTTCTGACATAGATATAAAGTTATATTTTGATGGAGATTGGGTTGTCTCTAAGGATGATAGGAGGAGCACTTCAGGGTACGTATCTTTTGTAGGATCAAAACTCATATCATGGTCATTTAAGAAGCAACCAACTATGGCCTTATTTTCCACAGAAGTAGAGTATAGAGGTTTGGCAAATGCAACTCAGGAAGCTATGTGCCTTAAGCAATTGTATGCATATTTGAAGATATATTCATACACTCCAACTATCTTTATAGATAATACTAGCTCACTTCATTTGGCTGCTAATTCTGTGTACCATGCCACGACTAAGCACATTGAAGTGCACTATCATTATGTTAGGGAGAAATTGCTAAGCAAGGATATTCAATTAGCATATGTATCAACTCATTCGCAATGTGCTGATTTACTTACCAAAGCATTGAATGGAACAAAGATGAACAAGTTCAAACTCATGATTGAACTGCAAGAAATCAAGGAGCAATGAAGCTCAAGCATATCAGGCTTGAGGATGAGCTATTGGTGCAATTAAGCCCAAGCCTACACACTTGATCACTTCACCTAAAACTTGATGTATTAGCATATCACTTCTTGAAGCTCATATGTACAACCTCTTGTAACTTTGAGTTTAATTACTTATTGTAAAAGATCAATAAACCCACCAGGAGCTAGGAAGCATCTATTTTGTATAATTTGGTAGCTGAAGTCAAGAGGGAATCAATCCTATACTTTAGGATTACTTTTAGGTGGATTTAAAATTCAAATCCTTGACTCCAACAAAAAGCTATAAAACATGAGAAGAAAATTACTGCATGTATCTCCAGGTTTAGAGATCATTTTTCACGTACCTTCATTGAGAAGAGGAGCTCATCTCATAGCTCTCTCATTCTACACTCATTGAGCAATGCCTTATTGCAAATGACTCTATAATTTTACATGATTTAGTCATTACATGTTCATTACTTCCTACTCTCATATCTCTATCACACTTCATCAAAACAAGGATTTTGTCTGAGCAGGTTCTCACTGTGCAGTGCATCATTCAGCATACTATCTGCATTACTCCTTCAAGATTTTATCTATAATGGTTCGCTTGATCGTCAGATATTCATCAAACACTACTCACTGGTCTATGCCTATCAAGGCCCATAAAAGTCTGGGTGTATGCTCAGCTTGCTAAACATAATTCTCTGCATATGGTTTGTCATTTTAAATGATTCCACTCATGATTGGTAGCTTGTTAAGCTAGTTGAAGTTCCCCAAAAGGAATTTTACTAATTGCTGCTATACTTAGAGAATTGAGTAAAACACTAAGCACGTGTCTCAACCAAAATAGCAAGTTTTGTGCATTGGATCATATGCCTACCTGTCTGTTTTGATTTTATCATTTATGGATCATCTTCCAAGCAACATATAGGATCATTTATGCTTATTAGCTAGCTAAGGAGGCCCAGAACACTCTTCAATCATCACGTATAGTAGGTGTGAAGCAGATTTTAGCTACACCAACTCATCTCTTGTGAGTATCCACCATCTCCTTCAACAACTCATATGGTGCTATAGGTGGTAATTGTTGCATTGCAAATCATTGTAAGTCCAATTAAAATAATCCATGTCATGGCTAATCAACTATTGGATGTGAACAAGATATGTGATGAGCTGGAGGAACTTTGTGATGTGGGAGTTATTGTTGATGCTGAAAGATGAGAATTCTTCATGGGGGGACGAGAAGGGAAGGGAGGTTAGGAACATCAAAGGGATTAGGTGCAGTCTAGGGTTGCGTAGGAGAACCAACAAGTGAACAATTGGGACTCTAAGGGGGAGCATTAAGAGAGGGTGAATAGTTGGGAGAGGAAGGGATGCAAGCTTTAGGAGACAATGGAGGCTGATAAGTGTTGAGATATCAAGCTCCACATGTGATGATCCTAGATGACACGCATCACTTTTTTATTTCTCTCATATCTATAGTGGTCATGTCGATATATGTCAGGGGTACTTCATTGATGTTTACTAGATTTATCTATGGAGAGTGATGGCACATTTGTTTTCTTCTCAGCTCACTCATTCACGAACATTAGGATTTTCTTATGTACTATTCTTTATATATTGCACTTTTTGTATTGTTGTTTTATTCCTTTTATGTAATAGAAGAAGAAGATGATGATTCTTTTAATTTTGAAGGCACGAACATGCACATCTAATTCATCATCAAGAAATCCATCAAATTTGGCATAGGTCATTCCTGTTGGATACTACCTTCTCTGGGCTAATCCTATATCTGCCAAAGGTCTAGGGCTGAATTCTTCTACTATGTCTACTACTTCTTCAGAGTCTGAACTTTTGGATGATACTTGTCCTGCAAGTTGTTCTCCTTTTCCTATAAGTTCTGAATTCAACTAGTAAAGGGGTTTCAATTCACTAGATGAAAGTATTTTTCTATTCCTCCAAAATCTTGGAGAAGATGTATAGATTCACCTTTGGATTGGTGTCTTCCACCCCTCACTGGTACTGGTTGGTTTTGGAGGAGGATCATCTGTAATTTTTTAGATATCCACAACTATTTCTTTGTGAAATTCTCTTTGAACAGGTTGATTTTCTTGTGTCTTTTCTCGATTAGTCACTATTTTTGAGGCAGGCAAACTTTTGTTGGATATCAAAAATTTAGCGAAAGGTGCAAAAGAATTTTTTGGTATTTCCTATAAATAAAAAACTAGAAAATGCATATGTTTTGATGTTTTCTTGCTTGGTTCCTTGCGATTAGTTATAACTTTCTTGTCTGGTATTGTTCTACCTTTGGTCCTACCATATGGTGCACCTAATACACTATTCACTCATACAGGTTGCTTAAGAATCTTATAATTTGGGTATGTTTCACCAGATCTTGTTACTAGCATGTAGTTAGCCAAGGATCACTACCCAAAAAAATCGTTAGTATTAACCTCTTCGCTTCGTTCTAGTTAAGGATAGGAGTATATCAATATTAGGTTGTTGGGTGGGATGATCTAGATGATTCTAAGTCTCTTAGTTTCTCCACTCTCTCTCCTCTCATATTACTATAAATTGATCACAATACCAAACTACATAGTACCAAATATTCTATATCATCGAACTATATAATGTACAAATAGCATTGTAATACAGTAAATAATATTTTGTGTCACTTGCGATCAATCTAAAGAATTACATATTCTTAACCAAACAAGTTATTATAGAGTTTCGTCACTATTGTGGTAATACCATTACTCTACATCACACTTTCAATTACATACCCTCTCCAGAATTCCAAAAGATACTAAAACAACGAATTAAATTCTATTGTCTTCAATATACAAAGGCAATCAGACAACTAGATAACTAGATAGATATCCTAAATGCTCAAAATATGCATAGAACAATGTGCCCAAAGCACCACTACCTAGACACTCTAGCACAACCCAATCATCTCTCTCACAACAAGCCCAAAACAACTTTTCAGTAAAAGGTGAAAAGTTACATCGTCCAGTCTTGCCTTTTTGGTTATCATTGTTCATCAAATCTACATCAGCATGCCACAATTACACTAAGGATCGAATTTACAATAATAGTTGGACGTCTAATGGCCTAACAATATTCTTCAAGTTGTTGGCTAGCTTACTTTTGGTGACTACAAATTGGAATTTCTCAATGAATTTCTTTCTTGCATATCCGATTCTTACTTTGGTTGAGATTATCTCAAACACACCTAGGTACATGATATCAAATGTACTCCTTAAATTTTACGAAAGAGTTAAAGAATGCATATTTGCTTAGAACTATCATACGAATGATATCTATCTTCCCCCTTTAAAGATTTTTCATCCTCAAAAATTACAATCTTTCAAGAAATTTCTGCTTATTCAATTTCCAAATTATGAACCCAATGGGAGCACAATATTGTTTTCTTTAAGATTACTAAGCAAGTCACTCGATATCCTTGAGTTTAATCTTCCATTATCTTTATATTTAGTGCCCATACCACCGAATCCACTTTAGTGATTAAAAAAACCTAGACATCCCATAGCATCCAATAAACACTCTCACTTTAGTATAGACAAATTTAGCTCTTACTCAACGATTGATTACTTAGAAAACTTTCATCTTAGTCTAATCAAATAGCCACAAAAATTCTTGTAAGTTATATCCCATTAGGGGAAAAAGTGAGCCCCAATTGGGCCTTGTAAGGATTCGGGATTAAGGCCATAATTTCTATGATAAAGGAGACACCAAAAACCACTAGTGGTATTTTTCATTAAAAGAATGTTTTTCAATAACTAGCTCAGTCGGATGGGATTCGCGAAGTGTTATCGCCGTTGGATATTCATCACCGACAATCGCGATTTGGTGTGGGGTGTCTGCCACAAACGGACAAACTTGTCCACTTGAGTGCTTTGTGAGTGAAGTCTCTCTGGCAAAAAAGGACAAAAGAACGTGCACAATTGGGGAGTTCTCCTCGCAAAAAATGACAAAACTCCCTTATGCTTCCATTGTGGGAGACTTTCTAGACCGTCCGATTGGGTGCTTAATCCAACGCAATACAATCTCATGGATTGTCAACCATTCAATGATAGTAGAAGCCAACGGTTAGGATGAATGCAAAAGACGTCTCCCATGTAGTGACAAAAAGAAATCATGCATCCATTTGGGAGGGAAATCACAACTCTAAGATGCTTCCTATATCTGATGTCTCCAAATCAAACTGCACAAAAATCTATAAAATCAATGTGAAGCATTGGATTGTGAGGTCTATCTGACGGCACCCATTCGATGTCATGATTGCTTTTGTCAATTTAACAAAAACCATTAGATGTGCCTTACATCCAATCGGTGTGATTTAATTATAGCCTTTTGATATTCAAGTCAATCCAATGGCTACAAGTCAAATTGGCATACTCACAAACCACATTTCAACATGAACTAGTGGTTTCTACTCCTCAATACCATCTTTGACCACAAGAAAACAAGAGAACCCTATCCCTAGCCTAGGGGATTAGTGGACTAGACTTTGGTCAGTGCTTCATTCTCATTGGTGGATCACTAATCACTCCTTGAGCTAAAAGGCCCAAGGAGGTTTCATTTTTTCCCTTAATGCTTACCAAGACTTGATTTATACTTGAAAATGACTTTCAAGATTTGAAATATTTCTTTGATCAGATGCAATCAATAATGTCTTTGTTTATGTCATTTGATAATAGAGCTAGTATATCATAGAAGATATTACTTGATGAAATAACTAAGCATCTATCTCAAAGGATATAGCCAATTATGATCTTAGATAAATGGTTTCATCTTTAACCATATTGATAAATTGTTTCTTATTCATAGAGAACATTTTGGGGTAATGGTATTTAGAGCTTCTTTCAACCCTTTACTATTCTTCTTCTCCAAATATGCACTAATAAGTTATGACTCTTCACTCTTGAAGCTTGAAGGTGGATGATAACACTAATCATGAATAAGGTCATATACGTGATATTAATAGCAAGGACCTTGCAACAGTTGTGGAATTACTTGTCTCATCTATGGTTTGGGGTTCGGGTTTGTGTACATCACATTTTCATATTCTAGTTGGACCTCATCTTGATATGTGTTAGGCTATTCAGGGGACTCAACATAATAGGTGGGCACACTATCGCTATGTGTTGAGTCAAACCTATTTGCATTCGGGTTGTTATCCAGGATTAGAGTGGATATGAGGACTACAAGTCAATCCTAGGTCTCCTATAACACTACGTATTTGAATGACCTTACATTGGTAGGTGGTGCTTGTTGTTGACCTACAATGGGTCAAATTCTTTGTTGTGGTTGATAGTATTGCTAATAGTTTAGATGAGCCATGTCAAGTTTTTACTACTCATATGCAGGAGGGTATTGACTCTAGTATCTATAGGGTTGTTGGTATGTTTTCCTAACTACTTGTTTGTTGTATGAGAAATGTTGAGCTAGATGATTGATGTAATTTATCTCTTTGGTACAATAATAGGATCCTTGGCCAATCATAGCTTGTGCTTGCATGGGACAAGAATCTTTCATGTGGTCACCTCCATAGGTATATAAATATTTTACCATCATTCCTCACTATGCCTGCCTATTGTAGAGGTTTCCACCTATCTTTTGAGATATTAACACTATTATCTCCTCCACTAAAGAAGAATATTTTGAGACACACATCCTAACACATTGGTTTAGGGCATCTTACTCTTCTAGGTACATGTATGAACTAAGTTTCGCACTAAGCAATCCATCTAGAAACCATGATAATTGATTTAGTTGAGTAGATAGCTATGGTCCTAGGCATCAGTCAACATATTGCTTAAACATTCTTCTTGTTGGCCTCACCATATCTTGAGGGGTTTTGTTTAAATTATGAATTAAAGATGTCATGTTGTGTCTAATACCACTCTTAGAGAATTCAATGATAATGCCTCTAATAGTTGAGCTATCTCATGATCGTTTCCTCTATTCATTGATTGAAACCAAGAAAGGGCAATAACCTTCAAGGTTATTCCAAAAGCCTTGAAATGAGTAAACAAGTCCTCTAGCTATTCAACTCAAAGAACTTCTTTGAACTCTACCACATGATCTTAAGGATTTCTTGTGCCATCAAAGTAATTTTTCATTTCTTTCACTACTTGAGAAGTTTCAATATCCTTGAATGTTCTCTAGTTCTACGTAAGGGAAAAACATCCATGTTTCTTTGTGTACATTTCCCTCTTTGTCTCTCTTTTTTTAGCCTACTAGTCCCTTGCTCTGATTTTTTTGTGCCTAGGTTATGGACAAATCTAATCTCAAATGGGTCTCTATACTTCTCTTTATGTGAACCTATTGGAATCTAGGATCCAACACCCATGGCTCCATCTTGCATGTATGAAGTAGCTAGTTTTTGCAAATGGAACACTTTGTCTTCTTTCCATGTGTGAGTAGGTCGGCTAAGATCTATGACTTGGTACAACCTATCCGAGTTTCAATCCAAGTAGACTACTTTTCTTGGAGTCTCAAGATCCTTGAAATCATACATTAGGAACTCCTACTGAAGGTAGGGCACTAGTGGAAGTAACCAACAAAAATCATTCTCTATGGCTTTGTTCACAAACATGTCAAATGCCTCTATTATGCTCACGTAACTTGGAGGTGTCTATGATCCATGTTATCATTAGATTTTCCATGGAGAGTGCAAGAAGAACCTAATTATTTGGTTTTGACATACTCTAGCGTAGTCTTGTAGGGTCCTTTTGGTGTCTCTAGATACACTAGCCAAGAAATAGAAGTTTGTCTCTCCATGCTATAGGTACTCTTGAAATCACTAGTCTCTTAACTTAAGCTACAAGGGTGAGAGACTGACTACTTAGACTAATACCTAGAAGCATGATTGACACTAGCTTTAGAAGATCTTAGAATGTTTCCATGTACTTTGCCAAAGTGCTTGCTTGAGTGCAACTTCATGAAGATTTTGTTGAGGATAAATGTACAAGCTCATTTTCATATGAGCTATGCTTAGATAAATTTACCAAATATAAAGATAAAGGAAAAGAAGAAAAAAAAATAAAAGAAAAAAAGTCTAGTCAAAATTCATGATGAGTAAGAGATACAATATCTTGCCTTATAGTTAGTGGAATATAGTGGGGAAAGTGGTGAGTTAAGGAGGCACAAACTTTTTCACATGCTCGTTGGTTATAAACTTGAAGTGGGAGCACATTCAAAATAAGGAGAGAAAGAGGCAAGAGCTCCCAGTAGTCGGATCTAGAAATTTTGTCATTTTGTCTTCCCTTAGACTCGTTCTAGCCACATGTCAGTTTGTACACAATTCTGTTGTGGAGCTCATATCTCAGTGTCTATGTAACCATTTTTGGCGTTTAAACACTCATTGGAAAGCTTATCTTGTTTAATTTTGGCATAAGAAATATGGTTTTCAAAGCTTATCTATTCTGTGAGATAGCTGTGAA
The DNA here is from genome assembly GCA_020310875.1 of Ceratopteris richardii. NCBI lineage: Eukaryota > Viridiplantae > Streptophyta > Polypodiopsida > Polypodiales > Pteridaceae > Ceratopteris > Ceratopteris richardii. The sequence goes on from CM035410.1 coordinate 31,955,592, forward strand.
AGAGTAAAGTCCATTGTTTTAGTATACCTTTGTAGATAGGTAGTCTATTTTGGTTGGTTAATTTTTCCAACCAACACATATCCAAATCGCTTGATCTTTGTCTTATTGGAAAGATCTTAGCATCTACTTTTACAATCCCAAATATCCCATTCAGGAAATTTATATTCTATGAGATATCTGTCCAAGACTGAAGTCTAGTTTCATAGTGTACTTATGTGTGCAAGTGGTCTATTTTGGTCAATTGAGTTTCCTAGCCAAAAATCATTCAAATTACTTGTTTTTTAGTTTGTTGGAAAGCTATTTGTGTCTACTTTATCTATACCAAATATCTTTCTCAAAGGATATATATTCACAGAGTTATCAGTCCAAGAGTGAAGCTCAGTTATTTAGTATACTTATGTGGACAAGTAGTTCATCTTTGTTAGTTGTGTTTTGTAACTAAAACTTGTCCAGATTAAGTTATTTATAGCTTGTTAGAAAGTTCTCTTTATCTACTTTGACTGAATAAAGGCATAAGCCCATTTGAGTTTTGTACTGAGAGGAGAAAGATATCTAAAGTTCCATTGTATGTCCAAGTGCTGGACATACAAAGGTTCACTACACATTTCCATTGCGCATAGGAGAAATCATTCTCCAAAGTTGGTATCAGAGCACTTTAGAATAAAACCAAAATTTTAATTGGGGGGCCATACTTCCACTTCTGCGTACGCTGCCGCTTCACATACCTTCACGTTTTCCTTTTAAGTCTTCACTTGTGCACTTAAGAGAGGGTTCACCTGAACCTTCCAAAACACTTCAAAAACAGTTTGAACCTTAGAGAAATTAGAGAAATACCTCTGCATCCTGCAACCAACTTTCTCCAATTTACCCTTTGTGAACAATTAATTGTGCACTACCTGTGCACCTTGATACCTCAACTTTGAACACTTTGACTTTGCTCATGTTGACTTTGACCTTGACCATGTTGACTTTGACTAGTTTGACTTTGACCTTTTGAATTTGACTATAGTTGACTTTGACCAATATGACTTTTATGGGCTCAAGAGTTGCCCACCACCTAATGTGCTCTCCATCCTAGAGAGCTACAGCCAAAATTCTGAGCAGATAGGACACCATGACTTCTGAGCTGCAAAATCTTTAAAAGGAAACTTGAGCAGCAACGAAGTCCACCACGAGCAGGAGAGAAAAAGCACCAGAGAATAACCCAAAATTGGATTTTTCATGGAAAACCAAAGGAGGGCAATGGGAGGGTAGAAATTAGGGGGGAAGGGAGGGTTGAGGTGGCTGAGATGGATAGGGCAAGGAGGGGTAAGGATGTGGCTAGGCAGAAGGGTAAGGGGAGGGTGAGGGAGTAGGAATATGGGGTCTGGAGAGTGTCAAAATGATCAAACATTAGAGCTACAGAGGGTGCATATGGGAAAATGTTTAATGTATGGTGAAATGAGGTGAGAATAGACAATGTAGACCATGTGATAAATGTGCTCAAAACATATGGGTTTTGACCAGAAGTCAGAGAAAAGTGTGGAGTTTGGAAAAATTAAGTCAAAAAATGAATGCAGATTGCCAAAATACATGAAAGTGACTCCAAATTTGAAAAAAATGGCCATCCGAGGCGCGATGTAGAGCCAAAAGGTTTGAGCCATGAATATATATATATATATATATATATATATATATATATATATATATATATATATATATATATATATATATATATATATATATATATATATATATATATATATATATATATATATATATATATATATATATATATATATATATATATATATATATATATATATATATATATATATATATATATTTATTTATTTATTTATTTATTTATTTATGCAAGGAAAAAAATGTCCCTTTTTTCGAACGCCGAGGCTCTCAAAAATAAATAAATAAAATGAAAAATAAATAATTTAAAAAATAAATAAAAATAATAATAAAAAGAAAAAGAAAGATAGAAAATAGAATTAAAAATAAAAATTAAAAAAATTAAAAAAAACAAGTGGAGGGGGGGCGACAGGGGGGGTGAGGGGGGGGGAGGGGGGGGAGGGGGAGGGAAGAGAGAGAGAGAGAGAGAGAGAGAGAGAGAGAGAGAGAGGGGTTTTTGAATTTCTCTTCCCTTTTTTTTGGAAAAATAAAAACGCCCTAGGGCCTTCTCTCTTTTTTTTTAAATTACCCAAAATTAAAGAAAATTACAAAAAAAACCCAAAAAAAATCCAAAAAAAAAACCTAAAAAATCCAAAAAAATTCTCAGAAAATATCCTACAGGTCTAGCCCAGATTTTCCACTCAAAACCACACAGATCTTCCTTTATTCCTCCAATTTAGCAAGAAAATGACATTAGAAAATGATGAAAATGGTAGAAAAATTCTAAAATTTCTTGAAAAATTCCAAACATTGTACTTATTCCAAGGGCAATAAAAAGGTTGCTAAATGTGCTAAAAACTCAAAGGAGCATGAAAAAATAAAAGATAAAAACCACTAAAACTTAAGCAAAAAATGACATGAGAAGGCTATGTACAACCTAGAAAAATTTTGCAGGTTCCAGCTGATCCATAAATCTTCACTTTTGTTGATGATAGGCCTTGAGCCTTGATATGTTGACTCAGAGAAACTCCTCCAATAATCTCCAATTGTACTACACTTCATTGGTTTTGTCTTCTTAGTGGGCACACTGGTCATCTGATAGGGGTACCCTAAATCCTTCATTAGAATATTATCTCCTCCATACTGCATCTTTTGTATCTGTGTTTCAACAACATTATGACTTAATCTGCAAATTCCATTTTTACTATTCCAGCTTCTTTATCCAATGAACCCTCTGTTTCCAAAGATTTGCAGGTACTCCTTTCACATCCTTGTAAAGCCCTGCACTTAGTATCATAAAAATTGACATAACAGATGATATCCATACCAGTATCCATAAAAAAGTGGCCATTGACATATGACTTGAAGTAGCTGCATGACTATTGTGCTTAAAAGCTTTTCTTTTCTTCTCACTACTATGGCCTTTGACTGAGACTCTTTCACTCAAATCAGCAACTTTAATGATGTCCTCTTTTTCTTCATATGTTTCCTCTCTACTTGAGTTTGGAAAAATTCCATAGCAAGAGGATGGGTCTTCTGCATGGAGCCAGGCCAACATGTTTTCCTCTTCATATAAATTTTGCTTCTTCAAATAGATGTGCTTCTCGGTTGTCCAACAATTCTTCTTCCACACAAATACCAATTGTCTGCATCATGCTGGTATGTCTTTGGTTGTCAAGACCTTCTTCTAAAATTATCTACTACAACTCTTTTCCCTCTTGCTTTACCCACATTGTGTCCTTGCCCCAGTCATGCAACACATTGGCATGCCTTAACCAAGGTCTCCCAATTAACAGGGGGAAACTTCCTTCTACCTGTGGTAGTCTTAAAACAAAAAATTCCAAGTTAAAGATGGTATCTTGTATCTTGACTGGGATTCCAGGGACCACTCCCATAGGCTTTACTATGCTTTGGTCTGCCAGTGTGACAGTGAAGTTGGCAGGTCTTGAAGGGTATAGTCCAATCTTTTTCATGGTATATTTAGGCATCAAGTTAATGCCAGAACCACCATCCACAAAAACTCCTTGAAACTCATGACCTTTAATAGAGACTATTAGTCGAGGGCTCTTATAATCTATGGGGGGTGCTTCCCCTACAATTTTATCTTTATGCATATGAGCAACCTTTGCTACCAAACTTGTCATGGATATTTCATCAATTATCTGCAAGAGTTCTGACTTGAAGTTCCCATCCATCTTTATTAAATCAGAAATACTAACCTCCCTTTTCATGGACTTGAGTAGTCTGGAAGCTTCTGATTCCTTAAGAGCATGGTCCCCCATTGACTTATCAAACTCCTCATGAGCCCTATTGAATGCATGTCCAATGGCATCAGTGGTGCCTATGAAATTTTCTTTTTGCCTTGTATCTGCACATGTGGTGGCTTTTTCTCAGATGCAACTTTGTCTTTGTTCAATCCAATAATCATTGATTCTTGACCTATTTCCACTTGCACCTTCCCCTTGCTTCTTGTCTACACTATAAAGGATTCAATTTCTTCTAGCTGCACCACCCTGGTAGATGGTGATGGCACCCTGGCTTGATCTACCATTTCTTCTTTGCACACAGAAATCATTTGAATGTGGGGCCCAGATGAAGATTCTTAATTCTTAGGACAACAATTATTATAGTGGTCTCTAGCCTCTGGGCAGGTCCTACAAGGAGGGGAATTTTCTTGGAGAGTGCACCTACTTTGATAGTTCCCACATTCTCCACATCTAAAACAAATAATTGGCCTCCTAGGCCCATTTCCAAAGTTATTCCTCTGTCTAGGGTCATAATTGTTACCTTGATTGGGTGCAATTGCCATCACATTTGCTGCTGGTAGGGGTCCTCCTTGTGCCCAATATCTTGTTGCAGGCATTCCTCTTGATTGGCATTCCTCGGCCTCATGAACATCTTTCTTGCATAGTTCACTTACTATATGACCTTGCTTGCTACACATGGCACACCAAAGTCCATTCTTGATGCCACCCCCTTTGAGTTCCTACAACTCCTGTCGTAGTTGAGCCAATTCTTCTGCTTGGGCCTCCTCGTCATTTTGGAGCTTTAATGCCTCAATCTCCCTTATCAACTGAGTAACAACATTCTCCTCCTTTTTGTGGGGCTTATTCCTTTTTAATCCCTCCAGCTCTTTCCTTAGTTGGGTTATTGGATCCTCCATTCCTGTAGAGTAGGGTGGTTGAGAAGAAATTGCTCTATGGAGGTTGTAGGCAACACTAATTCCTTGATTTTACATTGGGTGGTCACTGGAAGTGGCTTAGCTAACCATTTCTTAACAAAAAAATCATGTGATGGATCTGGTAATTTAGCCATTAGTGCCTTGGCCCTAGTCACAAACTCTGGGAACTTTTCACCTGGACCCAATCTAAAATTTTCTAATTCCTCTATAATGATCTCTGTAGTATTTCCATGCTGAAATTGATTTTTGAATGCATCTTTCATTAAGTCCCAAGTTGTAAAATGGTTCTTAGTAAACTGGCTAAACCATTTATCTGCTAATCCTTCTAATGTGGTAGGGAAGAGTATAAAAAAGGCATCCTCTCTTCCCATTAAGCCTCTAGTTTTGCATAGTGCTAAAAACCTTCAAATATGCTCATCTGGATCTTCCTGAGCTAGGCCCTTGAAAGAAGGAAATTTTATATTTAATCTTGATAGTAGGGTTTCCAAGTCTACCTAACCAGCCATGCTCTTTACTGATGAAGTTGACGAAAGTGGAGTAGATGATCTTCTAACAGCCTTCCTTGTTGTTTGCTTTCAGGTGACCCTCAATGTTTGGGACCGAGTTGCGGTCATGAGTTGTTCATAGTCCTCTTAGTATGAGACAATTGATAAGAATATGTACCTTTTAACCCAATGAAGTAGTATTGTTGGCACTTGAATAGTACTTCTCCAAACTGCACTTTGTCTTCTCCTATGCTCAAATCTCCTTGGAGTCCCACTGGGCGTGCAAAATTTTTTTGGGGATTCTTGGACAAGAAGGGATTTGAGTGTTTGTATGAGAAAAGGGAAAGACAAGAAGAAAGATACACACTGGAAGCCTCTGTTGAATGATTATAATAAGACAAATACAATGGTGATGCACAATACAATCCAATGCTTCTATGCAAAATTCTATAGAGTGCTCAATTACAAAATAAAAGTTACCCAAGTTTTTGTGGTTGCTAGCCTTCTCTACACCAGACCTCCACCTTCTCGAAGCCTGCACTTGTGCACACCTTACACCAAGCTTCCAATAAGGGGGAGGGATGGACACCTTCTGTCGGCAAGCGCACACCGCATAGAGACCTTGGGATCCTTGGGGGACTAGCTTAGCACTCTCTGCACACTTCCTTAGTCACTCTTCATGCACACCTTGCACTTCACTTCTCTGCATTGCACAATGTGTCTCTCTTGCACTTCTCTCTCTTGCCTAACTTAGACTATGCTCACCTTGCTAGTCTTGTTTACACTTGCTTGCTCCAAGAATAGTCCTTGCCTTGATTTGAGTGTCGATTCACGTACGCTCCTAACTGCAAGAGTATCTTGGTGCTCACTTTGATGTCCCAAGATTGTCTCCAAAGTGGGTAGCCAACGAATCCATGTTTTGTCCTGTAGTGACTTTAGACTAAAACCAAAATTATAATTGGGAGGCCATACTTCCACTTCTGTGTACGCTGCCGCTTCACATACCTTCACATTTTCCTTTTAATTCTTTACTTGTGCACTTAAGAGAGGGTTCACTTGAACCTTCCAAAACACTTTAAAAACACTTTAAAAACACTTTGAACCTTATAGAAATTAGAGAAATACCTCTACAACTTGCAACCAACTTTCTCCAATTTACCCTTTGTGAACAATTAATTGTGCACTACCTGTGCACTTTGATACCTGAACTTTGAACACTTGGACTTTGCCCATGTTCACTTTGACCTTGACCATGTTGACTTTGACTAGATTGACTTTGACCTTTTGACTTTGACTATGGTTGACTTTGACTATAGTTGACTTTGATCAATATAACTTTTATGGGCTCAACACCATGGTAGGGCATATTCAACATCTAGAGAAAGCTAAGGATGCTTGGGAAGCTCTTGAAAGGATGTATTCAATAAATAACAAAGCTAGGAAACTTCAACTCAAGAATGAGTTGAACACAATCAAGAAAAGTTCGAGTCAATCCATAGCTGAATATACTTTGAAGATTAAGGAGCTAAGTGATGCTTTAGCTTCTATTGGCACAATGGTTGAAGATGAAGATCTTGTGTGTTATACTCTCAATGGATTGAGAGAAGATGAAAGATGGAAGCCTTTTATAACTTCCATTAACTTGAAAGATGCATATCCAGGTTTTGAAGAACTAATCCCTCATCTTGTCACAAAAAAGCTTAGCTTTGGTGGTCCCAAAGGAAAGGGCAGCCACAACGAAATGTTATATGCAGGTCGAGGTAAAGGAAGGAACTCAAGAGGAGGCTCAAGAGGAAAAGGAAGAGGTCAGAAAAACTCCAACTACAATCAAAACAATTCGGAAGACAACAAGGATGCATCAAATGCCCACACACAAGGAAGAGGTTGAGGTAGAAGTAGAGGAAGAGGTCGAGGCTCCTACAATTCTCATAAAGGTATAACATGCTATCATTGTGGTAAAGTAGGACACTATGCTAGTGATTGTTGGCTGAAGAATGGAAGACCAAATGGAGGCAATCAAAGGAACCAAAGCAACTATGCAAGCACCTCTAGTGAAGGAAGCAAGGACACACTTTTTGCAATGAGACATGAGTATAGAAGCTCTTTTGAAGATGACAAAAAAATGGTACATTGATTCAGGTTGTAGTAACCATATATCATGCCAAGGAAGTTTGTTCACTAATCTACAGGTGCCAAGTGGAAAAGGATGTGTTGAAATAGGTGATGATACTCAACACATGATTGAACTTATTGGAGATATAAGGCTTGGAGATACAAGTAGAGCAAAGGTACTATCTAATGTTCTTCATGTTCCTACAATTTCAAAGAACTTGATTTCAATAGGATAAATGGTAGAGAAGGGTTATCATGTCATATTCAATGAGAATGGGTGCTTCATAAAGAATCCAAAGGAAGGCCTCAAGGTCATTGCTCGAGGTAGGAGAGTAGGAAGGATGTTCACTTTGGACGCCCAACATCCACATGGAAAGGTCATGTACATTCAATGTGGAAATAAGAAGATTTCAGAGCTGGACTTATGGCACATCAACATTCCAAAGCTGGACATGAGCAAACATGGTGGTAACAGGTCTTCCAAAATTTAATAGCATTGGACTACATGAATTATGTGAAGCTTGTCAACTAGGAAAGCAAATGAGGCAGCCATTCAAGAGGAGCAATTATGTGGCTCCAAATGTCTTGGACTTGATATATACGGATGTATGGGGACCAACCCAAGAGGCATCAATGGCTGGTAATAGATTTTTTGTCACCTTCATTGATGATCACTCAAGAAAGGTATGGCTGTTTTGTATGAAGCAAAAATCAGAGGTGTTTTCTATATTCAAAAGATTCAAAGTTGAAGTTGAAAACAAAACAGGAAGGTCTATCAAAACCTTAAGGTCCGATGGTGGAGAAGAATACTTCTCCAAAGAATTTCTAGATTTTCTATAAGGGAATGGGATCAAAAGGCAGTTCACCTTGTAGGTATACACCACAACAAAATGGAGTAGCTGAGAGGAAAAATAGGCAAATTGCTAAAATCCGGAGATGCATGCTCAATGAGATGATGGTACCATTGTACTATTGAGCTGAAGCTACTACAACTGCCATTTACTTAATGAGTAGGTGCACAACATCGAGAGTACATCACTTGACGCCAAAGGACGTATATTCCGGTAAGAAACCTGATCTTACACACATCAAAGTCTTTGGATGTGTTTGCTTTGTTCACATTCCAGAATTTAGAACAAAGATGGAACCAAGGTGAGAAAAATGCATTTTCATTGGCTAATCGACGGAGCAAAAAGGATACAAGTGTTCCAACCCTAGAACGAAGGAATTAAGAGTCTCGCGAGATGTGGTCTTTGATGAACTAAGACCATGGTATGAAGATAAAGGAAAGAAAAAGATTCTTGAAGACGTTTGTGATGATTCTGCAGGAACAAATCAAAGAGAAGTTCAACAATCAATCACAAAGCTTTCAGGTCCAGAGGCATCTACATCAAATGAAGAATGTTCAACATGGAGGGTTAGTCATTCTTTGTCTCCAAATTCAGCTCATAGTAGAGTCGAAGAAGCAAGTGCTACTCCAAACAGTGAGATAGATGCAAGTGAAGAAAAAGTATATTACGATAGAATGGTAGCCTCTCAAGTAAGGAGACTTGAGGGAGTTCTAAGGCCAAGGTTTTTAAACTTTTGGGAATGAAGTGATATTGATATAACCCCCTTATTTGAAATGACCTAGCGCCACACGTTGGCATAGCTCTCGAACCCAGTAACCAATACATGAGCGAGGTAAGTTCTTTGTCAAGAAGAACTCGAACACAAAGGTAAGAGCGAGTTGATTGAAGGGTTGAAACTCGAGAGAGACGTAGGAAAGAATTATATGAAGAGTTTTCGAGAAGTTGGAACAAATTGGCATAAAAAGTATATTACAATAGAATTGTAGCCTCTCAAGTAAGGAGACTCGAGGGAGTTCTAAGGCCAAGGTCTTTAAACTTTTGGGAACAAAGTTATATTCTAGTGGAGAAGGGCATTATGATGAAGACTGTCCTAAAAGGGGAGCCAATCATGGCAAAGGAAAAGGGCTAGTTGAATCTTTTAACTGCATCGAAATCAAAATGCAACACACTGCTAAATTACAAGAACAAATTCCTACTATATGAGTGGTGTTTAGAACACTAGAACCTTGGGAAGGACCAAATTCTTCTATGCATTTTCTGGAGACAGACCAAGGCAAGAAAGTGCAAAAAGAACCTATTATAGCAGTGGTCACACGAACCCAAGAATACACAAAGGTGGATGCAAAAAGGAGGAGCAAAAATGTAGTTAAGGAAAAGATTCATGAGCATAGTGAATTGGAAGAGGAAATGGAAGAACTTAATGAACAAAGGGAATTGGAAGAAGGGTATGAAGTAGAACTACTTCAGCCACTTACAAAGAAATTTGTATTGGGCATTCCTCCATCCAGTTGCACAGTGGAGAAGTGGTCGATTTGATGATAGAATACATGATGAAGGCCCTTGGACTTACCCAAATGGAGGATACTCCTATGTGCCTGAGAATGGTTAACCAAACCCAGAGGCCTCTTGAAAAATGTGAGTACAATCATTGGGGTATTAGTATTTCACATTGATTAATTGATAGTCAGACCAAGGAACACTGAAGCTACTTTTTCCATATTACTAGGATGACCATGGTTGGTACAAGCCAACTATGTGCATGACTTGCACACATGTTTTATCACCATTGGCCAAAGTCCGATCGTGTGCAGCTCCAAGTTTCTTCAAATTCAACTACCAAGAGGTTAGTAACAAATGATGAATTGGAGGAAAAGGAAAATTGGGAAAAATTTCAAGTGATGTTTGTTTTAAATGCTGAGCCTTACAAGGATTTGCTTCAAGATGGATTCAATCTGCAGTTATCCAACTCACAAAACAGAAGAATGGGAGACTTCTGCCTAAAATCCTTGTGAAAGGTTTGCGTGATGCAGCATAGAAACTACTCTATTCTGAATAGTTCTATTCATCATTTCAGCTACACCATTTTGTACAGGGGTATAAGGATCTCTAAGCTCTCTAAAAGTTCTTCTAGACTGACAGAAAAGGATGAATTCATGTGAGCTACACTCACCCCCATTATCTGAACATAAAGCCTTAAGCTGAGTTCCTTTTTTAGTCTCAAATAAAGCAAGCCATTTTTTGAAAGAAGGGAATACCTCATCATTTGCTTTGACAAGATGCATCTAGACTTTTCTAGTAGCATCATTGTTGAAGTTGTAGTAGTAGACCAAGACCCTCACCGCCTTGCATGGAAGCAAGAAGGAAGGCTCAAGATTGACTCTCTTCTCATCCACCCCTACCCCCAACATGTTCAAGCCATTGGCCATCAATCCCTTCCTATGCCACATGCTTGAAAATATGGAGAGTAGGGAGTCAAGGATCCTAGTCCATGTTTAAAATACACGCAAAGAAACTACTCTACTCACACAAAGGAAAGACATGCATAGGCACACACACACACACCTCACTCTCACACACTCACAAAGACACAATACATAAATGTTAATAGTCTTGGAGTAAAGGAGAGAATTCTTCCATTCATAAGAGATATTACATGAGAGCATGTCGACCAAAAGCTCCCTTCTTTACAAAAATGAGCCTCTATATATAGGCTAAGCACATTTCCCCATGTGCTTCTTTGAAAAGTCAGAAAGGGAATGTTGGAAGCAGTCAGAGGCACAGTCAGAGGCACAGACGACATGGAAGCATGTAAAGACGGAGCAGGGAGCCAGTCGGAGCATTTTTTCAAACAATTATGTTTCTATTACCTCTTCAAATATCCAACAGTGATTTTCATCACTCTTGTAACATATGTAATATAGACAAAACCCCATTTTGTAATTCATAGCTCCATTTTGTGCAAGCCGAGGAGTCCTCGAGCTTGAGGAGCTTAGGTAGAATGCTCGTACCAAATTTCGTTATTTTTAGACATCGTTTACCCTTCCAAATAGCCTCTAGGACCTATTTTTTAACTAGGCCGGTCACTAGATGTGAAACCGGTCAAAACTAGTCTAGAAACTATAAAAAGAGCTAGAGAGCTCATTTTTGAGGTTGGTTCATTTTGGTTAGTGTGAGCTTAGAGCTAGTTTGAGCTTGTAAGAGCATTCTTGAGTAATAGAACTAATTTCCCACCTTCCATTGTGTCTTGCTTGTCTCTTCATTGTGTGTGTGTATGTGTGTGTGCATCTTTGTGCTTCTCACCTTCACTCTCACATCATCTCACGTTCACGATCTTCATATCACTCCTACCTCTCCCACGGATTGACATTAAGGAGGTGAAGCTTCTTAACGTGGTACTTACCATTGTGCTAGAGCAACACCAAATTTGGCGCCGTTGCCGGGGATCGAGTGTAGGACGAATGTGTGATGGTAAGAGTATAGCAAGGAGTGGCGTTGGAAGGTAAAAATTTCAGTTTTTGTTGTTGTTTTTACTTAGTTTTTAGTGTTTTTCACCTTCCCCATACTCCATCTTCATCATCGCATCATCATCTTCATCTCCAAAAAAATTAGAAAATTCACCATATCCACCCATTCACCTCATTTCCCCTCATTTGTGCATGCAAGAGAGCGAGAGAGAACTTTTGTGCTTGTGTTTTCTTGAGTTTTCTTGCAGGTACAGAGCTCCAGTGCATCAGGAAAGCTTGGAAAAGGTAAAAATTTACTCTTTGTCAAAGATCTGCCGAGTGTGGCGGACCATCGCGATGGTTTGCAACCTTCGGAATTCTTGGTAGGCGACCACACCACGAGGTAGGCGATCCCTGCGCATACACGAAACCACAACTGCATCTCAAAAATTTTCAGTTTGGTGGACCATCGCGACGGTCACAGACCATCGCGATTGTGTCGCACCATCGCGATAGGCTCACGCCATCGCGACGGCTCGGCCGGACCATCGCGACGGTCTCGGACCATCGCGACGGTTCACTTGAGCCATCGCGACGGTCCACTTGGACCATCGCGATTGTTCAGTTGACCCCACACCATCGCGATTGGCTCACGCCATCGCGCCGACGGTGCCACGTGGCAAGTTGGACCATCGCGACGGTTCACTTTTCGGACCATCGCGACAGCCCAAAATCGGACCATCGCGATTGGCTCACGCCATCGCATCGCGGACCATCGCGACGGTTCACTTCGGACCATCGCGATTGTTCCCCGTTGACCGTTGACTCGCGCCATCGCGATTGTCCGCTTGATCGAGCCATCGCGACGGTTCAACCTTACGCCATCGCGATTGTCCACTTTCGCGCCATCGTGACGGTTCACTTTTTGGACCATCGCGATTGTTCACCTTTGACCGTTGACTCGGGCCATCGCGACGGTTCACCTTTTCGCGCCATCGCGATTGTCCAAACTCCACGCCATCGCGACGGTTCGCTTGGACCATCGCGACGGTCCCAGACCATCGCGATTGTGCACACCCATCGCAAATTTTGGGCTCCAATTTTTGACCAATTTTTGGGGTATTTTTGAGAAATTTTTGGACCATTAGACTCATAAGAGACCCCTTAGCCTATATTTGAAGAAAAACTTGATTGTCAGTTTTTACCCCCCAGGGCCTGAACGGTCATAACTTTTTCATCCGAAGTCCGTTTTTTGAGCTTAATAGCTTGTTAGAAAGCTCGTGACGAGTACTACGTGACCTCAACTGTTTTTTTCATAAAGAATACATCTATTTTTGGATAAGCTATTTTGAGGTTCACCCAATTTGGGGACTAGGAAGCCAGGGGGCACACATTGAAAATTTGGGCAAAAGGGAAGGGACTAAAAAGGCGTATATACTTAAGTGCTTGATCATCCAACTGTGAATTGGTCTAATATTGGATTTCTCCAGGTCTAGCAAGGGCAATCAAAGGCAAGCAAGTAGGGTAGTGAAGACAGTAAAGCTTGGGAAGCGCGGCTTCTTGGGCATCAGAGCAACAGAAAAGCCGACTCGAGGTTGGAAGATTACTCAACCCCCTCAGTCAATTCTTAGTTTAGGCTAAACGGTAGTTGTGGATTAAAGACGATAGGAACGCCTCAAGTTCAAGATACTTAATTCTTTCAAGTTTAAGACTACAAGTAAATGTGTGTGTGACGCGAAAACCTAAAGGAAAGAACCTAAGTCTGACGGAACGAGAACTCAAAATCATCACGGAAAGTCGAATTCCTGACGCATATATTAAGACAAGAATCCAAAGAAAATTAAAAAGAATTAAGAAAGTAATAACCAAGAACCATTGACGATCTAAGTGTGTAACTGAGTGAGCAAGGAAGGAAATTAATGAACCTTAGATCGGGCAAACATATAGGTAAGTCGGACCGACGAAGCCTTAGATCATCAGAGGCAAGTGTAAGGACCACTGCACGATCGTGGGCTCAGCAATTGAATAGTAATTATCCCTACGAGAGCTCAGATACTAGCGAATCAGAAATGGCATTTAGCACAGACAGACCAGAAGGAGGGTCTAATGTAGCATACCTAATACCAGGAGGACCCTATAGAACGCAACTAGAGTTTCTCCGAACCAACCGATTAGGTGCTCGCATCTATGAGGATGGTTTGCGAAGGCAAGTGGTGCAACTGCACAACCCTGATCAACCCATTGGATTGGAAAGACCAGTGGTGAAATTTGAGAGAGACGCTTACATAGACAAAGAAGGAACCATGTACGTCCTAAGTACACAGCCAAACGATACTAATGAGTTTGGCACAATTCAATTAGAGACGGAAGCAAAATTTCAAGGAAAAGAACCGTTAGAAGAACCTAGAACACCTAGAGGGAAATCCGTATTAACAAGAGTACTCATCCCAGAGTGGATTCCTCAAGATAACAGGAGCACCGAGTTGTTTGTAAATAAAGAGACAGATGAAGCCTTTTGGAGGTACAGAAAGGAACACCCTGGTGAGATAGGCATCATTACAATTTATGAATTCAAGGACCCAGATACACCTGGAAAGGTTGTATACATGGATGAGACTTCAGAAAGAGTCTTTGTGGTGCCTGACCGCGCTAAAAACACATACACATGGAGAGGTGAATTGATATTCCCTCCATCTAGAAAGAACATGAATACAAGTCAACAACGGGCAGGAACATCCTCAGCCCATGGACATCAAAGAGAAGGAAATAAAGAGAGACCGGAAGTAAGCTTTAATCACCCCATAGGGAGAGATAGAACAACCACGAACACTAATAGAGCGGATAGACAAAGAGATCATGGAATACCAGGTGGTAGAGATGATTTTCCTCTACCTAGGCCACGTGAACACGCAAGAGTATTGAGACCCACTCAATTAGTGAAATCAATGAAGAATTACTTTGATGGGACAGGAGATCCCTATGACCATGTCGCAGAATTCAAGCAAGTACTAAGAGCAGAACAAGTCGAGGACATGTTCACGCAATACAATGCATTTGGACTAACGTTAAAGAATACCGCTTTAACTTGGTTCCAACCATTGCAACAAAGGCAATTTAGAGACATCCATCACTTTTTAGAGTCATTCATCACTGAATTCTCTAAAAGTGGGATTAGACATGACACGTCTTCGTTGATTCATAGCTTTAAACAGACCCCTCAGGAAACAGTAAGACTGGCAGGTCGTAGGTTCAGACAATATGTCGAACGATGTCCAATGCAAGAGCTACCCTCACAAGCCAAACAAGTATCACTGTTCCTAGATGGCTTATTGAGCGCTAAACTACGCTCCTATGTGTACCTAAAAGAACCCAGAACGCTAGAGGAGTGTGTAAGGATATTTATAGACATCGAGGACAACCTAGGAGATGAATTAGAACTCTCAAAAGTCTATAAAGACTCAGATTGTTCTTCTCTAGCATCCACGAAATTGTCTAATTCGATAGAGGACCTAGCAGAAAAAGTAGCAGAAAAAGTAAACAGGTGCCCAAGCTACCAACTAATGTACGTTGTTACACTTGTGGTGGAAATCATTTAGAAAATGTGTGTCCCAATGCACCTCAACCTCAAGCCAACCCTAGTGGCCAATATTGCACAATTGAGAGAAGATACACGAATCATACGGCTCAGGACTGCCCATACAACAAACAAACCGTGAGACAGAACTACCCGCAAACATACCAGCAGCCAGGTAGGTATCAAGGCCAATACAATGCTCAACCTTATTACTATAGGCCTCCTCAGAACTACCCATACCAGGCTCAACAGAGACCTCAACCCGTCTTAGCTCAGCAGCCACCCCCACCAGCGAATGTCATCTCAGTCAAATACGCTGCTGCAGAAGAGAACCTAAGTAGGGCCTTAGTGCCTTCTTCACCCTTGATCACAGAAAGTGACCCGAACTCAAACAGTTTTGACTCTACTCATGTAACTAGTCCACCAGCTTATTACACGGAGTCACCAGAACATGTGGAGACATATCATTATGATAGTCCACCAATGGAACCTAGTTGGGAGCCAGATTATACTAATGTGATGTACGCAAACCCAAACCCACGGCTCCAATTGAGACAACAGAGACCACAGGGCCCTAGAGGACCATGCTTTAGGTGCCAAGGAGATCACTTCATAAAGGATTGTCCACATCCCCCAATAGCAAGGCAATCACAGTACTATAACATACAAGGCTTTTGTGCCGACTGTGGCAAAGAGCACATGATCAAAGATTGTCCTAAGAACCCAGTTAACGCTTCGAATCTGACACCGATCAATGTGATAGGTCTTGTAAACAACGCAGATGGATCCAACCCTACATACGTGCCTATCCAAGCTATCACAAGAGCCCAAGCGCTCTTACAGAACCAACAGCTTAATCAAGAGAAAGTAGCCGGAACTAGTGAAGTTGCATAATCTAGTAGTAAAAAGACAAAATCTTGGAAAGATTCTAGGGAAAGAATCAAGAGAAAGTGGAGTAAAAAGATAAGTGAGTTGGAAGGAAGTTTGAAGGAATCTAGAGCCAAAATCCAAGAATTGACTTCACAAGAATTAAACCAAGAAATCCCAGCTCAGAAATCAGGATCAGTTTTATTGGAACCCATACCAGAAAATCTAGACATGATGTTTCGTGCATATCAGGCTAGATTAAAAGAGGGACCTCAAGTAACGGAAATGAGTAAAAACTACCCTCGAGCTGATCTAGAAATTGAGAGAACTAAACTTTGCATGAAAATGGTAGAATTAGCACAAGCTTTGTTCGAAGCCTCTAGATATCTTAATTGGAATAACATGGCAAAACCGGAATTACACTTTCAAGGACTAATGGAGAGGCTAGAATACTTGATTGAAAGCAAAGAGAAAAAGGGTCAGCATAGGAACCCTATTGTCACAGAGACACAGGAAAGGAATGCACCATCCCTGTCTCAAGTACCCAATACAGAAAGCCAAGACAATTTGTCTTCCATACATAGGTACTCACATGAATTTTTGAGGGAGATCCAAGAAGAGAAATGGAGAAGAGAACAAGGAACTCATCCTCCTATTCAAGAAATAGACGACTTGCAGGAACAATTTCCCCAAGACATCCCCTCTATATATGATGATGTAGAGGTGGAACAACTGAGTGAACCCACAGGATTTGAATCTAATTCTCTACAAGAATTACCTCAGTTCACAGGACCTTGGGAAGCTAAGTCTATTAGTATGAGAGCACCCACGATAATAGTGAGGAATGAAGAATCAGTGATCCCTAGGAACACGGAAGTGATCAAGAACACTAAAGTACAGTGTAATCTCACTCTGGAGGAATTGTTAAAGGTAAAACCAGAATTGTGGAAGCATGTAGCAAATCAATTCCCTGAGCTAGCTACCACACCCTCTCAAATAGGATCACATAAGAAGGTACCAGAGATACCCGTGGAAAAGATTGGAGACGTAAGCGAAGGAGAGGAAGGTAACACATATCTTCCAATAACCCATCAGGGCTACACCACGAAAGCCATCTTAGATTCAGGAGCCGGAGTAGCCATCGCTACCACCGCTTTATGGAAACGTTGGGGTAAGCCAGCACTCAGACCCACCATGATGAAACTACAAATGGCTGATGGACACATAGAAAAACCATTAGGCTTACTAGAAGGCATATCTCTCACCACTTGTGGTGTAGAATTTGAGCATACTTTCGCCATTTGTGACTTTGCGAAAAATCGTGCTTATGAGATGATATTGGGACGACCATTCATGCGCCAGTTGCAAATTGTACAAGATTGGGGAACTAATTCTTTGTACTTGCAACATTTAGGAGTGACTACTAAAGTCAATCTTAAAGACTATTCACACAGAGATGTACCCCCAATACAATGGAATACTATCCATAAGACACCAGTAGAGACGGAATCCGTGCACTCATTAGAATCAGATCCTTCTTGGTTGCATGAGGATACCCATTTATGGATGTGTAAAGTAGCCAAACAAGAGGAAGAACGATTAGAAGCAAGGACCTTAGGTGCAGAACAACATCCACGAACCCTTCAAGATCCAGCCTACGCACCTGTAGTATTCCCAGACGAAGAATTTGAACCCCATGGTTGGGCAGAAATACTAGCAACCATGGATGTAGCCATCAATGAAGAACAATGGACACCCCACTGTGACGAGGATGGCTATGACATTTCAGTTTTTATGATAGAGCCGATCCTGTGCGATGCAATTTTAGAAGAGTGTGAACCTAATACCGATGCATTCGAGGACGCAAGCAATTTTGATTTAGAATCAATTATCATGGACCCACCCTTTGCATCGGAAGAAGAATATTTCTACGAAGTAGAGACTCACACTCAGAAACACGAGGAAATTACGAATGAGGTAAGGTTAGCCACAGAAGTGACTACTAAAAGTGAAGGCAAGAAAAGAAAGAAGAAAGAAACCATGTCAGAAAAAGAAGAATCTTTATTTGAAGTACCCGAGAATTTCAAGAAATATGAAATTGAAGATAGAAGAATCATGGTACGAATGCCTAAAAGAAAAGCGAATGATGGACAAGTATATGATAACCGAGAGAAAACCAAGAAAGTAAGAGTGGCCATAGAAGGAGAAGAAGAAAAATGCACATACATAGGGCATGATTTGACGAAGGAAGAAGAAGAAGAGTTAGTTGCCCTATTGCGCGAATATAGAGATGTTTTTGCTTGGAGTTACAAAGATTTGAAAGGAGTAGATCCAGATATATGTTCTCATAGAATCCCTATGACTCCAGATGCAAAACCGACAAAACAGAAACCGTACACGTATAATGATAACTACGCTGCAAAGATTAAAGAGGAGATAGATCGATTGATAGAAGCAGGATTCATTTACGAAATTGAACATACCGAATGGGTATCCCCCATTGTGGTGGTGCCCAAGAAGAATGGAAAATTGCGTGTGTGTATTAACCTTAAAAAAGTTAATGCCGCAACGATTAGAGATAGTTATCCTCTTCCTATCACGGAACATCTATTGGAAAGAGTTGCGGGCAAGGAAGTTTACAGCTTTCTTGATGGATTCTCATGCTATAACCAAGTAGCCATTGCTCTAGAAGATCAACACAAGACGGCTTTTGCCACAGAATGGGGCATATTTGCATTTCGTGTAATGCCATTTGGCTTAACAAATGCACCCGCCACTTTCCAGCGACTCATGTGTCATGTTTTTAAGGAATTCTTACGCAAGAGCTTGGAAGTTTATGTCGATGACTTATGTGCTCATTCAAATGTAAGACAGACACATATTCCAGAGTTAAGACAAGTATTTGACAAATGTCGAGAATATCAGGTCTGTTTGAACCCAGAAAAATGCGTTTTCATGGTCAGACAAGGCAAAATTCTAGGACACATTGTTTCAAAAAATGGAATCTCCACGGATGAGGAAAAGGTGAAGGTAATTGCGGATCTACCCAGACCAACTAATGTGAAAGAGGTACAAGCATTTATGGGCCATTGCGGTTATTATAGGAGATTCATACACATGTATGCAATCATAGCCAAGCCTTTGTACTCTCTTTTAACCAATTTTGAGTGGACAGATGAATGTGAAAATTCATTCAATGAACTTAAACGACGTTTGTGCTCAGCACCTATATTGACTACCCCTGATTGGAGTAAGCCATTTCATGTACACGTGGATGCATCCAATTACGCCATAGGATGTGTATTAGCACAACCCACGAATGAAAGTAACATAGATCTCCCCATAGCTTACGCGAGCAGACAATTGAACGCAGCAGAAAGAAATTACACCACGACGGAACGAGAAGGATTAGGGATGATTTACGCGGTAAAGAAGTTTAGGCACTACTTGTTGGCCAACAAATTCAAGTTCTTTACAGATCATCAAGCCCTATTATACTTAGTCAACAAACCATGTAACACAGGACGATTAATACGCTGGTTTCTATTACTTATGGAGTATGATTTTGAAGTAGTAGTCAGGAAAGGAAAGACGCATCTTAGAGCTGACCACCTTTCAAGATTAACCTCAGGAGAAGCTCCTCAAGGAGTAGCGGATGAATTACCAGATGCATACTTGTTTAACCTTGAGATAGCACCAGAATGGGCTAAGCCTATAGTCCCTATTCTGACATACGGACCCAAGAATCCTAGGATAAAGATCAAAGAAGGAGAGATCAGCAAGTCTTAGAGGTACCAAATAATGGCAGGAAGCAAATATAAACAGGATAATCAAAAGATTCTTGCTTGTTGTGTAGATGAATCAGAGCATGCGAATTGGTTGCAATTAGCAAACATAGGCGCACTAAAGCAACATCATTCAAAACATCGAACATTACAGACTCTGCATAGATTGGGAGTATATTGGCCTACGATGGAAGCAGATGTCTACAAGTTGTGTAAGGAATGCAGTGTTTGTTGTGAAAGACCACCAGTAGAGCATGCGACATTATATCACGTGTCTCTCACACCAGACTGGAGTGAACCTTTAGTGACATACTTGAGGACGAACACATTCCCTCAAGGCATGACCTTAGCTCGACAATGTAGTCTAGAGCAAGAAGCTCAGGACTATTCACTTATTGGCGATAATCTATACAAAAGAGGACGAGATGGATATTTAAGACAATGTGTTCATGAAAGCGATTATCTGGGCATACTAGAGACTGCACACCAAGGTGTTGCAGGAGATCATTTTGGACCAGATAGGATAATCAAAGCCATTCTCTTTGCAGGATTATGGTGGCCCACTCTTCACATGGATGCACATACCTATGTAAAGAGATGTGATGTGTGCCAAAGAACTCAGTTTCCTACTCGCAGAGATGAAATGCCATTGAAACCCATGATGGGAGGACGTGCATTTTCAAAGTGGGGTATAGACTTTGTAGGACCCATTAACCCCCCTGCAAAAGGTACACATGCGGAATACATTATTGTTGCCACAGATTATCTAACCAAATGGGTAGAGGCAAAAGCCACAAAAAAGAATGATGCTCACACGACTGCAAAATTCTTATTTGAAAATGTCTTTACAAGATATGGATTGCCTATAGAGTTAGTGAGCGATCGAGGCACTCACTTTCTAAACCAAGTCATTGAATATTTGTTACAGGATTTTATGGTGATTCACAAGAAATCTGCACCATATCATCCTCAGGCCAATGGTCAGGCTGAAAGCACTAACAAGATACTTTGTAACGTACTGACGAAACTCGTGAACAACAAACGTTCAGATTGGGACAAACAGTTACACCACGCTGTTTGGGCATATCGAGTGGCCTACAAGACCGTACTCAATGCAACTCCCTTTCATATGGTTTTCGGTCAGAATGCAGTGCTTCCTTTGGACTTCTTGATACCGACCCTTAAGGTTGCACAAGAACATCAGTGGACCGGCCATGAATTATCAGCGAGAATAATGGACTTGGAACGATTAGGAGAAACCAGGCTGAAAGCAGCAGCAGGAATATACGCAGCGAAGAAGCGACAGAAAGCATATTTTGATGCACATGTGAAAGATAAAGGCCTAAAAGAAGGAGATTTAGTTCTAGTGTATACGCTGAAACAGCACGCACGGAAGTTAGAAAAGCGAGGTTATGGACCTATGATCATTAACAGACTTTCGACAAGTGGAGCAGTACAGTTAGCCACCTTAGAAGGAGATATAATGCCTAATTACATTAGTGGCTGTAGAGTCAAGCTATATCAGGAACCTCTTACGGAGGATATGCTTAGACGACTCACATTGGCAAAGAAGCGTAAGGAGGAAGAACATAGAATACGAGCTGAAGCTCAGGCAGAAGCCATAGAACGCATTAAGCGCATGAAGCTAAGCAGACAAGGACTAGGGAGAGAACATTATAACCATCTGGAAACATCACCCAGATATCCCATGGCCATGTGTCAAGTAAAGTCAACCACTCATCCTAGCATAGTGGACAGGAGACCATTCATTACGGTTAGGCTAGAGCACGGCAACCCTTGCCAAGAAGTTAGGGCCTTAATTGACTCAGGTGCTGCGACTAGTGCGATTCGATGGTCCCACTATAAGGATTCAGGAATAGAAATGCAGCCAATTGAGGCATACCTCATAGGCCTAGGAGGCATGGAAACCCCTTGCATGGGTGAGGTGGACCTTCCTATGCTCATTAAGGATGTGACCATGACAGCGAAGCTACTAGTGTGCCATGATGACGACCTGATAGAACCCCTAATCCTTGGCCAAGATTGGCTATACGATCACTCAGTGGACTTAAATCTTAGACAAGGCTCCTTACAGATTGGAACCTTAGAACAGAAGCGAGTGATACCGCTTGACTTCCCTAATGGCATTCCGACTGACGGTTGTAACCCTAGACCCTATGAAATGCATGCAACGGAAGACCGGAAGATCTTTGATCAGCTCAATCACGTTACGTCTACACCAACCCACTCGGGCTTGGCTATGGACAGTTGTCAATCAGAAGGACGACAGGAGATCTTCCCTGGGACTTCCTGCAAACTAGAAGAGGCAGCTACCCATCCGCTAGGGCAGATGGACACAATCAGCGGTCAGGTGGGTTGCATCAGCGGCCAAATGAGCACGACACCCTGCGGTGCTCATCCTTCCAAACTTGCTGCGGACTGGCTTAGATTAAAGTTAAAGAACGAATCACTTCCTAATGGGCAGGTCACGCAAGTGTTGGATCTCCCTTCTTTTCCAAAGCAGAGTGTCCATCCGACCTCTCAACCTCAACAACAACAGAGTCAACCACGACGAAGGAACCCAGACCGACGGCAGTATCAGAAGACACAACAAGGAAAGCAGTCTAGAACACCCAAAGGAAGCGGCACCAGACAAATATGGGTGCCAAAAGGGCAAAAAGCACCGAAGATCTCCAACCAAGCAGAGATCGACAAGCAAAAGGCAGGGCAGAAACTGAATCAGTATCCACCATCCCCTCGACCTTCCTCTCCAGGTCCGAGCATTCGACAAATTTGGATCGCCAAGAAATACCTTACCCATAGACCCACACCCACGCAGATTTGGGTACCCAAACCATGTATCATAG
This sequence comes from Ceratopteris richardii, assembly GCA_020310875.1. Taxonomy (NCBI): domain Eukaryota; kingdom Viridiplantae; phylum Streptophyta; class Polypodiopsida; order Polypodiales; family Pteridaceae; genus Ceratopteris; species Ceratopteris richardii. Next base: position 31,978,359 of record CM035410.1, read on the forward strand.
CTCAACCCTTAAGCCATGTAATATATACCCCTCACAAATCTTTCCATCCCTCAATACCACCACACCCGATACTACCTTTTGCCCCTCAACAGAAACCCACCACCAACCCAAAGACTCTTAGGAAATGGATACCGAAGCGTGTCCAACCGTCTCCCCCTAACCCATTGTCTAACTACTCCCCGACTAACATACAACCTTGTAATAAATCACTAACCTTTAAACCTTGTATAAATTCACCCACCATCGCCACACATCACTCATAATCTCATCTCATCAAGAAATGTATGCATCATCTGAAACGTGTAGGTGTCTAGAGACCTGCACTAGTGCTCCACGAAGCATTGCATCCATCACATCACAGCACTTGGCTACACGGGTTACGCATCAGTTATGGAAAGGGATTGCGGTCTCGCTTTAATGGGATCATAATTAATTTCCATGCTAATGTGTTAATCTTTTGTAGCAGATCTTTCTCATTAACACACCAGTCATCATGCAAAACGACGAAGGACCATCAGGAGCAGGCCCCAGTGTAGGTGCAGTGCCCCTCAACGTGTTACGAGCAGAATCCCACCCGACTGCTCCACCGCCAGAATTCCAAGGATTTCCAGGGCCCATGCCGATCGACAACCCACCTATGGGCTACACAGAAAAGATACACCGTAACTCTCACTGGTTTCAGGGACTTGCAGGACCCTTAGCGGACGCGGATTTCATATTTGAATCTACTTTGACATTTGATGACCGCACTTGGGGAAAATACCAATTCTTCTCCAGAGAGTTCGAAGCCCTACAGAACACCTAGGATTTAACTCACGTTTGGGCCAGAGCAGGCTTCACGGAGTATTTCAGTGATCCACTACCCAAACCTGACTTTTACAGGTGTTATTATTTAATCACTACTTTGCTGGCCTCAGAGAATAAGGATATCCCCGGAACTTTTATTTTGCCCTCTTTAGTGGATGATCCACCTTACAAAAGGTTTTACCTCTCAAAGGATTTAATCAGAGCTTCCATCAAAATTCATGGCACCCACACGCCCACAGATCGAGAAAGATTAATTCCAGACCCTATGAAACGTGGGGATGTCACTAAGTGGGAGGAGATCTCAGCAATTACACCTGAGTTGTCAAAGCCACTAAGGATATGCATGCAACACTTCGCATTCCCCGCTCAGGACATATTTACCATGCCACATAAAAGAATATGGTTTGGATTGTACTTGGCATGTACGGGACCTCAGACGGTTGATCTGGCGAGCTGGATCATTGATCAAATGTATTTGGCACAACACAGATGGGAACGGAAGAAAGTGCTTAATGGATGTTGTGCGCTCACAAGAATTGTTTATATGTGCTTGGCCTATGATTTGCCAATTGAACGCACATTAACAGGAGAAGAGCTGAAAGCATTCAAAGGAACGACGAAGAAAGCCAGGAAGCCCAGTAGAACACGGGCAGGTAAGCGCATGAGAGGCACCATTCCTTGCCTTCAAGTGCCAGAGTCACCATCACCACAACCCTCTCCAGAGCGATCACCGACAGAAGCCGCTCCCACAGTACAACCTATTCGCATAAGGTTGTCTAGACCAGTGGTCACGGAGGGCACTACTAATATTGCTGCACCTCAGGCAGCTGCAACCACAGAACCCACCACCACGAGAGCAGAAGCTCCCACCACTATTGGTGCGGAAGCCTTTTCTTTCCCAATACCACACATGGAGGCAGAACCAATAAACACAACATTCGATTTTGAAATGCCTGATGCATTCTCAAATGAATTCCAGTTTTCAGAGGCACAGATGTTCTCCCAAGAATATGAACGCCCCAGTTACCCTACCACACCGCGGGATCTACCACAGGGACAAGTGGTGTCGAGCTCTGATGACGAACGAACAGCCACCGACGATGACGAAGGTGATGACGAAGCCAGCCAGGGCACGCATGATTCCCAAGAACAAGGACACACAGACGGCCAAGGCCAACAAACCGATGCACACGGTGACACCAGCACGCACGAAGAGGAGACTTTCGAAGCAGCAGCTTACACGCTGGCAATCAAGAAATTATATCGTACGATGGAGAAAGTCTGGGCACGGAAGAAATTGACTGAAGAAGAGAGCCAGGCCCTAATCGAACAAGAACTAGTCTCCGGAGGATTTGAAGAAGTCTACATCAGAGGGTTCAGAGAACTGGTCCAATCCATCGGCCCGGTCGAAGCACTGAGGTATTTACAAAGGAAGCCACTCCCCCAATATGACCCGCGCAGAGTTCGACTGCTATCGAAGCCCGGTGAATATATTCGAGTTCCGGTAGGTGCTCAATCATCCCATCAGGCGCAAGATGCACGCCTACGACCGGAAAGATCCTTCACCGAAGAAGCCATCCTAGTCGACTCCCCACCACATAATACCGTTGTACATACTACCACTATCCTTGAAATAACATCTACACCATCTACTCCTCTCTCACCTCAAGTTTCACCTATCCATCCTGTATCCCCCGCACACCCACCTGCCCCTCCCACATCCACACCAGTCCATGGCAACATAGCCACAGCATTTACCCCGCCCATTCATGCCACCATGCCCACACCCAACCCTCCGCGTCTACATGTTAACCCCTTCACCCCTTCATCCTTCCCATCCTTTCCCCCACCTTTAAGACCCCCTTTCACCTTTCTAACCCCACTAACCTTCTCACCAGTTTCACCTCCCCAACCCACCATAACCCCGATATCCCCTTTCCACCAAGCTGCTCCAACCATTCCCCCTGTAAATTACTCTACATTTGTAAATCCCGTCTTCACACCTACACAACCACCCACTTACACACCGCTTTTCACAGTCACCGCACTTGACACGTCCAATGACATGGACATCTCACCACCCACCGCACCAGCACCCACTCCACTCACAACACCATCATATTTAGGTACGTCACAATTTTCCACGATCACCACTGCATCCACCTTCCCAACCCCATTCCCCATTCCCGCTGCATCTACTTCCACTGCATCCTCACTTAGCACTTCATTACTATTATCGCCCACCATAGACACTGCACTTCAACAAATGTTCACATGCATGTCACAAGTACGAGATGAGTTTGCATCTCTTGGCAACAACTATCAACAGCTGTAGAGGACGACAAATGAATTACAGTCGCAGCTCAATTCATTATCAATCGAGAATGCCTCGTTAAATACGCGACACCAAGAACTAAGAGAGGCATATCATAAGCTAGAGCTAGAATGTGAAGAGAAGACAAAAGAAGCCACTGCTGATCTGGACAACCTGCTTCGAGCCCAAACAATTAGGAACGCAATGCTGACCAGAAATATGGGCCTACTCAGGAGGCACCTAGCCGCAGCCCAGGAGGAGAACGTGAGACTCCAAGCGCAGAATAGAGAAAATTTGGAAGCGGCACTGGACCACCCTGAACAACCATTAAGTCCGAGCAGATTCAAGGCAATCCCATCTGAATCGATGCGGATGTTGCTAGATGACCACGTTCGACTGCTAGAGGACTACGATCGAATGAACGAAGAGCATCAGAAGCTAAAAGAAGATCACAAGTTACTACAGCTCAGAGAAACGGCACCACAACAACTACCAGTGGCAGCAGAAGTACCAGAACCTGTGGACCCCTCTCCTGAACTCATACAGGAACTAAACGCATTACGGGCCCAGGTAACCACTCTCCAATCACGCATAGATGTATACGAAGCACCACCACGGCCTGATTCCCCACCGGAGATCCCAGCTGACGACGAGAACATAACCATTCCGGTGGAGGAAATGTTTGAAGAAGCATACGAGCCAATACCCATCCCAGGCGGACAAGTCACGGCCGAAGGCCAGATGACCTATGAACTTCCGACCCCCGCATGGATGAAGACTGTGGAGGAGATTGGAACAACGCACTCAGCTAGAGTCGGGGCCCAGCTACATGCTATGGCCATGATCGAAGAACGAATTTTGCAATCTCCCTACTTTGCTCAATTGGCCCCACGCAGGTACATATCCGGGCATGAGCTTCAATACAAACCTTACTTCATGCTAATGGCCGAATACCAGCTGGCCATAGGAAAGCGAACTGGCAAGAAGCCATCACATGCAACCCAGTTCGAGCCTGAAGACTTGCCACTGGATGCGCAACAAGGCACTATTTATCAACCAGATTGGCATACACGTCTTTTACAGGAGTACCCAGAAATGATGAGCACATGGGTGAAAGCGCCCTTACATTTAAAGTATAATCCTTGCTGGGGACCAGTACCACGACGCCGCTCCTGGACTGCATTCGCTATCAAAGTACAAAACAATAGGCAGTGTCAGGATTGGCTGAATTACCCCTACTTCAAGCCGCCCACCGAGTTGCCCACTGTTGGCTATATGATGGCTACAATCCGTCACTGGCTCCCTCGCCTGAAGCATATGGATGATATCGCAGCGCATATGACTGTCAAAATTTTTGACATGATGCAAATGATATTTAAAGTCTTCCGACGCGTCAAGGCACGGCATGTAAACACCCCGGGATTTGAGCATGGTAACTTTGATCTAGTATATGACATGAGCACAACGCCATCGCTCCGGGTGTGTTATGCCTGGCACTATAGGATAAAATACCTCCCGGCATGCTACAAACAAACCTTTGAAGAGATGTTCACCACCGGGTTTTGGGAATACCATTCCGAGGTATTCATCAGCAGGCCCACACATTTATTGCAACTTTTTGCCTGTGAGCGAATGGTTTATTCCACGCATTATCAACTCCCGCCACCCGATGAACCGCAACCGATCGACTGGGAGAAGCTCGAGGCTGATCTGGCCCGAGGCATTCGAGTATCTGAGCACACCCTCGCTCACGACCTCCTACAAAACTACATCCGACAGACCGCACAACAAGGTTCTGTCGAGGACGACAGAAGCGAGAGGGAGGGGGGTGTTGGAAGCAGTCAGAGGCACAGTCAGAGGCACAGTCAGAGGCACAGATGACATGGAAGCATGTAAAGATGGAGCAGGGAGCCAGTCGGAGCATTTTTTCAAACAATTATGTTTTTATTACCTCTTCAAATATCCAACAGTGATTTTCATCACTCTTGTAACATATGTAATATAGACAAAACCCCATTTTGTAATTCATAGCTCCATTTTGTGCAAGTCGAGGAGTCCTCGAGCTTGAGGAGCTTAGGTAGAATGCTCGTACCAAATTTCGTTATTTTTAGACATCGTTTACCCTTCCAAATAGCCTCTAGGACCTATTTTTTAACTAGGCCGGTCACTAGATGTGAAACCGGTCAAAACTAGTCTAGAAACTATAAAAAGAGCTAGAGAGCTCATTTTTGAGGTTGGTTCATTTTGGTTAGTGTGAGCTTAGAGCTAGTTTGAGCTTGTAAGAGCATTCTTGAGTAATAGAACTAATTTCCCACCTTCCATTGTGTCTTGCTTGTCTCTTCATTGTGTGTGTGTATGTGTGTGTGCATCTTTGTGCTTCTCACCTTCACTCTCACATCATCTCACGTTCACGATCTTCATATCACTCCTACCTCTCCCACGGATTGACATTAAGGAGGTGAAGCTTCTTAACGTGGTACTTACCATTGTGCTAGAGCAACAGGGAATATCTGTCTAACTAACATATCTTCTAGGACATTCCAAAATCAATCTTGTAACAAACAAATCCCAAGAAAATCCATGCGTGGGATTTTTACGTTGGGAACTCCTAGATGTGCCAAAAAGGTGAAATATTAAGAGTCTTCTACACTAAGGCATAAGGAAATATTAAAAAGTGCTCTACGAGAGTGTTCACATGTGACACTCTAACTACATACAAAGAAGGTTATTCTCATGGTCTAGGGAGGGTTTCCATGCACAATTGAAGATGTGTGCATACCCTATAACCCAACACTCTCCTCCCCCTAGACTTTGTCATCCTCGACAAAGCTAGAGAAGAAGAACATACATAACTAAATTATTCCAAATTGGAGTCAAGTCTGAAGCACTTTTATTTTCATCAAAGGGTAAAAAGAAGAAGAAGGATAATAAGGAAAAGCAATCCAAGATGGAAAGCAAGTCCTCTTTACCCTCTACTTCAAATTCTGTTTCTACTACATCTTAAGAGAAGTCTTCTAAGAAGAAGGAAGCATTATGTCACTATTGGAAGAAACCTGTACATTTCATAACATTTTGTCAAAAAAGGATTGCAATAGAAAAGAAAAAGGCATCAGGTAATGTTGTAGAAGATGATAAAAAAGGGAAATTGCAAGGTGATTCTTATTCCTGTATCACCATTGAGGAAGTAGCTTTTGATCAGGCAGCTTTACAAGTTCTTTCAACAGATCCTTGGATATTTGACTCAGGTGCTATGAAACATATGATAGGTTGTAGAGATGTCTTTTCTTCTCTTTCCTATTCTACAGGTAGAAGAGTTACTATTGCAGATGGAAATGATTTGGATGTTGTGGGAATAGGTATAGTAGCCCTAAAGTCAAGAGAAGGTGGTAATTTTTAGATTTGAGATGTTTTAAATGTACCTGAAATGAAGAAGAATCTGCTATCTATATCTGCATTTTTAAGTGATAGTTTCAAAGTTCAATTTGAGAGAGATCTTTGTAAGATCTTTTCACACAAAAAAGAGAAGTGTATTCTACAAGGTGAGCATAGAGGAGGGATTTTTATTTTGTCAAAAATCACTTAAGCATATGCAGTCAAATCTTCGTCACCAGTGGAAGATATGAAGCTATGGCATGAGAGATTTGGACATATTAGTTTTGGATCTCTCAAGAATATCAAAGATAGAGGTATGGTTGAGAGTTTACCCTCATTTGAGCTACCAGATGATTCAGATATATGTGAAGGTTCTCTTGAAGGTAAGATGCATAAACTACCTTAATTTCAAGAAACATGGTCATATTACAACTACTAGGAAATTGTAGATTATTCATTCAAATGTGAATGGACCTATGAGAGCAGACTCTGTTCAGGGTTTCATGTATTTTGTTCTATTTTTTGATGATTTTTACAAGATACTCATGGATCTATGGTCTTAAGTTGAATTTAGAAGTCTTTCCTATGTTCAAGAAATTTGTAGCTATGGTTGAAAATGAAAGTTAGGTAACTATCCAGATTCTCAGAAGTGATAGACGTGGAGAGTACTTGTCAAATGAGTTTCACACATTTCTTGAAGCAAAAGGTATTACTTGACACCTTACTATTGCTTATACTCCTTAGCAGAATGATGTTGCAAAAAGAAAGAATAGAGTACTTGTTGAGATGATGTAAAGCATGATGGCATCCAAGAAGCTTTCACCAAAATTTTGGTTTGATGCAGTACATACATCTAATCAAATTTTGAACAGGTCATCTACAAAAGCTTTAAAGGTAATCACACCTTATGAATCTTATTATGGTAGAAAACCTAATGTGAGTTACTTCAGAGTATTTGGATCACTTTCTTATGTACATGTTGAGAAAAAGGATCGAGGCAAACTAGATGTAAAGGCAAAGAAATCTGTTTTCATTCGATATTCTATTGAGAGCAAAGGATACAGGTTTTATGTTCCAGAGACAAGTGAAGTTATTCTTTCCCGTAATGCTTATATTATTGAAAATAAAATATATGATAAAGAAGTAGAGATTCCAGAGTTCATTAGTGAAAATGATTATGGATTTTTTAGAAGGAATTTGGATGTACATGTTCAGCCATATCAGGAGGGAGTTAAAACTCCTAGGATCGAAGAGAAGATTGAAGAAAGAGGAATTTCACAACCGTCTACAGATTCAGTTCCACATGAGACTTTAGTTCCAGAAATGAAAGAGAGTACTAGAGTTCCAAAAAGTCCTAGTACCTCAGAAGGACAAGTTCTAGAACCTATGGAAGTTACAGGGTCAGAAAAAGTTTCACCACTATTTAAGGACACACCTACTTGGTTATATCAGACATGAAAAGATAGTGGTATAAAGACTTTTATAGGATGAACAAGGAGTCACTCTAGAAAACAACAACAAAAAGATCATGTAAGTTTTGTTAAAGACTTTGAGATTCATGATATTTTAGCACTTATGACAGTTGAAGATGAACTTGCATGTGTTAAAGATGCACTTATTGAGTTACCAGAGGGAAAGAAAGCTATAGGTGTAAACTGGATCTTCAAAATCAAAAGGAAAGCAGATGGTACTATTGATAGGTATAAGGCCAGATTAGTTGTCAATGGATATGCACAACAAAAAGGTATTGATTATGATGAGACATTTGCTCCTACATCTAGGATGACAGTTATTAGGTCAATACTTGGTTTAGCAGCACATTTTGGTTGGCATATATATCAACTTGACATAAAGATTGATTCCTATTGCAACTTCATCATGTGAAACTGAATATCGTGCATCATTTATAGCTACTCTAGAGTTAGTTTGGTTGTAGAAGATTTTCAGTTATCTAGATGTAAGAGTACATGAACCCATTCAGATATTTTCAGATATCTAGAGTGCAATAGCTATAGCAAAGAATCCAGTGCATCATACAGGGATGAAACATATAGAGGTACATTACCACTATATTCGAGAGTAGATAGCAAAGAAGCACATTGAGCTGGTTTATGTTCCATCTAGTAAGAATGTTGCAGATATATTTACCAAAGCATTGATGAGAGATAATCATGAGAGGATGTGCAGGTTACTGAAGCTTGTACCAATATGACATTGAAGGAGGGATTTTTGGAAGTCAATGTACATATGGTCCACATTCCAGTAATTCTATATTTTAGACTTAGCATTTTTTGTACAGTTTGGGTGAAACGTTTTTAGGCTAGATAGATAGAGCTTGGCGAGATCTATCGAGTGGTATGCTTCATTTCTTCATGAGAGGTTAGAACAGGGAGAAAAGACAAACAATAATTTAGCCAAAAATGGAGCATGATCATTTTCTGAAGGTCCAAACACTAAAAAGCTAGGTTATGAAGTCTTGTCACCAAAGCAAGCCAATTTGAACAATAAAATTAAAGCAAAATCTATTTTTAAAACAATCGTTAATTTTAAGGAAAAAAGTAAAATCAATCACTAAAAATTCCGATCAAGGATTTTCTAGCTTGCGATGAGATTTTTTCGTAGATGGATCACCATGCTTTATGAAGGGAGGTAAAAACTATATGAGGAGCATCTTGGCACATTATTTGGACAATCTCAAGCTAGAGTTTTGTAGTTTTGAAGCTATGGAGGCAAAGGTTTGGTGAAGGAGAGGCTACTCTCTTGGAGCAAGAAGTCTTCTACAAGTTGGAGGCAGTTATCTTTTGTAAGTTAACCTTAGTTTCAGTTTTTAGGGTTTTTGAAACCGAATTTCAAAATTAGGGTTTGCTGATTTTCAGATTTGTTGCACTTTCTTGTGAGGTTAGGTTCACTTCGTTGTTCATTCTCTTCACACACACTCAGATTATAACAGCATAATTTGAATTTTGTATCATCATCTTCTTGGCTATTCTTCCATTAATGAGTGCACCACATCATATGGTTGAGTAGTACCCCCATGTTGTAATTCGGACATCTATTTTTTAGTGAGTAAGAATCTTGCTTACCTTCCCTATCCTTGTCTCAAGATCTCTTTCTTTCTATCTCTCACATATCATCTTGATTAACTGTGTATGCTCAAAAGTTTTTAGTATTGGAACGATCCTGGGGCCCCAAATTCCAACATGTAGGACTGGTAGAGCCTTTCTAGAGAGCTTCCAAACTTGAAATTAAACGTACACAACAAGTAGAATGTTTCTAAAAAAGAGATAGAATATAACATTTAGTTCAACTTTTAATTTCCACTTCATGGAACATCAAGTCCTACAAGACTTGCTCTTCTAGAGAGGAGTCTGCATGAAGGGCTTCTTGTTCTTGAGAACCAAAAAGAGAGCTCCAAGAGCAAAGACCGAACCTATAGCTCTCTAGTTGGTATAGTTTCACCATACATAATCGCAAAGTAAATCCAAAATGTACTATCACAGAAGATCATAAATGTGCTATCATTATTTCAAGTGCCTCATGCAAGTAATCAATATGTTTTCATCATGCTTTAGTGTGTGTATGTTATGTGTTTTCTTCAACACAAGTGTGTAGGGAACAATAAACCAAAGTGATGCATCATGAAATCACACTATATTCCTCTATCAACCAAGGATTGAACTAGCTACCTCTTCAATGTGTAGGGGAAGTTTTAGACATAAATCCTGCTAGTGGGTCAATCTCATTCCATCATGAAATTCATACGAAAAGAAAAATCACAGAGAGCTATACTCATTCATAAAACACATACAGGAGACTTAGTTTCCTAAGAGTTAGGAACATTTAAAGAACAACAGTGCTTTTAAATTAAGAGGCACTATAGACTCCAAATCCTCTATTAGTCAACTTGGAGAGTCCTACATCTCTAGGATCAATCAGAGCCAAACACTCTATACCTCCCGATTGCATATCTGTCAAAAGTGCAAGGATGCCTAAAAAATCATGGGGTTCATGCACAAGTGTGAGTCTTTCCTTTAGTTCTATAATTGGCCTTCAGATTTCTACAAGCAAGTTGGGGAAGTGGACACAAGCCCTAGCTAAGCACATGATGCCAAGGTCTGTAATACCCGATTCTTAGTCATGCAAATGAAGGTGTGAAAAAAAACATATATTATCCTCCATAGAGCCTGCAATTGATCCTTTGGAGATGTGTTACAAGATTAGCATGAAAGTAAGGAAAATCATTGCCCTTTACACCAAGGTCTTATAGACTTACAAGTTATGTAATATTGCAAGAATCAAGAATGCAAAAGAGAATCAACCAATCGTCGTGGATGCATCTAAAAGTCTTGGACACCAACTGGCATGTATGGGCAGTCACATCCATTTAAGAGTAAGGAGGGAAAAACTCCCACGAGCTTCAAAACCTACCAATTTGCAACATACCTCAAAAAATTCTTCCACGAATACATCCTACAAGGCATGAATTCCAAAATACCATACACCACTTACCATGACCAAAGGGGCAAGTAGTGCAAACACATCCCCTCCACAGGACAATTGCAACACCCTAGCGAGAAAGAAATTCAACATATCAACTTAATATGTTATATCAGCCTTGTCCAAGCCATAATCATGACCATCTAATGGTCCATCAACATCACATAAGAGTGAATGTTTGTCCCTCAAGTGTCAACTTCATGAGTATGTGAACTTACCACTTGTCACCATTGTACATGTATAGAGATAGTGAGACAATATCTATGCTAATGGATCATGCCCTTGCAAGACCTTAGGACTTTTGAAGGTATTTAACTAGCACATTAACTAGCTCATGCCTTAGGTGGATTCGATCAAGCACATGTGTAAGATGCCATCACAATGCCACAGACCCTTTAATGTTTCAACACACATGAGTGAAAGACAAGAAGAGTCCCAAAACAATACCTTTCTCAATCTGTGTTACAGGCACTGATTCATATGTAGAGAATTCAAGTAGTTATCCATCATGAGTATGAAGAGAAGAAAATTGTGAATCATTTAGCACAGAAATGAACTATTTACCCATGTGAAGGTGTTGTGCTGGTGTGAGTTAGCTAGGCTACATGAAGACCATCAGATAATAGTTGCTTTATTACAACACATCCCAAGAAACATTGAGAATGTGCACACAATACTATTCATTAGACACCATCAATTCGTTGAATATATCAATCTTGAAGCAATTGCAGTTTTAGGAGACATCTCTCTCAAAACATAGGACCACCTACAAGCACAAACACAACAGATTAGAAGCCTTGCCATATCTTCATAGTATAGACTGATCCTATTGGTGATGATAGACAATATCTTCCTTGCATGGCTACGATCAAATGAAATGAGTTTGAGTTCATGGGCGGTAGCACATTTAAGATGAATTTTTGATATTTGTGTACCAGTATGAGCAGCAACATCCGTTAGTATTTTCATTCATGACATTTAGCCCCAGATCTTGACAAACTCCCACCCCACAGAGAGAAGCATATTTTGTTCCTCATATCTTTCTTGAAGACAAGAATAATCAAACAGAGAAACGTATACACATTGTGCTACAAGGCAATGAAGAAAATCCTTGGAATCCCTTAAAATAGGTGCATACAAAGTGCAACATCACATTGTCATGGCTATGAAAAAGTATGGTTGTAACCAGGCTTGAAAACACATTGCCAAGAAGGGTAACGATATGCCAGGCCTTTAAGCATGGGATCCAACCCTTTCTTAGTAGGGCAACAGAGAATTTTGAGTCACAAAAGCCATATACCATCGTTGTCTTTTTTGGGTTAATGATTTGGAGTGGAAGGACAAAATATGTCGACCAAAGGTCCAGCTTTAGGCCTCAACAGTGCATTACCTCCCAGCATTGTCCCTTACGTAGCCTAAAAGAACCTAAGCATCTGTAGAAAAAAACTTGAACATAGAATGTGTACAAAATGCAATTCCAAAAAATGAAGCGTGGTGGGTACCAAACAATGTTTAGAGAAGGTGGGAGTTGTTAGCCCAAGCCCAAGTGCCCAAAAAGAGAGAACTGAATAGGCATGCAACCATCCAAAGTCCGAGCTCTAAAAAGAGTATCTAGCGGCACAAAAACCACAAGAGCAAGAGCACAAAGCTGAACAAACCCGAGCAAAATGGCAAACTGATGAGGGAATTTGAAAGGAGCTCAGAGACATGAAGCATTATCAAATTGTTGAGGTGAACAGGCAACAATAGCCTTCCCCCACCCCAAAGACTGATCACAAGGGCCTTTTGAGTAGGTTGAACACCCAAACAACCCAATTATGGAGGAAAGCTGCAAATGGTAAGCACTAGAGCAAGATTCGAGACGGTGTGTGCCTTGCCAATGGGAGAAGATGGAGACTAGGGGAGCAAGGTGTGCATTGCCTTAACGATGGACAGGGAGGGCCAGAATGGTGACCCACCATGAGAGGAATTGAGGAGCACTACAGCATATACTTTCTACAGTAACCGCTAACATAGAAACAAGAGAAGAGGTGGAGAGCGGAGCTCCAATCTGCCATGGCCAAAACATGAATAGGGGAGCTCATGAATGAGCTCAAGCCAAAATGAGGGCAAGGAAGAAAGGAAGCCACGAGGTGTCGTGCAAGAACTCAAATCCTATGCAATCAAGCAAAAAAATTTCAATGCAATACTTGACCACACGTTCTTGAGCTCTCCAAGTGATGAAAGGCCGATGTCCCTACCAACGATGCCAAATAATGTTGAAGTTGTAGTAGTAGACCAAGACCGTCACCACCTTGCATGAAAGCAAGAAGGAAGGCTCAAGATTGACTCTCCTCTCATCCACCCCTACATCCAACATGTTGAAGTTATTAGCCATCAGTCCCTTGCTATGCCACATGCTTGAAAACATGGAGAGTAGGGAGTCAAGGATCCTAGTCCATGTGTAAAATACAAGCAAAGCAACTACTCTACTCACACGAAGGAAATACATACATAGGCACACACACACACCCCTCACTCTCACACACTCACAAAGACACAATACATAAATGTAAATAGTCTTCGAGTAAAGGAGAGAATTCTTCCATTCATAGAGATGTTAGATGAGAGCACGTTGACAAAAACCTGCTTTCTTTACAAAAATGAGCCTCTATATATAGGATAAGCAAATTTTCCCATGTGCTTCTTTGAAAAGTCAAAGGGAATATCTCTCTAACTAACATATCTTCTAGGAGATTCCGAAATCAATCTTGTAACAAACAAATCCCAAGAAACTCCATGCGTTGGATTTTTACATGGAAGATGTGCCAAAAAGGTGAAATATTAAGAGTCTTCTACACTAAGGCATAAGGAAATACGAAAAAGTGCTCTAGGAGAGTGTTCACATGTGAGACTCTTAGTATATAAAAAGAAGGTTATTCTCATGGTCTAGGGAGGGTTTCCATGCACAATTGAAGATGTGTGCATACCCTACAACCCAACAATCATCTATGAAAGTAACGAAGTAAAGAGAGCCACCTAATGACCTTGTGAGCATGGGACAACACACATCTATATGAATGAGATCTAAAGGATGAATTGAAGAGTCAATGTTGGGGGATTCTTGTGTAGAAAGGGGTTTGAGGGTTTGTAGGAGAAGGGGGAAAGATAAGAAAAAAGATACAGACACTAGAAGCTTGTGTAAATTGATTCTAAGGAGAAAAGTACAATGGTGATGTACAATACAACCCAAATGCTCTTTGTCCGAAATCCCAAAGTGTGCACAATCAACAAAATTACAGAATACCCAAGGTTCTTGTCACGGCCGACCTTGTGCCAACCCTCCACCTTCTTCAAGCTTGTACGTGTGCACACCTTGCACTTAAGCTTCCACTATGGGGAGGGATGGACACCTTCTGTCGATGTGTGCACAGATTCTATGGAACCTTGTGACCTTTGGTTGCATGGCTTAGCACTTCTCTTCACACTTCTAAGTCACTCTCCTTGCACACCTTGCACTTCACTTCTCTACATTATGGGCACTCTCTCTAAATGAATGATGTCTCTCCTCTCTCTCTCTTTCTGTAGCATAGTCTAGGCTCACCTTGCTTAGTCCTCCAAGAGTAATGCCTTGCCTTGATTTGAGTGTCGATTCACGTACGCTCCTAACTACTAGAGTATCTTGGTGCTCACTTTGATGTCCCAAGATTGTCTCCAAAAGTGAGCAGCCAACGAATCCCTGTTTTGTTCTGTAGTGACTTTAAAGTAAAATAAAAATTTTAATTGGGGAGCCATACTTTCACTTCTGTGTACACTACTGCTTCACATACCTTCACATTTTTCCTTTTAATTCTTCAAATGTGCACCTAAGAGAGGGTTCAGCTGAACCTTCCAAAACACTTTAAAAACACTTTGAACCTTAGAGAAATTACAGAAATACCTCTATAACCTGCAACCAACTTTCTGCAATTATACCCTTTGTGACAATTAATTGTGCACTACCTATGCACCTTGACACCCAAACTTTGAACACCTTGACTTCACGCATGTTGACTTTGACCTTGAACATGTTGGATTTGACTACTTTGACTTTGATCCTTTGACTTTGACCAATGTGACTTTTATGGGCTCAACAGTTGCCTACCACCTAATGGGCTCTCCGTCTCGAAGAGCTATAGCAAAAACTTTGAGTAGAGATGACACCATGATTCCTATGCTGCAAAATCTTCAAAAGGACACCTGAGTAGCTACCAAGTCCACCAAGAGCAGTAGAGAACAAACATTAGAGAAGAACCAATAGTAGCAATTTTGCACATAAAAGCAAAGGATGGCGAATGAAGGGTAGGAAGAAGGGGGAAGGGAGGGCTGAGGGGCTAGAGATTGATAGGTCAGGGAGGGGTAAGGATGGGGCTGGGTAGAAGGGTAAAGGGAGGGTGAGGGAGTAGGATTGTGGGCTCTAGAGAGGGCCTAAATGCGAAAACAATAAAGCTACAGAGGGTATATAAGGGAAAATTTGAAACATATGGTAAAATAAAGTAAGAATAGACCATATGGACCATGTGCATCAAGAAAAACACGTGATAAATGTGCTCCAAAGCATGTGGGTTTTGACTAAAAGTCAGAGAATTGGTGGGATTTGGAAAAATCTAAGTCAAAAAATGAGTCGAGGGGTGCCAAAAGACATGAAATTGACTCCAGGTATGAAAACAATGGCCATCCGAGGTGCAATCTAGAGCCAAAGGCATTTGACCATGGAAAATAAAATATATATATATATATAGTTTAAATAAATATATTATTATCTATATATAGTTTTTTTTAATGGACGTGAGGTTGAGCTTAAATAAAAAAAGTAAAAAGAAAAAATAAAATAAATAATAAATAATTAAATATTAAAATAATAAAAATAAAAAAATAAAAATAAAAAAATAAAAATAAAAGAAAAAAGGGAAAATAATGCACATGGGGAGGGGGCAGGGAGGAAAATTAAAATTAAAAAAATAAAGTAAAACTAAAATAAAATAAAAGAAAATGGAGGGGCAAAAGGGGAGAGAAAATTAAATAAATATAAAAATAAAGAAAATAAAAAAATCGGCATGAGAGGTGGGTGCAGGGGGGAGGGGGATATAGAAAATTAAAAATAAAAAACGATTCAAAAAAAATAAAAAAACCACCAGGGGGGAGGGGTTACAGGTGGGGTGCGAGGGGGGGTGGGGGCTGCGGGAGGGGGGGGAGGGGTGGGGGGTGGGATGCAGGGGGCCTACGTGCAGTGGGGATAAAAATTAAAAAAACAAAGAAAAATTCGGAGGGAGCGGGGCATGGGCAGGCCGCGGGAGGGGAGGGGAGGGGGAGGAGGGACGGGGGGAGGGAAGAGAGAGAGAGAGAGAGAGAGAGAGAGAGAGAGAGAGAGAGAGAGAGAGAGAGAGAGAGAGAGGGGGGGGGGGCGAGAGAGGGTTTTTTTTTATAAATTAGCCTTCAAGGGGGCCTTTTTAAAAATAATGAGAAAAATACCCTAAAAGTATAAAAAATACTAATAAAATCCAGAAAAAATCAAAATAAATAGCAAAAAAATCAAGAAAAACTCTTAAAAATTTTCTCAAAATTTTTATGCCACTTTCCCACTCAAAACCACAGAGAGCTTCTTTTATTCTTCCATTTTATCCAAAAAATAACATTGAAAAAGATGAAAAAAATTCTAGAAAATTTTCAAAAAATACCTTAAAAATTCCCATAAATTTCCTAGAAAAATCTCTTATACATAGGTTAGGAAATGGCTTCTAAGATACATAAAAAATCAAGGAACAAGCATAAAAAATGAAAAAAAAACTACTAAAACATAAGCAAAAATGGAATGAGAAGGCTATGTACAACGTAGATAGATTTTGCAAGTTCCAGGTGATCCATAAATCTTTAGTTGTGCTGATGATGGGCCTTGAGTCATGATATGATGACAAAGAGAATCCCTTTGCCCTCCATAATCTCCAATTGTATTGCACTTCATTTGTTTCATCTTATTTTTGGACATATTGGCCATCTGATAGGGCCACCCTAAATCCTTCATTAGAATACTATTTCCTCCATATTGCATCTTTTGTATCTTTGTTTCAGCTACTGTGTGATGTAATCTGCAAAATGTCATTTTTTCTATTCCAACTTGTTCATCCAATGGAGCCCTTTGTTTCCAAAGACTTGCAGGTACAACTCCTTCCACATCCTTGTAGAGCCCTACACTTATTATAAAAAAAATTGACATAACAGATGATATCCATACCATTATTACAAAGTGGCAATTGATATATGATTTGAAGTAGCTTCATGATTGTTGCATTTAAGGGCTTTTCTTTTCTTCTCTCTTCTATGGCCTTTGACTGAGACGGTCTCACTCGAATCAGAAACCTGAATGATGTCCTCTTTTTCTTCATAGACTTCCTCTCTACTTGAGTTTGGAAAAATTCCATAGCAAGAAGATGGTCCTTCTGCATGGAGCCAAGCCAACATGTTTTTCTTCATATAAATTTGCTTCTTCATAATGGTCCTTCTTCTAAAAATATCTGTTGCAACTCTTTCCCGTCTTGCTTTACCCACATAGTGTCCTTACCCAAGTCATGTAGTACATTGGCATGCCTTAACCAAGGTCTCCCAATTAAAAGGAGGAAACTTCCTGAGTTTGGTCTACCAATGTTAGAGTGAAGTTGGAAGGTCTTGAGGGTTGTAGTCCAATGTTTTTCATGGTATGTTTAGTCATCAAGTTAATGCCAGATCCACCATCCACAATAACTACATCCTCACCCTATTATTCTCTCCGATTCCGGTCTCACCCAAAGGATCAATCCTGGTAAGATCCTTGTGGTTGAGTTGGAACAGATTCAAACCTCACATCAGAATCAGTGAAGATTGGAAGTGGGCGGCAGATATAAGACAAAATAACTCTATTTGGTTCCTGATCCAAGGCATTAGAAATGTGGAGCCTTGGAATGTCTTAAGTGCCAAGAGACTCTAGAATAATGGATTCAAACAATGGAAGCACCTCTAGAAACAGGACACAAACAGATGGGTGTACTTTGAGGACCTTGACCCTAGTGTTGCGGTCACATATGAGGAATGGAATCTTTTATTGAGTAGACGCAATGCTTGCGACCACTCTAAGATCTGACTACTTATGGGACAGGACACTCCAGACCTAATGGGCCTTAAATAGTATAATGGTATATGTCGAAGCTCGCAATGACATTCACATCAGTCTCAATAAGAAATGGTGTCTCAACTGGATGTGACTTCGCTGGGATATGAAATTTATGTCTATCACCCTCTCATTGAAAACAAAAAGTCAGTCCTCCTATGGAAAATTTTACACCGTGGAATATGGACCAATTCAAAAGTTGACAAGATGTGTGGTGTTCCGCTGTAGGCGCGAAATCGAGGGCTGGTGGATTAAGCCAACCACTAGAATTACAGCGCATGCCGGGTGCTTGGAGTAAGCTCAGGTATATAGGAGACAAAAGATTATGAGTACTTCAATTGCAAAATAATTTATCATATTTTTAAGAGCTTTGAAACCAAATGATTCATCATTCAAAAGAATATCATCATTCATTATCTAATTCATACATAGCCAAGTCATCTCTATGAAACTTGTTATATCACAACAATCATTTCAAGCAAGATTTTGTTGATATGTAAAATACATCTTTTGTTTAATTGCTCAAGATGTTGCACTCGTTCTTTTAGAATGACTCAAGAAAATGGATGAATCTTCAAGAGTTCAATATGTGGAATCATCTTAGACCTAATTCTCACATAGTATTTCGCATAGATATTAAAGTATTTTCCCTAATATGTGTTGCTTTTAAGTAAGCCAAAAGCATCCTTTAATCTTGACGATTTGGTGGTCAAGGAAAACCAACGATACACATGTCGTTAGCGATCTTTCACAATTTAGAACAACATCTCAAATCAACCATAATAGTTAGATTACGCTCAAGCTTAATTTATGATATGGTTTTAAACTTTGGCACTATAGAATGATATAATATTTAAATCAAAACTATATCCACATTAACTCCCATGCGTATGTTTTAGGCAATTCATAGTCTCCTTTTCTTTACACGATGATCGAAAAGTAAATCAATTGCGAACAATTTATTTCAAGACATATCATAAGCTTAAGGCATTAGCTAAGTTGATGGAATACATTTAAACTCGATGGTCATATTGACTTGTGAAGATTCATTCATTTATAACAGAAATACCAATAAATGCAGAATTCACATATCACTTGTTTTAATATTAAACACAGAACCAGTTAGCAAAGAACAAGTCAATTAGCGGAACAAGTTATATGAATGTATATGCAAAATGTCTGAAGACACGAAGGAAGAATGAAAGCTGGAACATGATTTAAACAATAAGGAGAGGTAAAACCAGAGTGATTCAGAGAAGATAATCAGAAGATCAATGGTTAACCTGCGCAGTAATCATTCTTTCTATTCCATTAAAATCAGCTTCAAACTGTTGAAATAAAGATTACTCAACAGAAAGATTACGTTGTAGTTGATAACTCTGCTCTTTAATTAGTTAAGCATTTGATAGATCAAGTTGCGCTAAGTTTCAGAAGACAAATGTTAAGAGATCAACGCTCTAACTCTACTGGACAAAGAATTATCTTTAACGCTATCAACTATCTTGGTCTATGATTACTGTTACAGTGTCAGGTGATGCTCTCTAAAAGTGCATAGTAAAAAATAGAAAAAAGAAAAGCGATGCGCAATAAAAAGAAAAGCGATGCGCAATAAAATAAACGTCGTCCTTACAAATCATTTATGGCAGAGATTCTCATCACTCTCGTTTAATGCTCATTGGCAATTCCTAAGGCTTTCGAGAGTATCAGTGCCAAAAATAAGCATGAGTTTGGCCCCCAGCTCCTTCCCTTCTGCCAAAAATATATGTGCTGAATGATGGGCAATAATCCCCTTTTTTTCTCCTTATCTTGATGTTGGTCCAAATTTCCACGAACGTAACTTTTGCACTTCCGTTTTGTATTGTCCATCCTTTTTCATCCTTCGATATTAAATTAGATATCTTAAATTATCCACGCGCTGCCTTCAATGTCGAGAATATCTTCTCGATCTCACAGCATTCCATGAAACTCTTTTGATCACAGCCGCAGGTGAGAACAGCACTCTCCTTCAGCGTATTTCGGTCTTTTTTGATGCCCTATATTTTATGGCCATCATCTCCTTTTTTATGAACCACACATACCATCATGCGTCGCCTACTATTGCTCTCCGTGATCAGATCAGTGCCAAAGAATCCTCATCGTGGCTTTTTCTCCCCATGCATTTTGCCATCTTTTTTCATGTATGGCTCACCATGCTTCTTCTTTTTCTTTTTTTGATATGTTTCTGCATCATGTCTTCAATATTGCTATCCATAACTTTCTCACAATTCATATGTAAATATAAAGGAATGGAATATCCACACAGGAGAGAGAATCTCTCCGACACTACCTTGGTGCAAGTGATGTTGTCATAGCAAAGAGGATATTGGCCACCTGTTCTTTGCTTGCCCTAAATCCCTTCGATTATGGAGGGTCCATGGTCAGTCTCTGGGACTCCAAGAACATATCACTTGGAAGCAAGCCCTTATTGGTGAAGCAATCGGTTGCCCTACGGTGTTGTGGAATGCGATCAGAAAGAGATCCTTTGGAAGATTTGGCAGGAAAGATGCGCTCACAACTTTGGCAATAGCCCCCCAAGGAGTGGTCGCTCGAGAAGTCCCTATTCATTCTCGGCAAAAGAATTGCTAACTATAACAAACCCCCTCCCCCCCTTCAAGCATCACAAAGAGCTACAGTATGTCAAAAATAAGCTTAAAACCAAGTGGGCACCACACGATGGGGATGCGAGGTCTATCAACCTCCCTTATAACTTCATGTAAGCGTTGCAAGGTCTTCCATGAAGGCTCGGAAAGAAAATTAGACTTCAAAGACATTTCAGTTGGAAGCAAGCTCTATTGGGGGAGGTGATTGGTTACTTCACATCTCTCTGGAACGCCATCAGAGGGAAGGTCCTATGGAAGATCTGGCGGGAATTTACAACTTTGGTGACTCCCCCAAAGAGTGGTCGATTGAGAAATCACTGCTCCTCCTTGGAAAAGGGATTGGTAATTGTAAGAAACCCGCTTTAGGCATCATCAAGTGCTCCTTTCGATCAACAACAAGCTTAAACCCATGTGGGCCCCGTATGCGAGTGATTTACCTCTGTGTAATGCCGTCTAGACTTTGTAAAAGCTATCCCCACTTTGTGGGATTCGGGGGATCCTGTGGGCACTAGTCCCCTTCTCTTGGACCTTTCTTTTAATTAATTCAAGTCTGGGAGAGTAGGCTAAGGCCGAGCTTCCTTTATTTAAAAAAGAAAAATCCTTAAAACTCATGACCTTTGATAGAGACTGTTAGTCGAGGGCTCTTATAATCTGTGAGGGGTGCTTCCCCTAGGATTTTATCTTTATGCTGAACAATAGTCTTTGCCACTAAACTTGTTGTGGAAGACTCATCAATTATCTGCAGAAGTTCTAACCTGAATTTCCCATCCATCTTTATTAAATAAAAAATACTAACCTCTTTTTTCATGGACTTGAGTAGTCTTGAAGCTTTAGATTCTTTAAGAGCATTGGTTCCAATTGACTTATCAAATGCCTCATGAGCCTTGCTGAATGCATGTCCAATCGCATCAGTGGTACCTATGAGATTTTCTTTCTGCCTCGTATCTGCACATGTGTTGGCTTCTTCATCAGATGTCTCTTTGTCTTTGTTCAGCCCATTAATCCTTGATTCTTGACCTATGTCCCATTGAGCCTTCCCCTTGCTTCTTGTCTGCACTGTAAAAGATTCAATTTCTTCTAGTTGCACCACTCCGGGAGATGGTGATGGCACATTTACTTGTTCCAAAACTTCTTCTTTGCTCACAGCAATCATTTGAATGTGTGGCCCAGATGAAGATGCCTGGTTCTTAGGACAACAAAGGGTATAATGGTCCCTAGCCTTTGGGCAATTCCTACAAGGGGGGGCATTTTCTAGTACAGTACACCTACTTTGGTAATGCCCATATTCTTCACATCTGAAACAGATAATTGGACTCCTTGGCGCATTTCAAAAGTTATCTCTGTGTCTAGGTTTGTAATTGTTATCTTGATTAGGTGCAACCGCCATCACATTAGCTAGTGGTTGGGCTCCTCCTTGTGTCTAATATGTTGTTGCAGGCATACCTCTTGGGTGACATTCTTGGGCCTCATGGAAAGCTTTCCTTCATAGTTGGCAAGTTACACTTAGAAGCGGACACTCACTTACCACATGACCCTGCTTGCTACACATGGTGCATCATAGTCCATTTTTTATGCCACCCCCCTTGAGGTCCTGTAATTCCTGTCGAAGTTGAGCTATTTCTTCTGCTTGGGATTCCTCTTCCTTTTGTAGTTTGAGGGCCTCGATTTCTCGCCTTAACAAGGTTACTGCATTTTATTCTTCCTTTTGAGGTTTACTTCTTTTTAAGTTCTCCAGTTCTTTCCTTAATTGAATCACTAGATCCTCAATTTCTGCAAAATAGGGTAGTTGAGAAGAACTTGCTCCATTCATGTAGTTGTATTGATGAACTCTTCTATGGAGGCTATTGGAAACACTAATTCCTTAATTTTACATTGTGTAGTCACTCGAAGTGGTTTAGCTAACCATTTCTTAATAAAGAAATCATGTGGAGAATATGGCAACTTAGACATTAGTGCCTTGGCCCTAGTTACAAACTCTTGAAACATTTCACCTGGACCTAGTCTCAAGTTTTCTAGCTCCTCTATGATTATCTCTGTAGTCTTCCCATGTTGGAATTGAATTTTGAATGCCTCTTTCATTAAATCCCAAGTGTTGAAATGGTTTTCAGAAAACTGACTGAACCATTTATCTGTTAACGCTTCTAATTGGGCAGGAAAGAGTATAAAAAAGGCATCCTCTCTTCCCATCAAACCTCTTCTTTTGCATAATGCTAAGAATCTCCTAATGTGCTTGTGCAGATCTTCCTAAGCTAAGCCTTTGAAAGAAGGAGATTTTATATTTAATCTAGAAAGTAGAGTCTCCAAATCTACCTGACGTGACATGCTCTTTACTGACGATGTTGACGATAATGGATTGGGGGATCTCGTAGCAGCCTTCCTTCTTGTTGCTTTGCAATGATCCTCAATGTTTGAGACCACGTTGTGGTCATGAGTTGTTCATAATCCTCTTAGGATGAGATAATTAATAAGAAGATTTACCTCTTAACCCAATGAAGTAGTATTGTAGCACTGTTGACACTTGCATAATGCTTTTCCCACACTGTAATATTGCTCCTCCCATGCTCAAGCCTCCTTAGGTCTCACCAGGCATGCCAAATTTTGTTGGGGGATTCTTGTGCAAAAAGGGTTTTGAGGGTTTGTAGGAGAAGGGGGAAAGATAAGAAGAAAGATATAGACACTAGAAGCTTCTGTAGACTAATTATAAGGAGAAAAGTACAATGGTGATGTACAATACAACCCAAATGCTCTCTTTGTGAAATCCCAAAGTGTTCACAATCAACAAAATTACAAAATACCCAAGGTTCTTGCTGCAACCAACCTTGTGCCAAACCTCCACCTTCTCCAAGCTTGTACTTGTGCATGCCTTGCACAGCTTCAATGGTAGCTTGTGACCTTTGGTTGCATGGCTTAGCACTTCTCTTCACGCTTCTAAGTCACTATCCTTGCATACCTTGCACTTCACTTCTCTGTGTCGTGCACACTCTCTCTGAATGAATGATGTTTCTCCTCTCTCTCTTGCTCTAGCATAGGCTAGGCTCACCTTGATTAGTCCTCCTCTTTCCAAGTGTGGCCTCCTAGGAGTATGCATGAATTGACTCCGAACACTTACACTATAGCAGATGTCTACCCTAGTGAGTGTTGCATAATTGAAACTACCCACCAAGGTTTGATTAGCTCACCTTCAAGAGCACAACATTAAATTTAACTACATGAGTGTACTTAGAACCTTATCATTATCCATCTTGAACTTGGCTAGAATGTTCTTAATATATTTCTTTTGAGTGAGATACATACCCTTATCTATATACACAACTTTCAATCCAAGGAAGTATGTGAGTTTCCCTAGCTCAATGATCTTGAATTATTCCTCCATCTGTTGATTAATCCTCCTAATAACTTCAACGTCATTACCTATGTGTATTATATCATTGACATATACACAAAGATATATGACTTCTTGATGAGTCCTCTTGATGAAACGTGAAGGATCTTCTCTACTAAGAATCACACCCTTATTAGGAGCATATAGTATATAACCTTTTTTATTAAGATCATAGCCTATAAAGATACACCTATCTACCATAGGGTCTAGTTTATCTCGGACTTGAGATGGTATATGTGCATAAGCGATGCACCCAAATATCTTGCAATGATCCAAGCTTGGTGTGCTTCCAATCCAAGCTT
Organism: Ceratopteris richardii; assembly: GCA_020310875.1. Lineage (NCBI taxonomy): Eukaryota > Viridiplantae > Streptophyta > Polypodiopsida > Polypodiales > Pteridaceae > Ceratopteris > Ceratopteris richardii. The sequence continues at coordinate 32,002,831 of CM035410.1, forward strand.
CATAAGGGGTCATACCATCCAAGTATTTGAGAGTAATCTATTTATCAAATGTGTGGTAGTGGACACTACCTCTGCTCGTAAATAATTTAATAGCTTCTTCTCATTTAGCATGGACCTTGCTACCTCAACAATGGTCCCATTCCTCCTCTCTATTACCCCATTATGTTCAAGTGTGCACTCGATAGTAATTTCTCTTTTGATTCTTCTATCTTTCAAGTAGGGATCAGATTCATGGGAGGTGTATTCCCCCCTCCATCAAACCCTAGTATTTTTAGGGTTTTATCTATTTGATTCTCCATGAGCTAATTACTTTTTAAAACATGAAAACACCATCCTTAAACGTACAAAATAGTCCATTTGATATAATTATCTATAAATGACTCATAATACCTTGATCCTGAGATTGATGGTTCTTTACTTGGTCCCCAAACATTTGTGTAGACAAGTTCTGGAAGGTCTGCATGTATGTATCCTTTCTTGGTGAAAAGTTTCCTATGCGATTTTTCAAATTGATATGCACCACACTCGCATATTGTGTGTTGCTTTGAGATATTGGGTGGTTCAAGCACACTTTTATATCTACTAATTTTTTTGAGGGCTATTTCTCTAATGTGAGGTAACCTCTTATGCTAAACCTCTAGCTCTGAGAAGTTTTGGGTGTCATAATTGAATAAGGAAATATTCTTGGTGTATTGGAGATCAAATGTGAACAATCTACCTATTTGTATCCGTTTTCTATCTTCTTGAAACCTTGAAATGGATCCTCTATATAGACTCCATGACTCTTTGCAGGATAAAGGTATCAAGAGAGAGGTCACTACTAGGTAATCTCCTCAACATTGTGAAGAGATGGATAGGTATGTGCTTGAAGATGAAGAGGTGTTGCAAAATCCTTGATCTACACCAGCCAAATGAACTCCAGGAGTATATGGTGGGCCCTTTTAGCTTGCCAATGGATGTATTAGACACCCTATGTACCTTGGAAGATCACTCTCAAAAAGATAGATCAAAACAGATAAGTTGGAGTTAGCTCAGAGGTGAAAACTTGCTATTCTTGGTTCATACACCTGTCCAGTGTTTTACATAATTCTCTGAGCACAGCAGCAATTAGCTCAATTCCTCTTGGGGAAGTCTAGGCAACTTAAAGAGCTAACTTTCAAGAGTAATCTCATCAAAATAATGAACCACACACTGAGAATGAGTTTTAACAAGTGATGACATCATCCCGATTTTCACGGGCTGCTACAGAAATAGACCAGTGAGCAGAAAAATCAACATAACTCAAAATGTAGGAATCCAATGATTATGCAAATTTGTATGGTTATACTAGACAGTAAGCGGAATCCAATAAGCTTTAAATCACTGAATTTGGATAAGTAACCACTGAGAAATGGCTCTGACACGATGAGTGAAAAAGTCGGGTACCTGACAGAGAAGTGAAGATGAACAGACCCTGTTGACTTCAAATGAACATAACTGAAGATTGCAACATCCAAATGACATGAAAATTTGTGAGCATATAGTAGAATTATAGACCTAACTTTACCAAGTTAAATCACTGAAAATGATGCACCAAGCTCAGAGAAAACATCTCTGCAAGCTGACTGAGAAAACTGAGAGTAATGGCAGTGAGTAGTACACTTCACAAGAACATGGAAAGATGAACTCAAATAATCATGAAAATGAAAGTATATTGCTTGTACAATACAATGACTTACTGATACATATGTGTGCCTTGTAATCACACCTTGATATGGCATAAAGCTCAGCTCTTGGAGGTCTTCACATAGGTCTCTCTAACCATGACTAAAACTGCCATCTATTTATAGTTGAGTTTGGGAGGCTAACTTCCCTCAATCACTCTCCAATCAATCAATGATTGATTTGATTCTCTACCTACCACAAATCACGAATTCGTGGCTCCTCTTTCCATTCTTGATCAAGTGGACTCAACCACTTAAGATTCTCTTACTTTTACATTAAGTAAACTCTTCAAAAGTTACAAGAGGTAGTTCACAAGTGAACTTTACATAGTCTTCTTTTTAAAGCTTCTTCTAAGACTTTTTGAGACTCAAGCCAATACTTAGGCTTGTCATAGACTTGCTCCAACAGCTCCCCCTCAAGCCAAGTATGCTTGAGGTCTTCAATCTTCCAAGATTACCTTCAAACCAATCATAGCCTTGAATTTGCAAAGCTTTGTACCATCCAATGCTTTGGTTAGAATATCTGCACATTGTTGATGAGTGGACACATATGATATTTGAATCTCTTTGCTTAGAACCTTCTCTCGTACATAGTGATAATGAACTTCAATATGTTTAGTCCTTGCATGAAAAATAGGATTAGCAGCCAAGTGAATAGAACTCTTATTGTCACCAAAAATAGTTGGAGTTCCAAACTCCAATCCAAGATCTTTGAATAATGTCTTCATCCACATAGCTTCTTGTGTAGCTATAGCAAGACCTCTATATTCAGCTTCAGTAGAAGAGAGAGCAACTGTGGGTTGCTTCTTGGATGACCATGAAATAAGCTTTGAACCTGCAAAGGTAAGATAACCTGAAGTGCTCCTTCTATCTTCCTTGGAGCCAGCCCAATCTGCATCAGAAAATAGCTTCAAAACTAAATCAGATACATAAGGATAATAAAGTCCTTCATTTATGGTTCCTTTGAGATACTTGAGAATCCTTTTGGCAGCATCCATATGTGGTTTCCTTGGTGTGTGCATAAATTGGCTTAGCACACTCACACTGTAACATATATCTACTCTTGTCAATGTGGCATAGTTGAGACTACCCACTAGACTTTGATATGATGTGATGTCCTCTATGAGTTCACCTTCATGTGAGCTCAATTTGTGATTGACCTCCATTGGAGTACCTGCAATCTTACAATCTTGCATCTTGAATTTTGCCAACATGTCCTTAATGTACTTTCTTTGAGTGAGAAACAAACCATGATCTTTGTAGACAACTTCCAAACCTAGGAAGTAGGTAAGTGAACCCAAATCACTTATCTTGAACTCTTCTCTCATCTGATCTTTGATCTTCTTCATACCATCTGCATCATTTCCTGTCAATATAATATCATCTACATATACACATAGGTAGATGACCTCGGAATTACTCTTTTTAATAAAGAGTGAAGGATCTGCCTTGCTTGGTTGAAAGCCTTTGTCCTGCAAGAATGAAACAAGCCTGAAATTCCAAGCTCTTGGAGCTTTCTTGAGACCATACAATGCTTTGTTAAGTTTACACACATAATCAGGATAAACTTGATTCTCAAAACCAGGTGGTTGTGCCATATATACCTCTTCTGTTATCCAACCATTCAAGAATGCATTCTTTACATCTAGTTGAAGTATCTTCCAATTCTTGGAAGAGGCAATACTAAGCAAAACCCTAATAGTAGGCATCTTTGCCACAAGAGAGAAGGTCTCCTCATAATCAATTCCCTGAGTTTGTGCAAAGCCTTTTGCTACAAGCCTTGCCTTATACCTGTTAATGGAACCATCAAAATTCTTCTTGAGTTTATAGACCCATCTTGAGCCTATTACCTTCATGGATGAAGTCTTGGGCACCAAATCCCAAGTGTTGTTTTCCTCAAGTGCTTCAATCTCTTCCTTCATTGCATGCTTCCATTCTGATTTCGCTTTGGCCTCTTCAAATGATGATGGCTCCTCTTGGTTTATATCCTGTGCTATGTAGATAGAATGTTTAGTTACTAATGAGGTGTCAAACCCATACCTTTCTGGTTTTTTCTTTTCCCTCATAGATCTTCTTAGGCCATGATGTGATGATTTTGCCTCATGTCCAAGTTCCTGCAATTTTGCTTTACCTTTAGACTTCCATGCTTTGACCTTTTCCATGTGAGATTCTTCATCATCCTACGAGGTGTCTTGTTCTTCAATCTTTGATTGTTCTCTACCAAGCTTTGGAAAATCTTCTTCAAGATCATGTTGTAAATTGACCTTCCTGCATGAATCTTCATACCATGAATTGTTCTCATCAAAAACTACATCTCTTCTTACCAAGAATCCTTTGTTGGTAGGGTTGTATAACCTGTAGCCCTTTTGATTGTTGTCATATCCAATAAATACACACCTTTCTGCCTTTGGATCCATCTTGCCTCTAACCTGTGAAGGAACATGAGCAAAAGCAATACATCCAAAAATTTTACAATGATCTAAGCTTGGTCTTCTTCCATTCCAAGCCTCATATGGAGTCATCCCATCAAGGGATTTTGAAGGCAACCTGTTAATCAAGTAAGTGGCTGTAGATACAGCCTCGGCCCATAAGTAATTAGGTAAATGCTTTTCATTTAACATAGACCTTGCAGCTTCAACAATTGTCCTATTCCTCCTTTCTGCCACTCCATTTTGCTCAGGAGTGTACCTTGTAGTTACCTCTCTTTTGATTCCTCTTTCTTGAAGAAAAGAATCAAAATCATAGGAGAAGTATTCTCCCCCTCCATCTGACCTTAGCCTTTTTAGTGATTTACCTGTTTGATTCTCCACAAGAGCCAAATATCTTTTGAAACATGAAAAAACTTCATCTTTGTGTTTCATAAAGAATAGGATAGTCCATCTGCTGCAATCATCAATAAAGGAAACATAATACCTTGATCCAGATATTGAAGCTTCCTTGCTAGGTCCCCATACATCTGTATGAACCAACTCCAAGAGATCTCCATGCATATAACCTTTCTTCATGAATGGTAACCTGTGAGACTTTCCAAATTGACATGCACTACACTTATAAATCATATGTTGTTTTGACAAATTAGGAAGTCCAAGTACACTTTGGTCCCTGCAGATTTGCTTTAATGACCTTTCACCAATATGTGCTAACCTTTTGTGCCATACTTCCAATTCTGTGAGTGTCTGACTACCATAATTAAAGAGAGCAATGTTTCTAGTGTCCTGTAATTCAAATGTGAACAATCTACCTGTCTTTTCACCTTTTGCAATTCTTCTGAATCCTTGACTTGGATCTTCAACAAATGCTCCTGCTTTTGTGAACCTGACTTGCAACCTTTTCTCTACTATCTGCCCAACACTTATCAAATTCTTTGTAATGGTAGGGACATAGAGTACCTTACTGAGTAGGTTGATGTTTCCATCAGGTGCTTTGACATTGCCTATTTTCTCCACAGGATGTTTTGTATCATCTCCTGTTTGTACCTCATGCTTATTCCTTGGATCTTCTAAATCTGATAGGAGTGCCACATTTCCTGCCACATGATTTGAACAACCTGAATCTATGTAGAAAACATGCTCATCAGATTTACCTTGTGGCATAGCCATGTTCATGATCAATAATGAATCCTCTTTGTTTGAGTCTTCTGTGTAGTTATTGTAGTCTCTCCTTCCTTTGCAGCCTCCTTGATAGTTTGAATGATTATAGTTGTTGTAGTTGCCATGGTAGTTGTTGAACCTTCCTCTTGAGTAGCCATAACTTCCTCTATTGTATCCTCTGCCTCTTTGATTCCTGGAATTCCTAAAGCAATTTTCAGTTGTATGATTAGTTAATCCACAAATAGAACATGAGTTGGAGTCTTGGGATCTCCCCCTGCCTTGTCTACCTCCTCTTCCTCTACCTCTGCCATGTCTTCCTCTACCTGCATAGTTAGCTTGATATGTACCTGCTTCATCATCCATTTTCTTTGCCTTTCCTTTGTTATCTTTAGACTTGCTTTTATCTGTGTATAAAGCTGAAGATTGATTACCTTTAGAGCTTTCTCCATTTTTGATAAGCTTTGGCTCTTGAGTAAGTAGTTGTCCAATGAGTGTGTTGAAATCAGGTACATGCATGTCCATGTACAAATCCATAGCTGTGGTGAATGCTTCCCACTTGTCATCTGCCTTCAAGCCATTGATGACCTGCCTTACAATTTGCTCTTCATCTATTACCTCTCCAATGCTTCCCAACTGATCCGCTATGTCCTTGAGCTTTGTGACAAAATCAGTCACATTTTGTTTGGGAGCCTTCTTGAGGGTTGTGAAATCCAACCATAGTTGATGCTTCCTAGCTTTGGTACTTGAAGAAAAGAAAGCTTCAAGTGCATCCCACACTTCCTGAGATGTCTTACAACTTCTAATGTGAGGCAACAAAAAATCTGAGATAGAGTTGAGGAGATAAGACCTTGCAAGTGCATCCTTGGAGCACCATGTGCTCAATCTTTCTTGCTCTTCTTGTGTTGGTTGACTTTTGTTCCTGAAACTTGGCATAACTTCATCTCCAGCCACATAACCATATAAACTTCTACCTTGGAGATAGGCTTCCATTCTTAATGACCAAGCTGAGTAGTTACCTCTATCTAATTTGTCAATTGATGAAGGAAATCCATCTGCCATGTTGTCCAACCTTGCTCTGATACCACTGTGAAGAGATGGATAGGTATGTGCTTGAAGATGAAGAGGTGTTGCAAAATCCTTAATCTACACCAGCCAAATGAACTCCAGGAGTATATGGTGGGCCCTTTTAGCTTGCCAATGGATGTATTAGACACCCTATGTACCTTGGAAGATCACTCTCAAAAAGATAGATCAAAATAGATAAGTTGGAGTTAGCTCAGAGGTGAAAACTTGCTATTCTTGGTTCATACACCTGTCCAGTGTTTTACATAATTCTCTGAGCACAGCAGCAATTAGCTCAATTCCTCTTGGGGAAGTCTAGGCAACTTAAAGAGCTAACTTTCAAGAGTAATCTCATCAAAAATAATGAACCACACACTGAGAATGAGTTTTAACAAGTGATGACATCATCCCGATTTTCATGGGCTGCTACAGAAATAGACCAGTGAGCAGAAAAATCAACATAACTCAAAATGTAGGAATCCAATGATTATGAAACTTTGTATGGTTATACTAGACAGTAAGCTGAATCCAACAAGCTTTACATCACTGAATTTGGATAAGTAACCACTGAGAAATGGCTCTGACAAGATGAGTGAAAAAGTCGGGTACCTGACAGAGAAGTGAAGATGAACAGACCCTGTTGACTTCAAATGAACATAACTGAAGATTGCAACATCCAAATGACATGAGAATTTGTGAGCATATAGTAGACTTATAGAGCTAACGTTACCAAGTTAAATCACTGAAAATGAGGGACCAAGATTAGAGAAAACATCTCTGCAAGCTGACTGAGAAAACTGAGAGTAATGGCAGTGAGTAGTACACTTCACAAGAACATGGAAAGATGAACTCAAATAATCATGAAAATGAAAGTATATTGCTTGTACAATACAATGACTTACTGATACATATGTGTGCCTTGTAATCACACCTTGATATGGCATAAAGCTCAGCTCTTGGAGGTCTTCACATAGGTCTCTCTAACCACGACTAAAACTGCCATCTATTTATAGTTGAGTTTGGGAGGCTAACTTCCCTCAATCACTCTCCAATCAATCAATGATTGATTTGATTCTCTACCTACCACAAATCACAAATTCGTGGCTCCTCTTTCCATTCTTGATCAAGTGGACTCAACCACTTAAGATTCTCTTACTTTTACATTAAGTAAACTCTTCAAAAGTTACAAGAGGTAGTTCACAAGTGAACTTTACATAGTCTTCTTTTTAAAGCTTCTTCTAAGACTTTGTGAGACTCAAGCCAATACTTAGGCTTGTCATAGACTTGCTCCAACAAACATGATGGTGTTTCTAAAAGATGGAACAAATCCCTAATTGGGATAGCTAGGACTATGCTTGAAGAAAAGAAGCTACCACACTAGCTATGTGCAAAAGCAACATCTACTATAGTATATCTTGTCAATAGACTACCAAAATCACTCCAAGGGGGACTCCCTATGAATCTTGGAATGGAAAAAAATCCAAGTCTAGGTCATTGCAAAGTCTTTGGTTGTTTAGCGTATCTACATATGCCTTCAGAAATTAGAGGGAAATGGGATGAGAGAGCAACCAAGGCTGCATTCATTGGATATGACTCAACACAAATGGGCTACCAATTTGATGACCCAACCAAAATTCACTACAAGGAAGGATTTTGTATTTCAAGAACGCATGTCATGGTATGAAGAAGACAAGCAAAAGGTAAATCTACCCTATTATCTTGATATATATTTTCTTCCATCAGAAAATAAGCATAATGCACAAGTGCGTGACTCTACAAGTGATTAGAAGATGAAAAACATGAGAAAGAAAGATATTATGAGTTTTGAAAATCAAGAGGCAGTGCCGAATTGTAGTAATGTGGAGAATGCTTCAAGCATACTCCAAGAATATCAATAAGGGAAAGAAGAAAACTTGAAAGGTATGGTTTTGATTCTAGATTTTTAACCAGACATACCATATAAAGATTCTTTTCAGAAGAACCCTCAACTTATGAAGAAGCCAAAGGTAACCATAATTGAGATAAATCCATGAAAGAGGAAATTGAAGCTCTAAAGAGATGGACACATGGGAGTTGGTTAGCATGCAATCCAACATAAAGCTAATGGGTGTATAAATTGAAAAGGAATTTAGATGGCTCTATTTGGAGGTATAAAGCCACATTGGTTGCTAAGGGGTGTTCAAAACCATAGAGCATGGACTATGAAAAAACTATCTCACATGTGGCCAAGATGACCACCATTAGAATGTTTCTTAGTTGGAGGCTACTTCAACTTGATGTGAAAAATGATTTTCTCAATGGATTGATCATTGAGGAGGTACATATGTCACAATCCCTAGGATATGAAGACCCTAATTCTTCTAATTATGTATGCAAGATTAAGAAAGGATTGTATGCTCTAAAACAAGATCTTAGAGCTTGGAAAAAGAAATTTGTCACATACTTGTAGGATCAAGGTTTCAATTATGACAAGAGATCCTATGATTCAGATAGAAAGAATCAAGAAACACATGTAGGTGGAATTCAAGATCAGTGATCTTGGAGAACTTACATTCTTCCTAGGGGTGCAGGTTATAAATACAGATCAAGGGATGTACTTGACTCAAAGAAGGTATATTCAAGATCCACTTTTGAACTTCAAAATGCATAATGCCAAGCCTAAAGGAACTTCTATGCAGATGAATCATAAATGTAGTGTTTATGAAGGATAACACATGGAAGATGTAAATGAACATCGAATCCTTCCGGGTACTCCAGTGTATGTTACAGATATAAGGGCAAATATATCGTATAATGTTAAAGTGTTAAGTCAATTTATGCACTATCCAAGAAAGCCACATACGGATGCAACTAAAATAGTGCTCAAATACCTTAAAGGCACCGTCCATGAAGGTATATTCTACTCTTATACATCTATTTTTTATCTGAGATTATATTTAGAAACATATTCGGTAGGTTCTATGGATAAAAAGAGAAGTAATTCAAGATTTCTAGCATTTGCATGATCAAAACTTCTTGGAGTTCTAATTAGTAACCCACAAGCCACACTATATCTGAGTACCCAAGCTTGTCAATAGCCACATAGGAAGCCATATGGTTGAAGGAGTTATATAAAGATTTGGTACTTGTGAGCTCAAAACCTCACATTTTTGGAGACAATATAACCTCAATCCATCTTGCAACAAACCCTACATATCATGCAAGAACCAAACATATAGAGATTCATTACCATTTTTCTAGAGAGAAACTCTTATCAAAAGATATCTTCACCCCCAAGGCAGGATGAGTGCTTGTGGATCCTATCCTCAAGGATGTGGACATGTTGTTCAAGTATTATCAAGCTTTTGTTTCTTCGAACCTATTTATGAGAATCTGAGATAGAGTTGAATGGACAGTGGGGCCGATACCACTTCTTTACATGAGAATTTGAAAAGCTTCAGAATAGCGAAGGATTACAATCGGTCTAGAGGAAGGCCGCATTGGACAACTATTTCTGTGCTCAATTACCTAAGCCAGACTTCTTGAGGTGTTCATATTTAGTTAGCACACTCAATCCTAGCAGAGATAAAAAAGGGACAAGCACCTTTGTGCTTCCACCTCTTACACGAGGGAATGAAGTTAAGCATTTCAAATTAACCAACAATTTGGTGAGAGAAGCTCTAGACATGAGGGGCATGCACATCCCTACTGAGAAGGAAACAATGATCCCTGAGAACATGAAGAACAGGAACCTCACTAAGCTGAAGGACATGGTGGTACTGACCCCTACTATTGCCATCCACCTCCAAATGTGCATGCAACATTTTGCATTCCAAACCCAAGAGAGATTTACAATGCTGCCCAAGAAGATCTATTTTAGCTTATATTTGGCAGACATGTTGAACCTTACGATCAACATGCCACATTGGATAATCCACCAGATCCATCTTGCACATGAGCGTTGGTACAAGAAACAAAATTCAGTACTATATGGATGTTGTGCACTTACTAGAATTGTGTATCGGTGCCTTGCATATGAGGTGCCAATCCAAAGGGCACTCATTTGGTCTAGGGCACACGAATTTCGAGGAGGGAGGATTAGGAAGTAATTCTCAACCATGGATTTTCAAGCAAATGATTAGCCCACCATAGTCCTAGATGGTAGATCATGAGTTCAATTCCCACAAACATCTTGGTATTCATGAATCAACCCCTCATGTTTGACCCTATTGTCTAAGAGTGTAAGCCCAGTACATCAAGGGAAGTTAGTGATGAGGATATTGAATCCACCATCGTGGAACCCTTGTCTGCTTTAGAAGAACAATAACTTTATTTGATAGATTCTAGGACTCAAGAACAAGAAGTAAGTAAACCTAAGGATAAGATGAATACATAGGTAGACATTAAGAATGCTAAGAAGAAAAGAAAGAAGAAATTAACCACACAAGACGATGAAGATTCTTTGTTTGAGGTGCTAGATAATTTGAAGAAATATGAGTTAGAGGATAGGAAAATCATGATCAGAATGCCTAAATGAGAAGCTCTCACAATAGAAGCCTTTGATAATAAGGAATGGACTAAGAAGATAATAGTAACGATAGAAGATAACGAAGAGAGTTGTACTTACATAGGACATGATTTGAGTGAAGAGGAATAACCTGAGTTGATAGAATTGTTGAGAGAGTATAGAGACGTCTTTGCTTGGAACTATAAGGATCTAAAAGGAGTGGATCTCAATATCAATTCTCATAGGATCCCAATGACTTTAGAGGACAATCCAACAAAGCAAAGGACTTACACATATAATGATAATAATGTAGCCAATATAAAAGAAGAAATCGATCATTTGATAGAAGTAGGATTCATCTATGAAATTGAGCATACCTAATGGGTATCCCCCATTGTGGGAGTGCCTAGAAAGAATGCAAAATTGTGTGTGTCTACATTAACTTGAAGAAAGTTAATGCTACCACCATACAAGCTAGCTATCCACTTCATATCATTGAGCATCTATTAGAACCAGTAGTGGGAAAGGAAGTTTATAGCTTCATTGATGGATTCTTTGGTTACAATCAAGTAGCCATTGCCCTAGAAGATCACCCAGTAACTGTGGTAAAACGTCTGCTAGCAAAGTACTCTCCAAAGTTCATCATACTTTGATAAAAGTAATTGCTCATCACTTAGCTTGCTTCTGACTTCATCCGTTCTCCTCATAGTTCTCTGTCGATCATCAGAACAGTTGCAATCTGCTCCAGCTCCATCCTTCAACATCCAACTCTAGAAGCATCAAAATTCTCTTTCTATTTCTCCTCCATTGTTACTCTAGACCTCCAACTTGCATCCTCTGCTAGTTCCAACAGCGATGGTTGACAAATTCCTTCAGCTCTCCCATATGAGTCCTATGTTCAATATCATCTTTGAAAAAATACTCCAAAAGCTTAATGTTTCCTCCTCTTTCTTCAAGTAGAGACTACTCCTTCTAAATTTATAGTGCTTCTAAAGCTCTGGCTATGGAACGCCGTTTGTCTGCCTTCATTCCCTTCTTTTCTAAACTCACTATGGTGCTCCAAAAAAATCCTCCAATATTTTTCTTGATGATGTCTTTTAACCCCTGCATTTCTCTTGCCTTTTCACTATTAAAACTCTATACCAATTACTTCTATAACTTATTCGATAGTTAAGTCTAAGAAGAACATTTCCTTTCTTTTAATGAAAGCTTTTTCATCTTGTATCGTTGACTGCTTTGCCTGCTTTGCTTGCTTTTCTCTTCTTGGCCCTTCTGTTTGCTCTGATTCCTTATGTTGGCTCCCTTGTCGAAAGATGCCCTGACTAGTGCCAACAATCCCCCCTCTCTCGTGGCTATCGTCTCTAACAGACACTTGTTGATCTGTGCGTTTGACATAATATTCGACCTCATCTGTGGCCAAGTGATGTTATTTGAGCCTTAGTCCTCTTGCAAGACCTGTGAGTAAAGCATTGTTGGAACTGAAGGACTCACAAGGCAAGGAAGCTTACGGAGGGAGTCAGAGAGAAGAGAAGGCACAAGCAGATAGAGTAGTCAACGATGATCTGGCAAGTAGGCCAATATTTTTTCAGGACACTAAAGCATATCGAAGAGGTGGACACACAAGGAGAAGGAGCAAGTAGGGAGCTCGAAGATATGTATGTCAAATCGTTAGAAGAAATCCCTACAACAATAGTGATTTTCATCACTAAAAGCCATTGTAGATACCATTTCATATTTTTGTAGCTCCATTTTGTGCAAGCCAAGGAGTCCTTGAGCTTGAGGAGCATTCGAAGTAGCTACCTACCAATTTTCATAAATTTTAGACTTCGTTTGAGTCTTCAAATAGGCCCTAGAACCTAATTTTTAACTAGGCCGGACACTAGGTCTAGACACGGCCAAAACCTAGTCAAAAACTATAAATAGAGCTAGAGAGCTCATTTTTTAGGTTAGCTTGTAATTGATCTAAACTTGTATGAACACTTTTGAAGTAATCTAAAAGAACTCCATTGTCTCCCTCTTTTTCTTACCTTGAGTGCACGTGTGTATGTGTGTGCATATTAGTGTGCTTCTCACTCGCACTTGTGCCTTCACTTGCTCGAGGTCATCATACCATCCTCACGTCTTCCCGGATTGACATTAAAGGAGGTGCTACTCATCACTGAGCTACACCGAATTTTGGCACCGTTGCCGGGGATCGAGCTTTGAGGACGAGCGTGTGATGGTAAGACGTAGAATTGAGATGTTGGCGTTGTAGGTAATTTATTCACTCTTCTTATTTTTCTCTTTCTTACCTCACCACCATCATCACCATCATCATCCTCACCATATCTGATCTCCATCTCTATCATCGCGGAAATTTTCAGTTTTCGATCATATCACCTTCTCCACCTCATTTCCCTCATTCCACTTGTGAGAGAGAGCGAGAGAGCGATATTGTGTGCGTTGTATTTGCGTGTTTCTTGAGCTTTCTTGCAGGTACTTGCTGCATCATCATCTCCAGCACTCCACGCAGGTACGAAACATCACGAAACTGTCTCTCTGTCGCCGAAGTCTGTCGATCGCGATCGATAGAAAAAACGCCCATTTGGTAAAACAAACTGCACCACCATAATCTACATGATGATCACATGCTAAATCACTAAAAACAGTTAAAAAATTCCGAGTTCCTCTATCAATCGCGATTGATACAGTCGATCGCGACTGACACCCATGACCGACAACTTCTGTCGATCGCGACCGACAGAGACGACCGACTGACCCTGTCAAGCGTGATTGACACCATCGATCACGATTGACAGCCATGATCGATACCTCTGTCGGTCGCGATTGACACCGTCGATCGCGACTGACTGAATTTTGGCGATTGACTGAATTTTACGCGTTGCCACATGTCCATAGTGACGGACACAGCCCCGATCGATTGAATTTACGGTGGAAATCCCGGAACACGTGTCGATCGCGATTGACACCATTGATCGCGATTGACACTGTCGATCGCGATTGATGTGTTGATCGTGACCAACAGGCCCCAACGGACACCTCTGTCAATTGCGATTGACAGACCTGTCGATCGCGATTGATAGGCTTTTCGGCCAAAAAAAATTAGGGTTTTTAATACCAAGTTTTTAGGGAATTTTTGGCATACCTATCATTAGTGATTTGTGAGGTTCTTACAAGTGTGTCTTGAGAAAAATCCTGTGTATCAAATACCATACCTAGGGGGAACAAAACCAAGGGATCTCTAGAATTGTTTGCAATAAAGACAAGAAACATAATTGATATCCACATTACATTCATGAACGTGATCTGTCTGTCATTTGAAATTTAAGTCTTGAGCTAATTTTGGGACTTTCACAGGTCCATTGAAAGCAATTGAGAGCATCCAAGGCAAGGGTTTCTTTGCAGCTTGAGAAGCAGGTTCTTGAGCATCATCAAGCAAGGGATGAACAAGTAAGGTCGGAATAGTCTCAACACGCTCTGTCAATTCCTAGCTCAGGCTAAGTACGAATAGTGCTAGAAGTAAACCAGGGTGACGATAGGCAGTATTCAAGTTGAAGACTACCTAAAAACTCAAGTTCAAGCTAGAAACATAACCTCTGTACTGTCGATAACTTAAAGGAAAAGAACCTAACTTGGAACGATCAACCTAAAAGTACGAAAAACACTCAAATGCTCCTGACGATGTGATATCAGACAAGAGTATAAACACGATAATCAACATAAGAAGGAATCAAGCAATTGATACAAAAGAACTCGGCAACGAGGTTGTACTTTGGGCAAAAACTGGGTTACTTAAATAGGCATATGAACCTTAGATCAGGATGACATGTAGTAGGAGATAGATAAAGTCTTAGGTCTTCAGAGGCTAGCGTTAATCATATTGCTAGGTCTTGGGCCCAGCAGTTGAGCCACCACCCGCATTATCCTAGCTCTGAGACTAGTGAATCAGAGATGTCTCAAGGCATGGACAGACCCACATGAAGCTCAGGTGTGCCATATTTGTATAGGGTGGAAGGCCCCTACAAGACGCAGTTGGAATACCTTAGGACCAACCGATTAGGTGCTAGCATCTATGAGGACGGCCTAGGAAGATCCGTGGTCCAGATTAAAAACCGGGACCAATCCATTGGACTAGAACGCCTAGCTATCAAGTTTGAAAATGGAGCATACCTGGATAAAGAAGGAACCTTATACGTAGTCACCAGTCACCTGGAGAGGACAGATGAATTCGGGAATGTGATCCCTGAGACAGACATAGATGACCGAGAACACGGGAACGTAGGGGAAGAGCCAAGGACCCCTCGAGGGAAATCTGTTCTTACTCGAATCCTCAATCCTGAGTGGGTTCCCCAGGATAATAAGAGTATAGATCTGCTACTAAATCAAGAGACCGATGAAGCATTTTGGAGGTATAAATCAAATAGGCCAATTGATGTAGGGTCAATCCTGATCTATGAGTTCAAAGATCCTGATAGCCCAGGCAGAGTGACTTACTTAGATCACGCTTCAGAGAGGATCTTTGTGGTTACAGAACATGGTAGGCATGCTTATACTTGGAAGGGTGAATTCGTTTTCCCCCAACCAAGATCGAACGTGTCCTATGGTCACCCTGGAGCTGGAGCATCCCAAGCTCATGGTGCTCAAAGGGACAGAAGTAGAGATAGGCCAGAAGTAAGCTTTGCCAACCTAGGGGGCAGAGAAAGAACGAGAACAGAAACAAATAGAGTGGAACCTGAGGTACTTAGAGCTCCAAGGAATCAAAGAAATGTGGATGAGTTCCCTCTACCAAGGCCTAGAGAGCACACAAGGACGTTGAGACCAACTCAGCTAGTCAAGTCCATGAAGAACTACTTCGATGGCACTGGAGATCCATACGATCATGTGGCTGAATTTAGGCAAGTTTTGAGAGCTGAACAAGTTGAAGATCTGTTCACACAGTACAATGCCTTTGGTCTAACCCTTAGGAACACCGCCCTTACATGGTTTCAGCCACTAAACGAGAGGCAATTCAGGAGCATAGACCAACTTCTAGAGGCATTCATCATTGAATTCTCTAAAAGTGGCATAAGACATAACACTTCCTCGCTGATTCACAGCTTCAAGCAAACCCCTCAAGAAACCGTGAGACTTGCTGGAAGAAGATTTAGGCAATACCTAGAGAGATTCCCTGTCCCTGAGTTACCCACACCAGCTAAGCAAGTGGCTTTATTCTTGGATGGATTGCTAAGTACCAAATTGAGATCATATGTGTACTTGAAGGACCCTAGGACCATAGAAGAGTGTGTACACATGTGCATTGACATCGAGGATAACCTAGGGGAAGATCTAGAGCTTTCCAAAATCTACAAAGACTCAGATAGTGCCTCTAGCCTCTCTTCCTCGCAATCCACATCAATTGAGGAACTTGCAGAGAAAGTAGCTCAAAAATTAGGTGTCACTAGCAAACAGATCCCAAGATTTGCCCCTGTGAAAAGATGCTATACTTGTGGAGGTGACCATATGGCGAATGTATGTCCCATTATGGCTCAAGCCCAAGTAAATCCTAGTAGCTAGTACTGCACCATAGAACGAAGATACACAAATCACTCAGCACAAGACTGCCCATACAATAAGCAAGCGGTTAGGCATCCCTACCCTCAGCCATACCAACAAGGCAGATATCAGAGTCAATACCCACCCCAACAGTATACTAGGCCTCAACAAAATTATCAACCGCAATATCAGGCCCATTTGAGACCCCAGCCAGTGCGAGCGCAACAACCAACTGCTCCTACTAATGTGATTCCGGTAAAGTATGCTACTGCAGAAGAAAACCTGAATAGAGCTATAGTCCCAGTAACACCATTAATTTCAGAAAGTGATCCCAGTGACCATAGCATTGATTCTACGCATGTTGATAGTCCCCAGGCTTACTACATGCAGTCTCCCGAACATGGTGAGTCTTACTACAGTGAGGAACCGAGTGAACCTAACTGGGAGCCAGAGTATGCTAATGTCATGTACGCAAACCCCAACTCTAGACCTCAACCTAAGCAAGTAAGACCCCCATTTCCTAAAGGACCATGCTACAGATGTTAGGGAGATCATCTCATTCGTGATTGTCCTTTGCCTCCACCTACACAACCCTAGTCAGTGACGATCCAGGGCTATTGCCAGGAGTGTGGAAAGGAGCATCTCTTACGAGACTGCCCAAAGAATCCTAATAATATGCCGAAAATCACTCCTATCAATGTCGTTGGGTTAGTGGTAGACTCCACAGGAAGTGTGACTTCCACTACACCAGTGCAAGTGATTACTAGAGCCCAAGCCTTGCAGCAGAACCAAAGCGTAGGCCAGGAAAAGAGCCCAGATGTTAGTGAAACGGAGAGCATGACAAAGAAGAGGACTAGAGCTTGGAGAGATAGTCGTGAAAGAATGAAAAGGCAATGGGCAAGGAAAATGAGTGAACTTGAGGAAAGTCTAAGAGAAACGAGAGCCAGGATAACCGAACTCACATCTCAAACTCCCTCTCACACTACCCCACCTCCACCATTCCCAACTCCATCCGACCCGCCACCTTCCAACCCGCCTCACCTAATCCCACCACCCCCTAGAGTAGGATCAGTCCTAGCAGATCCCACTCCCGAGGACCTAAACATGATGCTTAAAGCATATCAGGCCAGAATCCAAGATGGGCCAAACGTAACTGATCATGGAAAGTGCTACCCTAGAGCAGAATTAGAGCTTGAACGAACTAAAATTTGTGCTAAGATGGTGGAGTTGGCTCAAACCATGTTTGAAGCCAGCCGCCTTTTTAACATATCTAGCTCAGCCAAGACGCAGCTGCACTTTGAAGGACTGTTAGAAAGAATAGAGAAGCTAATTGCACAATCGGAAAAGGAACCCGCCTCTCAACACAAGGACAAGGCAAGTGAAAGAGTAGGTCTTCCTGCCCAGGAAGCCTATGTGCCTAACTCTACGGAGCCAGACACATCATCTTCTATGAATCAGTTCACACCAGAATTCCTACGAGAGATTCAAGAAGACAAATGGGCTAAAGAGAGTGAAGTCCCTCCTCCCATTGAACTTGTGGATGATGCACACGATCAATTCCCCCAAGATATCCCATCCATTTATGAGGAGCAGGAAAGCACCCAATCTCAGGAAAGATTAGACTTTGAGTCTAACTCTCTGCAAGAATTACCCCACTTCACAGGCCCATGGGAAGCTAGGTCTACATGTATGAGAGCACCCACGGTCATGGTACGAAATGAGGACTCAGTCATACCTAGGAACACAGAGGTAGTGAAAAACACTAAAGCACAGTGCAACCTCACCTTAGAAGAGCTACTCAAAGTAAGGCCAGAGCTATGGAAACATGTAGCCAAACAAGTACCAGAGATAGCAAAACCTTGCTCCTAGGTAGGATCCTAGAGAACAGTGCCAGAAATACCATTGGACAAGATAGGAGACATGAGTGAGGGCGAAGAGGGAAACACATATATTCCTATCACCCATTAAGGATACACCACCAAGGCCATTTTAGACTCACGCGCAGGAGTTGCAATTGCTACCACTTCCCTATGGAAGCGTTGGGGCAAGCCAGCACTCAGACCCACGAGGATGAAATTGCAAATGGCTGACGGTCACATAGAGCAACCCTTAGGGCTGTTAGAAGGAATAACTCTCACCACATGTGGTGTTGAGTTCGAGCATACATTTGCTATATGTGATTTTAGCAAAAATCATGCCTATGAAATGATCCTTGGACGACCCTTTATGCGACAGTTGCAAGTAGTACAGGATTGGGGAACCAATTCCTTGTACCTACAACACTTAGGTGTTACGACCAAAGTGAATCTCAAAGATTACTCTCATAGAGATGTCCCTCCTATCCAATGGAATTCCCTCCATACAGCCAAAGATGATACGGAATCGGTGCATTCCATAGGATCAGGATCCTCATGGATGCATGAAGACACCCACTTATGGATGTGCAAAGTAGCAGTAGAAGAAGAGAAGAGAGAAGACGCCAGAGAGATAGGTGCAAAAGAAACACATAGATCAATTCAAGACCCAGCCCATGCACCTGTAGTCTTTCCTGACGAAGAATTTGAACCCCAACGGCTGGGCAGAAATCCTAGCAACAATGGATGTAGCCATCAATGAAGAACAATGGACACCTCACTGTGATGAAGATGGCTATGACATTTCAGTCTTCTCCATAGAGCCGATCATGGGAGAGGCAGTGTTAGAAGAGTGTGAACCTAGACCTAATGCATTTGAGGATGCAAGTGACTCCGATCTAGAGTCAATCATTATGGACCCATTCTTTTGCATCAGATGAAGAATACTTCTATGAAGTAGAATTTCAACCCCAGAGGCATGGAGAGATTACAAATGATGTAAGGCTAGCCACACATGTGACCCCGAAGGAAGAAGGAAAGAAAAGAAAGAAGAGAGAAGTCACACCAGAAGCTGAAGAATCTTTGTTTGAGGTCCCGGAAAATTTTAAGAAGTATGAGGTAGATGACAAGAGAGTCATGATCAGAATGCCTAAACGAGAGGCACAATCGGGGGAGGCCTATGATAACAAAGAAACTACCAAGAAAATAGTGGTAGCCATGGAAGAAGGGGAAGAGAGATGCACATACATAGGCCATGACCTGACGGAAGACGAAGAGCACGAATTGATAGCCTTGCTAAGAGAATACAGAGATGTATTCCCTTGGAGTTACAAGGATTTGAAAGGAGTGGACCCTGACATATGCTCACACACTATCCCCATGACCACAGATGCCAAACCTTCTAAGCAAAAGCCATACACATATAATGATAATTATGCTGCTAAGATCAAAGAGGAGATAGATAGACTCGTTGAAGCTGGATTCATCTATGAAATTGAGCACACTGAGTGGGTATCCCCCATCGTAGTGGTGCCCAAGAAAAATGGGAAGTTGCGTGTATGCATTAACTTAAAGAAGGTCAATGCAGCTACAATTCGAGATAACTATCCGCTTCCTATCACAGAGCATCTCTTAGAAAGAGTAGCAGGCAAGGAAGTGTACAGCTTCCTTGATGGATTCTCGGGCTACAATCAAGTAGCCATAGCTCTAGAAGATCAACACAAGACGGCTTTTGCCACTGAATGGGGCATTTTTGCCTTTAGAGTAATGCCATTTGGGCTTACCAATGCACCACCTACCTTCCAGAGGCTGATGTGCCATGTATTTAAAGAATTCCTGAGGAAGAACTTAGAAGTCTATGTTGATGATCTTTGTGCTCATTCCAACATTAGACAAACCCATATTCCTGAACTCAGACAAATCTTTGACAAATGTAGAGAATATCAAGTCTGCCTGAACCTAGAAAAGTGCGTTTTTATGGTCAGGCAAGGCAAGATTCTAGGACACATAGTGTCAAAGAATGGCATATCCACTGATGAAGAGAAAGTGAAAGCCATAGCCGAGTTACCTAGGCCAAAGAATGTCAAAGAAGTACAAGCTTTCATGGGGCATTGTGGTTACTACCGACGGTTTATACACATGTATGCCATCATAGCAAAGCCTCTATATGGACTTTTAACTAACTTTGAGTGGATTGATGAATGTGAGAATTCCTTCAAGGAGCTTAAATGGCGATTATGTTCAGCACCAATCTTGACCACACCAGATTGGAATAAGCCTTTTCATGTTATGTTGATGCATCCAATTATGCTATTGGGTGTGTACTAGCGCAGCCTACCAGTGAAGGTAATATGGATCTTCCAATTGCCTATGCTAGTAGACAGTTGAATGCATCTAAACGGAACTATATGACCACCGAACGAGAAGGACTAGGCATGGTATATGTAGTTAAAAAGTTTAGATATTATTTGCTTGCAAATAAGTTTAAACTTTTTACTGACCATCAGGCACTGCTATATCTCCTGAACAAACCATGCAATACAGGAAGATTAGTAAGATGGTTTCTCTTGCTAATGGAATATGATTTCGAGGTTGTGGTAAGGAAAGGGAAGACTCACTTGAGAGCAGATCATCTCTCTAGGCTCACTTCTGGAGAAGCCCCACAAGGAGTGTCAGATGAGCTTCCTGATGCTTACCTGTTTAATTTGGAAGTGGTGCCATAGTGGGCTAAGTCATTAGTGCCAGTATTGACGTACGGACCTAACCACCCAGTAATAAACACACAGGATAAAGAGGTAGTAAAAGCCCAAAAGTATCACATCATGGCAGGAAGTATGTACAAGCACACGGATCAAGGGATCTTGGCTTGTTGTGTGGAAGAGGATGAGTACACTAAATGGTTGCAATTAGCACATGTAGGTGCATTAGAGCAACACTACTCAAAGCAACGAACCCTATAGACACTAAGGAGACTCGGAGTGCATTGGCCGACTATGGAAGCTGATGTCCAAAAGTTGTGCAAGGAATGCCCAATCTGCTGCACTAAACCACCTGTGGAACATGCCACTCTCTATCAAGTGTCCATAGTGCCAGATTGGAGTGAACCACTAGTATCCTTCCTGAGAACGAAAACATTCCCCCAAGACATGACTTTGGCTAGGAAAAGGAGTTTCGAACAAGAAGCCCTAGATTACTCACTCATTGGTAATAATCTATACAAACGTGGTAAAGATGGTTACCTCAGACTATGCGCCCACGAGAGTGAATATCTCAAGATCTTGGAAACGGCTCATCAAGGTGTGGCAGGAGGACATTTTGGACCAGACCGAGTGATTAAAGCGATCCTATTTGCAGGCTTGTGGTGGCCTACCCTTCACATGGATGCACATACCTATGTGAAACGGTGTGATGTTTGCCAGAGAACTCAGTGTCCTATACGCAAAGATGAGATGCCACTGAAACCTATGATGGGTGGACGAGCATTCTCTAAGTGGGGAATAGACTTTGTAGGTCCTATTAATCCCCCAGCTAAGGGTTCTCATGCTGAATATATCATTGTGGCCACGGATTATCTAACCAAGTGGGTAGAAGTAAAAGCCACGACGAAGAACGATGCTCAAACAATAGCTAAGTTTTTATTTGAGAATGTGTTCACTAGATACGGGTTACCTATAGAGCTAGTGAGCGACAGAGACACTCACTTCTTGAATGAAGTTATTGAAAATATGCTCCAAGAATTCTTGGTAGTACATAAGAAGTCGGCCCCCTATCACCCTCAAGCTAATGGCCAGGCTGAGAGCACCAATAAGATCCTATGCAATGTACTGACGAAATTAGTGAACAATAAATGCTCTGATTGGGACAAACAGCTACACCACGCTGTTTGGGCATACCGAGTCGCCTACAAAACGGTACTCCAAGCCACCCCCTTTCAGATGGTATTTGGCCAAAATGCAGTGTTGCCATTGGACTTCTTTATACCTACATTGAAAATAGCACAAGAGCATGAATGGACAGGTCATGAACTCTCCTCTAGACTATTTGACCTTGAACGATTAGGAGAAACAAGACTGAGGGCGAGTGCAGGGATATATGCACCTAAGAAACGACAGAAGGCATACTTTGATGCCCACGTTAAGGATAAAGGTTTGAAGGCACGCGACCTAGTACTAGTATACACTTTGAAACAACATGCGAGGAAACTAGAGAAGAGAGGCTATGGGCCCATGATCATTAATAGAATCTCAACAAGTGGAGCAGTGCAACTAGCCACATTAGAAGGCGATATTCTCCCGAGCTACATAAGCGGATGCAGAGTCAAGTTATATCAGGAACCTCTCACGGAAGAGATGCTAAGTCGACTCAACACTGCTAAGAAACGCAAAGAAGAAGAAAAATGAATTCGCGAAGAAGCTCAAGCAGAAGCATTGGAACGCATCCGGAGAATGAAGTTGAGAAGACAGGGTAGAGAGCAACCTAGGATAGATGCATATGCAGATCAAGGATATCATGTGGCTATGTGTGAAGTTTTAGATATAAGCTCTCATAGGATAATTGATCGACGTCCTTTTATAACCTTAGAGATAGGACAAGGAAAGGGTGCAAGGACTGTAAGAGCCTTGATTGACTCAGGTGCAACCACTGGTGCTGTTAAATTTTCCTACTGTCAAAAGTTGAAATTAACTGTCAATCCTATAGAAGCATATCTCATAGTATTGGGAGGTGTGGAAACCCCTTGCATGGGCGAGGTGGAACTTCCCCTCTATATTCAAGATGAAGTAATGACAGTCAAAGTACTAGTGTGTCAAGATGAGGACCTCACTGAGCCTCTTGTCTTGGGGCAGGACTGGATCTATGATCATGCAGTCAACCTAAACCTAAGGAGTGGACTTCTTTAGGTATGGGTACATCATAGTCGAATTACCGTTGAATTGGAAAATGAGGCACTCAAGGAACTAGGTAAGGCACGAACTCGTGATCCTTCCAGCGGCGCACATGAAGTTGACAATGCTGTTCTTGTCCAAAACTGTATGATGCAGAAAGAGGATTGTCTCGACAATGGAGTCAAGGATACGACGGCACTCCCTTCTTTTCCAAAGGCCAGAGGGACGCAGAAACCAACGGCAGGTCAAATACAGAAGGAGCAGAGTACTACTTATACTGGAGGCCAAAAACACGTGTGATGCAGAATGTCTCAGCCGTTGAAACAAGTGTGGGTGCGAAAAGGCGAACACCCTGTTGCGACCATGCCAACCCCACGGCCAAAACCTCTTATTAGTAATCAACAACACGACACTAATAAGAAGTCTTTCATAAATTCTTCTGCGAAAGTGAAGTCTATTTGGGTACCCAAGAAGTCGATGAAGGCCTGCCCACAATCACGACAAATCTGGGTGCCTAAGGCTTGCTTGCGGGCTCAAATAGCTACACAGAGGCCACACCCGTTACAACGTGTTTCACTCACTCGAACATCAGATGCCCATTCTTATACATCACATGCGGACACATATGCTTCCATGAGCACAAGTAGAATCACTTGTAAATGGGTCCCTAAAAAGCCTCATTTTCAAGTAGATACCCCTATCAAACTCTTCAAAGTCTCCACAAAATCAAGATCAAAACCCATCCATTGCATTTGGCAACCTAAAACTTGTAATCAACCCCCGCACCCAGTTGTAAATCCATGCCCACCTACTAACTACATCACTCTCTCACTACATCATTCCACTTAGCTCCTAGGTCTACCAAATTCCTAACTACAAACACAAGCACCGAGCAATTAATAACCTACTAATCTCTCCCGAACCTCATGTTAATGTTGTAATGGGGACAAAAACGGTTCTATCTTGTCCTTTACAATGTTAACACATGTTTCTATATTCTCACAGAGTCAGGAGGCAAGAAGTAACATGGCAGATACGGCAGGAACTAGCTCCCAAGCAGGCACCAGCCCCCAAGTCGTGGACATTGAAAGCCTTCCCATTGAGGAGGAATTGACGGAACGTCCAGTGGCATTGAGGGCATTGCACGCCATACCGATTCAGAATCCTCCACAAGGGCACACAATGCCGGTCAGCAAAAATTCACATTGGTTTAGTGATGTGGCAGGACCTCTGGGTGAAGGCACCTACATGTGGGAGGGCGAGATAGAATTCAATGGGTGCTGGGGCAGGTATCACTTCTTCACCAGAGAATTTGAGAAACTTCAGAATAATGAAGGACTGAAACCTATATGGAAGAAGGCGAGACTCTACGATTACTTCAAATTCCAATTGCCAAGCCCGACTTTCTAAGGTGCTCATATTTGATTAGCACCCTCGCTCCGAGCAAAGACAAAAAGGGATACAACACCTTTGTCCTCCTATCTCTCACAAGGGGCAATGAGTTGAAGCGCTTGAGGTTGACTATCAATTTGGTAAGGGAAGCTCTAGACATGAAAGGTATGCACATTCCTACGGAGAAAGAGACTATGGTCCCCGACAATATGAAGAACAGGAATCTGACGAAATTAAAGGACATGGTGGCAATGACACCTACAATTTCCATTCACTTGCGAATGGTCATGCAGCATTTTGCATTTCCCGCTCAAGAGAGGTTCACAATGCCACCTAAGAAGATATGGTTTAGTCTATATTTGGCTGACACCTTTGATTTGACAATCAATATGCCCCACTAGATTATTGACCAAATCCACTTGGCTCATCAAAAGTGGTATAAAAAAACAAAATTCTGTACTGTATGGATGTTGTGCTCTCACGCGGATTGTGTATAGATGTTTGGCTTATGATGTGCCAGTTCAGAGGGCATTAATTTGGACCAGTGTGCAGGAATTTCAACGTAGACTATCAACCGCAGGACCGCCATCTAAGAAAATGAGAGGCGCAGTTCAGATGCCTTGTGCACAACCCCGCGCTGCGACACTGACACCTGAGACAACTCCATGACTTCCGAGGTGGGTACAACCCTTCACTATCAGATTACTAAGACACAGCACGGATGGAACGAATCTGGTGTTCCCACCTGTACCAAGCGACCTAGATTTTCCTCATGGATTCACATTAGAAGACCTAACTGATGAGGAGGTTGCCAGAATAATCAAAGTTGTTAACGCGGAAGTCCAGGCAGAGCAAACTAGTGGACAACAAACTACTACAGACCAACCCCATCCCAAACAACCAGATGTCGTCAATGTGGAGCTTTGCAAGTACTTGAGGGTGCCCCGGCTTATACGAAGGAATTGAAAAAGCTCTATGATACCATCAACAGGGTTCAAGAACAACATAGACTGTCCCTCGCAGCAAGAAAAGCTCTCATGAACCAGATCCTTGAGGAGGAAGGTGTAGACGAGCAATACCGTGCCACACTTGATATGATATCTGATGCTTTAGGAGTACCTGAGATGGTGCATGCCGCCCTTGCACAATCACGAAGAACGGAGCGAAGATATGGCAGATGCCCCCCACGATTAGGAAAACAGATGAATGTATTAGTATCAGAACCACAAGGAACATCCACAACCACGGGCACTACACACACCGTTCATGATAAGGAGGACACCCATACATCAAGTGCACCTCCGTCACCCCCTTTGACAGCCCTGCCTCCAACTCCACCACATTCACCTCCCACTGCTAGTGTAACCACTACTGTCACCGCCTCCGAGTCCACTACCCATACCGAAGCACAGACCGTTAGTCAACCCACACAATCCACACACCCTATCTCCACCTCTCTTGTCTATACGGCCACTGAAATAGTAATTCTAACTGTAGCCATGGAAAACCTCATTCCCCCAATCACACTTCCTGGCAGTTCGTATTCACAATTGCACACACCACTGTACACTTTCACCATTATCACCACACCCACAATTCCAATGTTCACAATCACTCCCACTACTGCATCCACTGTTGATTTTATGGACATATCACCCACCTCCGCACCTCTCCCTCCCCCCATACACCCACCATCTCCCATTCCCCCACCTCCCACTTCACCATTTTCTAGCACCGCATCCACACTTCCCTTCCCCTTCCCTTCTACATTCAACACCCTTCCCGCATCCACCCCTATTAATAATGTATTTAATAATATGTATCAGTGTATGTCGCAACTACAACAACACTACCAGCATCTAGATAACCAACATACGAGACTCTTCCGAAGCCATGAAGAGCTTCAAGTACGATTCATTGATCTAGAAAGGGAAAAGCCACTACTACAACAATAGTATGTCACTTTACAGGAACAACATGAGCAGTTAGTAGCCAATCCACCCCAATCAGATGCAGAAGAAAAGCAACAAATGGATGATCTGCTACACTCCCAGATAACAGAGAATCTCAAGCTTCAACGCAACCTGGCCCTCTTACGCAAACACATGTCTACTGCACTGGAGGAAAATAAATGACTACAGAAACAAAATGAAGAAAACTTGGATGTAGCCATGGAGGGTTCCCCACAGGAAATCGACCCAGATAAATTCAAGGCCATACCCTCAGCGAATATGCAAATTGTGTTGGAAACCCATGCCGACCTCTTGGAAGCCCATGCAGCATTAGAAAGAGAAAGGGATGACCTATTAAAGCAGCAGGCAACCCAGCATGAGTCACCAAGCAAAGTCACAACCGTAGTTGACACGCCTGAAGAAGTCAAAAAACTCAGAGCAGAACTAGAAGAATTACGAAGTAAAGTCATGCAATACGAGCGTCAACCTTCTCCCCTTGTAGAGCCCGAGCCTGAAGACTTAGTGCCAATTGAAATAGAGGAAACCTTCGAAGACCCATACGTTCCCATGCCTACACCAGGGGGCAAGCAAACAGAAGAGGGCATGGACACCATCGAGATCGAGGCTCCTGAATGGATGCAGAGGCTAGAGAAAGTGGCCACAACACATGATGACAGAGTGGCAGTTCAGATAGCTTCTATGTCACGTTTGGAAGAGGTAGTCATAAAATTGGATTACTTTAGAAACCTCTCCCATCATAGGTGGATCGGCTCATCCGACGATTTGTATGTTCCTTTCTGTGTCTTAATGGCGGATTACAATGCTGAAATCAAGCACCACACCTCAAAAGAACCAACCTCGGCTACACAGTTTGCACCGGAGGACATCCCAGCAAGTGTCAAGCAGGGAAATATACACCAACCTACGTGGAGGATTCGTCTGCTGGAAACCTACCCTGAGATGGTAAGGACATGGAATAACATGCCTTTGTATATCAAATACAACCCATGCTACTGCCCTATATATCGAAGAAGGTCGTGGCCGGAATACACAAAAACTGTGCTGACAACCAAAGGATGTGAGAAATGGCTCAATTATGTCTACTTAGCACCACTTAAAGGCCAACCTACCATAGGATATATGATTTCGACGATTCGCCATTGGGGGGTCCGGTTCAAAAATGTACCAGATGTCATGGCCCAAATGTGCCT
Organism: Ceratopteris richardii; assembly: GCA_020310875.1. NCBI lineage: Eukaryota > Viridiplantae > Streptophyta > Polypodiopsida > Polypodiales > Pteridaceae > Ceratopteris > Ceratopteris richardii. Next base: position 32,030,495 of record CM035410.1, read on the forward strand.
TAAAATTTTTGAACTCATGTTGGTCACCTTCAGGACCTTCAAGAATGTCAAGGAACCTCATCTGTCAGCTCTTGGATTTAATGAAGGTAATCAGGACCTTGTCTACGACATGAGCGCAACACCATCTATTAATGTCGTATATGCATGGCACGCGCGTATCAAGTATCTACTAGCCTGCTTCAAACAGATGTTTGAAGAAATGTTTGTCACGGGATTCTGGGAATATCATTCAGAGATATTCATTCCCAGACCATCACATTTATTACAGTTGTTTGCAGTGGAACAAGCTCTCCATTCAAAAGTTACGTATACCACATCCAGAGGTTCCTGGGCCGGTAGATTGGGATGCTCTACTCACGGACTTGGCCAAAGGGTTGAGAATTGAAGAACATCACTTAGCACAAAACGTTGTAGAATACTACATCCAACGACCCACCCCACAAGGGTCTGTCAGGGACGACAGACGCGAGAGAGGGGGGGGTGTTGGAACTGAAGGACTCACAAGGCAAGGAAGCTTACGAAGGGAGTCAGAGAGAAGAGAAGGCACAAGCAGACAGAGTAGTCAGCGACGATCTGGCAAGTAGGCCAATATTTTTTCAGGACACTAAAGCATATCGAAGAGGTGGACACACAAGGAGAAGGAGCAAGTAGGGAGCTCGAAGATATGTATGTCAAATCGTTAGAAGAAATCCCTACAACAATAGTGATTTTCATCACTAAAAGCCATTGTAGATACCATTTCATATTTTTGTAGCTCCATTTTTTGCAAGTCAAGGAGTCCTTGAGCTTGAGGAGCATTCGAAGTAGCTACCTACCAATTTTCATAATTTTTAGACTTCGTTTGAGTCTTCAAATAGGCCCTAGAACCTAATTTTTAACTAGGCCGCACACTAGGTCTGGACACGGCCAAAACCTAGTCAAAAACTATAAATAGAGCTAGGGAGCTCATTTTTGAGGTTAGCTTGTAATTGATCTAAACTTGTATGAGCACTTTTGAAGTAATCTAAAAGAACTCCATTGTCTCCCTCTTTGTCTTACCTTGAGTGCACGTGTGTGTGTATGTGTGTGCATATTAGTGTGCTTCTCACTCACGCACTTGTGCCTTCACTTGCTCGAGGTCATCATACTATCCTCACGTCTTCCCGGATTGACATTAAAGGAGGTGCTACTCATCACTGAGCTACAAGCATCCCAATCTACTAGTCCTAGTACCTTCATATGTGCCATATGCAACTTATCTAAGTGTAGGGCCTGCTCCATAGCAAATAAATGTAATAGATGAGAGGGTCTCGGAATGAAGATTTCTGAGTGATATTCCCACAACCTTGTGACAAAAATTTCTTCAAATGTCTGTTTGAATCATGCTAGGAGATATTTGACACGAGTGTGCCATGCATATACAACATTTACGAATGGGGTGGTGCTCATATCGTATACTAGATCGAGGTTGCCTTCGTTAAAGCCTAGGGCCGATAGATGAGGCTCTTTAACATTTTTAAATGTACGAAATATGATAAGCATAAGCTCAAATATTTTGAGGCACAGCTCTGCCATTACATTTGGTACATTCTTGAACCTAATGCTCCAATTCCTAACGGTGGAAATCATATATGCAACCATTGTCGTACCACGCGACGGTGCCAGATAGACAAAGTTGAGCCATTTGTCACATCCTTTCACCTTTTTCACTATGTTAGCGAACTCCAGCCATGATCCTCGTCAAAAGACAGGGCAATAGCAAGGTTTATACTTGATATACAAGGGCATGTTGTTCCAAGTGTGCACCATCTCCGGGTAGGTTTCTAGTAACCGTATCCTCCATGTAGGCTGGAAGATGGAGCCCTATGTGGCGCTCTCAAGAATGTCCTCTGGGGCAAACTGGGTTGCAAAGGTTGGCTCCTTCTTAGTGCGATGCATTAAGGTTGAGAGAATACTTTTCTATTCATTTTTTACATCATGACCCACATGCATTCATACCACCCACAAAAACCCATGCTTATGAATTGATTTTCAAAAGTGTATAAGAATCTCTATTCATGGAACATTTTTCCTTTCAAAAGTTGATTCATGTGTGTGCTTTTCTTTTTGTTCTCATCATGCATACATCCACAAGAACCCATGCTTATGAATTGATTTTGGAAAGTATATAAGAAGCTCCATTCGTGGATCATTCTTCCTTTCAAAAGTTTATTCATGTGTGTGGTTTTCTTCTTATTCTATGTTCCCCTTTTATAATTAAATCATGACATCTCTCCTCCCCATACCCAACTTCATCTTCACCTTCACATTTTTATAACAAAGACGTTCCAACACTCACTAGCTTCATACACTACGTGTGTCGCGACTGGACCCGATCCACTTGGATTATGATCACCTCCACATTTGAACCCGATGTGAAACGCTTCATGGCATTTGCTTCTGATCTTGTTGGGAGGTTGTGATCCATATCCTTTGTTTTATATTTTTCATCCTCATCATATCATCATCGTCATTCTTGAGTGTTTCACTAGATTTCTCACAATATTTTGTTCCTTGGGAAGTAAATGCATTTGTGAGGGATCTAGAACATCATGCATCACTCGCTTATTCACATAAGATGGAGGAAGGATTCAAATCCCTTATTGTTGAGAAACAAGGCCAAAGAATAGTCTCTTCTATGTTGAGAGAGAAGGGAAAAATCAATGGCATCAACATTACAAGCTACTTAGATTTGTTTGAAGAGCAAGCTATGATTTTTGGTCTTCCCGAAGATCTTTTGATATCATTCTTTGAACGAATTGTTGATAGCTCTATCATAAACCGTGTCACTCAATATGATAGTCTTCCTTGGAGTGATTTTAGAAAGGAGATGCTCAAAGAATTCTATCTTGAAGATTATAGCCAACATAATAGGGATGGATTCTTACAATGGGTCAATTCCCCAGTTATATTCACAAGAATATATATAGTTTTCGAAAGCATTCTTGTTGATATGATGTGCAAGCGGGAAAAAATCTTCCAATAAGTAGATTTAAAGTTTTTATATAAAAAACACAGAGATCACTCAACCAACCGATTTTCAATCTTCAATATATAATGTCTCAATGTCCTGCTTTATTTAAAAGATGATGATGCACTTAGGACAACATTTGAATAAACATACGTGTGCATGATTCTAATGGTCTTACAATAACTTTCTGTCAAAGGTTTTCAAGCGCAAACAAAAAGATACTTGTAACAAGATTACCGTTTATCACAAATAAAAGCTTGCAAATACAATCACTACAAAAAGACGATAAATTCTTTGTTTGCGTTTTCTGTGAAGTACACACTAGAAAAAAATCTTGTTTTTCCCAAATTTTTCTACCACCATATCACTCATATAGATTGAAGAGCTTTAAGTTTTATATTTTTGACAAGAGCATAGCTAACAGACAAATTTGAATAAATATCAGAGAATGAAAGGATAATAATTATTCATTTAGAATCGCGTATAGGTGCTTAAATCGAAACCTGTTTGTGCACCATGTGCGCATTCAAAAGAACAAGAAAAGACAGCTCAAATTGACTCCATAATCTCTCCACGAATTTCACAAAGTTGTGAAAGTAACCACAGTGCGCGAGCAACAAAACACAGCGCTAACCATATATTTTGAAGACATGGAAAATTTTAATATGTTTCTATATCAAGTTGATAAGTTTACATCAAGCATGCACAGATCCTTCCTAATTTGACTTCCAGTGATAATAAAAAGCTTCTTCTGTTAAGTATCATTTGTTTATCAGATTAACTCAAAATTTGAAGTACAGAATAGACGTGAACAATTGCGCGTAGACAGGTATGTTAGGAATGAGCATTTAGCATCAGAGGAAAACTAGAGTCTAAGGCTATCATGGACGATTAACATCACTATTGCCGAACAGATAGAATGTCGCAAAAAAATCAGAGATTAATGGTATCAAAGATGAGTATGTTCAAGAACAGCGCTAAGGTTTTGTATTTTTACCTTTGTCATTTTCCAGCAATACAATTCGTAGATATCAGTCTAGAGCTATCTTCCATATCGTCTTCTCGAGCATCCTCCTCTCTGTCTTTGTTATCCGGGTGTCAGAGAGCAAACTGGTCGGAGCAGTCATCCATCTCTCTCCTGTGTCAACCTTTTCTCTCATAATAATTAGCATCCAATCTCCTAATCTCCTTCTGGCTTCTTTTGCTGAGTTTCCGCAACTTGATCACAGAAATCAATCTCCTTTTTTGACGGAGCACGTTCTTTCAGCCCTTCAAGGCCATCCTCCTCCTAATCTGTAGCGTCACGTCCTCTTGCATGTAATCTTTCCCTTCAGGAATAGCCCCGATTTCCTGTAGATCATGATTAGATAGCAACCATCATCTCTCTCTGATTCACGGATCACAAGAATGTATGATTGCCCGCCTCTAAGAGCCCCTCTGTCTACCCTTCTTATTAGGAAAAAACACATGGAAAAAAACTTTCCGAAGCTGCGCCCCAATGGTTGAAGCCTCCCCTGTAATTAGAGCTGTCCTCTCCCTGTTAACAGCGTCCTCCCTCCCTCACAGATAATCCTCCAAGGAAATCTTTTGATGACCACCACCTCCGCCCTCTGAAACTCTACCTCTTGCCCCTCGTACCCTCGATTGTCCAATACCTTTTTCTCTCCTTAAGGACATGCAAATTCCTCCCTTTTGACTATGATGCATGCGTGAGCCACCCCTCTCGATCTAGCGGACAAATGCAAGTTGGTCTCCTCCCCCTCTGATATCTATCGGTCGTGCTTTATCATGCACATGAAAACAAAAACTCCATGTGACCACTCTTCGATTTCTTGTTGTATGCTTCAAAAACCACACACGCAGTATCACAAAACTTCTCCTTCTTTAGAATAAGAACAAAGGATCCATACGAGCGATCAAGTTTTATCGATATTGCTGGCCAATGATAACTTGCTTTGATCAATACAAAACAATGCAGTCCACATTCCATTTGACTTAGTAACAAACTATATTTTGTGTCGAACCACAAAGTTTCTATCTTTTCTCTGAAACCCACTAATCATATCGTGAACGATTGGTTCAAACAATGTTCTAATTTGAGGTAAGTTGAAGCGAGAGTAGAGATAAAAAATCTCTACGACAGTGTGTGCTGTGACCGGACCCCATTCACCCGGATTGCGATCACCTCCACAACGTGCATATAATTACACGTACACATGCACATGCACATGCACATGCACATGCACATAAACATAAACATACATACGCATATACACTTACACATGCACATACACATACATGCATATACACATAAACATATGTACATACATACATATACACACTCATACACAGAGATACATGCACATTCCTGCACACACATATGCACATACACACACATACACATGCACATACATACATATATATACACATATACACATGCACATACATACATATACACACAAATACATGCACCTACACACATATACACATACACTTACATATATACATGCACACACATACATATACACACATACACATGCACATGCACATACACATACACTTACACATGCACATGCAGATACATGCATGTACACACATACATGCACATATATATATACATAGATACATACACATACATGCATATGGACACACTTACACAAATATAGATATATACATACATGTGAATACATACATTTTATACACACAGAAGCACACATAAATATGAATGAATTATATAATTAAAGTAATAAAACACATGCTTAATATAAAAAATAATAAAAATCATTAAAAAAATAATAAAATAATATAATAACACTTAATACCATACACACAATTCAAAACATAACTTGAAGGACTTATATATATATATATATATATATATATATATATATATATATATATATATAGATATACATATATATATTTATATATATATATATATATAAATATATATATCAATGTAAATGCATATCTAATGTCATAATCAAGAATCCTAATCATCATCATCATCATCATAATCATCCTCATCCTCATCCTCATCATCACGATCATCTGCATGATCTGATGTATCTGTAATGGCATCATGGGTATCGGTGTGAGAACTCTCTGATGATCAAGATTGTAATTCCTGTGTCTATCTCTCCAACTCATCCATATTTGCCTCTCCATAATACTCTTGTATTACATTTAACAAACATAAATAAGTAAAATATACAAAAAACCCATAAAAGTAAAAGAATTATATGAAATTTAATAGTAATAAAAAAAGCATCCAGATGATCTCGCATATACTCACTCAAATTTCGATGTCCAAAATGTGTAGCATACTTGATCTCATGTTTTGTAGGATATTGGCCATAATCCTTTCCATGCATTGAAACGAATAAAAAAGACTAGTCTCTTGCGTTTTAACTAAAATAAAAAATATACTTACAATAACACATATACTTACAAATATAGCTACAAAACCATGATGGCCCATTTGGTCTAAGTGAGATGTGTGGCCCGATTCAATTCTCTTTTTAGTAGCAGCCTGTTTATTTAAATAGAAAAGAAATAAATTAATTTAATATAAAAATTAATAAAATATATGAGAATTATAAATATAAACTATTAATTTGTATACCTCCTACTAAGGAAATGACTCTTGAAGACGTAGCTGTCTATGAAAAAACTACCACATCTCAGGTGGTATGTTAGGTCTCCTCTTATTTTTTTTCCACCATACAATATATCGTGCTATTTTTATCTCAAATAGAAAAAAAGAATAAGAATACATACACACATATAGCATGCAGATACACATATAAATACATGCACACATACACATTAGTGTCCCAAATCAAAGACGCATATGGATTGGTATCGAAAATGGACATATGGGTCTCTGATAGATCTAGAATTAGAAATCTTCAGTGATGATGAAGATAATGAGAATGTGAAGAGAGGTAAAGGAAAATTGGCACTCGTAGAGAATATATCAATATGGTATTCTTTGGAGTATTGGAAAGAGTTAAAAGTTTGTCATCTTCTTGCGACACTCCTCCGGTCCTAATCTCAGAATCAAACAAAATTTGGTATGCATACTCATGGTGATTAGGAGACCAAAAGAGCTTCGCATTGTGACTTGCCAAAATTACGATATGAGCTCGTTTTGGCCTCCAAATGCACTATCGCAATGCTTCTGCATGCTATTTGGTCTTCTTGTGCCAAAGATAGATACATGTTTTGGTTTTCTAGTATAAGGGTCTCAAAGTCTGCTAGAGTTCTAGCAAAACTTGTTTGGGTAGTTTTGTTCAACCTTTTTGGATATAATAATTTTTCTGCATCAAGGTATTTTAGTCAGTGGCCATGGCTGAAATCAACGATGTATTATGTATGTTGGCTATTGAGGATAAGTTGTATGGTACTAATTATCCATTGTGGATTTATATGATGTGCCATGTATTAGTCACAAAAGGACTATTGAATATTGTGCAGGGTGTTGAAAAATGACCTATTACACCTGTCAACACAGGTAGTGCAAATAAAGGTACTGAAGCTGATGTAGATGGTATCAAAGATGGTGATATTCAACAGATTCTTGTTTGTGCTACTGTTTTTGTTGCACCTACTGGAGAGCAAATTCATGGTGATGGGAGAGATGCTCAGGCACATGCATTGATGGCTTTTTCAGTGCATTTTGAGACTTTCATTTTCATCATCCAATGTAGCGATGCATTGTTGTAATTCTTCCGAGTGTGCTTGTAATATGTTCTTATGTTCTTCTAGCTGTGCATACTCTATTCTTAGCTGCAACATACACTCAATCATAGTATTAAATGCATTATTCACAGATGAAGATGTAGTGTATACTTTGGTTGATGCAAGCGAATGGGAGGGGGGATGGGAAGTGTGGATGTTGTGCCTAAGGGATTGGTGTGTTCTCGTGAAGTTGGTGGTGGGGGGATGGGGGTTGGTGGAAGTGAGAGGCATGGGGGAGGTGCTGTGGGTGGCAAAATGTCCATGCTCTCGGTCTTGGAGATGAGAGTGGTGTCTACCATATACATCAGAATGGCAACTGGTGTGTGTGTGATTGTGGTGAATAAGTGTGGCATGGATGTTGGGAATGGGATTGAGGAGAAGGGTTGGGTGGTGGCTTGAAACATTCTAGAAAGGATGTCATGGGTAGGTTGAAGGACTAGTGGGATCGGGGGTAGGAAGTGAGAGCTTCGAGGTGGGAAGGCCATGAAAGGAGGTGTGGTGATAGGAAATCTGAGAAGTGTGGTGGGAAGTGAGAGCTTTGAGGCATGAAGGCCATGAAAGGAGGTGTGGTGATAGGAAATCTGAGAAGTGTGGACCTCATGTCTGGGTGTCCAATGACAGAGGTTGTGGAGATTGGTTGTCCTAAGGTAGGCTACATGAGGGATTTGGTTGTAATGGTGGTGGCATGATATATAGAGTTTTCAAAGGAGGAAAACAAGGTTGAACTGGAAGTTGGACTATAGAAGATGAAGGTTTGCTCCATGGGGTTAGTAGTCGAGGTGATATCTGCAGCTTCTATTGGAGGAGGTGATGGTGGGTCTGTTGGTGGTAGTGGCTCTATTCGTTCTTCATGGGTGACTATGGGTTCATGGCCAAGAGTTCCAGTTGCTTGAGGTGTTGTCACCATTGGTTTTGTTGCGGTGGTAGTTTCCTCTACAGTGCTAACAAGAATATCAGAGGATCATTGGATGCAAATGGGTCTACAAGACAAACACGTATGTAAATGGAAGTGTGTCTAGGTATAAAGCTAGACTTGTTGTGAAAGGCTATGCTCAAGCATATGGTATAGATTATGATGAGACCTATAGTCCTGTGGCAAAGATGGCAACCATCAGGACACTCATAGCCATTGCTGCATGTAAAGGTTGGAAATTATGTCAATTAGATGTGAAGAGTGCTTTTCTTAATGGTTATATTTCAAATGATGTTTTCATGGAGAAACCACAAGGGTTCAGAGATAAAAGGTATTCAGAATATATATGTAAGCTCAAGAGAGCTTTGTATGGTTTGAAGCAAGCCCCAAGGGCATGGAATTATAGAGTTGTGAACTTCTTGAAGGAACTTGGTTTCCAAGTATCTAAAGTTGATAGTAGATTGCTTGTTAAAGCAAGTGATGATGGGTTCATTTACATGTGCATATATGTTGATGACATAATTCTTACACGTATAGTGTAAGAGTCATTAGACACTTTAGAAGTGAGGAAGATCTCTCTCATCATTTAGATGTAAAGTTTTCTTAGTAGAAGAAAAAGTTGCGCCCAATATTTTGCTGTGTTCTCCTGTGTTTGATCATTTCAGGAATCCTTTTGTAGATGTCAAACTCCATAGTTAATGCTTCTATGGTTAAAATTTGAGAGCCTAATTTTAAACAAGCTAAGAGAATTATGTGTAGGAACATTTGTATGTGAAGAAGTGATGAGTGTCTTCTAAAATAGGCGCAATCTCGATGGTCAAAGAATTGATCAGATCTCAATGCATAGTGTAAAGTTTTACACAAATGAGGAGTCAAAATCTAAGTTGGAAGGTAAGCCATCCATGGATAAAAGCATTTGATTAAACGGGTTGTAATTTCAGAGAATCAAATTTTCTTAAACTAATTTATTGAAAGCTCGGTTGTCGACCCACTGTTCCGTTTAAACTAAAAGAATACTAGTATATTAAAATAATGGTCCTGAGTCTATTTCAAGTTGCGAAATAGCAAAACTCCCATCAAGCATTCGAAATCTGCCGTTCTTCATCTGCCAGAAAAAGGCCGGAGGGAGAAAACCTGATGGAGCAACAGCTCGTCGAGAACTGCGACGGACCTGTTGAAGTATGCAGGGAGAACTGCGACGGACCTGGTGCACAAACAAGGGATGACAAATAGCGTTACTGGAGCCGGCGGATTCATTGCCTCTTGGATTGTCAAGGACCTTCTCGAAAAGGGCTATGTCGCGAGAGGCACCGTAAGAAACCCAGGTAGTACAATTTTTCAGAATGTCTGTGTAATATTTCTATCGAAACTGTCCTTGCTCTATGGGTGGCACGATTTTTACGAGCGTTACCCAGTTCCATTTTTCTCTGTACTTTTTCGTTTACTCGTGTATTTTAAACGTTATTATATGTTTGGATGCTTTTAACGATCTTGATTAATCCAGACGACCCCAAAAATTCGCACCTCAGGCAGCTTGATGGAGCTGACACACGGCTTCAGCTCTTGAAGGCCGATCTCACGGATTTCGACAGCATTCAGTCAGCCGTTAGCGGATGTGATGGTGCCTTCCATCTTCTTGCGTCTCCAGTTACAGATGATCCGGTAAGTTCATTGTTCTTTTAGGAGACACTTTCGATTGAAATTTTCTCGTCAAATCTCAGCCCCTTCACGGATGGAGCTTTGTGATATCGACGAACGCTTGTTATGGTTCAGTCCACTTGTAGGTGCAAATGGTTGATCCTTGGATACAAGGCACTCTAAATGTGTTAAACGCAGCTCTGCAAGCGGGAGTACGGCGAGTTGTCATGACTTCATCTATCGGCGCAGGTGCCATGGATCCACACAGGGATCCCAATGTTGTTGTTGACGAAAGCTGTTGGAGCAACCTGGATTACTGCAAAGAAACGAAGGTATCCTACCGTTTTGCACTATGTTATTTAAATAGTCGTGTTGCTGAGACTCTTATGAATAATGTTCACAATCATGCATCCTAAGTTGGAACGTGCAACGTATAAGCTTGAGAAGGAAAACATAATTGCATTTGTATTACCTGCGGCGCAATCATCTATGAGAACCAGACACTTTCTCATTTCCTTCATCACGCTTAGCTTTCCTGCTCGATGTTGTACAGTACTTCAATTGGCTGTTCGGCTGTAGAGCCTTACCGTTGACATGTCTTTCCTCTGATTTTGTACTTCTGTATACAGAATTGGTAGACGGTTATGCGAAGGCAGTGGCTGAGCAAGCCGCTTGGGACTTCGCTAAGGAAAAGAATGTAGACTTAGTAGTACTGGTTCCTTCTCTAGTTCTTGGGCCCTTATTGCAGACTGCCGTGAACGCCAGCGCTTTCCACGTGCTGAAGGTTAGTTACCCAAAGAAATTCCTCAACAAAATTGTATAAGTTCATGGCAGCCTGCAGGGATATCTTGTGCGGCCATGCAATCATGCTGTTGGCCACTATATGCAATCATGCTGTTGGCCGCCACTATATGCAATCGTGCTTGCCTTCATGTTAGATTGTCGTTTTCTGAAAATTGGTGGTAGATGTCAAGTAAGCCTCTCAGTGCGAGGCATGTGGTTAATTAGCACGGAAGAATAGCGGAGTTGCTCTTACTCTCTCAGTTGTTTCTTGCTTTACTTCTCAATGCCAATATGATTTATGATGCAAATGCGGCAAGTTCACATACCCATAAGCTAGGAAAGCCCTCCATTGCTTTCGTGGAATACAGTTTCTGAGTCTTAATTCTCTGTGGGTTTCTTTTCAGGTGCTCCGATGAAAAGCAACCAAAGCTTGAACCATATCGGTTGGTTGTCGAACAAAAGGAAGAGCCTGCAAGATACAGTAATCAACTTACAAGAGAGGAATGCATATCTTCTTTTCATCCGAATTTCAACATATAGATAAACACTTACATACATTCTATGACCCACCAGGAAAAAAAATGGAAGGACGCTATTTACACATTTTGGCTATTCGTCTTCTAAAGTACAGGTCTTGGGTATCCACACTTCCATTCAGGCCCTTGCTCAATAATTCTTGTGGCATTAAAATGGTTCTTACAAATTCAGATTAAGGCTTTGCATCTTTTAATTTCTGATTCTCTCTCTTTCTCTCTCTCTCTCTCTCACACACACACACACATTCTGCCATCCACGAACTTTATATTGCAGGTTTTAGAGTTACAATGTATTATATAACAGGAATACAAAGTGAAGGTCTTCTAACGAGCTAACAAGCCCTCTTTATAATCCCCACACTTAGTTGTTGATTAGAATCCAAGCTGTTTAGTCCCTGTAATTGATTGACATTCACTCTTGGGTATGAACATAAGAAATGGATACCATTGCAATTGTCTACTTTCTAGGAGGAGAATTAACATGAATCGAAGAAAAAGAGTGACACACTATTTTGCACGAAGCTTGGAAAGCTTCATATAAGCAATACAATCCAGGGAAAAGACAAGGTCTATCCTCATAGGTCGCTTGATCTAGAAGACCATGAATACACCAACTGAAAATTTCCAAACTTGGTATTGGTAAAAGAATCCTTGATGCAAAATGAGCCAGATGAATGCCATACAAGGATGAAACCTCATCTCATATTAAACTTTTCCTTAAATTAAGCACTATTGTCAAGGAGATTTACCTCAATGACAAATGTGTGATGGTAAGAGCAGGTAGAGAAGAGATGTTGGAGTTGCTTGGTAAGTAGATTTTTGGTTTCTTCCAACCAATTTACATTCCGATCACCTCATTCACCCTCCCATACCTCCTCTTTCCATCTCCTTCTTCATCGCTGTGCATCTATGATAGAGAGAGAGAGTATGTGTGCTATTTTATTCTAATTTCTTACAAATTTTTGGTCCTCATGAGCTCCAACAGGCTTTGCAAGTGAGATAGGCCTCTGCATGCATCCAGATACCATAGAGTAGGTATATTGTGATAGACCGACAAACACAATTTTTTGATACAAAACTTTTACCACAATAGAGGTTTTGTCCTCAAATTCAAATTTTCTTGGTCCATTGTGATGGAAGGCCTCAATCGCAAGTGGTGTTGTATCGGCATAGTCTACCACCACTAGGATAGACTCAGTCTATCACAATAGAGGATACCCCCAGATGAGCCTAACCATCACAACATAGCATTGCCACGATAGAACCTCAAACATCATGATAGACCACCCATCCATCACGCTAGAGTGCTGCTTGATAGCACTATCTATCATGCTAAAGATCCTATTTCGTGATAGAGCCTTCCATCATGACAATAAAAAACACAACATAACAAAAACTCATTAGAGTACTATCCATCATTACAATATGATCTGTCAAAGCAAAAAGTCAATAGAACATTGTTCTTCATTACATTACACTCTAGTTGAGCATGGTGATAGACCCTATCTATCATCACCTCTATCATGGTTGACCCTTCTCTCACAACAAACCGCTCTATCCCAATAGTGCAATATCATGAAAGATTCCAACTATCACAATTGACAACCTATTTTGCCAAATTTTGAGTTCGATTTCTATATTTTTAAGTTGTTTTGGGTGAATTTTAGGAGCTTTTTGAAGAATTCTATGAAGCTAGGTGTGTGCTCTAACATGTGTTCTAGATTACATGAGCTTGTGGCAGAAATTCTTGCTTGGAAGCTTGTACCAAAGCTAGGATAATCCCTTTAGACTTGGAAAGACCCAAGTTGGCCCAACCTAAATGCACATTGTCAATTCTAGCCTATGCTAAGTGTGTAGTTCTAGGTTTAGGCATTAGAAACATGATACTATAAGAAACCCTAAGAACCATGTGTGGCGATCCATAAATCAAGTATGAAAACCTAAGATAAGAATATAAATATATTATAAAATGATAAAATCCAAATGTGCAAGTCCATTCTTGATGTTGACGAAAAAAAGACAAGGGTAAATAATTGAATTTAATAAGTAACCAAGTGATTGAGGAGAAAGCACCAACACATGGGAAAATAGACTCAAAATCTATCGTATCGAATCTTCATGAATTTGTGCTCAGGGAAGCACCTAGGCAAAGTGGATTGACAAAGTCTAAGATCTTGGGAAGCTAGTGTAAATCATGCTTCGAGTTCTTAGCCTAAGTAGTTATTTTCTTACCCTTGTAGCTTAAGTTTAGGGACTAGTTATTTCGAGAGTACCTATAGCATGGAGAGACAAACTGTTATAACTTCTTGGCTAGTGTATCTAGAGAAACCAAAAGGACCCTACAAGACTAAGCTAGAGTATGTCCAAACCAAGTAATTAGGTGATCACATCTACGAAGATGGTTTGATGAACTCAGTGGTTCAACCCCAACACCCAGAGCACCCATTTGGCATTCATCATCTTGTAGTCAAGTTCCAAGATGGATATTGCAAAGATAACATGCACATAAGAAAAATGAAAAGAAGAGTGTACACACAAAACAAAGAGTGTGTGAGACTCAGAAATGACTAGACAATGAAATGGGTAAACTCAGAGTGTAAATTTGTTGTAAAAAACAAAAAATCTACTTATCAAGTGACTCCAACATCTCTTCTCTACGTACTCTTACCATCACACATTCATCCTTGGAGTAAATTTCCTCGGCAATAGTGCCAAAATTATATTTGAAGTCCTAATGTAGAACAATTATGAGTGTCAATTTCAACTAGGATCATATCTTAGTTAGAAATCAAAAGACATATGGGTGTATGATGATCAAGAGCAACTGAGGTGCATGTGACACACAAAGAGACACACACATGCGTGAGGAAGAGTAAGAGGCTGGAGCAATGGAGTCTTTGCATTCAAAGAACAAAAATATTACAAGAAATCTTTCAGAAATTATCCAACAATATGAGCCTACATGCTCTATTTATAGTTATTGGAGCATCTTGGATAGTTTCACATCTCATATCTAACGTACTTAAAAAATAGGTTCTCAAGATAATTTGAGGGTTTAAAGTAGCTCCAAAAAATATGAAATTTTTATTAGGTTCTATCTAAACTTCCCAACCTCAAGGACCCCTTGTCATGGAAAAAATAGATTTAAAATTTATAAGAATGGTATTTTCTATGAGTTGGTAGTGATGAAAATCAATGTTGTGTGTAATGAAGTCTAGAACAAATAAATATGGCCTTTGCTCTTATGTATTCCCCTTTCTTTTATGTTTGCTTGTTCCCACACGTTTACTTGTGCCCATGCCTCTTTCAACAATCTATATTTCCTTAGAACTACATATCTACAGTAAATATCAAGGATTTTGGCAATGAACAAGAAAATGGAAATTTCATAATAAACATGGTAGAAGTGAGCTCCCAAAAGTGGAAAGAGAACAAAATCCAAGTTTTTTAAAGAGGGGAGTAGGAAAAGTTCAGAGATATGTCTCCCAAGCTGAAATTGATCCAAGAACACTTATTAAAGGGGCAACAATGCAAGATAATGATAATTATAATGCAAGAGAATGACAATTACGACCACCACATGCTAGAGAGATGACTCTCCTCCCAACCAAATGCCTCTATATATAGCTCTCTCCAGGGGACTGCCTTCTTGGGGAGGTGGATACTAACCATCCAAGTATCCGCCATGTAACTACATGTATGCCAAGTGCCCCAATTAACTCGAGTTAACTCAAGTGGATGCTTCTAGAAGGCTCTAGATCTCTTTGGGCAAAATACTCTCCCCATGTACGCCATGGGGATTGAACCCAAGACCTCCTCCTTCACATCCTTGAGTCTTAACCACTAAGCTAAGTCGATCACTTGTTCATAAGAGCACAAGACCTCCTAGTAAGTCTAAACTCGAGGTCTTTGGTCATACACATGGATGACCAAACCGTATCCGATTTCAGATCTGTCTGAACTGGCCAGACCCTTGGATCATAGAATTACTTTATTACAAACGACCTAACGATTCTAAGGAGTATTTAGTACAAAAATAGATGAAAAGTAACTTTTAAAAGTATTTCAACAAAATCAACGTATAGAAAATGACATAAAAGTTGACTTGTGATGCATTTAATATAGGGAATCTCCTCTATAATAACTATTTCGCTAGATTTCCACATTGAATTAGCAAGGCAATATTTTTTCTAATGTTTCAAAAGCCTAGTAGAGCATTTGTCAATAAGATTTTTTATTTTATTGTAGATAAAGTGGCCCTTGAAGACCCCAAAGTTTTTCTAATGTAAATTTTCCTAACTCTTAAGATTACATGAGATCTCTTGTGTATAATTTTTTATATTTTTTTCCACACAAAAATATTAATATTAATATTATATATGTTTTTCAACTTGCGAATACAATGACGTATAGGGATGCAAATTGTTGTATTTATCCAAAATAAAGTTATGTCAACTACATAAAAACCATACTCTCTCGATTAAAAGGGATATGGATATTACAACCCTAATTCAAAGGAGCTCAAGGACCTTGAGGTGTGGTCAAATGGAACGGAATCCATTGCAATTAGAATAATATTAAAGAATAAGATTTCAACAACCATTATCCACAATCGGCCCAACCATTATCCACAATTTCCTCATAGTTATTGTGTTGAATGTCTTCGTATGGTGCACAAGTATTGAGATGCAATGACTAACTCATGCAGATCATCATCTTTGGAACAATCATGGAATAGCTAGACCATGAAGATTGGAGAGTAGAATTTAGCAATATATTTTTAGGAAAACCAAAATAATATTCCATGAAATTCATACATGAAAGAGAAGCAAGACGTTGTAAAGGAATTCTACCATTCTTCAACAGCTTAACTAGAGGAAAAGATTAATATGAGATGAGGTTTCTTATAGGCGTACCCAAGAGTGAATGTCAATCAATAACAGGGACTAATCAGCTTAGATTCTAATTAACGGTGAAGTGTGGGTAT
Source organism: Ceratopteris richardii (assembly GCA_020310875.1). NCBI lineage: Eukaryota > Viridiplantae > Streptophyta > Polypodiopsida > Polypodiales > Pteridaceae > Ceratopteris > Ceratopteris richardii. The sequence goes on from CM035410.1 coordinate 32,047,084, forward strand.
TATAAAGAGGCTTTGTTAGCTCATTTGAAGACCTTCGCTGTTGTATTGCTGTTATATATTACAATGTTACTCTAAACACTGCAATATAAAGTTCGTAGATGACAGAATCTGTGTGTGTGAAAGAGAGAGAGAGAGAGAGAGAGAGAGAGAGAGAGAGAGAGAGAGTTAGAAATATAAAGATGCAAAGCCTTGATCTGAATTTGTAAGAACCATTTTAAGCCTTGATCTGAATGGAAGTATGGATACTTTAGCTAAAATATGTAACTAGCTAAAATATGTAACTAGCGTCCTTTCATTTTTGTCCTGGTGGGTCAGAAAATGCATATCTATATGATTGACATTCGGGTGAAGGGAAGATGTGCATTAACATGGAAGAAGTATAGAAGTATAGAAGTATAGATGACGCGCTTCAAAATGTTGGAGGTACATGAACTTTTTAAATGACGCGCTTCAAAATTCAACGTTTGAGAGAAGGCATGGATATGGCTGAACTTGTGGCAACTACTGACCACACATGGTTTTTTCTTTATCTATGTTGTATCTGTTGACTACATGATTGCTCTTATTTCATTTACAGTTGTATCCACATGAGTGCATTGCCATTTTGTATCTAGCAGACACTCCATTTTTAGTTTATTCTCATTTTATAATATATTCTCTTTGTATTTGCATACCTTGCCATTTGATTTTACCTACTAATTTCTGCATGCCGCGGACTTGGCTTCCTCTGGCTCTTGTCTTGCTAATAGCATACGTGCGATAAATGTGTGTAGCTCTCAGAATAGATAACCGACTTTGGCATGCAAGGATGCGCACTTGATTTGAGTTGTTGTAGCACATTTTGATTAAGTAGTTTTTGAATCTTGATGTACATTCCCTTACCTGCTTATGTAGTTGAACTGCATGCTCGCCCAAATAGCTCATTCTTTGGATGTGGTATGATCGGATGCCATTTCTTCTCACTTATGTGTTTTTGTCACTAGCTTGGGACTACATGATCGTGTGGAATCTAAAATTACTTCGATTGGGACTACATGATCGTGTGGAATCCTTTTGGCCCAACATTGTAACCCGTTTTGGCCATATCATTTGACGCTCCTCAATCCGCTTTGCAAGGAACCTTTGTGAGGGTACCATAACTCTACGTTGGTAGTACACGTAGCACTAAGTGCCTCTTGTTTGTAACTAAAACATAAGCAAGAGGTGTATCTGTGTGTGATTTGAAAGGCTACTCTAAGCCCACAACTTGACTTTATTTGTGGAACCGCAAATTCAAGCCCTTATCTCGTGTCAACTTATCTTGGTGTTTCTGCAAGAGTAGGGCTATTCCAAGCCCCTTTCCCCTTCCCAAGGATTTCCAGTGTTATGCCAAGCTTTTCAATTTCCTTCCTGAGTTTGTGATTATTTTTCAAGTAACTTCTTCGCACACAAGTATCTTTGAAAGTGTTTTTAAACACTTGACACTTACTCTTGCAAAGCACAAACTCACTTCTTTATGAGTTCAAGTTGACTCAAGCTCTGTAATATCAAGGAGTGAACCTAGCACCTCATCTATGGCCAATTTTCTACCCTCTTTCATACCATATTCATGCCTAAGGATGAAAGATGAAATGGGCAAAACTATAATATTTGAAAAGATATAATGAGACCATATTTGTACACTAATGTCCTTCATGATGTAGTCGACGGGTCCGAACATGAGCCCACTAAGGCTAGCAACCTAGAATCATGGCATATCTGGAATGTTAAGGATAAAAGGGCATTAGGCCAACTGCTACTAGCCTGTGATGAACTGATCAAAGGGCACATCATGGCATGTAAAACATCCAAGGAAGCGTGGGATACTTTAGTGGTCTTATATGAAGATAAAATACCCTCAAAGATCTATGCTTTATAAGAAAAATTCCATAGTCTAACTATTAGGCTGCAAGACACAATCACAAAAGCCATAGCTCAGTTTGAAGACTACCAATGAAAGTTAGCACTTTCTAACTAGGATATTTCTAGTGAAGATATGATCATCAGGCTACTTAATAAACTCCCTCAACCGTATGAAACCTTTGTAACGAACTTGTATAATTGAGGGTAACTTCTCATTTGGACGAATTCCGTCGCCTTCTGCTCCTCCATGAATCGTAAGCTAAGTCAACCTCCTCCCAAGAAACTCCAATGAAGGCTAAATGGCCCTTTAAAAAAGGAAAAAATACCAATCATAATACAAGCAATGGACCCAAGCCAGGATCGACTACTTCCTCCAAGAACTTTACCTATAACTTCTGTGAAAAAGCGAGTCATTTAGAGAAATTTTTCTATAAGAAGAAACATACCTCCAAGGCTTCTATTTCTAAGCATTCATCTAGATCTTCACAACACAAGTCACATTGCTCTAGCAAAGAACTCTTTATCTCTATCGAGACAAATGCACTAGTTAAATCTAGCTCCTATCACGAATGGATATTTGATAGTGGAGTGACCTCTCATATGTATAAAGATAAAGATTCCTTTAAAGAACTTGAGGAAAACACAGGTGAAGTGTACGTTGGAAATAACAAAATCTACCTATAAAAGGGAAAGATAAAGTAGAGATCACCAATGCTCAAGGGGAATCCAAATCACTTTCAAAGGTGTTATTTGTTCCTAATTTATGCATGAACTTATTGTGAATAAAAGCACTTATCGATCAGAACAAACAGGTGTTGTTTGATAACACCTCTATCAGAGTTATTGATCCTCATACGCAAGACATAATCACCCAAGGTATTGAAAAGAAAGGTATATATAAATTATCTTGTTTTCTATCCAAAGAATTACTATCTAGTTTACCATAAACCAAAGATATGGCCACACCTCCTACTTACCAAGAATTTATTTGTCCTACATAGTGAAAGGATTGCCCAAGCTTAGGCAACTCAATGATGTCTGACACGCTTGCACTCGAGACAACCAACATCTGGCTCCCATTCCAAAGGAAGTGTCGACAAGAGCTAGGAATTTTGTGAACACATGGACCTTATCCACATGGACCTTTGTGGACCCATGAACACCCCATCTATCAGTGGATCACTCTATTTATTTATTTTGGTAGATGAACACTCTCGATATATTTGGGAGTATTTCTTGAAATCAAAGGAAAATACTTTTACTACATTTCATGAATGGATCACCAAGTGAAGAATGAAGCTTCCAAGTTTGTTAAGACCATCCGATAAGATGGAGGTGGTGAATTTATTAATCATAATTTTGATAACTTCTTAAAACAAAAGGAGATCAAACATCAAGTTACTCAACCACACACTCCATCCCAAAATGAAGTAGGTGAGAGGAAGAGCCATAGTGTGATATGTTAGGCCGCCAGAATGTAATTGTAATTATTGAAAAATATAATTGGAAAGGACACACATCGAAAGAATGTAGCATAAAATTTGTAAACCTTTGATAATAAAGAAAGGTGTGCAGAAGTAGATGTGCAAGAGAAGAACGACACCGGACTATGGATGTGGGTGGTGCACCTATGGATCGTTTTCAAAGTGCATAAAGTGCATACAACTTCAAGGCTTGATTCTGTATATATTAACCTTCAATTTAAGCACACATAGTAGCCTTCTAAGTTATGTAACCCTCCCCTCAAGGGCTAATTTGTATCGCATTCGCCAAGGGTCTAATCCTCAGTTGTTCCACCACTTCTACAAGTTTGTTTTTCTATTTATACAAAAGATCCAACTTTGTCCATTTAAACCGCACCTAATAGCACCATTTACTCACCATTGTAACCCTCATTAAGGGATTGGTTTGTATTTGCCAATCCTTTTGGCCCAACATTGTAACCCGTTTTGGCCATATCATTTGACGCTCCTCAATCCGCTTTGCAAGGATCCTTTGTGAGGGTACCATAACTCTACGTTGGTAGTACACGTAGCACTAAGTGACTCTTGTTTGTAACTAAAACATAAGCAAGAGGTGTATCATTAGGGGAAAAAATGAACCCTGAATGGGCCTTTTAGATTAAGGAGTGATTAGTGATCCAGCAATGAGGAGAGAGCAGTGGCCACAGTCTAGCCCCTCAAATCACTAGGCTAGGGGTAGTGTTCCCTTGGTTTATGCGAGTCAAAGCCTCCAAAACTGCTCTCAAATCGTGGGTTTTGTGAGGAGAGTGGTTTCGAAAATCAAAAGGTTCAATCTCAACCCTTGGATGGCCAAACTAATCTAAGGGATGATATAGATTGGCAAAAGTCAAGGTGCTAAGCCTTGTAGGCCCTTGGATCAATCTTTGATCGTGTGGCACATGATGAAAGGTGAATCTAGGCATGGGACATCCGTATGGGAAGGGTGCAGTCAAATGTAAGCCCTTAGATTGGAGAGGAATCCAATGGCTAGAAATGGTACATTAAATGCAATAGCGTCTTTAGCTATCATCCGTTCAATCCATGGTCCATCTGACGATCCTGATTGAGCCCGATTTTTGAAACTGTGCCATCCTTTGCCTACCGTTAGATAGAAACGTGATCTCATGGTTGTAATTGATCCCAAAGATCAAGAAAGCGCCTTTAGTTGCTCACCCTTGGATGCATATTATATCAAGGGTCATGAATGACTGCGCCATTTCGTTCTCTCACTACTGTCATGATCGGACTTCCCATCTAATGATGGTGTTGGCAGTTCTTGTCTATTTTTGTCCCCCCATCTCTTTAAATCCTCAACGTTCGTATCTGAAATCCAAAGGCTACGATATCTTCCCCATGTGCATTCAATTCGAAGGATTTATTCATCAATATTTTAATGTACAAAACCATTGGTGTTTTTCCATGTCCCCTTAAGCTTGTACAAGCTTAATTTTAATCCCTAAAAATTAGGGATCCTTACAAGGCCCATCCAGGGTTCAGTTTTTCCCCTAATGTCTGTGTGTGATTTGAAAGGCTACTCTAAGCCCACAACGTGACTTTATCTGTAGAACGGGAAAATTCAAGCCCTTATCTCGTGTCAACTTACCTCAGTGTTTCTGCAAGAGTAGGGCTATTCCAAGCCCCTTCCCCCTTCCCAAGGATTTCCAGTCTTATGCCAAGCTTTTCAATTTCCTTCCTGAGTTTGTGATTATTTTTCAAGTAACTTCTTCACACACACGTATCTTTGAACGTGTTTTTAATGACACTTACTCTCGCAAAGCACTAACTCACTTCTTTACGAGTTCAAGTTCACTCAAGCTTTGTAATGTCAAAGAGTGAAGCTAGCACCTCATCTATGGCCAATTTTTTATCTTCCTTCACACCCATATTCATGCCCAAGGATGAAAAATTAAATGGGCAAAACTATAATATTTGGAAAGATATAATGAGAGCATATTTGTACACCAATGTCCTTCACGATGTAGTCGATGGGTCAGAACGTGAGCTCAATAAGGCTAGCAACCTAGAATCATGGCATATCTCGAATGTTGAAGATAAAAGGGCATTATGCCAATTACTACTAGCCTATGATGAATTGATCAAAGTGCACATCATGGCGTGTAAAACATCCAAGGAAGCCTGGGATACTTTAGTGGCTTTATATGAAGATAAAACACCCTCAAAGATCTATGCTTTAGAAGAAAAATTCCATAATCTAACTATTAGGCTTCAAGATACAATCACAAAAGCCATAGCTCAGTTTGAAGACTACCAATGAAAGTTACCACTTTGTGGTTGGGAGATTTCCAGTGAAGATATGTCTATCAGGCTACTTAATAAACTCCCTCGGCGGTATGAAGCCTTTGTAATCATCTTGTGCAATGGAGGACAAGTTCCTACCTGGGAAGAAGTCCGTCGTCTTCTGCTCCTCCACGAATCGTAAGCTAAGTCAACCTCCTCCCAAGAGATTCCAATGAAGGCCAAAGGGCCCTTTAACAAAGGTAAAAATACCAATCATAATACAAGCAATGGACCCAAGCCAGAATCGACTACTGTGCTTCAAGAAGTTTACCTACAACTTCTGTAAAAAAGTGAGTCATTTAGAGAAATTTTTTTATAAGAAGAAATAGACCTCCAAGGCTTCTAGTTCTAAGCATTCATCTAGATCTTCACAACACAAGTCACATTGCTCTAGCAAAGAACTCTTTATCTCTACCGAGATAAATGCACTAGTTAAATCTAGCTCCTTACATGAATGGATATTTGATAGTGGAGTGACCTCTCATATGTGTAAAGATAAAGATTCCTTTAAAGAACTGGAAGAACACACATGTGAAGTGTACGTTGGAAATAACAAAATCTACCTATAGAAGGGAAAGAGAAAGTAGAGATCACCAATGCTCAAGGGAAATCCAAATCACTTTCAAAGGTGTTATTTGTTCCTAATTTATGCATGAACTTATTGTTAATAAAAGCACTTATCGATCATAACAAACAGGTGTTGTTTGATAACACCTCTATCAGAGTTATTGATCCTCATACGCAAGATATAATCACCCAAGGTATTGAAAAGAAAGGTATATATAAATTATCTTGTTTTCTATCCAAAGAATTACTATCTAGTTTACAATAAACCAATGATATGGCCACACCTCCTACTTACCAAGAATTTATCTATCCTAGATAGTGAAAGGATTACCTAAGCTTAGGCAACTCAATGATGTCTGATATGCTTGCACTCGAGGCAAACAACATCTGACTCCCATTCCAAAGGAAGTGTCGACAAGAGCTAGGAACCCTTTACCCCTTATCCACATGGACCTTTGTGGACCCATGAACACCCCATCTCTCAGTGGATCACTTTATTTATTTCTTTTGGTAGATGACCACTCTCGATATATTTGGGAGTATTTCTTGAAATCAAAGGAAAATACTTTTACTACATTTCATGAATGGATCACCAAGTGAAGAATGAAGCTTCCAAGTTTGTTAAGACCATCCGATAAGATGGAGGTGGTGAATTTATTAATCATAATTTTGATAACTTCTTAAAAAACACTGAGTCACAACAAAGGAGAACAAAGACATGTTCTCTTTTTCTTTTTACCTAAATACCATTATATGAAGCAAAAAAGTGGGCATTTTACAATATCTAGAAAGCATCACGAGTCTTGCTTGTAAATATTGTCTTTAGAAGCTTGATCTCAGATCCCAAGTAGTCAAGATAGATATACTAAAATTCTTGCTGCCATGAAAACTAGTTGTTGAGCATTACCAAGAATCCCACATCATGATCTTGGACAATAGATTAGAGTTGAAAAGGTACATGTAAGAATTCGCGAAGCTCCTTCATTACATCTATAACCTCAATAAGCACAGAAGATAGCTAATTAAGAGTTACTCGAAAGTTAGAGAACATGTGTTGTAAAAATCAGAGCATTTTAACAAGGCAATTAAGATCATCCCCTTTGTATGGTTAAGATCCCCATTGAATGCCTGGCCATATTAACGGAATATGAAATACACTTCACAAAAGCATTCCCAAGAGAAGATAATATTCAACAAAATTATACTAAGAAACATTCACACATGATCAGAGAAATGCTCAAGATAAATCAAGCTGAACACGAAGTGGAAGCAGAACTCCAAATTATATTTCCATTAAAATGATATTTTACATTTCATGTGTTTTACAAGAGTTATGTGAATCTACAATAGAAGCTGATCATAGCTTTCCTCAGGCTCAAGGGTATTGGTATCCTCTGGCACATTAGAACACCTATCTTGCCTCTCTTGCTCCAAGATTGGCTCTTCAAGGTCAGCCATGTCCCCAGGTTCATCTGCAAGTGGGGGAACAGGCTCCCTTGAAGCTGCTTGGAATCTCTCCGTATCTGCAATGTGCTTCCTTCCAACCTCTTGGTCTTCATCTGGGCATTCATTCAGCCCATTGATTCTCATTCTAATGAAGCTCACTTGAGCATCATCCTTCTCCACAGCTATGCAGTGCCTGAACATCTTTAAGGAGCAAGCCAGAGTCGTTCCTGAAACAACAGAAAACCTATTAGAGGCTTCAATCAACAATGACTAATGAAAATTGTGAAAATTGAAATTACCTGTGCCCGAAAAAAGGTCTAGGACCCAGTCATCATCATTGGAAAATAGCTGAAGCAATCTCATTATGAGTTTTTGTGGCTTCTGATAAGGGTTAACCAATGTCATGTCCCCAGCTACATGACAAAGTTTCTTGGTAACGGCTGGGAACATGAGCACATTTGAGATCCCATTCTCATTGCAATGCTCCCTGACTCTCCTTTTGCTTACTTCATCATAATAGCCCACTGTAATGCATTCAGTGGCACTCACAAACCGATGCAAAGGAGTGTGATTTACGTTTGTCTTCACCCTGCAAAAAAGAACTATGAGTCACATAGGGCATCATGAAAGCCATGGAGATAGAAAGAAGATTACTTACCAAGTGAGGCACTCGACAGCATGACATCTTGCTTTCAAAGCAGTTGAAACAGAGAAAGACTGGTCTCTGCTATGGAAAATTACTATCCTCCAAAGAGGAGACATAGTTAACTCTGCAAAATCAGTGACCATCTTCCGAATCTGAGGGTGTTTGAAGGGTTCATCATCATTAACTGATCCTAACATCCTAAATCCATAGGGTATGTCCGCTATGAGAAGGGAGAAATGTTTTCTAGGCACAACAGAACAAATATTATTTACATCACTACAGAACACATTGTAATATACAGGCCTAAGGGGGTCTAGGGGATTGGAGAAACATTTAAGATCGGGTTCATCATCAAAATCCATCTCCTTCGCTTTCAGTCTAGATTTCTCATGCCTTGCTCTTTGAATGTGAGCAAGGAATGCAGGGGGGCAGTCATCTAGTACCTCTGTAGACTTACTTTTCCTTGGTTTCTGCAGAACAAATTGGAAAAACAATTAGAAGAGCTCTTCAGTACAGCAAACAGAACATAAAGAACGGATGTATGGCATCGATTTCTTGTTGGGGTAGATGCTAGGCATCGACCTTCTACTAAAAATCGATGCTTGGCATCGACCTAGGGACCTAAGTCGATGCCTGGCATCGACTTTTGCAACGAGGTCGATGCCAGGCATCGACTTTTGTTGCAGGTCGATGCCAGGCATCGACTTATGCTGCAAGTCGATGCCAGGCATCGACTTATGCTGCAAGTCGATGCCAGGCATCGACTTATGCCCCCAAGTCGATGTCAGGCATCGACTTATGCTGGAAGTCGATGCCAGGCATCGACTTATGCCCCCAAGTCGATGCCAGGCATCGACTTATGCCCCCATGTTGATGCCATGCAATGCATCAAATTGTTTAGTATGAAATATTCTGATAAGAGAATCTACCCAATCACGAAACAGGATGAAATATTCTGATAAGGCTTTGTAGGATGATGTGGTTGGATAGTCTGCTTGGACCTCTGTCCAAGAAAAGCAACCCAGCCTCTTCATCATCACCTCCTGAATCTTCATGTACACTTTATGACTACAGACACATAAATATAAAAGAGACTAGGTTAGACAAGAAGCATGGGAGGAGGGAAAAAGGATCTGAGAATAACATACATACTTATTGAGCTCAGTGACCATCTCCTCGAGGCTCAACTCCTTCGAGATTACCCTTGACAAGGTTGATATGATCAATGTATCATCCTTGATTCCTTGAAGGGCCCTCCATGGGGTCAGCTTCATGTCCTCAGGAGCCTCCTCAAGTGAAAGGTCAACTTTCCTTCCCTTTCCCCTCAGATCAATTTGTGGGTCTGGCCTCGACTTTCGTTGCTTCTGGCCCTTGACTTCCTTATGCTCCCACATTGTGAAGATTCTATCCTGAAGATCCCAGATCTCACCTGATCTGAATGCCAGTTGAAACCATGGGTCATATTTCCTCAAAGCATCTGATTTTCTATTCTCATCCAATGCAATTCCAACCTCAATAAGGCATTGCTTTCGTAGATTGGGATGTATTCTCCCAGCTTCCTTCACAAGACAATCTTCGTATTCATGGTGGAAGAACCGAATTCTCTCTATGGAGGACATTTTCTGCCTGTAGTCATTATCGTTGTTGTGATCCCAAGCAAGAAGCTTGGCTTCCTCAGTTGTAAGACCAGCATATATCTTACACTCTGCATACCTAAAGAAAAATGTAGTAGGGTGCTCCTTCACTAACTGTCTACGAGCCTCTGCAGAGTGTGAACCTCCAATCACATAATAAGTGTACTCCTCAAACAAATTCTCATTGAAATCCTCCACACAGCTGCACTCATGCGGATCCACCATTACAAGGAATGGCACAACAGTAGCATGAGGATTAATTTTCATTTTCTTCTTAAGATTTTGGACATGCAAATTATGTGGCTCCCTGATCTCAAGGGGCCTCCTCCCTGTGACTGGATCCACTGGTGGCCTGTGGATAATATTAATAGGCAGGTGGAACAACTGCCCCTTCTTCACAATTTTTCTTCTAGCTATGTCCTCCCTCATCTTATTCTGCTCAGTGCCAAGCACACCAGATGCAAGCTCTCCACCAGGTGCAACAATAATGTCCCCAGAGCTAGAGCTTGAGTCAGAAAAGTCCTCTTCTGCAATTATCTTCTTTTTCTTTTGGGGCTTTTTCTGCACACTCTGCTTACCCCTTGCCTTTACAGGGGTCGTCTTCTTGTGCTGTGTTGGCATGATATTGCCCTGTATCCATGGCATCAGGTCCTTGATGAAATTCACTGAGTCTCTGCACATCTGAGCTAGCTCCTCTGGAACACAGCACTCTGGGCACAAGAATTCCATCTTGCATATGACATTTCTTAATCCCTTGGATGTCTCCACCAAGAAAAGCAGGTTGTCAGAATCTTCATCTTCATAATCCAATTTGTAAACAAGGCCATACTGAAAACCTTGTGTTGTCGTGATCTTTCCTCTGCCATAGGCCCCTGCGAACACAAGGAGGACTGCATTCTTCTCTTCCACGTACTGAAGGCACCATTCGAGATTTGTCATGTCCCGAAGTGGACGATCTGTCTTCATGACCTCTGTCTCCCTCGACCTTTCCTTCATACTTGGATCCTCCACAGGAATTTTAATGCTACTCTGTCCACCTGAGGATATTCCTAGTGGGTTGCTGGCCTTCTCAGAGGATAATGGTGCAATAATTTTCTTTGCCTTTGCTTGGTGACCACTGCCTTTGTCACGTTGCTGGTCAGCAGAGCCCATGGTGACTCTGAGCTTCTTAATGGGCCTTTCATCCTTGTACTCCGCATCCCTGAAAGCAATTGGAAATATCAAGCAATAAGAAATATCAGCCCATGTCCATGCAAGGCATGGATTTTCAGCTTCAGGTCGATGCCAGGCATCGATGTTTAAGTGCATGTCGATGCCAGGCATCGACTTTGTGTGCAAGTCGATGCCAGGCATCGACTTGAGGGCCCAAGTCGATGCCTGGCATCGACTTTTGGGCCAAGTCGATGCCTGGCATCGACTTTTACCCTCAAGTCGATGCCTGGCATCGACTTGAACACAAAGTCGATGCCTGGCATCGACTTGGGCACAAAAGTCGATGCCAAGCATCGATTTGGGCCCAAAAGCCGATGCCAAGCATCGATTTTGCACCCAAAAGTCGATGCCTGGCATCGACTTTTCAGTGCATGATGATGCTGGCAAGTCGATGCTTGGCATCGTTTTTTTGGACCAAGTCGACGCCTGGCATCGACTTGGGGCTGCAATTCGATGCCAGGCATCGACTTGCACCCACAAGTCGATGCCAGGCATCGACTTGCAGGAGCAAGTCGATGCCAGGCATCGACTTGGGGCTGCAAGTCGATGCCAGGCATCGACTTGCACCCACAAGTCGATGCCTGGCATCGACTTGCTCCTGCAAGTCGATGCCAGGCATCGACTTGGGGCTGCAAGTCGATGCCTGGCATCGACTTGCAATCCTAAGTCGATGCCTGGCATCGACTTACACCTTAAAGTCGATGCCAGGCATCGACTGTACATGCTTTGGATCCATATTTCGACAGGCAAGAAAAATAGAGACCTAGAAATGAGAAATTTACACAGACATACAGAGGGAATCTTTTTGGAATCTTTTTTTTAGTTATGATTTTGTCTACCTCTTGGTACTTTTGCCAACATTCTTCTTCTCCATCAGGCTTGGCTTGCTGGTATGCTGACCTCTGTGCTCCATGGCTGTCTGTGCTCTGCTGCTCTCTCTTGCTCGTGGATTTTGAAAATGAGAATGATCTCCTCCTCTGGTATTTATAGGCAATTGGGTAACTTGAACCAGAAACTAACTGGATCTAACTGAATGAGTCCACTTGCTAACTAAATCTGTCAACTTATCTAACCAGGGAATAGCACCCACACAAATAGGCTGTTTCAGAGCCACTTTAATGAAATATTCATAGACCCTTACAACTATTTATATACATTTGCATAGAAATTACATTTCAATGGCAAGAGTATGGTATGTCCATGAGGATGTCTCAACTCATGTAGAGATTTGTTTCTAAGAATCTCTTTCTTGGGAGAAAATCAAGTCAAAGTTGTGTTAAATGTGGGAGACTAATGACATCTTCATAGTATTACCCTCCACACTTTAGTTCATATTCACATTTATCTTGTAACTCACTCTTGAAATGGAAAATCACTTTGAATAAACATTCTAGTACAGAACCTTGCAACTATTTATATACATTTGCATGGAAATTAAACTTCAATGGCAACAGTATGGTATGTACATGAGGATTTCTAATCTCATGTAGATGTTTTTTCTTAGATTCTGTTGCTTGGGAGAAAATTAGGTCTAAGTTGTGAGATTAATGACATCTTTATAGTGTTATCCTCCACACTTTAGTTCATATTCACATTTATCTTGTAACACATTGTTGAAATGGAAAATCAATGTATGAATATACTTTCTGTGTGCCTCTTTTACACATAATTCTTTTTCAATATACTTTCATCTACCTCTTTGATATCTAGCCAAGACCACAATAAAACCTAATCCTTGAAATCTTAACCAAATGTAAAATTTCTTCTTGTATAGTGTTCAATGGCATAGCATATTCCAGTTGGAACTCAACTTGGATATATTCCAGTTGTAAAATTTCTTCTTGTAAAATTTCATCCAAACAATTTTATTATATATTCCTATTGGAACACAACTTTGATATATTTTGATTCATTCACAATGCTTAGACTGAATGACTCATATGAAGTTAGAAAAAGATCATTTGAATCAAAAGTGAATCAAATCTTTGGTTCCCTTATTAGTGTATATTTGAGTAATTAAGTGATTTGATGTAATTTGATGTTTTATGTTATTTAATGTACTTTAATAAGCTTTTGATTTCATATCTTCTTGATGTGACATTTGATGTGATATCTTCACTTGATCTCGGATTTCTACTTATTTAAAAAGGTCATTCATCTTCAGTCTTCTCTGAACTCAGTGAAGATGAGCTCAATCTTTTCAGTGGATGCTTGGGCATCAGCTTCCTCTGCTCATATTGATTCATTGTTCTCAGTTGAGCCTTTCCAGAGAAGTGATGATCCCTATGATTTAGAACGTGCTGATGATTCCATGTTTTCTGTTGAGTCATTTAAGTTATCCAATTCACAGTGCAATGCTGCTCATACAAATGCACCTCTTGATCTCCCATCTGATCCAACCATTGATCTCCCTTCTGATTCAAGTGCATGTGGAGCAACGAAAAAGCAAAGCAAGCTCAATCTACGATTTAAAAGAAGGTCTCGTGAAGTAAGTCGAAAAAGATTTAAATTTCTTACTTCAGATAGACAGATTGCATTGGATATTGTGAAGCATTGTTGTGGTTTGAAATGCTTGTATAATTTAGGGATGAAGAAACTAAAGCACATAAGAGAAAAATTCCTCCATTTAGATAGTGAAAGGCAAGATATATACCTTGTTTCTTGCATGCAAATGATTGAGGATAACATGTCAGTAACGCGTGTTGGTTTTGAATATTTCTTTACTCAAGGGATGCCATGCTGTAGGGCTGCATTTAAAATTGCAATGGGTGTAGGAAATTTTAGAATACATAGGGTTCAACAAGGGTTTTTGAATGGGGATCTCATTTTGGATACGTTCCATGTTGGGACCAAAGGATCTGTTGGACGTCATGCAATGAATTGGATGATGAACTATTTTAGCTTGCATTGTGAAGTTATGCCTACAACTGGAAGGTTGCACTTGTCAGATAACTTTACTCGTCGAGAGGTATTTCAAATATATAGAGAAGACATGGAAAATAGAAATGAGAAGTATGTGTTGTATCGTCACTTTACTCGATTATGGAAGGAAGAGTTTAACAATGTTTCTATTCCTCGTAAAGTTAGAATGGGTGAATGTTCAGTTTGCGCCACTTTGAAAAACATGGCAAAAGGGGCTACAACACCACAGGAAAAGCATAATTTTAAAAACCTTCTTAACAACCATCGTGAGAGTCAAGCATTAGAGAGAAAGAAAGCAATTCATCATCGAAGTAAGGCACTCAGAAATCCGGAGCGTTATATGTGTTTGTTGATCGATGGTATGGATCAGAAAAAAACTTGTTTGCCACATTTTTATCGCATCCCTAAGGACATTGGAGATGAAGTCCTTGTGCAAATGCATTTGGTTGGCGCTTTGGTATACAATGGAACTGTAATGTCCAAGGTTTTCTTCACATATCCGAATGTGCATAATGATCCAAACCTTACAGTTACTGTCATTCATCGTGTTTTGCAATCATGGAAGGGTCTTTTGCCACCAACTCTATATTTGCAACTAGATAATACTCCAAGAGAGAATAAAAATTCTACAGTCTTTGGATATTTAAGCATGCTTGTTGAAAAACAGGTATTTCAGAAGGTTAAGGTAAATTTTCTTCTGGTTGGCCACACTCATGATCACATTGATCAAATGTTCAGTACTTTCTCTAAGAAGTTGGCACGTAACAATGCTTTTACTCTTCCGATTTTATCTGAGCTGATTTCAGAAGCATATACTCCAAAACCAGAAGTTCAACACCTCACACAGATTTATGACTTTAAGCACTTTTGCTCAATGGGCCTTGATAACAGTGCTAAGGTTTTGGCTCCATTGCACAATATTAGTTTCAACCATGTATTCTTGATGAGGAGGGTTGATGAAATAACCCTTTTATTTGCAAAGCAGTATTCATCTTCTCTTGGGTGGGAGCCTAAAGAGGGATGCAGTTTCTTATTGCAGGTGCCTAATTTGTCTACTGTAACAGTGTATGGTGCAGAACAATCACCATATGAAGATAAAAACAATACAGAAAGATGTGGAAGTGTGGTTGATCAAAGTAAAAGCTGGATGCATGCACTCATTGAAAAGAAGAGACATATTGAGCGTGCAAAAAAATATGCTGGAGATCAAGATGTATCTTGGTGGGAGGACTTTTTCAATCATCAAGAAGAGATTATACAGTATACAATTGCAGGTCACTGGCCAGTTGATGTTCCATTCACATGGGACTTTTGTACACAAAGATCCGTGAATGTGGCCCAAGCATGTAATGCAGATGCACTTCAAAGTTTTATACATCCACCAGAAAGAAATATTTATGTAGGCCCAAGGATGACAAAACAGGCAGAAGCAAGATGGCAAGGAAATTTAATAGAGATAAATGTTGGAACGCTTATTGCAGTACTTGCTGATGGTGATGAGGCTACCAGACCATTTTGGATTGCAAAGGTTTTAGAGATAACTAAAGATATTGATCAGAGAAGAATAGAGGCTTTGGTGGTGCATTGGTATTACACTAAAAGTAGTAATGCATTCACAGGTAAATATAACTTAGAAATGGTGTGTGATGCTAAACGAACAGGTTCAAAAAGGAAAAAGAATATTCGAAGCACATCCACTCTTAAAATGGATGATGTAGATATTCTTGTTTATGATTTTTCCTTGACAAAAACTGGTCACTTGAGGAAAGCAACAATCAACATGATAAAACAAAAGCTTCCAGATGTATGTGGTACAGGAAATCATAGGAAAACAAGAAGAGTTGTGCATGATCCTGCAGAATTTGGTATGTACGTGGATGAAGATAGAGCTCTTGTGGATATAGAAGAAGAAGAAGAGAGCTCTCAACAGTATGAGACTGAATCAAGTGCATCAGATGATGAGGGTGTAGACATAGATCGACAAAGTTGTGAGTTGCATTGAAGCTCTCAGACATTTTTAGTGCTTATGTAAATGCCTCAAAGTAGTTTGGTTAATGAAACCATGTTTTGTAGCAATTTTGAATAACAATCAGATATCCACCCATTAAAGATATGTCTAAAATGTTATTTTTGTGTAAAAACTATTGACTTCCACATTCTTATATATATTTTAGACATGTCAATGTCTTAGCATATAGATTTTGGGCATGTCAATGTCTTATCATATACATTTTGGGACACGTCAATGCCTAATATAGTGAAATTTTGACTACATTTTGAGCTCATTTTTTGTTGAGAAAATGACAAAAAACGTCAAAAATTACTTGTTTTCACCTCATTTTTGTAATATATGTATACTGGTGTAAAGGAATTCCAAAAATGAGGTGAAAACATGTAATTTTTGACGTAAGTGTTCTCTTTTTACGACATAGTTCTCGTTTGTTACGACTCGCTGTTAAAACAAAAGGAGATCAAACATCAAGTTACTCAACCACACACTCCATCCCAAAATGAAGTAGCTGAGAGGAAGAGCCATAGTGTGATATGTTAGGCCGCCAAAATGTAATTGTAATTATTGAAAAATATAATTGGAAAGGACACACATCGAAAGAATGTAGCGTAAAATTTGTAACCCTTTGATAATAAAGAAAGGTGTGCAGAAGTAGATGTGCAAGAGAAGAACGACACCGGACTATGGATGTGGGTGGTGCACCTATGGATCGTTTTCAGCACAAGTTTTGCTCATAGTGGTATAATGATCATTTACTATTTTGAGTATTAAGTTATTTCGATGATCTTGTCTGCGTAATACTTTGCTAGTGAAGATATAAGTTAATTGTGATTATATGTCAACTATCTATGAAGAAGTCTATGTTATTCTGCATAACTGAATGATATACTATGTCATGATGAAGTAATTCACTTAATGTTAAAAAGTCTGGGGATGAAATTACTATTTACAAGTCAGCTTGGGAATAGTCAGAGTAAAGTGATGAATAACATTACACAGTGAATGTTTTATCTAGGAAAATGCATATAGGACCTCTTAATATAGACCCCTAACCATCCCAAGAACGGAGGAGTTGATTTATTCGAGTAAGCCGTTAACACTGGTGCTGGCCATGGGGCATGGAATAGCCAGTCAAAGGGAAGATTAAGGTTGGAAGAAAGAATTCTATGATATATGCCTGTAACACGTTCCTGTGAATCTTATCCGAAGTATCCAAGTGATCATCATTTGTGGAAAGTTACTAGCACGTTGGGAACACCCTCTAGTGGTAGTGATGAAGGAAAATTGTCTGAAGGAAAGCGTGATACATGGACTAGTGGAGTGGCACCACAGTATTTTCTTGTTCAAGGATTATAGAGTATACCAGAATTTCAATAGGAGCAATCTATTGAAAGTGTGGTTAGTGGAATAACCGCTCATTCTGATAATAGCTTGGTAAATTCCGATGTCCACCTAATTTTTTGTTCTAATTTCGGTGGTACTAGTACATTTGTAGGTGAAAGTTCTAGTGAAAAGCTCATCTTAGACAGGAAATATGATGAATGGCAGTTGAACTCAGATGGGTATGATCGACTCAGTGATACCATACAACCAGAGATTTTACAAAGCAACTACACGACACAGTAGAAATCAGATTCAATCTGTTCAAGTAATTTGGAATTGATACTTTCTCTTGAATTAGAGGATATGAGTAGTACGCAGTAGCAACAACAACAACAACAACAACAACAACAACCACAGCAACAGCAATAGTAGGTCATACCTCCATGATTGATACCTGCTAGAGTCACATATACTAAATTTGGTGGATTTCTTACTTGTATGGCATTCATGTGGCTCATTTTGCATCAAGGATTTTCTACCAATACCAAGTTTGGAATCTCTTGGAGGTTGGACATATCCATGAATTCCCAAAGCTTGCATAGCCTAGTAATTGATGCTTTGAATCTCTAGGAGGAAGAGCTGAGTTCAAATCTTGGTTGGACATATCCACGAATTCCCAAAGATGGGTGTTCATGAAGTTCCCCAAGATGGGTGCCTCTACCTTACAAGGTCGGATGTGTGTGTCTTTCCAATTCCTTGTACTCTCAAAAGAAAAAAACCAACTTTGGAAATTTTCAATTGGAGTATTCATGGTTTCTTCTAGATCATAGCGACCTATGAGGATAGACCTTGTGGATTCCTTGGATTGTAATGATTATATGATGCTCTTCAAGGTTCATGCAAAATAGTGTGTTACTCTTTTTCTTCGATTCATGTTAATTCTCCTCCTAGAAAGTAGACAACTGCAAAGGTATCCATTTCTTATAGGCATAGTCAAGAGTGAATGTCAATCAATAATAGGAAATAATCAGCTTGGATTCTTTCTAATTAATGGTTAAGTGTGGGTATTATAAAGAGGCTTTGTTAGCTCATTTGAAGACCTTCACTGTTGTATTGCTGTTATATATTACAATGTAACTCTAAAAATTGCAATATAAAGTTCGTAGATGAAAGAATCTGTGTGTGTGTGAGAGAGAGAGAGAGAGAATCAGAAATAAAAAGATGCAGAGCCTTAATCTGAATGTGTAAGAACCATTTTAATGCCACAATAATTATTGAGCAAGGGCCTGAATGGAAGTATGGATACTTTAGACCTGTACATTAGAAGGTGAATAGCTAAAATATGTAACTAGCGTCCTTCCATTTTTGTCCTGGTGGGTCATAGAATGCATATCTATATGTTGAAATTCGAGTGAAGGAAAGATGTGCATTAGCATGGAAGAAGTATAGAAGAGAAGATAAAGCAGCAAAAGGAATGATGCGCTTAAAAAGCTTGGAGGTACATAAACTTTTTAAATGTCCATTCAACGTTTGAGAGAGGGCATGGATATGGCTGAACTCAGATTTCGAAGCAGCGGGAGAGAACGGAGCCCCTTGGAATAGCGCCCGCACCGAAGAGAGCGAGAGAGAGAGAGAGAAACATGACTCTCTAAAGAGAGAGAGAGAGAGCGAGAGCACGAAGCTCATTCTTTGGATGTGGTATGATCGGATGCCATTTCTTCTCACATATTTGTTTGTCACCGGCTTGGGACCGACTACATAATCGTGTGGATTCTAAAATAACTTCGATTGTGAGATAGATAAGAACGTGGCTATCTTTTCCGCAATACGTATTTTACGCCCTTTTTGCTCAAAGTGCATACAACTTCAAGGCTTGATTCTGTATATACCCAAGGCTTTTTAACCTTCAATTTAAGCACACAAAGTAGCCTTCTAAGCAGTGTAACACATTTGCCAAGGGTCTAACCCTCAATTGTTCCACCACTTCTACAAGTTTGTTTCTGTATTTACACAAAAGATCTAACTTTGTCCATTTAAACCGCACCTAATAGCACCATTTGCCTACCATTGTAACCCTCATTAAGGGATTGTTTTGTATTTGCCAATCCTTTTGGCCCAACATTGTAAGCCGTTTCGGGCATATCATTGGACACTCTTCAATCCACTTTGCAAAGATCCTTTGTGAGGGTACCACTACTCTACATCGGCACTACCCCTAGCACTAAGTGCCCCTTATTTGTAACTAAAACATAAGCAAGAGGTGTATCTGTGTGTGATTATGGAGGCTACTTTAAGCTCCCAACGTGACTTTATCTGTGCAATGGGCTAATCTAAGCTCTTATCCTGTGTCAACTTATCTTCGTGTTTCTGCAAGAGTAGGGCTATTCCAAGCCCCCTCCCCCTTCCCAAGGATTTCCAGTGTGATGCCAAGCTTTTCAATTTCCTTCTTGAGTTTGCAATTATTTTTCAAGTAATTTCTTTGCAGAAAAGTGTCTTTGAAAGTGTTTTTAAACACTTGACACTTACTCTCGCAAAGCACTAACTCACTTCTTTACGAGTTCAAGTTCACTCAAGCTTTGTAATGTCAAAGAGTGAAGCTAACACCTCATCTATGGCCAATTTTTTACCTTTCTTCATGTGAAGAGAGATGGTGGATGCAATCCAAAGATGAGTAGGTGCCGCTACAACCAGCTTCACACCAGCCAACTGAGACTTCAGAGTTGATTAGTAGACCCTTTGAGCTTCCTAAATCCACCAAAATATCAGCCAAGTACTTTGGAACATGTATCCCAAAAGTTTAAGTCAAGACCGACAAGTTGCGAAATGACTAGCTCCCAAAACTTGCTATTTTTGGACATACACCTGCTGGAAAAAATGAACAGTGCTCTCAACCTGGAAGGAATTAGAAAAATTCCTTTTGGGCATAGAAAATAGACTTAGCAAGCTTCCTATTCCAAGTTAAAACACTTCAAATGATGGACTGAGCACTGAGAACAAGTTTCATCAAGTTCTTGAACATTCCCACAATTCTCGGGGCTCTGCAGAGATATACCAGTAAGCAGTAAAATGCAGATATCTCCAAAAGTATAAATCCAATGACCTTGAAAATTTATAGGTAGAAACTAGACAGTGAGAGCTATCCAACGCACTTTAAAAAACTGAAAACGGCTCAGTAAAACTCGAGATATGACCTTCTGAAGTTACTGCTCTGAGTGAGTATAGCAGAGAACAAAACAGAGAGGTAGATGATAATAAATGTATAGATTCACATATGATTACAACCACATTGGCAATGAATCTTTGCACAATGGGAGTAGAATGATAGAGCTATGGATTAAGCTCTTCAATCTCTACAAAATGACATGAAGTGGTCACGTACAAGGCTTGCTAATCGCCTCTTCCTTCTTGCTCCTTTTATAGCTATTCTTGGAGGGAGTTTTGAATTCGAATTCGAATGTCTCCACCTAAAAGTGATCCCCAAAGTTAGGAGAGATTCCCTCAGCTCAAAAATTCGTGATTTTGGTAGTTGGAGCCACGAATTTGCTTTTACATCATGGATGAGGTAAGCCATCCTTTTACTTTTTCCTTTTTCCATTTACAAGAGATAAAATGTACTCTTTTACAAGAGGTGTTCACATGACTACTCATGTGACTTACAAATGAGGATAATATCAAGCATATCAAGCATGTAGGCTTGGGCAAAATGCACCAACAGCTCCCCCTCAAGCCTAACATGCTTGGCCTCCAAATAAGTCTTCAATTGTCCTTGATTTCCTGCAAACCAATCATCAACTTGAATCTACTTAATTTCGTACCATCAAGAGCTTTCGTCAACATGTCTGCACATTGCATATCTGTAGAGACGTAGGATAGTTGAATATCCTTGCTCATTAGCTTCTCCCTTACATAATGGTAGTGGACTTCAATATGCTTGGTTCTAGCATGGTATACCGGATTAGCTGCTAGATGTAGTGAGCTTGTGTTGTCACCAAAAATGTGAGGTGTTGAAGAATGAAGTCCAAGATCTGTGTACAAAGATTTTAACCACATGATTTCTTGAGTTGCATTAGCCAAACCTCTATATTCAGCTTCAGTAGAAGATAATGCCACGGTTGGTTGCTTCTTCGATGACCAAGAAATGATTTTTGAACCTGCAAATGATATATACCCTGATGTGCTTCTTCTATCATCTTTAGATCCGGCCCAATCTGCATCTGAGTAGACCTTTAGCTCAATATCTGAAGTAAATGAATAAAACAAACCTTCATTCATGGTCCCCTTTAGGTACTTGAGGACTCGCTTGGCCGCTTCCATATGTGGTCTTCTCGGCTTATGCATAAACTGACTCAATATGCTAACACTATAGCATATATCCACCCTTGTGAGTGTTGCATAGTTCAAACTTCCAACCAAGCTTTGATAGCTTGTGATGTCTTCAATTGGCTCTCCTTCATAAGCACTAAGCTTATGATTTTGCTCCATAGGTGTACCTGCACACTTTGTATTTTCCATCTTGAACTTGACGAGCATGTCATGGACATACTTCCTTTGTGTGATGTATATACCTGAATCTGTGTAGATCAACTCCAATCCAAGAAAATAAGTGAGTGGTCCGAGGTCACTTATTTTGAACTCCTCCTTCATTTGACTCTTTACCTGTTTGATTCCTTCAAGATCATTGCCTGTGATAATAATATCATCAACATACACACATAAATAGATCACTTCAGATCCATTCCTCTTTATGAACAAAGAGGTATCCGCCTTGCTAGCTTTGAATCCTTGGTCCTGCAAATAAGTAACCAATCTGAAATTCCAAGCTCTTGGAGCTTGCTTCAATCCATACAAAGCTTTCTTTAGTTTGCATACATAGTTAGGATGATGTGCATCCTCATATCCAGGAGGTTGTGCCATATACACTTCCTCAGAAATCCATCCATTCAAGAAGGCATTCTTTACATCAAGTTGATAAAGATTCCAATTTCTAGATGCAGCAAGACTTATGAGAACCCTAATTGTAGGCATTTTTGCAACAGGAGAGAAAGTCTCCTCATAATCAATACCATGGGTTTGAGCAAACCCTTTAGCAACTAACCTTGCTTTGTGTCTATTTATACTTCCATCTAGATTCCTCTTGATTTTGTATATCCATCGAGATCCGATTATCTTCATAGATGGCTTGTTAGGTACAAGCTCCCAAGTGTCATTCTCCTTCAAGGCTTCCATTTCTTCATCCATTGCATCTCTCCAAGCTTTCTTGCTTTGTGCTTCTTGGAATGTGGTAGGTTCTTCATTGGTTGAATCCTTTGCAATGTAGATTGAGTGCTTGGTGACCAAAGAAGTATCATAACCAAACCTCTCTGGTTTCTTCTTCTCCCTCGAAGACCTTCTAAGTGGTTGATGTGAGCTCTCGGGTCCATATGTAGCATCCTGCATCTTTGCTTTACCTTTGTTCTTCCATAGCTTTAGTCTTTCCAAGTCTTCTAGGTCAATCTCCGAATCACTTTCTTCAATCTGCTTTGGCTCCTTTGGTTGAAGTGATGGAAAATCTTCATCCAAGTCATATGGCAGCTTCACTTTCCTGTCATCATCAAACCATGATTTGTTTTCATCAAAAATTACATCTCTACTCACAGAAAATCCTTTATTGGTTGGATTGTACAATCTATATCCTTTTTGGTTTTGATCATAACCAATGAATACACACTTCTCTGCCTTGGGATCCAATTTCCCTCTTACTTGAGAAGGAATGTGAGCATAGGCTAAGCATCCAAAGATTTTACAATGCTCTAGACTAGGTCTTCTTCCATTCCACACTTCATATGGAGTGGTTCCATCTAGTGACTTAGATGGAAGTCTATTTATGAGATATGTGGCTGTCGACACAGCCTCTGCCCATAGGTAGTTCGGCAATCCCTTTTCGTTGAGCATGGACCTTGCAGCTTCGACGATAGCTCTATTCCTCCTCTCTGCTACACCATTGAGTTCAGGTGTATACCTTGTAGTGACTTCCCTTTTAATGCCTCTTTCATGCAAGAAGGCATCAAATTCAGAAGAGAAGTATTCTCCTCCACCATCTGATCTGAGTCTTTTCAAAGTCCTACCTGTTTGATTTTCAACAAGAGCAATATACTTCTTAAAGCAATTAAACACTTCATCCTTGTGCTTCATGAAAAACAGAATGGTCCACCTGCTACAATCATCTATGAAAGACACATAATATCTTGAGCCTGATATAGATGGCTCCTTACTTGGACCCCACACATCCGTGTGCACTAGATCCAAAGGATTTTGATACATATATCCTTTCTTATTGAAAGGTTGTCTATGAGCCTTGCCGAGTTGACAAGCTTCACACTTATAAATCATGTGTTGCCTTGTGATATTAGGCAAACCAAGTACACTTTGGTCCCTGCAAATCTGTTTGAGTGTCCTCTCACCAATGTGAGCAAGCCTTTTGTGCCATATCTCCAACTCTGTTAGAGTTTGAGATCCATAGCTAAACAAAGCTATGTTCTTTGTATCTTCCACTTCAAAAGTGAAAAGCCTTCCTGTCTTTTCTCCTTTGGCAATCCTTTGAAAGCCTTGCCTTGGGTCTTCAACATATGCTCCAAATCGATTGAATCTAACCTGCAATCCTTTTTCAACAATCTGTCCAACACTTATTAAATTTTTGGTAATTGTAGGGACATACAAGACTTTGCTTAAGAGGTTCATATTCCCATCTGATGTCTTCACATTACCTATCTTCTCCACTGAGTGCTTTGTGTCATCTCCTGTCTGCACTTCATGCTTGTTATGAGGATCTTCCAAATCAGAAAGTAAAGCCACATTTCCTGCTACATGGTTCGAGCATCCCGAATCAATGTAAAATATGTGATCATCATCCTTACCCTTCTTTGTTGATAGATTCATAATCAATAATGAATCTTCTTGACTTTGGTCCTCTGCATAGTTATTGTAATCTCTTCTTCCTCTATGGCCACTTTGATAGTTGTTGTTGTTGTTGTAATTGTTGTTGTAGTAGTTGTTGTTGTTGTAGCCTCCATTGTACCTACCTCTATTTGATCCATAGCCACCTCTATTGAATCCTCTTCCTCTTGAGTTCCTTGGATTCCTGAAACATTCTTCAGTAGTATGGTTAGATAAGCCACATATGTTGCAAGGTTGAGATGATTGGAATCTCCCCCTGCCTTGCTTTCCACCTCTGCCTCTTCCTCTAGCTCTTCCTCTACCTGCAAAGTTTGCTTGGAAAGAGCTTCCTTCATCTTCATTCTTCCTATTCTTTGACTTGTCCTTGACCTTAGCTTTATCAGAATATAAGGCAGAAGTTTGATTACCTCTTGAGGACTCACCACCTTTGCTAATCTTTGCTTCATGAGTGAAGAGTTGGCCCATGAGTGTGTTGAGGTCGGGTACATGCATATCCATGTATAAATCCATGGCTGTTGTGAATGACTCCCACTTGTCGTCTGCTTTGATTCCATTCATGATTTGTCTTATGATTTGCTCCTCTTCAATTACCTCTCCAATGCTTCCAAGTTGGTCGGAAATCTCCTTCATCTTTGTGACATAATCAGTCACATTTTGCTTCGGGCTTTTCTTCATTGTTGTGAACTCCATCCACAATTGGTTCTTCCTTGCTCGAGTGTTGGAAGAGAAGAAAGAAGCAAGTGCATTCCAGGTTTCTCTTGATGTCTTGCATCCCTTGACATGAGGTAAAAGAAAATCAGAGATTGAGTTTAGAATATAAGACCTTGCAAGTGCATCCTTCGAACACCAATTCGAAAGTCCTTCCACTTCTTCATGTGATGGTTGCCCTTTGTTCCTCATGGTTGGCATTGCTTCATCTCCGGATATGAATCCATATAGATTCCTTCCTTGAAGGTAAGCCTCCATCCTTAGAGACCATGCCGGGTAGTTGTTTCGATCCAATTTGTCAATTGTTGATGGAAATCCATCTCCCATGTTGCTTGACTATGCTCTGATACCACTGTGAAGAGAGATGGTGGATGCAATCCAAAGATGAGTAGGTGCCGCTACAACCAGCTTCACACCAGCCAACTGAGACTTCAGAGTTGATTAGTAGACCCTTTGAGCTTCCTAAATCCACCAAAATATCAGCCAAGTACTTTGGAACATGTATCCCAAAAGTTTAAGTCAAGACCGACAAGTTGCGAAATGACTAGCTCCCAAAACTTGCTATTTTTGGACATACACCTGCTGGAAAAAATGAACAGTGCTCTCAACCTGGAAGGAATTAGAAAAATTCCTTTTGCGCATAGAAAATAGACTTAGCAAGCTTCCTATTCCAAGTTAAAACACTTCAAATGATGGACTGAGCACTGAGAACAAGTTTCATCAAGTTCTGGAACATTCCCACAATTCTCGGGGCTCTGCAGAGATATACCAGTAAGCAGTAAAATGCAGATATCTCCAAAAGTATAAATCCAATGACCTTGAAAATTTATAGGTAGAAACTAGACAGTGGGAGCTATCCAACGCACTTTAAAACACTGAAAAACGCTCAGTAAAACTCGAGATATGACCTTCTGAAGTTACTGCTCTGAGTGAGTATAGCAGAGAACAAAACAGAGAGGTAGATGATAATAAATGTATAGATTCACATATGATTACAACCACATTGGCAATGAATCTTTGCACAATGGGAGTAGAATGATAGAGCTATGGATTAAGCTCTTCAATCTCTACAAAATGACATGAAGTGGTCACGTACAAGGCTTGCTAATCGCCTCTTCCTTCTTGCTCCTTTTATAGCTATTCTTGGAGGGAGTTTTGAATTCGAATTCGAATGGCTCCACCTAAAAGTGATCCCCAAAGTTAGGAGAGATTCCCTCAGCTCAAAAATTCGTGATTTTGGTAGTTGGAGCCACGAATTTGCTTTTACATCATGGATGAGGTAAGCCATCCTTTTACTTTTTCCTTTTTCCATTTACAAGAGATAAAATGTACTCTTTTACAAGAGGTGTTCACATGACTACTCATGTGACTTACAAATGAGGATAATATCAAGCATATCAAGCATGTAGGCTTGGGCAAAATGCACCAACACTTCACACCCATATTCATGCCCAAGGATGAATAATTAAATGGGAAAAACTATAATATTTGGAAAGATATAACGAGAGCATATTTGTACACCAATGTCCTTCACAATATAGTCGATGGGTCGGAACCTGAGCCCAATAAGGCTAGCAACCTAGAATCATGGCATATCTCGAATATTGAAGATAAAAGGGCATTACCCCAACTACTACTAGCCTATGATGAATTGACCAAAGTGCACATCATGGCATGTAAAACATCCAAGGAAGCCTGGGATACTTTAGTGGCTTTATATGAAGATAAAACACCCCCGAAGATCTATGCTTTAAAAGAAAAAATCCATAATCTAACTATTATGCTGCAAGATACAATCACAAAAGCCATAGCTCAGTTTGAAGACTACCAATGAAAGTTAGCACTTTGTGGTTGGTATATTTCCAGTGAAGATATGGCCATTAGGCTACTTAACAAACTCCCTCGGCCGTATGAAGCCTTTGTAATGATCTTGTACAATGGAGGACAAGTTCCTACCTGGGAAGAAGTCCGTCATCTTCTGCTCCTCCCACTACAACATATGAGGGGCATACCGACGCTGCATATACCGACGATCATAGTCGGCGTCAGTATAGCCCTCGAAAAATCTCACTAAGAGATACCGATGGTCAAGTGACCGTCGGTATGACCGTTTTAAATGGATCGTCGGTGTGGTCTGCAGCCGTCGGTATAAGCATCGGTATAGGCGTTGGTATGAGAATTGGTATAAGCGTCGGTAATTTACTGAGAACTACCGACGTGTATACTGACGTGCATACCGGCGCCTATACCGGTGGCGAGTTTTAAACATAGCGCGACCTCGAGAGAAAAACTTCATATTTTTGTGCGTGTTTGAGTACTGTCAGTCTACTGTCGAACTTGCGCATGCGAACGTGCATTGTCTTGTGCACACACACACGGATCTCTCTCTCTACACACACACTCTCTCTCTCTGCTTAGATCTCACATCTTGGTATGTGCTACGCATACTGTTAGCATTTGTGTTTCTCTATGCTTTAGGGTTTCTAATTTCTCTTTTCGTTGATTTTGCAGAAGTTCTTTGGCGTCAATTGTTTGGAATTGGATGAGAGACGACCTACATTACGCTTTGATGACAACGATTCAAAGAGGGACATACTTGTAAGTGATTCTTTTATTCACTATTGATAGAGAGAGAAAGAGAGAGAGAGAGAGAGAGAGAGAGAGAAGGAAAGAGAGAGAGAGAGATAGAGAGAGAGAGAAAGAAGGAAAGAGAGAGAGAGAGAGAGAAAGAGAGAGAGAAAGAAAGAAAGAAAGAGAGAGAGAGAGAGAAAGAGAGAGAGAAAGAAAGAGAGAGAGAAGAGAAAGGAAGATACACATTAATTTACACATGCATACATACACACATAAATGTACACACATGCATGCTTACATACACAAACCTATACACACATGCATGCTTACATACACACACACATATACACATATGCATGCATACACACACACATAAATTTACACACATGCATACATACACACACATGCATACACACATACATACACACACATATATACACATATGCATACATACACATACACACACACATATACACACATACATACACACATGCATATATACACACATATACACACATGCATGCATACATACACACACATATACCGGCATGCATGCATACACACATATATACACACATGCATACATACACAGATATACACACATGCATGTATACATACACACACATGTATACACATGCATATACATGCATACACATACACACACATACACATACATGCATGCATACATACACACACGTACACACATGCACACACATGCATGCCTACATACACACACATACACATACACACACATGTATACACATGTATACATACACACACACATGTACACATGCATACATACACACACATATATACACACATATAATCCTATTTTTATTTTGAAGGTTTTTTTTTACATCAAATATATAAAAATAGGATCAGGGTTTTAGGGTTAAATCTTTAAGATTAGGGTTTTAGGGTTTTAACACCTACATAACATATATGCACACATACACATGCACCTATAATACATATATACATGTATATACACATGTATACAGAAATATACATATTTTAAGTCTAGATATTTAAGATTAGGGTTTTAGGGTTTAGTATTTCAAATTTAAGTCTAAGTCTTTCTGATTAGGCTTTTAGGATTTTAATACGTAGATAACATATATACACAAACACACATATACATATAATACATACATACATGTAGATACATATGCATACAAAAATATACATATTTTAGATTTAAATCTTTAAGATTAGGGTTCTAGGGTTATAACACCTACATAACATATATGCACACATACACATACACATGTAATACATATATACATGTATATACACATGTATACAGAAATATACATATTTTAGGTCTAGATATTTAAGATTAGGGTTTTAGGGTTTAGTATTTCATATTTAATTCTAAGTCTTTCTTATTAGGGTTTTAGGATTTTAATACGTAGATAACATATATACACAAGCACACATATACATATAATACATACATACATGTAGATACACATGCATACAAAAATATACATATTTTAGATTTAAATCTTTAAGATTAGGGTTTTAGGGTTATAACACCTACATAACATATATGCACACATACACATGCACATATAATACATATATACCTGTATATACACATGTATACAGAAATATACATATTTTAGGTCTAGATATTTAAGATTAGGGTTTTAAGGTTTAGTATTTCAGATTTAAGTCTAAGTCTTTCTGATTAGGGTTTTAGGATTTTAATATGTAGATAACATATATACACAAGCACACATATACATATAATACATACATACATGTAGATACACATGCATACAAAAATATACATATTTTAGGTCTAGATATTTAAGATTAGGGTTTTAGGGTTTAGTATTTCAGATTTAAGTCTAAGTCTTTTTTATTAGGGTTTTAGGATTTTAATACGTAGATAACATATATCTAGACCTAAAATATACAGAAATATACATATTTTAGGTCTAGATATTTAAGATTAGGGTTTTAGGGTTTAGTATTTCATATTTAAGTCTAAGTCTTTTTTATTAGGGTTTTAGGATTTTAATACGTAGATAACATATATACACAAGCACACATATACATATAATACATGTATACATGTAGATACACATGCATACAAAAATATACATATTTTAGATTTAAATCTTTAAGATTAGGGTTTTAGGGCTATAACACCTACATAACATATATGCACACATACACATGCACATATAATACATATATACATGTATATACACATGTATACAGAAATATACATATTTTAGGTCTAGATATTTAAGATTAGGGTTTTAGGGTTTAGTATTTCAGATTTAAGTCTAAGTCTTTCTGATTAGGGTTTTAGGATTTTAATCCGTAGATAACATATATACACAAGCACACATATACATATAATACATACATACATGTAGATACACATGCATACAAAAATATACATATTTTAGATTTAAATCTTTAAGATTAGGGTTTTAGGGTTATAACACCTACATAAGATATATGCACACATACAAAATACATGTATATACACATGTATACAGAAATATACATATTTTAGGTATAGATATTTAAGATTAGGGTTTTAGGGTTTAGTATTTCAGATCTAGAATTTTAAGATTAGGGTTTTAATTAAATATATATAATTAAATATATAAAATTAAATATATAAAAATAGGATTACTTAAGGAAAAAAAATCTGAATATATAAATAAATAAATATATATATATAATAAGATACTTCTATACATAAATAAATATAAAAAGAACTAGTGTTTTAAATAATTTAATTAAATATATATAATTAAATATATAAAATTAAATATATAAAAATAGGATTATGTAAGGAAAAAAATTTGAATATATAAATAAATATATATATAAAATAAGATAATTATATACATAAATAAATATAAAAAGAACTAGTGTTTTAAATAATTTAATTAAATATTTATAATTAAATATATAAAAATAGGATTACGTAAGGAAAAAAATCTGAATATATAAATAATTATATTTATAGAATAAGATAATTATATAAATAAATAAATATAAAAAGAACTAATGTTTTAAATAATTTAATTAAATATAATAATGAAATATATAAAAATTAAATATATAAACATAGGATTACGTACGAAAAAAATCTGAATATATAAATAAATATATATATAAAATAAGATAATTATATACATAAATAAATATAAAAAGAACTAGCATTTTAAATAATTTAATTAAATATTTATAATTAAATATATAAAAATAGGATTAAGTAAAGAAAAAATCTGAATATATAAATAAATAAATATATATAAGGTAGGATAATTATATAGATAATAAAATATGATAAGAACTAGTCATTCAAATAAATAAATGAAATATATATAATTAAATATATAAAAATAGGTTTAAATTTAATCATTTTAAATAGAGTGAATATATATACAATAAACAAACACACATACTTATATACCTATCTATATTCACATATATATACATATACACATATATATACACATGCATACATATATATACATGTTTTAGTTCTAGGTCATTTGGATTAGGGTTTTAGGATTTTAACACCTACATAACATATATACACACATACACATACACATATAATACATATATACATGTATATACACATGTGTATAGAAATATACATAATTAAGGTATAGATCTTTAAAATTAGGGTTTTAGGGTTTAGGCATACATATAACTTAATTAAGAGGATCAATCAAGAAAAAATCCGAATATATAAATAAAATAGGATAGCTATATAGATTAGGGTTTTAAAATTAGGGTTTTAAGTTTTTTTAGGTATTTAAGTATTTAGGTTTAGTATTTCAGATTTAAGTCTTTAAGAGTTAGATTTTTAGGTTTAATAAAAAAACAAATGTTCTAAAATGTTCTAAAATTTCCATACTGTAGCAGATGGCTTCTTTGGATCCTGAAGAGAGAATGGCATGTCCTTGCACATAGTGCAAGTATCAAATTTATCGGAAACGATGGATTTGTACTGCACATGTTAGAGAGTATGGATCCTTTGATACGAGTCAACTGGAAAACCTATGCTATCATTCGCATGGTCCCCCAGGTGAGCAGATGGACCCAAACGACATTGCACTGGTAACCTCTCGTGGACAAAAGAGAGCAAAAAAGGACTTAGACGTACAATCAAGCACTAATAATATTACACAGAATGAACATATGGAAGAGATGCTTGAAGCATTTTATGAGATGGACGAAGATCATGATAGTGAAGAAGGTGTCGAGAGTTTCATGGACACAATAGAAATTCCACGATCAGAAGTTGATGAAGAATATGAAAACATGCAAAGATTAGCTTGTTTACCACTTTACAATGGAGCAAAGATATCTCTACTACGTGCTTCACTCGCGATGCTCAATCTACAGTCCATTTATGGATGGTCAGATAGTAGTGTCACTGAATTGTTCGGGTAAGTAGAGAACAAATTGGCTTTCATTGTTGTATCATAATAACTTCATTTACTAATATCATTTTAATTGCTTATTGCAGGCTTCTTAAAGATCAATTTTTGCTAGAGGTCAATGACATGCCTCCAACACGTGGAGATGCGAAAAAAATTTTAGAGTCCATTGGAATGGATTATACTAAAATTCATGCTTGTCTGAATGATTGCATTCTCTTTCGGAATGAGTATGAGCATCTCCACGTATGTCCAAAGTGTGGAGCAAATAGATTTAGAGAATACGTTATAGGGAAGCAATCCCCGCAAAGGTTCTTCGCCACTTTCCTATCATTCCACGAATTAAGAATGTTTAGATGCAAATCTATAGCTGAGTTAATGTAATGGCATACGAAGAGCAGGTCTACAGATAATTTAATGCGAGTGCCAGCTGACTCTGATGCTTGGAAGCACATAGATAGTAAGTGGCCAGAGTTTGCTAGTGAGCCTCGGTCCATATGTCTAGGCCTAGCTATGGATGGAGTGAATCCATTTGGATTACGCAGTTCTCCATGGAGCACATGGCCTATATGTTTGGTCAATTATAATATCCCACCATGGTTGGCCACAAAGAAAGGTCATTTATTGTACCAGGTAAGTATAAGGTAAAAAACATGGATGTATATCTTGCACCACTTGTGGAAGAACTGCACATTTTATGGGATGGGATTACTGTGCATGACATGTCTCAACCTATAAGAAGACGAGACGTGTGAGTGCAAGGCATACTTATGTGGACAATGCATTAGCTCTTATTGTACCAGGTAAGTATAAGGTAAAAAACATGGATGTATATCTTGCACCACTTGTGGAAGAACTGCGCATTTTATGGGATGGGATTACTGTGCATGACATGTCTCAACCTATAAGAAGACGAGACGTGTGAGTGCAAGGCATACTTATGTGGACAATGCATGATTGGCCTGGTTATGGTGAATGTTTAGGTTTATGGATTTCGGGTTACCATGCTTGTCCTTTATGCGGACCACGACTCGAAGCATGCTATTCCAAAGCACTACGTAAAACTGTCTATGAAGGACATCATAGATATTTGTCTGATGGGCATGTTTTACGTGAAGGACAAATTGGTCGACAAGCGCAACACCAAATGAAAGCTAGCGATTGGAAACAACTCTGGGATTCAGAAAATCCAGTTGCTGGCATAAAACGGTTGTCCATTTTTCATGAACTCCCTTATTGGAGTGAATTGGTGATCAATCATTTGGTAGACCCGATGCATATTTTCAAGAATGTGGAAGAGATTCTTTGGAAAACTTTGATCGAAAAGAAAGAAAGCAAAGCACAAAGGGACGACTTAGAAGAGCGAGGTCGTATGCGAGAGTTGTGGGCAATTACTAAGCCCAACGGAATAGTATCGTTACCAAGAGCTCCTTGGGTGCTTCGCAGGATGGAAGAGCAACAAGTGAAGAAAATAATTTCAGAGTTTCGTACACCTACTGGATGCATGAGATGTCTAAAGACTGCTTTCACACGAAACAACGATCTTGCAGGACTCAAGTCTCATGATTAGCACAAGTTTTTACAGTTTGTGCTCCCTATAGCCCTAAAAGATTGTCTTTCAGAGGATGTACGAAAAACCATTTATAAAATTAGTTCCTTAGTACGGTGGATATCTTCTAAAGAGATAAATAGAGAAAGCATAGAGAGTGTGAAACTCAATGCTATCGAGGCTGTGTGTATGGTAGAGAAATACTTTCCCACAAGTATTCTCACTATTCAACTTCATTTACTGGTTCATGTAGTAGATGAAGTTGCAATAGCAGGAACTGTCCATAGTCGATGGATGCTCTTCTTAGAGTGCTTTATGAAGACATTAAAAGGGTTTGTTCGACAGAGAGCACGTCCAGAGGGTAGCATGGCAGAGGGATGGCTTGTACAAGCATCTCTTGTATTCATAAATGAGTTTCTACGTATATCAGATCCCAAAATGCCTCGCTTATGGAGCGATGATGAAGATGTTCGTCTCGTAGGTGATGAACCACAAGGTAAAGGATTGCAAAGAAAAATGGATGCAGCTTTCAGAGAGAAGGCAATGAAGTTAACTCTAAGCCTATGCAAAAGTGGTTAGAAAGGTATGAACTTGCCAAGGAAACAAACACAAAGGAAAGAGCTCAGTTTCGAAGAAATCGTTCCACTCGATTTTTGCCTCTTCCAGAAAATCTTCGACCTCTCCTACCTTTTCCAACGAGCAGATGGCTAGATGCAGCGGTTTCACAAGCAAAGGCAGCAGGTGAAGATATCTCTGAAGAAGAAGAAGAACTCACAAAAGGATGTGATTGGGAGTATATTAAATACGGTGCACTATGGTCTCATGGATGACACTTTCCAATCGCACGAATCGATCAAAATAGGTCTACTTTTGATAGTGGAGTGATGGTGATTTTTTTGCAAAAAAGTAGAGCGAGCGCAAGAGATGATAATGTTCTAGAAGGTGAGTTAGATTATTGTGGTGTGATTCAAGAAATCTTGAAACTATCTTTCAGAAAGTTTGATTACTTTGTTTTTGACGTGAAATGGTTCAAAGTAGTCACCTCTGGAAGAAACGCAACAGTGAGACGGGATAAGAGCAGTTTGCTTCAAGTCGACTCCACAAGATTATGGACAGAGGAAAGGGATACATTTGTACTTCCCAAACACTGTGAGCAAGTTGTTTTTATACCAAATTCAAAAGACCCAGAGTGACTATTTATTTTACAAGTCCCTCCACGTAGTAGACAAATTTTTGAAAACATAGATGTAGAAGAAAGTCCATCTCTAGTGGACTCAGAGATTCATTCGATAGTTGAGGAGGAAGAGATCATTGTTCGAGAAGAAAGGTCATTGAAGAAGAGGTCATTGTTCGAGAAGACGAAGCAATAGACGATGATCAGGAGGATACGAGCATAGCAAGCAATTTAGAAGCCATCAATATAGAGATAGATATTCTCGGTGCATCGGATCTTCAAGAGGATGCTAGAATAACCTAACACATATCAAGATGAGGTCCCCCCACATAGGAACTAGAATATGCAAAAGTGATGTGCTCCAACCCGAACGCCAAACCACAGATGAGACAAGTAAGGCCACAAGTGTTGCAAGGTCCTTGCTATCAATATCACGTATATCACCTTATTTGTGATTAGTGTTATCATCCACCTTCAAGCTTCAAGAGTGAAGAGTCAAAACTTATTAGTGCATATTTGGAGAAGAGAAATAGTAAAGGGTTGAAAGAAGCCCTAAATACCATTACTCCCAAATGTTCTCTATGAATAAGAAGCTATTTATCAATATGGTTAAAGATGTAACCATTTATCTAAGATCATGATTGACTATATCCTTTGAGTTAGATGCCTAGTTATTATTGATATATTTAGGTAGTGATGTGTGTGAACACACTAGGACCGCCAGGGCACTTTTTTCCCTCTTTGGGAGGTTTTTTTCCCTCGGCTTGTATATATGCCTATTGTCCTAATGGGCTACTTATCTTTGTACATTCTCTAGTAATACATTCAGTATTGTGTGTTGTGCTGCAAGCTTCTTCTTCTTCCTTGTGTTGTTCGTGTGCTTCCGCAGACATCGAACTCCAACAATTGGTATCAGAGCAGGTCGTCGCTTCATCTAGGGCACGGTGGACACTCCTCCGTTTGCAGTCTCAGAATCACACGAATTTAGGTGAGCATACTCAGCGTGTTTGAGAGATCAAAACCGCTTTGGTTTGTGGTGCCAAAATCGCGATGTGAGCTCGTTTCAGCCTGCAAACGCACTATCACAGTGCTTGTGCAGGCTATTTTGTCTTTTTGTGCCAAAGGTATATACCAGTTTCTATTCGCCAATATAAGCATCTCAAAGTTTGATATAGTTCTAGCAAAATTTGTCTAGGTAGTTCTGTTCAACGTTTTGAGATACAGTCAATTTTCTGCATCAAGGTATTTTAGTCACCGGCCATGGATGAAAGTAGTGATGTATTCCGTATGTTGGCTGTTGAGGATAAGTTGGATGGTACCAACTACCCGTTATGGGCTTATATGATGCAACATATGTCGGTTGCAAAAGGACTGTGGAACGTTGTGCAAGGTGTCGAAAAACGTCCTTTCATACCTGTAACTGTTACAACTGCAGGTATTGAAGCTCATGCAGAAGGTGTTGAAGATGATGATATTCTGCATATTCCTATTCGTGTTGCGGTTTCTGCTGCACCTACTGTAGAGCAGACTCGTTGGGATGGGAGAGATGCCCACACACACGCATTGATAGCTTTATCGATCAAACGTGCCATTATTCCTCACATTTGCTCTTGTAGAACAGCTAAGGGTGCTTGGGATACACTTACCACTTTGTACCAAGCTAGGAATGAGGCTCATGTTGCTTACCTTTGAAAACAGTTGGAGAGTAAGCACATAATGAAGGTGATTCTATGGACAGTTTCCTAACAAAGATCAAAGACTTGAAGGAACAATTGATTTCTGATGATGAGGTTATACCAGATAGCTCTGAATGGTCTTCCTGATTCATATCAGAGTTTTGCTTCTACTCTTCGGTTGATGATGAAAGGCAATTTGAATGCCTTATCATTTGAGGAGTTAGTCTATGTTCTGTTGCAGGAAGATCAGTCCAAGTAGAACACGTCCATTATGCGAGTTGCAGATCAAGCTTTCTTGGCTAGTCAGAAGGCCAGAGGAAAACGGAGCTCTTCAAGTAGTAAGCAGAAATTTGCTAATTTTGCATATTTGAAGAAGGAAGATAAAGATGAGAAGAAATCAGAAAAACAAAAATTGTTTTGTAAGTATTATAAAGGGAATGATCATATCATAAAGAACTGTCACAAACTGGCTACTAAAGAGGCAAAGAAGAAAGAGGCTAGAATGGTTGTTGCAGAGGCCTCTACACCAAAAACAGAGTCTGCTAATCTTGTGTAGGAAAAAGAATGGATGTTTACTACTATCTGCAGTTTTGACCCATCTTCTCATGAGCAGTGCATGTTTGCAGTAGACTTAGATGTTTGGTATTTTGATAGTGGGGCGACCAAACATATTACCTCACAGCGTAGTTTCTTCTCTTCACTCGAGCCTGCCCCTACAGGGAATACTCTTACATGCAACTCCTCTTATCCTATTATGGTAGTTGGTAAGATCATTTTGACTACTACTAATGGTAGTTCTTTCACTTTGTCAGATGCTTTATTTGTGCGAAGGATCAAGAAGAACATGTTATCAGTTTCTGCATTAGCCAAGATTGGCTTGGTTGTGAAATTTGTTGATGATAGGTGTACAGTTCATGATTTGTCAAATGGCGATGTGATTATTGCTTCTGGAATTTTATGTCGTGGGTTGTATAAGCTCATAGACTATGAAAGATGTGTAAATGATTTGGCATGTGCAATAAATGATTCTCAGGCTATGTCAGATGCAAAGCTTTGGCATGCACGCTTTGGTCATCTGAATTTTGCTAGTTTGCTACGCTTGCAGAAATCTGAAATGGTGTCCTCTTTGCCCAAACTTGAGGCACCTGGAAAACATGTTTGTGAAGGCTGTATTTTGGGCAAAATGCAGCGTTCGTCCTTTCCAAAAGATGGTTCAGTTCGGGCTGCTCAGAAATTGCAACTCCTCTTATCCTATTATGGTAGTTGGTAAGATCATTTTGACTACTACTCATGGTAGTTCTTTCACTTTGTTAGATGCTTTATTTATGCGAAGGATCAAGAAGAACATGTTATCAGTTTCTGCATTAGCCAAGAGTGGCTTGGTTGTGAAATTTGTTGATGACAGGTGTACAGTTCATGATTTGTCAAATGGCAATGTGATTATTGCTTCTGGAATTTTATGTCGTGGGCTATATAAGCTCATAGACTATGAAAGATCTGTAAATGATTTGGCATGTGCACTAAATGATTCTTAGGCTATGTTAGATGCAAAGCTTTGGCATGCACGCTTTGGTCATCTGAATTTTGCTCGTTTGCTATGCGTGCAAAAATCTGAAATGGTGTCCTCTTTGCCCAAACTTGAGGCACCTGGAAAACATGTTTGTGAAGGCTGTATTTTGGGCAAAATGCAGCGTTCATCCTTTCCAAAAGATGGTTCAATTCGGGCTGCTCAGAAATTGCAGCTTGTACATAGTGATATCTGTGGTCCTATGCAGACACATTCTTTTGGGAATTATCTTTACTTCGTGACTTTCATCGATGATTTTTCCAGGCATGCATGGGTACATCCATTGAAGGCAAAGTCCGAAGTGTTCATGTGCTTCAAACAATTTTTGGTTTTGGCTGAAAATCTGTCAGCATGTAAAATGGGCACCCTCCGTTCTGATCGAGGGGGGGAATATATGTCTTCTGATTTTAATGCATTTTTGGCGGAACGTGGGATAAAAGAGCAGTGTACAGTGTCGTATATACCTCAACAGAATGGAGTTGCTTAACGAAAGAACATGTCACTCATGGAGATGGAAAGGTGTATGATCAAGAGTCAGGCTTTACCACATAGTCTCTGGCTTGAGGTTGTCATGTGTGCAACATATGTACTGAACAAGTGTCCCAATGAAGTGCTGCATTCTATCACTCCAACTCTTGCTCATCTGCGTGTTTTTAGTTGTTTGGCATATGCATTAGTGCCTGAACAACATCGTAGAAAATTGGATGATAAAGCAGTAAAATGTATTTTTGTTGGGTACAGTTCTAAAAGTAAAGGCTATCATATGTATCATCTAGAAACTAAACACATTCTAGTTAGCCGTGACGTTGTTTTTGTGGAAGATGCTATTCAGCCATTGCTTTCATGTACTAACGAGACATCTGTTAGCTCCAAAGACATGTATGATACTTTGCTGCCTCTTTTTACAGGTGGAAAATCTAGTGCTGGTCCTAATGAGGCAACTTCTCAGCCTTTGTAGGTTTCATGTGATGATGCAGATAATTGCATTTCTGATGCAGATGTACATGATGCACTTACTGATGAGAGAGCTGATATTGAGCAGGTAAGAACTATGCCAAAATAGCTGGTGCAGACCTTGCGTGATAGCAAATTAGATGCACCTCTATCATATCGTACTCGTTCAGGCTCTCATAGTGCCTCTTTTGAATCAGATTGCTATGCTATGGCTGCATCTAGTCTCTGTGATGAAAATGAGCCTGTTTCGTTTGATGAAGAACAAAATTCAGAAAATTGCATGGCTGCTATGCAATCTGAATATGATGCTATAATGAAGAATGGTACTTGGTCTTTATGTGACTTGCCTCCTGGCAAGAAGGCCATTGGCACTAAGTGGGTATACAAGCTGAAGCGTAAACCTGGTGGTACAGTTGATAGGTATAAGGCTAGGCTTGTTGCAAAGGGTTATGCACAAGAAAGAGGCATTGATTTTGATGAGACCTTTGCACCTACATGTTGTATGACTACTGTTCGGAGCATCTATGCACTTGCAACTCATCATGGTTGGAATGTACATCAGTTGTACATTAAAACAACATTTCTGAATGGTGACTTGCATGAAGAAGTGTATGTTTTTCAGCCCCGTGGCTTTGTGCAGAAAGGGCATGAAAACCACGTGTGCAGGTTAAAGAAGACATTATATGGTTTAAAGCAAGCACCACGTGCTTGGTATGAGAAGATACATGCCTATCTGGTTGCACATGATTTTGAAAATACTTCAAATAAAAGCACCTTATGTGTTAAGCATGCTACTGATGTGCTTCTGATCATTGTTGTCTATGTTGATGACATGCTTCTCACTGGTCCTATTGAGAAGCATATTGCTGATTTTAAGACTGATTTGCATGCCTCATTTGAGATGTCTGATTTGGGGCATTTGCATCACTATTTGGGCATTCATTTTATGCAACTTCATGGTAGAATGGCTTTGTGTCAATTGAAATATATTGACACATTATTGCAGCGTTTTGGCCTTGAAGACTGTAAGCCTATTGTCGTTCCTATGGAGACAGGTTTACGATTGAGTCTTCATGATGCTAAAATGCATTTGATGATGTTCTCTATCAGCAGGTTGTTGGATGCTTGATTTACGTATGCATTACTTGGCTAGATATTCAGTTTGTTGTCTCATAGATGAGCAGGTTTATGCATTGCCTAGGACTCAAGCATTGGCAGGAAGTTAAGCGTATCTTTTGCTATTTCAGTGGTACTTGGCTACTTGGGTTGTTCTATCCCAAAGGGGGATCACTATCGCCAAATTTGCATGCTTTTTTTGACTTTGATTGGGCTAGTTGCTATGACACTCGTGTGTCCACTAGTGGCTTTTTCTTCATGCTTTGTAGCTCATGTATATCTTGGTTGAGCAAGAAGCAGCCTACTGTGGCCACTTCGAGTTGTGAGGCTCAGTATAAGGTAGCTTTCACAGCGACTGTTGAGTGTGTGTGGCTCAGATGCCTTATGGTTGACTTGGGTGTTGGTCAGACTTCTGCCACCACCATCTTCACTGACAGTCAGAGCGCATTAGCATTTGCAAGAAACCATGTGTTCCATGCGTGCACTAAGCACATTGAGGTGCATTATCACTATGTCAAGGAGAGGTTATCTACTGGGGAGATCAGCTTGGCATATGTGCCCACGTAGGAGAACATTGCAGACCTTTTCATGAAGGCTTTGCCTAGGGAGAAGCTTGAAGCTTTTCGTAAAGCTTTGGGCTTACTTCCTTTTGTGGAGTGATTTCCACATAGCTTGGCACTTCCTTATACATGAGTGTCAGCTCCTTGTTCACCACATCACTCCTAGTGGGGATCTGTTCATACATTTAGGTAGTGATGTGTGTGAACACACTAGGACCGCCGGGGCGTTTTTTTCCCTCTTTAGGAGGTTTTTTCCCCCGGCTTGTATATATGCATATTGCCCTAATGGGCTACTTATCTTTGTACATTCTCTAGTAATACATTCTCTAAGCTTCTTCTTCTTCCTTCTGTTGTTTTTGTGCTTCCACCGATGTCTAACTCCAATAGTTATGTGAACAAATAATATCTACTATGAGAATACTAGCTCTATTATCAAATGACATAAACAAAGATACTATTGATTGCATCTGATCAAAGAAATAGTTCAAATCTTCAAAGTCATTTTCAAGTATAAATTAAGTCTTGGTAAGGATAGAACTTACAAGAAATTTTGTGGCTATTTGATTAGACTAAGATGAAAGTTTTCTTAGTAATCAATCCCTGAGTAAGAGCTAAGTTATCTATACTAAAGTGAGAGTGTTTATTGGATGCTATGGGACGTCTAGGTTTTTGTTATCACTAAAGTGGATTCAGTGGTATGGGCACTAAATATAAAGATAATGGAAGATTAAAATCAAGGATATCCAGTGACTTGCTTAGTAATCTTAAAGAAAACAAAATTGTTCTCCCATTGGGTTCATAATTTGGAAATTGAATAAGCATCAATATCTTGAAAGATTTCAGTTTTTGAGGATAAAAAATCTTTAAAGGGGGAAGATAGATATCATTGATATGATACTTCTAGGCAAAGATGCATTCTTTAACTCTTTTGTAAAATTTAAGGAGTACATTTGATATCATGTACCTAGATGTGTTTGAGATAATCTCAACCAAAGTAAGAATCGGATATGCAAGAAAGAAATTCATTGAGCAATTCCAATTGGTAATCAACAAAAGTAAGCTAGCCAGCATCTTGAAGAATATTTTTAGGCCATTAGACATCGAACTATTATTGTAAATTCAATCCTTAGTGTAATGGTGGCATGCTAATGTAGATTTGATGAACAATGCTAACCAAAAAGGCAAGACTATACGATGTAACATTTCACCTATTAGTGAAAATTTGTTTTAGGCCTATTTTGAGAGAGATGATTGGATTGTGCTGGAGTGTCTAGGTAGTGGTGCTTTGGGCACATTGTTCTATGCATATTTTGAGCATTCAAGATATCTATCTAGTTATCTAGTTGTCTGATTGCCTTTGTATATTGAATACTATAGAATTTAATTCCTTGTCTCAGTATCTGTTGGAATTCTAGACAGTCTATGTAATTGAAAGTGTGATGTAGAATAATGGTATTACCACAATAGTCACGAAACTCTATAATAACTTGTTCGGTTAAGAATATGTAATTCTCTTGATTGATCACAACTGACAAAAAATATTATTTACTATATTACAATGCTATTCATACATTATATAGTTCAATGATATAGAAAATTTGGTACTGTGTAATTTGGTATTGTGATCAATTCATTGTAATATGAGAGGAGAGGGAGTGGAGAAACTAAGAGACTTAGAGTCATCTCGATCATCCCACCCAACAACCTAACATTGATCTACTCCTATCCTTAACTAGAACGAAGTGAAGAGGTTAATACTAATGATCATTTTGGGGAGTGGTCCTTGACTAACTACATGCTAGTAACAAGATCTGTGACATACGCAAAGTATAAGAGTCTTAATCATCATGTATGAGTAAATAGTGCATTAGGTGCACCGCATGGTAGGACTAAATGTACAGCAATACCAGACGAGAAAGTTGTAACTAATCACAAGGAACCAAGCAAGAAAACATAAAAACATATGCATTTTCTAGTTTTTTTATTTATAGGAAATACCAAAAAATTCTTTTGCACCTTTTGCTAAAATTTTGATATCCAACAAAAGTTTGGTTGCCTTAGAAATAGTGACTAATCGAGAAAATAAACAAGAAAATCAACCTGTTTAAAAAATTATAGATGATCCTCCTCCAAAACCAACGAGTACTAGTGAGGGGTGGAAGACACCAATCGAAAGGCGAATCTGTAGATCTTCTCCAAGATTTTAAAGGAGTAGAAAAATAATTTCATCTAGTGAACTGAAACCCCTTTAATAGTTGAATTCAAAACTTATAGGAAAAGGAGAACAACTTGCAGGACAAGTATCATCCAAAAGTTCAGACTTTGAAGAAGTAGTAGACATAGTAGAAGAATTCAGCCCTAGACCTTTGGCAGATATAGGATTAGTCCAGAGAAGGTAGTATTCGACACGAATGACCTACGTCAAATTTGATGGATTTCTTGATGATGAACTAGATGTGTGTGTTCGTGCCGTCAAAATTAATTACAGTGCATTAGATAACCTAGATGACAATGCATATAAAGCCCAACTATTTTAGTCAACTTTGGTCAATGAAGTTGCACGATGGTTGACATAACTAAATTTGGATCATTTCCAACAATAAGATGCAGTATGTGACGCCTTTTTAGAGAGATTCTAGTTAAAGAAAAGCCCAAAATAGATTTTTTATTTCTTACAAAACAACAACAAGAAGTACAAGAAGCACAATAGTCAATGAAGAGAATCTCCTCTTATGAGGAGAGTGCCACATGGCACTTATGGATATCACACCTTATATGGTAGATGAACAATAAGGAATCTCTGACGAGAGACTCATGAAAGGGATGGCTGGGCATGGTCGGCGGTACGAAAGAGAGCTTCTCTATGTGTTTGCCTGACGAGCTTGCGTGCGACAACTTTAGGAGCTATGGACAGCTTCAGCATCGATTGGCAAAAGGTTTATTCTATTTAATATTGGTATCAAAGCATGATCTTGGGTATTTAGACACCGCTGCAAGACGGAGGATTTGAACCCCCGCCATCAATATGGGAGCCCTATGCTTTAACCCTTGAGCCACAACCAAGTGGTGCTTCTACAGTAGACCCGCACAACTTATTGTAACCTCAATTCGGATCATGAACACCAATACTTAGAGAGTTGTCCATAGCAAGCAGTCGGATTAGAGTGGCATCTTGTTAAACAG
The DNA here is from genome assembly GCA_020310875.1 of Ceratopteris richardii. Taxonomy (NCBI): domain Eukaryota; kingdom Viridiplantae; phylum Streptophyta; class Polypodiopsida; order Polypodiales; family Pteridaceae; genus Ceratopteris; species Ceratopteris richardii. The sequence continues at coordinate 32,090,944 of CM035410.1, forward strand.
GAGCTATGAAGCTTATATTGGCTGAGGATTTACAATTGTTGGAGCCAGATGAGATGGAACAAACAAAATTGATATGAAAGATAGAAGAAGTCAGAACCCGTCTTGCTCCGAATGAGATGTATTTGAGGTTTTGTGATGGAGGGGGTTTCTCATTAGTGCAAATCCATGTCTCCAAGGCTATTGAGATATGAAGTTTTTTTTTTCTTAGTGCTAGGAATAAAACAATAACATCTCACTTTGAGAGAAGGAAAATGAAGGGTTGGAGGGTCAAGCCCTTTGAGGGAAATCATGTATATGGAGAGTATGGCCTATATGCTCTCATCTTGAAATAAGGATTCCCTCATGATAAAAGAAATCAAAAGACTTAGTAGATCTTGAGAAATTATCTCATCAAGTCACCTATGTCTAAAATTGTTCTTTTGAGAAGTCGATTCAAACACCTGTAACTTCTAACACTTGATTCTCTCAAACTAGAACCATTTATGCAAATGCTTTTAGCCATAGATGGATTACCTTCTAACTTAAATTTTGACTCCTCACTCATGCAAAACTTTAACCTGTGCACTAAAAAATGATCAAATCTTGGACCATCAAGAATGCACCTATTTTAGAAAATAGTGAACACTTCTTCACATATGAATGTTCCTACTAATAATTCTCTCAGCCTGTTTATAATTAAGCTCTTAAACGTTAACCATAGACTCACTAACTATGGAATTAGACATCTACAAAAGGATTCTTGAAATGATCAGGCACTGAAGCAGAATACACAGAAACATCGGGTGCAATTTTTCTTCCATTACTAGAAAACTTTACAACTGGATGAGAGAGCTAATCTTCACACTTTACAAGTGTCTAATCTCTCCTAATTCTTATAAATTCTTGTATTCTATACTCTCATATATTTTCCCCAACATTTTCCTTTGTTTATATAGTCAAATATTTACAAGCTCATGACTATACAAAAGTATAAGTGAACTATCTCTGAATTAATGTACATATGTGTACACATCTTCATCTTCTGGATATGCACTTCCTTCATGCTCCATAACTTGATCTTTTCTTCAGCCCTTGACTTCAATTCTTCATTGAAACATCAATTGTTGATTGCCCTACACCAACAAGTTTCAATTCCTCTCTGGATCAGATTGTCTAGATAAGAGTGACACTCTTCTATCAAAGACAAGAGGGAGATCAGCTCATCATGATGGTTAGATTAACTCTCACCTGTAGACTCTAAAGAGAAGCAATAATGCTATTTTGAGTGATGGTCTTTGACTAGATGAGATGATCTAGTTATTGACATTAGTGAGACTTGGAGTATAGTTATGAATCTTCTCTTTAGGGTTTCTAGGACATAAGGATATATCTAACCTCTTGGGGTACCAAACTCTTAATTGGTGTTACATCATGAGCATGATGTGTAAACATCGATTAGGAGGATGGCTTGATGGAGAGTGTTAATCTCCAAAATAACAAGGTATTCTTGATGTTAGAGCACCTCTATATCAAGAACAACTCAAAACCTTTACCAATTTGGAGGATCAATACTCAATTATCAAAATCTTGAACTAACTATGAAGAGAGTCACTTCTCAGAAAGTCTGCCGCACATAAGTCAATGATTAATTATATCTTGAGAAATGAACCAAATAGTTCACCTATGTTTGAAACTGTTCTCCAATATAGTTGATTGTGACACTTGCAACTTCTAACACATAGCTCTCCCAAAATAGAACCCGTTTAAGCAAATGCTTTTAGCCATAGATGGCTTACATTCCAACTTAGATTTTGACTCCTCATTTGTGCAAAATTTTACACTGTGCACTGAGAACTGATCAATTCTTTGACCATCAAGATTGCGCCTGTTTCAAAAGAGACTCAACACTTTTGCATATAAAAATGTTCCTACTCATAATTCTCTCAACCTATTTACAATTAGACTCTCAAATCTTAGCCATAGATGGATTAGCTATGGACTTAGATATCTACAAAAGGATTCTTGAAATGATCAAGCACGGAAGGAGAACACAGAGAAATATCGGGTGCAACTTTTGTTCTATTCCAGGAAAAATTTACATCTATTGATGAGAGATATCTACTTCACTTCTCAATCATCTAACTGACTAATACATCAACTTTCATACTCTCTCATACTTGCCTCGACTTTTTACTTGTATATATAAGCATAAATGTACAAGCTCATAACCATACAAAAGGTATATGTGAGCTAACTATAAGTTTAATGTACATATGTATACAAGTCTTCAGTTTCTGAATGTGCACTATCTTCAAAATTCATAGACTAATTTTTCCTTCAATATTTGACTTCAATCCTTCATCCAAAACATCAATGGTGGTTGACTTGCAGCAACAGCTCCCTCTCAATCATCAATTGAGGTTTTCTCCATCTTCTTTATACGTGCCATGTCTATAAACCTTTGTAGCTTTGGTCCATCCAAGCTTTTGGTTAGCATATCTACAATCTGATCTTTTGTTGAAGTATGTATTACTTAAATCTCCTTATCAATCACCTTCTCTCTTAGAAACTGATACTAAATCTCAATGTGTTTAATCTTGGCATGAAAAACAGGTTCAAGAGCTAGATACAATGAACTCATGTTATCTCCATGAATAATGGGTGTACTCTAAATGATGTCAAAACTCTTTATAAGAGTCTTTAGCCATATGACTTCCTTTGTAGCTTCAACCATACCTTTGTACTCTACCTCTGTAGATGATAAAGCAACTGTGTGTTGCTTCTTAGAGCAACAAGAGATTAGCTTATCTCCCACATAACACAAATATCCATAAGTTGATATTCTATCATCAGGATTACCTACCCAATCTGTATCACTATATATCTTGATGTGTGTATCTGATGTAAAACCAGAATACAAACCTTCCTTGACTGTACCCTTAATGTATCTCAATACTCTTTGTCCTGCAACCCAATGTTCTTTCCTAGGACAACGCATGAATTGAGACAACACTCCAATTGCATATGACAAATCAGGCCTAGTTAATATAGCATAGATAAGACTACCAACCAGACTTTGATATAGCTTTATATCCTTGAATTCTTCTCCTCCATATCTTCTCAATTTGTGATTCACCTCCATTTGACTAGGTGCTATCCTACAATCTTCCATTTTAAACTTGATTAATAAATTCTTCAAATACCTTTCTTGAGTTACATATACTCCATGTTGAGTATATCAAATCTCCATGCCCAAAAAATATGACAAATCTCCCAAGTCACTGATCTTGAACTCTTTCTTCGTTTGTTTCTTGAGGCTTTGAAATCCCTTCTCATCTGTACCTGTAAGAATTATGTCATCAACATATATGGAAATATAAATGAACCCATCATCACTTGCTTTTACAAGCAAGCTACTATCTCCTTTAGATACTTGAAAACCAAGTTCCTTCAAGAACTTTACAAGTCTATAATTCCATGCCCTTGGGGCGTGCATCAAACCATACAAAGCTCTCTTGAGCTTACATACATACTCTACATACCTTTTGTCTTTGAACCCTTCTGGTTGCTCCATGAAAACATCATCTGAAATGTAACCATTTAAAAAATCATTCTTCACATCTAATTGACATAACTTCCAACCTTTACATGCAACATCGTGCTGATGGTTGTCATCTTTGCCATAGGACTATAGGTCTCATCATAATCTATACCATATGTCTGAGCATATCCTTTCACAACAAGTCTAGCTTTATACCTAGACACACTTCCATCTGCATACCTCTTGGTTTTGTAGACCCATTTGCATCCAATGATCTTCTAAAAAATTTGGTTTAGGAACCAAATCCGAAGTCTCATTTTCTATTAATGCATCATAATATTCCTACATAGCTTTCTTCCAATTTTCTTTACCTTTTGCCTCTTCATATGTAGAAGGGTCTTCATCTGCTTTCACCATGTAAGCATAATCTTTAGTAGTCAAAAAACAAGTATCATAACTATACCTTGTAGGTTTCCATTTGTGTCTTAAAGACCTTCTGAGTTCTCCACTTCTTGAAGTTTCTAGCTCATCACATTTTGGATCAAACCTTGGCACTTCTTCAACTTCAACTTGTACTTCATTGCTTTCTTCTTCATCAAATATTTGAACCTTTGATTTACCTTTCTTTTGATCCAGAACTTCTTCATCACCTACATGAATATTTATTGTACCTACATACCAAGTACCTTGCTCATCAAATGTAACATCCTTAGACACAAGGAATTGTTTTGTGGATGGACTCCACAACCTATATCCTATCTGCTTGTCATCATATCCAACAAACACATACTTTTCAGCTTTAGGTTCCAATTTATGCCTCAATTGAGATGGCACATATGCATAAGCCAAACATCCAAATACTTTGCAATGATCTAAGGTAGATCTCTTACCCCATCATGCCTCATATGGTGTCATATACTGCAAGGCTTTACATGGTAGCCTATTGACCAAGTATGTAGCTATATTTACGGCCTCAGCCCATAAATACTTTGAACAATTTTTCTCCTTCATCATGGACCTTGCAAACTCAACAAGAGTTCTATTCCTCCTTTCTGCTACACCATGTTGTTGAGGAGAGTACCTGCAAGTAACTTCCTTCCTGCATTCCACAAGTAATCACTAAATTCATTTGAGAAATACTCTCCCCCTCCATTTGACCTTAGTCTCTTCAACTTTTGATCTATAATTCGTTTCTGCATACACATGATAATGCTTGAATGTATTAAATACCTTTGACTTATCTTTGATCACTTAGATAGTGATCCACCTGGTAGCATCATCAACATAAATCACATAATATCTTGAACCATTGATACTAAAATCCTTTGATGGTCCCCACACATCTATGTGTACCAACTCAAGCTTCTCTGAGTACATGTAACCATGCTTAGAATATGATTGCTAATGAGCCTTACCTAATTGACATGCCTCACATCTGTATGTCATATGTTGACCTGCAACATTAGGCATTCCAAGCAGTGAACCATTGTTAACCATATCCTTAATACCTCTTTCAGTGAAATGTCCAAGCCTTTTGTGCCAAAGATCTAACTTAGAGATCTTATGTCCTCCATAAGTGAACAAGGCATGACCAACATTACCATGAATCTTCAATGTGAAGAGTCTTCCTTCTTTCTTCCCTGAAGAAATTTGTTTATATCCATTGTTAGGGTCTTCCACAAACACTCCATCATTAGTGAACCTTACTTCATAACCTTTTTCAACAATTTGTCCTACACTTATCAAATTCTTTGGAATTCTAGGAACATACAAGACCCTACTCAAAAGAGTACTTCCATCCTTGGCCTTCACTAATCCAATTGACTTCACATTGTGCTTTGTATTATCACCTATTTGAACTACATGATTAGTTACCTTATTTTCCAAATCAGTCATCAAAGCTATATTACCACTCGGGTGATTGCTACACCTTGAGTCAATGTAGAAGACTCTTTGGTCTTCACTTTGCCTTTCACACGTTGCATTCATGATTAAGGTTGAATCCTCCTTCTGATCTGAAGCATAATTGTAGTAGTTATTGTGAGGATTTGCCTTACCAATTTATCCTCCTCGATATCTTCATCAACTGCTCCTAATGCATCTGCAATGTCCTTCATCCTTATTACATAATCAGAAATGGATTGAGAGGCCTTCTTGTTGAATGTAGTGCACTCTGCCCATAAAGATGCATTCCTTGACTTTGTAGTGTTTTGGAAATGCTCCACCAAAGTATTACATATATCACTTGCACTCTCAAGACCTCTAATATGAGGTATCAAGTAGTCATTGACTCCCATGTAGATAATGCTCCTTGCTTGAGCATCTCTCTTCATCCAAGTCTTCAAATATGAGAGTTCATCCCTAGCTGGAACACTAGGATCTCTAAATTGTGGTTTTTGTTCTTCACATGTGATGTAACCTATCACATCTTTGCTCATTAGATGAGCTTCATCCTCATTGACCATGCTGGATAGTTTTCTCTATCCAATTTCTCTATCTGAAGAGAATCTCCCATCCTTTCTTCACTTGTGTATTGAATTCTTCAAACTTTATGAGTAATAAGTGTACCTTTACTTCGAATAAGGTTCCTTTTGATCTTCTTGATAGCTTCAGGCCTCCTTCTCAAGCTTTCACTTCAAACTTTCACCTTTTGAACGTTCAAGTGTTGATTCTTGTATGATTGCAGCAGTCGGGGTCCTCTTTTCTTCTATTTTGATGATTCTTGCTCTGATACCACTGATGGAGATTGTTAATCTCCAAAACAACAAGATATTCTTGATGTTAGAGCACCTCTATATCAAGAACAACTCAAAACCTTTACCAATGTGGAGGATCAATACTCAGTTATCAAAATCTTGAATTAATGGTGAAGAGAGTCACTTCTGAGAAAGTTTGCTGCACATAACTCACTCATTGACTTATCAAAAGTGTAAAGTTTTTTAGAAAACTTGCATAAGGTGTGGCCTAAAGGTTATGCACCTTCTCCAAGTCAAAACATTCCAAAAGGTTAAGTATATTGTGAGAAATGAACCAAACACTTCACCTATATCCGAAATTGTTCTCCAGTATAGTTGATTCTAACACCTGCAATGTCTAACACATAGTTCTCCCAAACTAGAACCCGTTTAAGCAAATGCTTTTAACCATAGATGGCTTACCGTCCAGCTTAGATTCTTACTCCTCATTTGTGTAAAACGTTACACTGAGCACTGAGAACTAATCAATTCTTTGACCATTGACATTGCACCTGTTTCAGAAGAGACTCAACTTTTTTACATATACAAATCTTGCTAGTCATAATTCTCTCAGCTTGATTAAAATCTTAGCCATAGATGGATTAACTATGGACTTACATATCTACAAAAGGATTCTTTAAATGATCAAGCACAGAAGGAGAACACAGAGAAATATCGGGCATAACTTTTGTTCTATACCAGAAAAAAATTACATCTGTTGATGAGAGATATCTACTTCACTTCTCAATCATCTAAATGACTAATACATCAACTTTCATACTCTCTCATACTGGCCCCAACTTCTCACTTGTATATATAAGCATATATGTACAAGCTCATAACCATACAAAAGGTATATGTGAGCTAACTATACGTTTAATGTACATATGTATACAAGTCTTCACTTTCTGAATGTGCACCATCTTCAAACTTCATAGTCTAAATTTTCCTTCAATCTTTGACTTCAATCCTTCATCCAAAACATCAATTGGTGGTTGACTTGCACCAACATGGGTACTGAGAGATTATTTGAATCTTAAAAGGAATGCTTTTTTCATTCATATGGAAAACTACAAGGTAGAGAATATTTTATAGTTTGCACTAGTGCCAATAGATGCTCTTCCAATAGAACTTAGTCCAATGGTAAAGGATGACAAACCACAGACTTCTTGGTTGGTGAAATTTAGAGATTGCATTTTACTACCAAGAAATTCTTATGTATGATTTACATGATGGATTTTTATATTTCACAAGGGACTTTGAAGTCACCTTTTATGGGACTTTGTTCTATACTTCAGAGGGTTCTATGATTTATTATCTTCATTATGGTATGGTCAAGCCTATAAGCTTGGCACTTTACACTTGCTTCCCATATGATTACTCCATAGAGTATACATCATATGGACTTAGGTCATTTGGATGATGATATACCTCATGGGAGTGATAGTTTGGAAGTGGAGTGTACATGGGAGATAGTAGGCACCATTCATACGATTTCCCACACTTGAGATGATCTCTTATGAGACTTCTTAAGGGGAAGGATATGGGGAAACAACACACAAAGATGACCATGTACATAGAGTACATGGGGTTCAAGGGAGTCAAGCACTTTCTTTTGCCATTACGAACATTTGATTTACAAGGAAATGTCACAATAGTTAATGGAGTGAATCACCTCTTATGAGGAGAGTGCCACATGGCACTTATGGGTATCAAACCTTATATGGTAGATCAACAATAGGGAATCTTTGACGAGAGACTCATGAAAGGGATGGCTCGGGCGTGGTCGGCTGGTACAAAAGAGAGCTTCTCTGTGTGTTTGACTCACAATCTTGTGTGCGGCATCTTTAGGAGCTATGGACATCTTCAACATCGATTGGCAAAAGGTTTATTCTATTTAATAAGAATCAAGGAGTATAAGAACATGCGACCATATTTTGGACTCATCTAAGGCAATTACCTACAACAAGCACTACTAGCTGATGTAATTACACAATGGTTTACAAATAAATTGAATCCCTAGTAATGTATTATCATGATGATTAGATATATTTGAGGAATGAATTTGGATGCTATTATAGAAATGGCATTACAATCAGAACACAAAATCAGAGGTTTTGCTGAGGACTTGGATTGGATACAAACTAGATAGAATAAAGCTGAGGAACCATTGAAACAAGTCTTCTTTGTTAAATGCAAGAATCCAAGCCCTGTTGTTGCAAATTCTGCCCTGAACCAAATTTGTCGTGCCATGTGTGAGAATACCACTCACTCGACTGACACTTGTCCATATAATGCAAAAACGCAAAATTGGTTGGCATTGAATGTATTTATATAGGACCCAAGGGAATCCTCCACGAACTATGTTCCACCTCATCTACATAACACTTCATACCCGAGATATCCCCATTTTTTATCACAAAACCAAGGGAACAATAATTTACCATGATGGAATCAAGGAGATCTAAAATCCACTAAATAGAGGAATGAAATGCGCTATAATTTTTGTGATGAATTAGGACACATTCAAGACATGGCAAGGATGCCCAATAATATGATAAACACAAGAAGGATAGACAAATATGATGACAAATATGGTCATTATTATGAAGCTACTATTGTACAAAGACGATCTAGAAGAGTATTACAACCAGATGCAGAAGCATTCAAATCAAGCTTCAAAAAGTGCATCTAGTGGGGCTTGTCCAAAATATTCCTATTACGTTGCAAGGAGCTATGTTCCACATGAACTTTGTTGTCCTCAATATACCTAGGTCAAGTCTTGATTATAATTTGTTGTTTGGAAGACCGTGACTGAAACAAGCCAAAGTTCTACAGAATTGGTATTCCCATGAATAAGTGCAATCATCATAAATACAATGTCGCTCTTGATGAATTCACACCTTATGAGATTGGTGTGCCCTTACATGCTAGAGGTTGTCCACATGTTGGATGGTCTATCAAATGATGAAGAAATGGCCTTTCTCATGGTCAATCAAGATTTACTATCATTAGGCATAATTGAATTACAACATGTGTTAGACCAATGGTCTTTGACATCCTGTGCTATCCACCAAAGTGCTCGTGAAGTAGAAGAGTGTCCTGAGGAGGTAGTGGATTTATTAGATATCCACCCAAATTCATTTAAAGGCATATAGGATCATTAGGGCCATCAATCTTATGTAACAAAAGATCAATTGATCACCTGTCATCTCGATGATGATGGTAATCCTCCACCTATAAAAATTAAAGCTAATATGAAAGAATCTTTCCATCGAGACTTAGTCTCACTCTTGAATGAGTTTTCTCATGTCTTTGCTTGGGATTATAAGGAAATAAAGGGCTTAGATCCACACACACACACACACACACATACAAACATACATACATATATATATATATATATATATATATATATATATATATATATATATATATATATATATATATATATATATATATATATATATATATATATATATATATATATATATATATATATATATATATATATCAGCACTGAGTTGTATTTAAATGAGACGCTCACCCGGTGAAGCAACCAAGCTACATAATGAGTCCTACCTATGGCAAACAAGTTCAAGAGGAAATTGATTGATTGCTATGAGTAGGATTCATTGCCCCCATTGAACATGCATAGTGGATCTCACCTATTGTGATTGTGTTGAGGAGAAATAAGGAGCTGAGAATCTGTGTAGATTACCAAAAATTAAATGCATCCACTCTACTAGATCCCCTTTCTTTAACATTTTTAGACATCATGCTTGATGAATTTGGAGGTCATAAAATATACTCTTTTCTTGATGGGTACATTGGGTGTCAGGGGAGCACTAGATCATGCTCTCTGACTAGACTAGACAAGATTTCGGAACTATGCTTTCAATTACAAGAACACCTAAGTAGGGAGAACGATACAAGAATATGTGACTGATACAAGATGTCCCACAACTCGAGACCATAGGTACAGAAGAAGATATCTCAATTACAAGAATTCCCTTCAGGGATATGAACTAGATACAAGAAATAACTAGAAAGGATCTCGTACTACGAGATTACAATAGGACAAGAAAGGATGTCCACGATACAAGACTATAAAAGCCTAGAGCAAGAGACAAGACTAGAACTTGAAAGTACTTACTTGGTGATCACAATCCCTTGAGCTCCCAAGACTAGCATTGGCAAGAGTGAGAATGAATGTGGCCAACCCCTCCTTTTATAGGTATTCAAAGGCGGTGCTATATGGCAATTACGATTTCATGATGTCATCATGATGTCATCAACTTGAAACAAGACCTCCCGATATCAGAATTCAACAAGTAGACAATCGATCTTGGGGTTTTGGCACATTCCAAATGCAATGGAAGCATCGGTTTCTCATAATTCTAAACCAATCATGAGATATAGGATTCACATGGAATCTGAGATTGAGGATGGTTGATTCACATGGAATTTGAGGTTCAAGATGGTTTCCTTTGTCCATGACATCACCTCCCCCTCAAGTGACGAGTTCCAAGAGGAGCGATTATGTGACTATGAGATCTTCTAGAACTTGATTCTTCATAGTTCTTGGTCTTTGTAGAGTTCTTGATATGTGGTACTGGAACAAGATGATGATGGATATCCATGATGAAACTGGAAAGGGTTTGTAGTATACCTAGGTGCAGAATCAAGGCCATGATTCTCATGATGGGTAGTACTCCTCTTTTGATTTTGATGATGATCCTTCTGATGTAGGATGGTGATTGTAGAAGTCCTAATTCCAACTTGCTTCTTCTTCTTAGGACATTTGAATACCATATGATCATAATCCATTATCTTTTTTATGTTTTCTTTCCTTTGGTGTAAGTTGTTTGACCCTAATGTTATCCAACTGCATGGGTTCTGGTTGAGATTCTTCCAACATATGTTGTTGAGGAACTGAGGTAAACTTGTATTCTTGATTGTGAAAAGAAATCTTCTTCTCTTACTTTCTCTCAAACAACCTACTGTCACACTCAATTGCTTGATTCATGAATTCATTCAAAGTATTTACCTTGGGCATGGTTAACATGAGGTCCTTGACATCATCACATAAGCCCCATCAAAATTGGTTGATAAAATAATCCTCGTGCCATGTGAGATTACAAATGATTTGTCTGAATTCTGATGCATAGGTAGACGCAGGACTATTTCCTTCATGTAGCTTCCTTAGCTTTGTTTCGGCAACACGTGAACAATTGGTATCACCAAATGAAGATGTGAACTCTCAAATGAAGGCCTTGAAATCATGCAAAATATCCATATCCTTCTCAAGGATAGGTGCAAACCATGAAAGAGCAAGACCACATAATAGAGTTCCTATGAGTCCTACTTTAGAAGCATCATCTGGGTACCTGTTTGGTTGCATCCTTATGAATAGCTTCACTTGTTGCACAAATCCTTGAAACTTTGATCTTGTTCCATCAAATTTCTCATGCATGCTCACTTTTGGACTTTTCTTTATGTTAGTTGTCATGGGGGTACTTGAAGAAGATTGACTTACAATGATCTATAGCTCTTGGATTTGCCTTTGAAATTCTATGATTACATCTTGAATACTCTGTTGTTGAATCCTTTTTTGGGTTTCTCATATCTCTTGGACTTGTTGCTGAATGATGTTAAGTGTTGAAAAAAGATTCTTCTCGAATAATCTCCATGGTGCTTAGTCTTGATGAAGGTAGTCTTGCCAAAATGTCAGGGGAGCACTAGATCGTGCCCTCTAACTAGACTAGACATGATTTCAGAACTATGATTTCAATTAGAAGAACACCCACGCAGGGAGAACGATACAAGAATATGTGACTGATACAAGATGTCCGACAACCTCGGACTGCTCGGTATGGAAAATTGGATTGGAGATGATACACGAGATCCCACAACCCGTGACCATAGGTACAGAAGAATATATCTTGATTACAAGAATTCCCTTCAGGGATCTGAACTAGATACAAGGGATCTTGTACTACGAAATTACAATAGGAGAAGAAAGGATGCCCACAATACAAGACTAGAAAAGCCTAGAGCAAGAGACAAGACTAGAACTTGAAGGTACTTACTTGGTGATCACAATCCCTTGAGCTCCCAAGACTAGCATTCGCAAGACTGAGAATGAATGTGGCCAACCCCTCCTTTTATGGGTCTTCAAAGGTGGTGCTATATGGGGGTTATGATTTGATGATGTCGTCATGATGTCATCGACTTGAAACAAAACCTCTCGATGTCAGAATTCAAGAAGTAGACAATCGATCTTAGGGTTTTTGGCATGAAAAAGTAATACGTGTCATCTTGGATCATCACATTTTGAGCTTTATATCTCAACACTCCCCCTCAAGCTCAAGGTCATGTCTTGTAATCCAAACATCTTTCGAAACATCTTCAACTTCTTAGCTGCAAGTGCTTTAGTGAAAATATTTGCAACTTGCTCATCTATCCTCACATAAACAATGTCAATATCACATGCTAATACCTTTTTCCTAATGAAATTATAATGCACCTCGTTATGCTTTGTTCTAGCATGAAAGGGAGTGTTTTGTGCTAACTGTATGCTGCTAAGATTACACAATAGATGGTGATAGGCTTTTGCACTTCCATACCTAAATCTGCAAGTAGCATCTCTAACCATGATGTTTAAAATCTTGCCATTGCTGAACCTCTATACTTAGCCTCTATACTCAATAAAGAAATAGTGGGTTGCTTCTTACTGCTCCATGTAATAGCTACACTTCCAAGTGAGAATGGAAAGCTACTAGTAGATCTTCTATATGGAATACTAGTAGACTAGCCTGCATCAGTGTATCCATGAACCTGCAATTCTACACTAGCTTCATAAAATAATGCATAATCCAAAGTAGCACTTATATATCATAGAGTGTGTCTCAAAGCATCTAAGTGTGGTGTCTTGGGAGCCTACATAAATTGACTTTCAAGTTCAAGAGTGTAGCTTAGATCAGGTTTTGTAATTGTGAGATATATCAAACTTCCCACAATTTTCATGTACATAGTAGCATTTTCAAATGCTTCACCTGATGTGGTATCCAACTTCAAATTTTGATCTAATGACATAGAAATTGGCTTACAATCAGCCATAACATACTTTTGGAGCATACTCAAGGTATATTGCCTTTGTGTCATCCATATACATGTTTCTATGTGTATAAACCCAATGCCCAAGAAATAGTGCAACACACCAAGGTCTTTCAAGTCCAATTCTTGCATAAGGAGTTGCTCTACCTCTTTAATGCTTTCTTCATTATCACCACCTAAAATCAATTCATCAACATAAGTAGCCACAATCATGATGCCATCGTCATCCTTCCTTGCATATAGTGAATGAATCTGCATCACACATAAAAAAACCACTGTGTTAAGTAATAAAAAATCCTTGCATGTCAAGCACGAGGGGCTTGCTCAAGCCCATACAAAGCCTTTTGTAGCCTGCAAAAATATTTTGGGTGCTTTGAATCCTCATATACTTGTGGCTAGTCCATGTATTATTCTTCATGCAACTCACCATGTAAGAAAGCATTCTTCACATATGATGCAAATTCCATCCTTTTGTTGTAGCTAATGCAACAAGTGCTCTAAGAGTAGACATTTTAGCTACATGGATGAATGTTTCCTCATAATCAATGCCATATGTCTGTGCATATCCTTTTGCTTACTAATCGTGCTTTATAATTTCTTATGCTATGATCAGCATTGTGCTTTACCTTGTAAACCCACTTGTAGCCTATGGATTTTTTTCCTTCCAACAATGGAACCAGCTTCCATGTTTCATTTCCATAATTTGCAGACATCTCCTCATCCATAGTTTTCTCCCAATCATGCATGTTCAAAACAAGATGGTTAAGCATCTTGTATTACCTTGGTCATGTAGGCACAATGATGAGCCATGTAACTGTCATACATCGATCATTGCACTGAACTCGGCATCCTCCCAGATCTTCTTGGTTGTGGGTCACTTCTCCTTGTATCATCTGCATGTGCCTTTCTTACTCTTGGAGTCCTCATAGAGGGCAATCCAAGTTCCTCATCAAGGCTCTTTTTTGAACTACTTGGATCTCCATCAATGTCTTCAAAACTTGTAGATGTTTTACTACTAGTAGAAAGCTTTTCTTTATCTTTCTTTGATGTTGTTGATGAATTTGCTAGATAAAAATTTCCATGCAATCTTCCACTCCATGGATTTGAGTTGGAACTATTGCTTGGTGATGCATCAGGTCCACTCAAAACTTGAGATTCTACACTTGATTTTTCAACATTTCCTTTTTCATTTGAGTCAAGAATACGTCCTTTGGCATCTACATAGAGGCTTCAAATTTCATCAAATAGCACATATTTGCTTACCTTCAGCTGTCATGTGAGTGGGTTATAGCATTTATATCCTTTTTTATTAAGGAAGTACCCAATGAAGATGCATTTTTCTTCCTTTGGATGAAGCTTTGTCCTCAACTCATCTGAAACATGTACATATGCAATACCACCAAATACTTTAAGTTTGGCTTTTTACCTATAAACTTCTCTTCAGATGTAACTTGATGTACAACAACAATCCGAGTTCTGTTCATGATGTATATAGTAGTGTGTAAAGCTTCTACCCAATAACAATGAGGCATATTCTTCTTAGCCATCAAGGCCCTCACTATTTTTGCAATATGTTTGTTTTTGTGTTGAACAATGCCATTCTATTGTGATGTGTACCTACACGAAAATTGTCATCAAATTCCATGACTTTTTAGAAAGCTACTAAACTCATTTGACATGTATGCACATCCTGCATCAGATATTAATCTTTGAATATACTTCCCTGTCTACTTTTCCACCATAGCCTTAAAATTCTAGAAGTGAGTGGACACCTCACTTTTCACTTTCATGAAATATACATACACTCTTCATGTATGGTCATCAATGAGAGTAACATAAAACCTGCAACCACCCATAGATGTGGTCTTTTCAAGACCCCAAACATCTGTATGTACTATTTCTAGCACATTCTAACTAATATGCTTGTCATTCAAAAATGATGCTCGTGACTATTTACCAAATTGACGTACTGCACATACCTTTTGCATCTTTGCAACCTTGAAATTTGGTATTCCATTGACAATCTCCTTTAAATCCATCAATTTTAGCCTGTGCAAATTTGCAAGTCTGATTTTTTTATGCCATATCTCTATATCAGCAATAACTCCTATACCTTTTGCAGACATGGCTACATTTTTTAGGAATTTTCACATTTAAGGTGAACAATCTATCCAGTTAGTTTCCTTTGGCAATGAATCTTCCATCCTGTTTGTAGTATTCTACATATAACCCATCAACATTGGACCTTACTCGTAATCCTTGTTCAACCATTTTTCCAACAAAAACTAGATTCTTTGTTATATTGGGAACATGCAGCACATCAACAAGATGTTTTACCTTCCCATCCTCTATAGATACTGCTATGTTTCCTATATGCTCGATAGGATGTGATGTGTCATCACCTATTTCAACTTATCTAGGAACTAGCAATCTTTTCAAACTAGTAAACTATTCTATTTGACTAATCATGTGATTTGAAGCACTTGAATCAACATACCAAACATTACTATTGGATTTCAAAACATCAGCAGACATTGTGTTCAGCATATGATGTTGAACCATGAACAACTTCTCTGAATCAACTACACTTGTGGATGCATGGTTGTTTTGTTGTCTTTTCTTATTTTGATTCTTCAACCTACAGTCATGTTCAAAGTCTCCAGGGTTACCACAATTCCAGCATCCTTTAGTGTCATTACCTGAATCATTTCTTTGGAAATTTCTATGGACTCTTTGGATCCCCTTGCCTTGAAACTCTCCTCTACCTCCTCCATGATTTTGATGTTGATCTTGATCTTGTTTACTATTTCCTCTTCCACTTTCAAAACCTATAGCTTTTCCTCTTCCTCTACCAGAGTAGAATACCTGCTGAGAACTAGGTTTTCCTTGAGAGTTAGAGTTTTCACCAAGATTCTTTTCTTCAATAATCAGAATGGAGACCACATTAGCAAAATTCAAAATATTTTCCCTGGCCTATATAGAATTTTTGAACTACTTATATGCAGCTTCTACACCATGAAGGCACACTTCCACCTTATCATTCACATCTACATTCATGCCAATAGATGCAAGTGACTCACATATGCTTTTGATTTTCAAGATGTAGTCACTTACCAAAATGCCATTTTTCTCTAGTGTATGGAGCTCATTCTTGAGTTGAAATTTTTGTGCCTTTTTGATTGGTCTCATACAATGTGACCAAACTATTCCAAGCCTCTTTCGGAGTCTTGGCATCTTGTATGTGCCCAATCATGCTATCCGATATGCTAACAGATATCCAATATATTACCTTTTGTGCTCCTTGATTCCATTATTCCTATGCTCTTAACTGGTCCACAATCTGATTCCTTTCTAGTAACTATGGAGTGTTTTCGTTCTCTACTTCGATGTACTTCTTGTAGCCTTTTCACATCAGGAAACTCACACCCTCTCACACTCAAAGAGAAGCACACACATAAATTGAGGCAAAGAAGATTGATCTTCTTCTTCTTCTATTACATAAAAGGAATAAAACAACAATACAAAAAGTGCAATATCTAAAGAATAGTACATATGAAAATCCTAATGTTTGCGAATGAGTGACCTGACAAGAAAACAAATGTGCCGTCACTCTCGATAAATAAATCTAGTGAAGCTCAATGAAATATCTTTGACATATATCAACATGAACACTATACATATTAGAGAAAAAAAAATGTGATGTGTGTCATCCTGGATCATCACATGTTGAGCTTGATATCTCAACACTTATCACCCTCCATTGTCTTCTAAAGCTTCCACCCTTTCCTCTCCCAACTATTCACCCTCTCTCAGCCCTCCCCCTCAGAGTCACAATTGGTCACTTGTTGGTTCTCCTACCCAACCCTAGACTGCACCTAATCCCTTTGATGTTCCTAACCTCCCTTGCCTTCTCGTCCCCCATGAAGAATTCTCATCTTTCAGCATCAACGATAACTGCAACGTCATGGAGTTCCTCCACCTCATCACATATCTCGTTCACATCCAATAGTTGATTAGCCTTGACACGTATTATTTTAATTGGACTTACAATGATTTACAATGCAATAATTACCACCTATAGCACCATATGAATTGTTGGAGGAGATGGTGGATACTCAGAAGAGATGAGAAGGTGTAGCTAAAACTTGCTTCACACCTACTATAAGTGATGATTGAAGAGTGTTGTGGGCATCCTTAGCTAGTTAATAGGAATAAATGATCATATACATTGCTTGGAAGATGGTGCACAAATGATAAAATCAAAATAGAGAGGTAGGCATATGATCCAATGCACAGAACTTGTTATTTTGGTTGAGACACATAATTAGTGTTTTACTCAATTCTTTGAGTACAATAGCAATTAGTAAAATTCCTTTGGGGGAACTGCAATTAGCTTAACAAGCTACCAATCATGAGTAGAATCATCGAAAATGATAAACTATATGTAGAGAATTATGTTTAGCAAGTTGAGCATACACCTCAACTTTTATGGGCCTTGATAGACACAGATGAGTGAGCAGTGTTTGGTTAATATCTGACAATCAAGTGAACGATTATAGGTGAAACCTTGTAGCAGTAAAATAGATAGTATGCTGAAGATTTCATGCTTTAAATAATGTAAAATGATGCACTACATAGTGAGAACCAGCTCAAACAAAATCCCTCTTTTGATGAAGTATGACAAAGATATGAAAGTAGGAAGTAATGAACATGTATTGACTAAATCATGTAAAATTACAGAGTCATTGGCAATAAGGCATTGCTCAATGCATTGAGAGAGCTATAAGGTGACCTCCTCTTCTCAATGAAGGTACACAAAAAATGTTCTCTAAACCTTGAGATACAAGCAGGATTTTCTTCTTATGTTTTATAGCTTTTTGTTGGAGTCAAGGATTTGAATTTGAATTCAAATCTCCACCTAAAAGTAATCCTAAAGTATAAGATTGATTCCCTCTTGACTTCAACTACCAAATGATACAAGATAGATGCTTCATAACTCCTCCTGGGTTTATTGACCTTTTACAATGGGTAATTAAACTCAAAGCTATAAGAGGTTGTACATATGAGCTTCCCAAGTGATATGCTAATACATCAAGTTTTATGTGAAGTGATCAAGTGTATAGGCTTGGGTTTAATCGCACCAATAGATCCCCCTCAAGCCTAACATGCTTGATCTTCATTGCTCCTTGATTTCTTGCAACCCAATCATCAGTTTGAGCCTGTTCATCTTTGTTCCATCCAATGCTTTGGTAAGTAAATCTACACATTGTGAATGATTTGATACATATGCTAATTGAATATACCTGCTTAGCAATTTCTCCCTAATATAATGATAGTGCACTTCAATGTTCTTAGACCTGGCATGGTACACAGGATTAGCAGCCAAATGAAGTGAGCTAGTATTATCTCCAAAGATAGTTGGAGTGTAGGAATATGTCTCCAAATCTGCATACAATTGCTTAAGCCACATAACTTCTTGAGTTGCATTAGCCAAACCTCTATACTCTGCTTCTGTGGAAGATAAGGCCACAGTTGGTTGCTTCTTGGATGACCATGATATGAGTTTTGATCCTGCAAAAGATAGGTACCCTAAAGTGCTCCTCCTATCATCCTGGGAGCCATCCCAATCTACATCACAAAATAACTTTATATCTATGTCAGAAGTGAAGGGATAGAATAATCCCTCATTCATTGTACCCTTTAGGTACTTAAGGACCCTCTTTGCAGCTTCCATGTGTGGCTTCCTTGGTACATGCATGAATTGACTAAATGTACTCACACCATATGCAATATCTACTCTTGTCAAAGTAGCATAATCAAGACTACCCACAAGTTGTTGATACCCTATAATTTTGTATTTGAACTTGCCTCTTGACTTCCAAGCTTTGAAATCAATCTACTCCTTATCTTCTGATTTGATGTCCTCTGCTTGGTGTTGGTCTTCATGAGTTAGGGTTGGAAAATCATTTTCCAAAACATATGGTAATTTGACTTTCCTGCAATGATCTTCAAACTAGGAATTATTCTCATAAAAGATTACATTCCTACTAACTATGAATGCCTTGATAGTGGGACTATAAAGTGTATAACCCTTTTGCTTCTAATCATACCCAATGAATATGCACTTCTCAGCCTTAAGGTCAAGTTTCCCTATGCTTTGTGATGGGATTTGTGCATAGGCAATGCACCCAAATATCTTGCAATGATCCAATGAGGGTCTCCCACCATTCCAAGCTTCATATGGTGTAATACCATCCAATGACTTGGATGGAAGAATGTTAACCAAAAAGGTGGTTGTAGAAATAGCCTCTACCCATAAATAATTAGGTTACATGCTTTTCTCATTTAACATAAACCTAGCTACCTCAACAATTAACATGCTCCTTCTCTCTACCACTCCATTTAATTCAGGGGTATACCTGGCTGTTACTTCCTTCTTTATGCCTCTATCTTGTAGAAATAGATCAAACTCATGTGAAAAGTACTCATCACCTCCATCAGACCTGATTCTCTTCAAGCTCCTTCCTGTTTGGTTTTGCCTAATATTTCTTGAAACATGTAAATACCTCATCCTTATTCTTCACAAAATAGAGAATTGTCCACGTATTGTATTCATCAATAAATGAGACATAATACGTTGAACCTGAGATGGATGGATCTTTTCTAGAACCCCACACATTAGTGTGTACAAGCTCCAAATAATTGTCATGGATGTATCCTTTTCTGTTGAATGGTTGCCTATGAGCTTTGCCAAATTGGCAAGCTCCACATTTGTAAATCATTAGGAATCCCAAGCACACTTTGATCCCTGCAAAATTGCTTCAAAGTTCTCTCTCCTATGTGCCCTAGCCTCTTGTGCTATATCTCCAACTTAGATAGGGTTTGGTCTCTATAACTGAAGTGATATGCTCCTTGTGTCTTCAATTTCAAATCTAAACAATCTACCTGACTTCTCACCTTTGGCAATCCTTTTGAATACTTGTTGGGGGTCATCCACATATGCTCCATGCTTTTTGAACCTGACCTATAGACCTTTCTCTACTATCTACCCAACACTAACTAAAGTTTTGGTTATGGTAGGCACATACAAAACTTTGCTCAAAAGGTTCATACTACCATTAGATGTCTTAACATTTCCAATTTGCTTGACTGAATGCTTGGTGTCATCACTTGTTTGTACCTCTTGCTTTCCCTTTCATTCTTCAAGATCAGACAATAGTGCTACATTCCCTACCACATGATTTGAACAACTTGAGTCAATGTAAAAGAGATGCTCATCATCTTTACCTTGCTTGGATGTCATGTTCATAATGAGTAGAGAATCTTCTTGATCTTCAGTGTAGCTATTGAAGTCCCTTCTTCCTCTAAAGCCTCCTTGATAGTTGTTGTTTTTTTAGCCTTGATTGAAGTTGTGGTTGTAGTTGCCTCCACCATTGTTGTACATGCCTCTAGTTTGTCCATAGCTTCCTCTATGGAAGCCTCTTCCCCTTTGGTTCCTTGTATTTTTGTAACATTCTTCTATAGTGTGGTTGTTGAGACCACATATGTTGCATGGTGAGTTGTTGTAGGGTATCTCCCTACCTTGCTTACCTCCTTTGCACCTATCTCTAGCACCTCTTCGTCATCGTGCATAACTAGCTTGAGAGGTACAAGCCTCTTCATCTTGTTTCTTACGTTTACCTTTATCCTTATCTTTATTCTTATGTGTATAAGGGGCAAAAGATTGGTTACCTCTTAAGTTGTCACCATTTCTATTGAGCTTTGCTTCATGGGTGAAGAGTTGTCACATCAAGGTGTTGAGATCAGATATCTACATATCCATGTACAAATCCATTGCAGTGGTGAAGAATTCCCACTTTTCATCAGCTTTAATCAAGCCACACAATAAAGAGAGTTGTACAACCTATTGGGTGTGTGTAGAAGTGTGAGAGACACACAAGAAGCACAAACAAGGAGCACATCTGTAGCAAGAAACATAGAGAAGATGGATGGTTGGAATAGCTCACTCTAGTGATGATGAATAGAAATGAAGTAAGAGCTGAATAATATCCCTAAGTACAAAGTACCATCTCATATGAGTGAATCATGTATATGGTAACATGGGGAAAAAACCTCTAGCCAACACTAGCAAAAAAAGTGCCCAAATATAGGGAAAATGTTCACATCAAAGCTACTCAAGGAACGAATAAGTGTAACAAACCCCCCTAGAGCAAATTATCTGTTCACATACAAGGAATGACATATCAACCTCCCCTAAGAAATAACCCTAAAGCTTTGTGAAAAGCTTCAAACTTTTCCTATGGAAGAGCTTTGGTGAATATTTCTGCCACATTATTTTTGCACATAATCAATATCTCTTGCATGAAGGAACTCTCTCACATAGTAATAATGCACTTCAATATGTTTTGTTGATGCATGAAACACTAAGACTCATGCAATAGCCAATGCACTTTCACTATCAATGAGAATATGTGTAACAACATCAAACTCTTTGCAAAGATCCATCAATAAGAATCTCAACCATATACACTCCACTGTAGCTATGAAAAATGCCGTGTACTCAACTTCATAACTTGATATCACTAATTTAGGTTGCTTCTTATTCAACCAAGATATGCATGAGTCTCCAAGGGAAAAGCAATTACCACTAGTAGACATGTGAGTATCATAACAACCCAACCCAATCACTATCTGTAAAAGCATGCAAGCATGGCTGAATATCTCTCCCATAAAATAGACCTAAGCTCAGCATGCATTTGAGATATCTAAACACACATTTCACTGCTTGCCAATTGTCAATTTTAGGGCAATGCATGACTCGAATCACCTGGGAAACTACACACTGTATATCCAATCTTGTGTTGCATGCATATATAAGACATACTACAACTTGCTGATAAAGAGAAGTATCAAATGCAACATTGGAATCCTCAATTGAGAACCCAAATCCTCTCTCAAATGTTGTAGAAATTGTCTTGTAATCCTCAAAGTCAAAACATTGAAGTAGTTTTTCAACATACTTTGCTTGATGCATAACAACTCCCTCCTCAATGGATACAAACTAGATGTCAAGATAGTAGCTCAAGAGACCAAGATTATTGATATAAAAAATTTGCTGCAAATCAGGCATAAGGATGGCAATTTTTCATCACATGACCCAATCAAGAGCATGTCATCAACACAAAGAACAAGCATTGGAAGATCAGCCCCATCTTCGCATACATATAGTGTGCTTTCAATTGGACTACATGTGAAGTCAAAGAAATCAAGTGCTTATGGATTTTGTCTTACCATGCACATGGAGCTTGCCTGAGATGATACAAGGCTTTATAATCATATAATAAGCATGGTTTCATGTATTGAAAGAAGCTTGAATTGGTACATACAGATGTGTGGGGACCATCAAAGGACTTTAGCATTGATGGTTCAAGATATTATGTGGTTTATGTTGATGATGCTACCAAGTGGATCATCATATATGTGATCAAAGATAAATCAGAGGTGTTCAATACATTTAAATATTATCATGTGTATGGAGAGAGAATCAGAGGGCAAAAATTGAAGAGACTAAGGTCAGATGGAGGGGGAGAGTATTTCTCTAATGAGTTCAATGATTACTTGTGGAATGTAGGTATTAAAAGGGAAGTTACTTGTAGGTACTCTCCTCAACAAAATGGTGTATCAGAAAGGAGAAATAGAAATCTTGTTGAGTGTGCAAGGTCAATGATGAAGGAGAAAAATTGTCCCAATTATTTGTGGGCTTAGGCTGTAAATACAGCCACATACTTGGTTAATAGGTTACCATGTAAAGCTTTGGAAGGTATGACACCACATGAAGCTTAGTGAGGTAAGAGACCTACCTTAGATCATTGCAAAGTGTTTGGATGTTTGGCTTATGCATATATGCCATCTGAGTTGAGGCATAAATTGGAACATAAAGCTAAAAAGTATGTGTTCATTGGTTATGATGATAAGCAGATGGGTTATAGGTTGTGGAGTCCATCCACAAAGCAATTCCTTATGTCAAAGGATGTTACATTTGATGAGCAAGGTACTTGCTATGCAGGTACAATTAACATTAATGCAAGTGATGAAGAAACATTGAATCAAAAGAAAGGTAAATCAAAGGTTCAAATATTTGATGAAGAAGAGAAAAATAAAGCAAGAGTTGAAGTTGAAGAAATGCCAAGGTTTGATCCAACATGTGATGAACCAGAAACTTCAAGAAGTGGAGAAATTAGAAGATCAACAAGGTACAAATGGCAACCTACAAGGTATAGCTATGATACTTCATATTTGACCACCATGGTGAAAATAGAGGAAGACCCTTGTACATATGAAGAGGCAAAAGGTAAGGAAAATTGGGAGAAAGCTATGCAGGAAGAGTATAATGCATTGATGGAGAATGAGACATGGGATTTAGTTCCTAAACCAAATAGTCAGAAGATCATTGGATGCAAATGGGTCTACAAGACAAAGAGGTATGCAGATGGAAGTGTGTCTAGTTATATAGCTAGACTTGTTGTGAAAGGGTATGCTCAAACATATGGTATAGATTATGATGAGACTTATAGTCCTGTGGCAAAGATGACAACCATAAGGACTCTCATAGCTATTGATGCATGTAAAGGTTGGAAGATATGTCAATTAGATGTGAAGAATTATTTCTAAATGGTTACATTTCAGATGATGTTTTCATGGAACAACCAGAAGGTTTCAAGGATAAAAGGTATCCAGAGTATGTATGTAAGCTCAAGAGAGCTTTGTATGGTTTGAAGCAGGCCCTAAGGGCATTGAAGTATAGACTTGTGAAGTTGAAGGAGCTTGGTTTCCAAGTGTCTAAAGCAGGTAGTAGGGGAGGTTATCCTCATGCCCTTAAGTCTCCATTGGGCAGGGAATCTTGATGATAGAAGATCAATCTATGGGTATCTATGTTATGTGGGAGATAAATTAATCTCTTTGTGTTCTAAGAAGCAACATATAGTTGCTTTGTCATCCACAGAAGCAGAGTATAAAGGTATGGTTGAAGCTGCAAAAGAGGTTATATGGTTGAAGACTCGCATGAAGAGTTTTGACATCATTCAGAGTACACCCACTATTCATGGAGATAATATGAGTTCATTGTATCTAGATGCTAACCCTGTGTTTCATGTGAGGACTAAACATATTGAGATCCAGTATCACTTCTTAAGAGAGAAGGTGATTGATAAAGAAATTGAATTCATACATACTTCAAAAAAGACCAGATTGCAGACATGTTAACCAAAAGCTTGGATGGACCTAAGTTACAGAGGTTCAAAGATATAGTAGGTAAAAAGAAAATCACAATTGATGATTGAGGGAGAGTTGTTGGTGCAAGACAACCAACAATTGGTGATTTGGACAAGAATTGAAGACAAAGAATAAAGCAAAGCTCCATATATGAGGCTTGAAGATGAGTACATGATCAGAAGATGAAGACTTGTATATACATGTACATTAAAGTTGTAATTAGTTTACTTATACCTTGTAATGGTTATGAGTTTGTACACATATGCCTATAATATACAAGTACAAAGTCAAGACACAAAGAGAGGGATGATGAGTGACAAGTTTAGAAGTCATCAGAGACTTTAGAAAGTGAGAAGAACTTGATGTATCACTCAGATGTAATTTTTCCTGAATAGAAGAAAGTTGTGCCTCGATCTTTTGCTCCATGCTCCTTCTGTGTTTATCTTCTTGATGAATGCTTTTCTACAAGTCTAATTCTATAGCTGATTAACCTCTATACAAGTCTTGAGAGTTCAATTGTAATAAGGCTGAGAGAATTTTAAAGCACGAACATTTGTATGTGTAAAGCGAAGAAGTGAAGACAAGAACAGGTGCAATCCCAGTGGTCAACATTTTGATCAAATCTCCCTTCACAGTTTAAAGTTTTGAGCAATTAAGCACTCATTTTTTAATTGAGAGGTAAGCTACTTGTGGCTAAAAGCATTTGAATAAACGGGGTCTAGTTTGGGAGAAGCATGCATTAGAAGTTGCAGGTGTCAAGGTCGACTATACAAAAGTACAATTTGAGACATAGGTACATTGTTTGGAGAAAATCTCAAGATCTACTAAGTATTTTGGAAAGATTTAACTTGGAGAAGGTGTGCAAATTTTAGAAGATACCTTGTATAAAGTTTCACTAAAGACTTTACACATTTGATCAGTCAATGATTGAATTAAGTGCAACAAACTTTTCTATGTAATGACTTTCTTCACAATTAGTTCAAAGTTTGATTATTTGGCATTGGTATTCCAAATTTGGTTGAGGTTTAGAGTTGTTCTTGATATAGAGGTGCTCTAGCATCAAGGATAACTTGTTCTTTTGGAGATCAACACTCTCCATCATCATCATGTCAGAACAAATTGAATAGTTGGTTCGGTAAAGCTTATCTTTAGCTTGAAGCATGCTAAACAAGTTGTTGGTGCCCTCCATTTTAGTAAAGAAAAAGAATGTGATAAAACCTTTACATCAATGAAAGCTGAAATGAGTGCTGAATTTTAGCTCACAATCCATCATTCTGATGGCAATTCTGACTACATGAATGTTGGAGTTCAAGGTCTGCAGAAGCACGCAAACAACACAAGGAAGAAAAAGCTTGGAGAAAAACACACAATACTGAATGTATTACCACTAGAATGTACAAAGATAAGTAACTCATTAGGGCAGTAGGCATATATACAAGTCAGGGGGAAAAACCTCTTAAAGAGGAAAAAAGTGCTTCGAGGGTCCTAGAGTGTTCACACATATCACTACCTTAATATATCAACAAATCCCCCTTGGGAGTGATGTAGTGCACAAGGAGCTAGCACTCATGTATAAGGAAGTGTCAAGCTATGTGGAATCAATCCACAAGAGGAAGTAAGCCCAAAGCTTTGCGGAAAGCTTCAAAATTCTCCCTAGGCAGAGCCTTCGTGAAAAGGTCTGCAATGTTCTCCTACGTGGGCACATATGCCAAGCTGATCTCTCTACTATTCTCGTGCGTGGCCACATATGCCAAGCTGATCTCTCCAACAGAGAACCTCTCACTAACATAATGATAATGCACCTCAATGTGCTTAGTGCGAGCATGGAACACAAGGTTCCTCGCAACTACCAATACACTCTAACTATTAGTGAAGATGGTGGAAAAAGACTGACCAACATCCAAATCATCCATAAGGTGTCTGAGCCATACACACTCAACAATCGTTGTGAAAGCTACCCTATACTCAGCCTCACAACTAGAAGTGGCCATAGTAGGCTGCTTCTTGCTCAACCAAGATATACATGAGCTACCAAGCATGAAGCAGAAGCCACTAGTAGACACACGAGTGTCATAGAAACCAGCCCAATCAGAGTCAAAAAAAGCATGTGGCGGTACTGATCCCCCCTTGGGATAAAACAATCCAAGTAGTCAGGTACCACTCAAGTAGCGAAAGATGCGCTTAACCGCCTGCCAATGCTTGACACATGGGCAATGCATAAACCTGCTCATATATGAGACAACAAACTGAATATCTTGTCGAGTAATGCATAAGTAATTCAAGCATCCAACAACCTACTCATAGAGAACAACATCAAATGCATCTCTAGCATCATGAAGAATCAATCATAAACCTGTCTCCATAGGAGCGACAATAGGTTTACAGTCTTCAAGGCCGAAACATTACAATAATGTGTGAATATATTTTCTTTGACAAAAGCCATTCCACCATCAACTTGCATAAATTGAATGCCCAGGGTGAAAGCATGTTAATGGTTACAAAAAAGTGATGGGCGGGACATAGTTAATTAGCTGGAAAAACCCAATCCTTCTTAGATGATTATCGTGCAATGGTTATTGAAAGAGGAGTAAAAGCAAGGTGGTGGGGCGAGGGTATGATGGGCAATGGAAGAAGCACGTGTGCAACACAAAATCAGAGGCTTTAATGAACTCTAAAGAATCGGTTCTCGCATTTTCTTCTACTCATTGTGCTTCAGGTTCCCTAACTTTGATGCTGCCAAGAATAGGGTCAACCCAGAAGCTCTATATTGGATATTATTAGCCCAAGGTAAAGTGGAAAATCGACTCTATTAAGAGCCAAAAACAGACTTTGGAAGCCACCACCAGCATGTATCCTTGGGACAGAAAAGACATTACAAAGCTTGATGCCATTTCTGTGGGTTATAGAGTAGGAATGCTTTTGCAACTCCCTGTGTGGAGCAATCATGATGTGGGCTTTTCTCTCTGCTGCATGTTGGAGAGTATGCCGCAGTACCTTATCTCGCCTGGGAGTTTTTCTGCGTGTTGCATGTTGAGTGGGGAACAATGAGAGGGACTCCATCACTATAGGCATTTTTTCTGCACGTTGTGTCCTGAGTGGGGAATATTGATAATGATTTTTCTACGTGTTGCATGTTGGAGACTATGCCGGAGTACCTCTTCTCACCTGTGATTTTTTCTATGTGCTGCATGTAGAGTGGGAACAGTAAGATGGACTCCATCACTATACGTATTTCTTCTATGTTCTGCATCTTAAGTCTGTATAGATAACTATTTTTGTGCATATCACATATTTTGGTTTGGAGATCATTCCTAAAAAGATAATCCACTTCTTCATATTTGATGACAAGAAGCATGACACCTTTTTTGTGCAACAGTGTTTCCAATCACATTGGCAATGGCTGAGATAGCTAAACCTTGACTTAAGCCAGCATTGGGTATGGTCAGATGGTGCAGCTTCTCATTGTAAAGACTGATGACATTGATTTTATGGTGATGTGTGGGCTCTTGGCCCTTGCACATTTTGTACTAATTCCCTCATTAATCTACTTTTTTCCTGTTCTCTACAAAAAAAAGGAAGTTATATACGAGTTAACATCTCAAATTGTGGATGATTGTTGCAGGTTTAAAAGTATGCCTAACAATGTCCATTCAGTTTCATATTGTTCATTCATTGTATCTAACATATGAGGTTTTGGATGACTATTGTAGGTTTAAAAGTGGTCTAACAAGTCTACATACGTAAGTGATGGAGCACATAATGATATCCGATGAGCATACTCAATGTAAATTCAATATAATAAAGTGGATTGATGAGTGGTAGATGTTATTGTATTTATCGTTTCTTCATCATTTGTAGTGTGTTGATGCAGGGAAATCTCGGACAAGCGAACTGATGGAAGTTAATACAATACCAGTAGTGGATAGTGATCAGCAAGCATTAAGATGTTCTTGGAAGGAAAAGAAAGGGAAATATAGAGACACAATAACGTCAAGGTCGGGCACTAATGTGGAGGGTAATGCTAATTGTAGTTCAAGAAACTTGGATGGCATTGTGGATAAGATCATCAAGTATTTTAAAAATCAAATTAGACACTTATGGTGTGAAGATAAAATCGAGGCACTAAATAGGATGTTGCAGAGTCCATGTATTGGGCAACTTTTTGATGCAATGGGTAGTAACAAGGATCATGTAACATGTTCCCTTTTCATCAATCTTTGGAATACACTGCAAAGTATGAGAAAGAATTTTGATGACCTTGTCTTAAAGAGATCAACATTGATGATGGCTCTAAATAGTGATGCATGTTCATCAACAAATAAGATAAATATTTCAAGACTTTCTAAGGTATTGGGAGTAAGCATGAAAGTTGACTATGATGCGATTGGACGATTAAATAAAGTTGAGTTTGATCATAGTTTTTTGAAGGCAATTGCTAGGGCAACATGTGCCACATGTATCACACAAGAGGTCAAGCATTTGATTATCATGTTTTGGACAATAGAGAGCAGGGTGTCACCAAATAAGAAGGATATAAGGAGGACCCAACTTGGCAGAAATCAATATTTGGAGCATCTTGTTCACCTTCTTGATGTATCTCAGGTAATCCTATTTTCAATCATCAGTTCACGATTTTAGCTAATTATACAAGAGTTAGTAACAAGTAACTTATAGTAACAATCTAATAGTAATAGCTAACTAGTAACAAGCTAATAGTAATAGCTAACTAGTAACAAGCTATTTAGAAATAGCTTATTACAAACAACTAACCAAGAAACTAGCTCTTAAGTAATAGCCAATTAATAACAAGCTAATTAGTAATAGCTAATTATTACTAATAACCATCCAAGAACCAACTACTTAGTAACAGCTAATTGGTAACAAGATAATTTGTAATAAGTAATTACTAACAACTAACCAAGAAGTAGCTACTTAATAATAAAAAACTCTTAACAAGCTAAATAGTAATAGCTAATTACTAACAACTAAGAATCAACTACTTAGTAATAGGTAACTAGTAACAAGCTAATTAGTAGTACCTATTTACAAACAACTAACCAAGAACCAGCTACTTAGTAATAGCTAATTAGTAGAAGCTAATTAGTAGAAGCTAATTAGTAATAGCTAATTACAAATAGCTAACTAAGAACTAGTTGCTTAGTGATATTTAATTACTAACAAGCTAATTAGTAGTAGATAATTACTAACAACTAACTAAGAACTAGCTATTTAGTAATAGCTAATTGGTAACAACCTTATTAGTAATAGATTATTCGTAATAATTAATTATAAACAATTAACCAACGACTAGCTACTTAATAATAACTAACTCTTAATAAGCTAGATAGTAGTAGCTAATTACTAGTAGCAAGCTTATTAGTAATAGGTTACTAGTAGCAAGCTTGTTAGTAATAGCTAATTACAAACGACTATCCAAGAACTAGCTACTTAGTAATAGCTAATTAGTAAAAAGCTACTTAGTAATAGCTAATTATTAACTAGCTTATTAGCACTAGCTAATTACAAACAGCTAACCAAGAACCAACTACTTACTAATAGCTAATTAGTAACAAACTAATTAGTAATAGCTAATTACAAACAACTAACCAATAACCAGCTACTTATTAATAGCTAATAACTGACAAGCTACTTAGTAATAGCTAATTAGTAGAAGCTAATTAGTAATAGCTTATTAGAAACAACTAATCGAGAACCAATTACTTAGTAATAGCTAATCACTAACAAGCTAATTAGTAACAAGCTAATGAGTAACAAGCTAATTAGTAACAATCTAACTAGTAATAGATAATTACAAACAGCTAACAAAGAACCAGCTACTTAGTAATAGCTAATTACTAACAAGCTAATTAGTAATAGCTAATTAGTAACAAGCTTGTTAGTAACAAGCTAGTTAATAACAAGCTAATTAGTAATAGCTAATAACTAACAAGCTAATGAGTAACAAGCTAGTTAGTAACAAGCTAGTTAGTAACAAGCTAGTTAGTAACAAGCTAATTAGTAACAAGCTAATTAATAATAGCTAATTAGTAACAAGCTAATTAGTAAAAGCTGATTACAAACAACTAACCAAGAACAAGCTACTTAGTGATAGCTAATTACGAACAAGCTAATTAGTAACAAACTAATGAGTAACAAGCTAATTAGTAACAAGCTAATTAGTAATAGTTAATTAGTAATAAGCTAATTAGTAATAGCTAATTACAAACAACTAGCCAAGAACAAGCTACTTATTAATAGCTAATTACTAGCAAGCTAATTAGTAATAGCTAATTAGTAACAAGCTAATTAGTAATAGGTAATTAGTAACAAGCTAATGAGTAACAGCTAGTTAGTAACAAGCTAATTAGTAACAAGCTAATTAGTAATAGCTAATTAGTAAGAAGCTAATTAGTAGTAGCTAATTACAAACAAATAACCAAGAACAAGCTACTTAGTAATAGCTAATTACTAACAAGCTAAGTAGTAATAGCTAATTAGTAATAAGATAATGAGTAACAAGCTAATTAATAACAATCTAATTAATAACAAGCTTATTAGTAATAGCTAATTCGTAACAAGCTAATTAGTAATAGCTATTTAGTAACCAGATAATTAGTAATAGCTAATTACAAACAACTAACCAAGAACCAGCTACTTAGTATAGCTAATTAGTAACAAGCTAATTAGTAATAGCTAATTAATAACAAGCTAATTAGTAGCAAGCTAATTAGTAACAAGCTTATTAGTAACAAGCTAATCAGTAATAGCTAATCACAAACAGGTAACCAAGAACTAGCTACTTAGTAATATTTGATTAGTAACAAGCTAATTAGTAATTACAAACAGCTAACCAAGAACCAACTACTTAGTAATAGCTAATTGCTAACAAGCTAATTGTTCTTAGTAATAGCTAATTATTGAGAACTAAATAAGAATCAACTACTTAGTAATAACTAATTACAAATAGCTAACCAAGAACCAACTACTTAATAATAGCTAATTACTAAGAAGCTAATTAGTAATAGCTAATTATTGAGAACTAAGTAGTAACAATCTAACACCTTGTAACAACTACCCACCAATTACTTAGTAATAGCGAACTGATAACTAGCTAATTAATGACTACTAATAAACACTTGTTTGTGTAATGTAGATGGAGCTATTTATACGCTTCAAACAATTGCATCCATTGATAAATATCCAGCTTCGAAAGTTCGAATCATTGAAGCCATATTTTGTTAAGAGATTGAAAGATAGATTCACATGTTGCTTCATTTATCATGTTCAAATGTCATACCTTAAGGATGCAATCAATCTCCTACATCAATCAAGCTCAGTCGTGCATAGCTGTCTTTGTAAATATGATTGTTCTATTTGTCAAGTAAGGAAGACATCAATGCTTCAACAACTACATTTCGATCGATTAGGAGCATTATAGAGAGTATTCTATGTCCATGTCAAAATGATACCACATTCCACCAGTACAAATGTGTGATGGACGAGTGCTCTGATTGCGGAGTAGGACATTTTAAGTGTTGTCCGAGAGAGACTAGCATTGAGGAATATCATATTCCTGTAAAGATCTTTGAAGATGTCGAGCCAATGTATGAAGGACAAGTTCATAAAAGAAAAGAATTGATAAAGAGGGAGATGAGTCCTAAAGTTGTAACAGGATTATTTGAGAAAACTCTAAATAAATTTATCAAGCACAATTTCATTTATTTATGGCAAGCGAACCAGTTTAAGATGTTCCTAGGCGATGTTGTGGTTTTAGTGGTTGATTTTGTAGAAAACTATACATTCCACGAGCAAAATGAAATACAACCTATGCATTGGTGGTCTGTAGAGGTAACTATTTTTGTGCATATCACATATTTTCGTTTGGAGGGTATTCCTAAAAAGGTAATCCACTTCTTCATATCTGATGACAAGAAGCATGTCACCCTTTTTGTGCAACATTGTTTCCAATTCCATTGGCAATGGTTGAGAGAACTAAATCTTGAATTAAGCCAACATTGGGTATGATCAGATGGTGTAGCTTCTCAATTTAAAGCTAAACATCCATTTTACTTCGTAGGAAGATATCTAGGGCTAACAGGCATGACTATGATATGGAACTTCTTTGAGTCCGGGCACGAGAAGGGAGAACCTGATGGTGCACGTGCAGTTGTGAAAAGGGCGCTAACCCATGAACAACTTAAACCTGAAGGTGCAATGCTGAAGTGTGCTATAGATGTTGTGAAATTTCTCAAGGGACATTTGTTAGAGTCAAAAGGGACAAATGTCACATGGGTCTTCTCGAAAGTGAATATTGACGAATTGAACAGGGAGAAGGCTTGCGATTGTAAGTGGATATCTCAAGTTCGATCCTTGCATTTGATTCCTGCCTATTCAAGGTTAGGTGGACATTGCACTGATGTTAGAGAACTAACATGTTATTGCTTTCATTGTATCCATGGTCAATAGAAAAGATGCATCAACAAATGCCACGTTCAAAATTAGGCGTACCATACTTTGACTCCTATCAATGAGTCAGATGAGGTAGAAGACTCATCCTTTTTCAATTTTACATTTGAAGGTGATGGCAACTACCTATCAGATGCATTGGCAGTGGATGACAACTTTGCAATCAATGCAAAAGAGGACAATGATGAAGGTGCAGATTTCTATTTATTAAAGTGCACACATGGAAAACAATTCAGTCCGATGAATGTAATGGATGCGTGGAACAACCTGAAGCTTCACGAACATATTATGTGGTGGGTTTATTTTATGAGAGACTAGAAGAAAATGTCTACAGGTTGTTAGAAACAAGACCACCAGCTTATATGTATTCCCAGCTTGTAAGCTGCATTAAAATACCCATGTCACTAGTCCATGATTGTACATACATGTTTACCATAAATGGTGATGTGTATGAGGCTGTCTATAATAGTATGCACTGTAATTTGTAATATCCATGTGATGTTGGACAACTTTTTTGTTTGGCACTATGTAGTACACGATTTGACTAGATCATTATAAACTAATTTCGTTAGTAACCATTTCTGTGCTGAGAAGTTCAATCAAGTGGAACATCTGCTGCCTCCCTAATAAAGCTGCTAAATGGATAGCTAGATCCCTGGATTCTTTTTGACATATGGGCTAACCTCATAAAAGAAACACTAAAACTATAAATCCTGGCAAGATCATTCTTTATGGGATATTATTGTGTCTCTTCACTCTGTTGTTGTTGTAGGCAGTTCCCTTTGTTGTAGATTATGGAAGGCTTGGATGGAGGTCAAAAAGGCATGTTGTCCTAATGAGAAGTACTTTACTCATTCTGACTTTTTTCTTCACGAAAGCATCTGGATTGGATGTCTATCTCTGTGGAACAATTGCAAAATGGGAATCAAAGAGCATAAGCATTGCAAGAAGGGATACTCTAGCTGGAATGACCTCACTGTCAATGGTGGGGTCATTCATGACTCTGATATAATGGATATCACTAACTTATCTCCTACTTGTCTTCAGATATTGCTCCTGCACAAAAAGGTACCATTTTGGCATAGTTTTTGCCTCCTCAATATTAGCTCTCTCATCAACAAGTGCATCATGTAAATTTGCATAAGAAATGAAATGATCTGCAGCATCACATGAAACCTACAAAGGCTAATGACGTTGCCTTATTAGGACCAACACTAGACTGTCCACATGTAAAAGAGGTAGCAAAGTATCATACATGTCCTCGGAGCTAACATATGTCTTCTTCATACATGAAAGTAAAGGCTAAATAGCATCTTACACAAAAACCATCACGGCTAACCAAAATGCATTTAGTCTATGGATGATATAGACGACAGCCTTTGCTTTTAGAACCATACCCAACAAAAATACATTTTATTGCGCTATCATCCAATTTCTTGTGATGTTGTTCAGGCACTAATGCATATGCCAGACAACCAAAAACACGCAAGTGAGCAATAGATGGCCTACAACCATGCCAAGCCTCATATGGGGTGATAGATTGCAATGCTTTAGTGGGACATTTGTTAAGTACATATGCTGCACACATAACGGCCTCAAGCCAGAAACTATGTGGTAAAGCCTGACTTTTGACCATACATCTCACCATCTCCATGAGTGACATGTTCATTTTTTCAGCAATGCCATTCTGTTGAGGTGTATATGACACTATACAGTGATGTTTTATCCCACATTCAGCCAGAAATGCATTAAAGTCAAAGGACATATATCCCCCCCCTTGATGAGAATGGAGGGTGCCCATTTTACATGCTGACAGATTTTTAGCCAACCAGAAATTGTTTGAAGCACATAAACACTTTGGAATTTGCTTTCAATGGATATACTCATGCATGCTTGGGAAAGTCATCAATGAAAGTCATGAAGTAAATATAGTTTCCAAAAGACGGTGTCTGCATAGGACCACAAACATCACTATGTACAACCTACAATTTTTGAGTAGCTCAAACTGAACCATCTTTTGGAAAGGATGAATGGTGCATTTTGCCCAAAATACAGCCCTCACAAAGATGTTTATCGGGTGCCTCAAGTTTTTGCAAAGAGGACATCATTTCATATTTCTACAGGTGTAGCAAACAAGCAAAATTTAGATGACCAAAGCATGCATGCCAAAGCTTTTCATACGACATAGCCTGAGAATCATGTAGTGCACATGTTGAATCATTCATAGATTTTTCATAGTCTATGAGCTTATACAACTCACGACATAAAATTTTAGAAGGAATAATCACATTGCCATTCAATAGATCATGAAATGTACATCTATCATCAATAAATTTCACAACCAAGCCAATCTTGGCTAAAGCTGAAACTGATAATAGATTCCTTTTGATCCTTGGCACAAATAGAGCATCCAAAAATGTAAAAGAACTACCATCACCAATAGTCAAAATAATCTTATCAACTCCCATGATAGAATAAGATGAGTTGTTGGTGCATGTGACATTGTTGGGGGATTCTTAGACAAGAAGGAGTTTGAGGGTTTGTAGGAGAAAAGGAAAAGACCAGAAGAGGAAATGCACCTTGGAAGCCTCTGCCGATTGATTAAAGTAAGACAATTACAATGTTTGGAGCACAATACAAGCCAATACTTCTGTGCACAATCCCATAGAGTGCTCAATTACAAATACCAAATACCCCAAAGTCTTCTTGCCGCCGGCCTCCTCTGCACCAGACCTCCACTTGCTTCAAGCTTATCCTTGTGCACACCTTGCACCAAGCTTCCACTAAGGGGGAGGAATGAATACCTTCTATCGGCACGCGCACACTACAAGGAGACCTTGAGATCCTTAGGGGACTAGCTTAGCACTCTCTGCACAATCCCTTAGTCACTCTCCATGCACTCCTTCAACTCCACTTCTCTGCGTCGCACACTGGTGACTCTTGCACTTCTCTCTCTTGCTTCACTTAGACTATACCTCTCTTGCTTACTCTAGGATTGTCCAAGAATAGTCCTTGCCTTGATTTGAGTGTGTCGATCACGTACGCTCCTAACTGCAATAGTATCTTGGTGCTCACTTTGATGTCCAAAGATTGTCTTCACAAGTGGCAGCCAACGACTCACTGTTTTGTCCTGTAGTGACTTTAGACTAAAACCCAAAATTTTAACTGGGGGGCCATACTTTCCCCTGTGCATACGTTGCCGCTTCACATACCTTCACATTTCCTTTTAAGTGTTCAGTTTTGCACATAAGAGAGGGTTCACCTGAACCTTCCAAAACACTTTAAAAAACACTTTGAACCTTAGGGAAATTAGAGAAAATACCTCTACAACCTGCAACCCACTTTCTCCAATTTACCCTTTGTGGACAATTAATTATGCACTACCTGTGCACTTTGACACCTGCACTTTAGCACTTTGACTTTGCACCTGTTGACTTTGACCTTGTCCTTGTTGACTTTAACCAATTGACTTTGACCTTTTGACTTTGTTTGTAGTTGACTTTGACCAATATGACTTTTATGGGCTCAACAATTGCCCACCACCTAATGTGCTCTCCGTCCCGGAGAGCTATAGCCAAACTCTGAGCATATAGGACACCATGATAATGGAGCTGCAAAAACTTGAAGAGGACATCTGAGCAGCAACCAATTCCACCAAAAGCAGGATAGAACAAGCACCAGAGAAGAACCAAAAATTGGATTTTTCCATGGAAAAGCAAAGGGTGGCAATGGTAGGGCAGAAAGGAGGTGGAGGGGAGGGCTGAGGGGCGGGGATTGAAGGGATAGGGAGGGTTAAAGATGTGGTTGGGCATATTGGTAAAGGGAGGGCATGGGGGTATGATGATGGGGTCTGGAGGGGGTTAGAATGATCAAACAGTAGAGATATAGAGGGTGCATGTTGGAGATTATGAAACATAAGGTAAGACAAGGTGAGAATAGACCATGTGGACAATGTCCTGAAATAAAAACATGTGATAAATGTGTTCAAAACATGTGGGTTTTGACCAAAAGTCAAAGAAAAAGTTGGAATTTGGAAGAATAAAGCCACAAACTGAGTCCAGAGGTGCCAAAAAACATGAAAATGACTCCATTTTTGTAAAAAACGGCCAATCGAGGCACGATCCAGAGCCAAAAGCTTTGAGCCATTAAAAAAAAAAAATTAATAATAATAATTTATATGTATCATAAAATTAAAAAAATGGTCGTCCCTTTTTTTTTATGAACGCTCAGGCAGAATTGAAAAATAAAAAGAAAATAAAAAATAGAAAATAAAAAAAATGAAGAAAATAAATAATAAAAGAAAAGAAAAACAATAAAATAATAGAAAATAATAAAATAAATAAAATTAATTTAAAAAAAAGAAGGGGGGGGGGAGGGAAGGCGGGGGGGGGGGGGATTTGTTTTTTTTGCAAAAAAAAGAAAACGCCCTGGGGGGCCTCTTCTTTTTTTTTTTGTGGGAAAATAATCAAAAAAACTGAAAAAAATACATAAAAAATCTAAAACAAATGCCAAAAAAATCCAAAAAATCTTCAAAAAATTATGAGAGATTTTCCTACAGGCCTACACTAGTTTTTCGCACTCAAACCCATAAAGAGCTTCCTTTATTCCTCAAATTTGGCAAGAAAAGGACACATGAAAAAGTAGAAAAATGCTAGAAAAATTCTAAAAAATGCTTGAAAAATTCCGAAAAAATTCCTAAAAAATTCCAAAAATTGTACCTTTGCAAAGTTTATGAAATGGCTGATAAATTTGCTAAAAAAGCAAGAAACAAACATGAAATCGATAAAGAAAACTACTAAAACTTAAGCAAACAGGAAATGAGAGGGCTATGTACAACCTGGACAAATTTTGGAGGTTCTAGGTGATCCATAATTCTTCATGTGGCTTGATGATAGGCCTTTAGCCATGATATTTATATGTTGACCCCGAAAGACTCCTCCATAACCTTCAATTGTGTTGCACTTCATTTGTTTTATCTTCTTTTTGGGCATGCTCACGCTTTGATAGACCCACCTTAAATCCTTCAGTACAATATTATCTCCTCCATACTGCATCTTTTGTTTCCAAAGACTTGCAGGTACTCCGTCCACATCATTGTAAAGCCCTGCGCTTACTATCATAAAAATTGACACAACAGATGATATCCATACCAGGATCCATAAAACAGTGGCCATTGACATATGATTTGAAGCATCTTCATCACAGCTGCACTTAAGGGCTTTGCTTTTCTTCTCTTTTCCATGGCTTTTGACTGAGACTGTTTCAACCTGAGTGATTTCCTCTTTTTCTTCATATGCTTCTTCTCTACTTGAGTTTGGAAAAATTCCATAGCAAGAAGATGGGTCTTCTGCATGGAGCCAACCCAACATGTTTTCATCTTCATATAAATCTGCTCCTTCAAATAGGTCTGCTTCTCGGTTGTCCAACAATTCTTCTTCCATACAATTACCAATTGTCTGCATCATGCTAGTATTTCTTTGATTGTCTGGTCCTTCCTCTAAAATTATCTGTTGCAACTCTTTTCCCTCTTGTTTTACCCACATTGTGTCCTTGCCCCAATCATGCAGCACATTGGCATGCCTTAACCAAGGTCTCCCAATTATCAGGGGGAAGCTTCCTTCTACGTGTGGCAGCCTTAAAACAACAAAGTCCAAGTTAAAGATGGTACCTTGTATTTTGACTGGGACTCCAGGGACCACTCCCATAGGCCTTACTATGCTTTGGTCTGCCATTGTTACATTGAAATTGGTAGGTCTTGAAGGGTATAGCCCAATCTTTTTCATGGTATATTCAGGCATCAAGTTAATGCCAGAGCCCCCATCCACAATAACTCCTTGAAACTCATGACCTTTGATAGAGACTGTTAGCCAAGGGCTCTTGTAATCTGTGAGGGGTGCTTCCTCTAAACTTTTATCTTTATGCATAACAGTAGCCTTTGCCACTAAACTTGTTGTGGACATTTCATCAATTATCTGCAAGAGTTCTGACCTGAACTTCCCATCCAACTTTATTAAATAAAAGATACTAACCTCCTTTTTCATGGACTTGAGTAGTCTGGAGGCTTCTGATTCCTTAAGAGCCTGGGCTCCATTTGACTTATCAAACTCCTCATGAGCCCTGTTGAATGCATGTCCAATAGCATCACTGGTACCTATGAAATTTTCTTTTTGCCTTATGTCTGCACATGTGATGGCTTTGTTCTCAGACACACCTTTGTCTTTGTTTGATCCATTAATCATTGATTCTTGACCTATGTCCACTGGAGCCTTCCCCTTGTTTCTTGTCTACACTGTAAAAGATTCAAGTTCTTCTAACTGCACCACCCTGGTAGATGGTGATGGCACCTTGGCTTCACTTACCATCTCTTCTTTACACACAGAAATCATTTGAATGTGGGGCCCAGATGTAGAAGCTTGGTTCTTAGGACAACAATTAGTATAGTGGTCCCTAGCCTCTGGCTAGTTTCTACAAGGAGGGGCATTTTCTGGGAGAGTGCACCTACTCTGATAGGCCCACATTCTCCACATCTGAAACAAATAATTGGACTCCTTGGCCCACTTCCAAAGTTATCCCTCTATCTAGGGTTATAAGTGTTACCTTGATTCAGTGTAACAGCCATCACATTTGCTGGTGGTGGGGGTCCTCCTTGTGTCTAGTATGTTGTTGCAGGTATTCCCCTTGATTGGCATTCATGGGCCTCGTGACCAACTTTCTTGCATAATTGGCAAGTCACACTTAACAGAGGACATTCACTTACTATGTGACCTTGCTTGCTGCACATGGAACACCAAAGTCCACTCTTGATGCCACCTCCTTTGAGTTCCTGCAGCTCCTGTCGCAGTTGAGCCAATTCCTCTGCTTGGGCCTCCTCCTCTTTTTGGAGCTTTAGTGCTTCAATCTCCCTTCTCAACTGGGTAACAACATTCTCCTCCTCTTTGTAGGGCCTATTTCTTTTTAAGCCCTCTAGCTCCTTCCTTAGCTAGATCAGTGGATCCTCCATTTCTGTACCATATGTTGGTTGGGAAGAAGTTGCTCCATACTGGTGCCTTATCTGCTCCAAGCGTGTAGCTGTGTTGATGAACTCCTCTATGGAGGTTGTAGGTAACACTAATTCCTTTATTTTGCATTGGGTGGCCACTGGTAGGGGCTTAGCTAACCATTTCTTAACAAAAAAATCATGTGGTGGATCTGGCAATTTAGCCATTAGTGCTTTGGCCCTAGTCACAAACTCTGGGAACTTTTCTCCTGGACCCAATCTCAAATTTTCTAGTTCTTCTATGATGATGTCCGCAGTGTTGTCATGCTGAAATTGATTTTTAAATGGATCTTTCATCAAATCCCAAGTTGTAAAATGGTTCTCAGCAAATTGGTTGAACCATTTATCTGCTAATCCCTCTAATGTGGCAGGGAAAAGTATCAAAAAGGCATCCTCCCTGCCCATTAAGCCTCTAGTCTTACATAGTGCTAAAAACCTTCTAATGTGTTCATCCGGATCCTCATGAGCTAGGCCTTTGAAAGAAGGAAACTTTATATTTAATCTTGAGAGTAAGGTTTCCAAGTCTACCTATCCCGCCATGCTCTTTACTGATGAAGTTTATGAAAGTGGACTAGAGGACCTTCTAACAGCCTTCCTTCTTGTTTGCTTGCAGGTGACCCTCAATGTTTGGGACTGGGTTGCAATCATGGGCTGTTCATAGTCCTCTTAATATGAGATAATTGATAGAATATGTACCTCTTAGTCCACTGAAGTGGTACTGCCGACACTTGAATATTGCTTCTCCAACTGCAATATATCTTCTTCTATGCTCAAATCTCCTTGGAAGTCCCACTGGGTGTGCCAAATTTTGTTGGGGGATTCTTAGACAAGAAGGAGTTTGAGGGTTTATAGGAGAAAAGGAAAAGACCAGAAGAGGAAATACACCTCGGAAGCCTCTGCCGATTGATTACAGTAAGACAATTACAATGTTTGGAGCACAATACAAGCCAATACTTATGTGCACAATCCCACAGAGTGCTCAATTACAAATACCAAATACCCCAAAGTCTTCTTGCCGCCAGCCTCCTCTGCACTAGAACTCCACCTGCTTCAAGCTTATCCTTGTGCACACCTTGCACCAAGCTTCCACTAAGGGGGAGGAATGAATACCTTCTGTCCGCACACGCACACTGCAAGGAGACCTTGAGATCCTTGGGGGACTAGCTTAGCACTCTCTACACGATCCCTTAGTCACTCTCCATGCACTCCTTCAACTCCACTTCTCTACGTCGCACACTGGTGACTCTTGCACTTCTCTCTCTTGCTTCACTTAGACTATGCTTCTCTTGCTTACTCTAGGATTGTCCAAGAATAGTCCTTGCCTTGATTTGAGTGTGTCAATCACGTATGCTCCTAACTGCAATAGTATCTTGGTGCTCACTTTGATGTCCCAAGATTGTCTTCAC
This sequence comes from Ceratopteris richardii, assembly GCA_020310875.1. Classification (NCBI taxonomy): domain Eukaryota; kingdom Viridiplantae; phylum Streptophyta; class Polypodiopsida; order Polypodiales; family Pteridaceae; genus Ceratopteris; species Ceratopteris richardii. Next base: position 32,132,497 of record CM035410.1, read on the forward strand.
AAGTGGCAGCCAACGACTCACTGTTTTGTCTTGCAGTGACTTTAGACTAAAACCCAAAATTTTAATTGGGGGGCCATACTTTCCCCTGTGCGTACGCTGCAGCTTCACATACCTTCACATTTCCTTTTAAGTCTTCACTTTTGCACATAACAGAGGGTTCATCCGAACCTTCCAAAACACTTGAAAAAACACTTTGAACCTTAGGAAAATTAGAGAAAATACCTCTGCAACCTGCAACCCACTTTCTCCAATTTACCCTTTGTGGACAATTAATTGTGCACTGCCTATGCACTTTGACACCTGCATTGTAGCACTTTGACTTTGCACCTATTGACTTTGACCTTGTTGACTTTGAACAATTGACTTTGACTCCAGTTGAGTTTGACCAATATGACTTTTATGGGCTCAACAGACATTATTCCCTGTAGGGGCAGGCTTGAGTGAAGTGAAGAAACTATGCTACAGGGTAATATGTTTGGTTGCACCACTATCAAAATACCAAACATCTGAGCCTACTGCAATTTAGGAGAGGATGGGCCAAAGTTGCAAAGAGTAGTAGACACCCATTCTTCATTCCACATTAGATTAGCAGACTTTGTTTTTGGTGTAGAGGCCTCTACAACAACCATTCCAACCTCTTTTTTCTTTGCCTCTTTTGCAACCAATTTTGGACAATTCTTTATGACATGATCATTTTCTTTATAGTACATGCAAAATAATTTCAGCTTTTTTTTTTCTTCTCTCCTTTGTCTTCCTTTTTTGATTGTGCAAAATTACTAGATTTCTACTTACTAGTCGATTGAGCTTATATTGGCAAACCGAAACCTGTATATATCTTTGGCACAAAAAGATGGAATAGCATGCACAAGCACTATGATAGTGTGTTGGGAGGCCGAAACGAGCTTAGATCACGATTTTGGCACCACACACACAAAGTGAAGCTGTTTTGATCCCCTAATGACCTTGAATATGCATACCAAATTTTGTGCGATTTTGTGACCGGAGGGGTGTCGATGATGCCCTGGATGAAGTGGTGACCTACTCTGATACGAATTGTTGGATTTCAAGGTCTTTGGAAGCACGCGATTAGCATAAGGAAGAAGAAGAAGCTTGGAGCACAACACACAATACTAAATGTATTACCACTAGAATGTACAAAGATAAGTAACGCGTTAGAGCAATAGGGGTATATACAAGCCGAGGGAAAAAACCTCCTAAAGATGGAAAAAAGTATCCCAACGGTCTAAATATATCAACACACACCAAGATCTAAATATATCAACAATGAATGGCTTTGAAATGGAGGTAAAATCCCATTGCATATGTTGAAAATCTTTCTTGGCTATGGAGAATAACTATTCTATGCTTTGAAGTCGATTTGCACTAAAAAAGTGTGTGCGTGCCACAATGTGAAAAACCAAAACATTAGATGGAGCTAGACCTACTTTGATACCACTATTGGGTGTCTATACAAGTGCAAGAGACATAAGAGGAGAGCACATAAGGAGCACAAATGCAGCAAGAGACATGGAGAAGATGGATGGATGTAATAGCTGTTGAGGCTTCACTCATTAATTAGACATAAAGACATGAAGGTTTATGAAGAAAGAAGAAAGACAAAGAGAAGTAAAAGCAAAGCACTCAAAAAAATCAAGCCGAAGTGAAGGGACAAATTCACACTTGTAATATAGTGCAAAATTAGAGTTTAGTCCTGACATAGAACTTCTAAAATTATGAGTTTGAGTCTAGGAATATGTAGACCATATGTATATAAGCCAATTTGAGTTCAAAAACATATAGAAGAACTTGATTTATAAGTCTTGAGCGAGAAGGAAAAAGTCAAGTTTTTCTAAGAGAGATGTTGAGGAAGAACTACTCAGAGTAGGAGAGTTTCCCATGGCTATGAGCAGAATGAAGCCAAGCCATTTTGTATACATCTTCTCTAATATATAACAGATGCTTATGTAGAAGGATTTGATCTAATTCCTCTTGTGTAGATAATTCTAAGTGATTTCATATCAATGTGAAAGTTAGTTGATAGTTATGAGTTTTTTGGTGCACTTTTCCATGATCTTCAAAAGGTTAGATCTCACAGTATAGTGTAATGCTTTTCATGAATGATATCTCACTTTGAAGCTACTATCTTCAACTACAATCGACCAAAAGATCTTTGAAAAATGGGATGTGTATACAGAGAAATGAGTCTAACAGTGAAGGTGTGTCAAATCGATGAAGTCATTTTTCAGATTTCAAACATAGTTCAAATGTTGAAGTGAATTCAAAAGATTCTAAAGTTATTACTTGAAAGTTTGTCTTGGAATGTATTGCTTAACATTATCAAGATCTTCTATTCACAAATGATCAAAAGAATTTACAAGAATTAATCTAATACATATAAGATTTGAAGCTAGAAGAAAAGGCACAGATTTTTGAGAAGTAAATTTTTGAATTTCACTAATTTTAGTGATAAAGGTTTCAAATTTAGAGTGTTGCTAAGCTAATGATGGTTATGGAGGTATTCTAATATCACTTTATCTTATTTCTTGTGTTGTTCCATACACCAACAAGTGGTATCAAAGAAGAAAGGTCCTCAAGAGTGAAAGGAGGTGCAGATACAAGAGGAGTTGAAAAAGTTTTTCATTGAAAAGGTGAAAGCTGAGGTGTCCAATAACAAAAGACATCAGAGGAGCACTTCGAAGTAATTGTCAAGGGTATAGATCTACAAAAGGTAACATACTTTAACCTTATACTCACAGGTTGCAATAGAAGCAAGAAGAGTATGGCAGATCATGTATCTATTGACAAATTGGACAGAGATAATTATCCTGCTTGGTAATGAGAATGGAAGCCTTACTTATGAGTAAGGATCTAATGGTATATGTGACAGGTGAAGAAGAAAAGCCTACATTTGAAGATGATAGTCAACCAAGGAAAGAAGAACTAGAAGCTTTGAAGCTATGGCAGAAAAGAGATGCAAGTGCAAGGGTTTATATATACAACACTATCATAGATCATTTGTTACCACATATCAAAGGTTTAGAAACAGTTGAAGACATATGGAATGCTTTAGAAGATCACTTTCAAAACACTAGTAAAGCTAGGAAGACTAGCTTATGGTCAGAGTTTACTACATTTAAGAAGAAGCAAAGTTAGAGCATTAGTGATTATGTCACTAAGATGAAGGACTTGGGAAATAGCCTTGGATCTATTGATGAGGATATTGAAGATCATAGGTTGATAGCACAATTGCTTGCAGGCTTGAGAGAAGATCAAAGGTGAAAACCTTTTGTACTCTCAATTGAACTTTCATTAAATCATTATGTACCAGAATTAAATCAATTGCTTGGATTGATGCTTACATTTGAGCAAGATTTGAAGTCAGATGGAGATGAAGGAAATAACTCTGCTATGTATGCAAAGAACAAGAAGAAAAGTGAGAAAGGTAAAGCAAAGGATGAAGAAGAGCTGACTACTCAAGCAAATCATGCAAGAGGAAGACGTATTGGCAGAGGTAAAGGTCGAGGAAATGGAAGAGGTAGAGGTAATCAGAACAATAACAAGAAGACATGTTGGATTTGTGGATTGAGCAATTAGCCTATGATTGTTGGCATAACCAACAAGGATCAAATCAAAATCAAAGTAATAATCACTGAGGAAGAGGTGGAAGGTTTCAGAATCAATTTTAAAGAGGAAGACAAAATTCAAGAGGAATTTTTGGTAGAGGTGGTGGAAGAAATTGGAATCAAAATCATTCTTATAACACTACCTATTACAACTATGCAAATGATACACACAATGACAACCATACAACATTGATGATGAATTCAATAAGAGCATCAAAGAAGGAGGATCTCAAGGTATTCTATGTTGACTTTGGTTGTTCAAATCACATGTCAGGTAATATAGAATTGTTATCTGAATTGGAAGAAGGTATTTCAAGTCACACAATACAAACAGGTGACAATACAAAACATAATGTGCATTCAGTTGGAAAAGTGAAGTGCAAAAGTGGAGCTGATTTGCTAACAAATGTCTTGTATGTCCCAACAACACCAAAGAATTTGATTAGTGTGGGATAAATAGTAGAGAAAGGTTTTCAAGTCAGATTTACAAATGGAGTATTTGTTGAAGATCTAGAGGATGAATACAATCAAATTGTCTATGGTAAAAAGGAAGGTAGACTTTTTACTCTTAAAGTGCAAGGGAATGTTGGTCAAGCCCTGATCACACATGGTGATGAAGTACTTATAGAGTTAGACCTTTGGCATAAGAGGTTAGGACACTTAAATGAAAAAGGAATTAAAAACATGGTGGAGAATCAATCTATAATAGGGTTACTAACTGTAAAGAGCCAACATATGATCTACAAATGTGAAGCTTATGAGATGGGAAAGGCACACAGATTATCATTTCAAAAGAAAGGTTTTAAACATGATGGTTTGCTAGAGCTCATACACATAGATGTATGGGGACCAACAAAAGAATGATCAATCAATGGTTCTAGGTATTATGTTCTTTTTATTGATGATGCTACAAGATGGATAACCATTTATGTTTTGAAGGAGAGATAAGAAGTGTTTGGAGCTTTCAAACATTTTCATGCATATGCAGAGAGAGTTACAGGTCAAAAGCTCAAAAGGCTAAGGTCTGATGGAGGGGGAGAATACTTCTCCCAAGAATTGAATGATTATCTTTGGAATGCAGGTATCAAGAGAGAAACAACTTGTAGGTATACACCTCAACAAAATGGGGTGGCAGAAAGGAGGAATAGAAATTTGGTTGAGTTTGCTAGAGCAATGTTAAAGGAAAAGAATTGCCCTAATTATCTTTGGGCAGATGCTGTAAATACACCTACATATCTTGTGAATAGATTACCATGTGCAGCTCTAAATGGAATGACTCCTTATGAAGCTTGGTGGGGTAAGAAACCAACACTTGATCATTGTAAGGTGTTTGGATCAATTGCCTATGCTTATGTACCATCACAACTCAGACATAAGCTTGAACCAAAGGCTGAAAAATATGTGTTTATTGGATATGATGAAAAGCAGATGGGTTATAGGCTATGGAGTCCTCTAACCAAACAATTTATTGTTTCCAGAGATCTGACATTTGATGAACATAAGAGTTGGTATGCAGATAAAGAGTGTAATCTTGAAACATTTAAAGAAGAGGTAAGAAGAAGTGATAGAGTTAAATCACATATGGAGGTAGATGGAGATGAAGATCATATGCAAACAAGCACATCCAGGGTTGGATCATATAGAAGAAATGAAGATGTACCTAGATTTGATGAAGAACTATATCCAGATACACATGAAGAGTGTGAACCAAGAAGGTCAACTAGTTGAGGAAACAACCAACACGGTATTCTTATGACACTTCTTATTTAACTAAAAAAAAATATGCTTACATGGTTAAGGAAGATGAAGAACCTCAAAGCTATGATGAAGCAAAAGGTAAGAGACAATGGGAAGAAGCAATGAAGGAAGAGTTTAATGTACTTGAGGAGAACAAGACTTGGGAACTTGTTCTAAAACCTAATGGTAAGAACGTAATTGGAAATAAATGGGTTTACAAAATAAAGAAGCATGCAGATGGAAGAATAGCCAGATACAAAGCTAGATTGATGGTTAAAGGCTATGCTCAGAATCATGGCATAGATTATGATGAGACATTTAGTCCTGTAGCAAAGATGTCAACCATAAGAAAAATCATTACTATTGAAGCATCAAAAGGATGGACATTGAGTCAACTAGATATAAAGAATGCATTTTTAAATGGATATATATCCAATGAAGTCTATATGGAGCAACCTCAAGGGTTTGTAGATTACAAGTATCCAAGTTATGTGTGCAGATTGAGAAGAGCACTTTATGGATTAAAGCAAGCTCCAAGAGCTTGGAATTATAGACTTTTGAAGTATCTTAATGATCGTGGATATCAAAGTTCAAAGGTAGATGCAAGTTTACTTATCAAGAGAACAGATGAAGGTATGATCTACATTTGTGTTTATGTAGATGATATTATAATCAGAGGTACTTCAAATGAAGGAATCAAGGAGGTGAAGAGATTTCTTGAAAAGGAATTCAAGATAAGTGATCTAGGAAAATTGTCATATTTTCTTGGAATGGAAATCACTTATGCAGATCATGGCATAAATGTATCACAAGAAAGGTATCTTCTGAATCTTCTAAAGAAGTTTAGCATGGAGAACTGTAGAGAGGCATCAAAAGCACTTAAGGAAGATCATAAACTCAATAAATATGATGGTGCAGAGTTCAAGGATATGAGGAAGTATCAATTTTTAGTGGGAAGCTTGATTTATGCTACACTAACAAGACCTGATCTTAGTTATGCAGTGGGAGTTCTTTCTCAATTCATGCATTGTCCAAAGGACCCACATTGGATTGCAGGTCAAAGAGTTCTTAGATACATCAAACGAACTTTGAAGGAAGGATTATATTATCCTTTTACATCAGATATAAGGTTGAGAGCATATAGTGACTCAGATTGGGCAAGAAGTCAAGATGATAGAATGTCAACACATGGGTATATGATATACATAGGAGATAAACTTGTGAGTTGGTGTTCAAAGAAGCAACATACAATGGCTTTATCATTAATTGAAGCTAACTACAAAGGACTTGTAGAAGCAGCTAAAGAAGTGATATGGATGCAGACCTTGTTCAAAATCTTGGACATAGATCAAGGTATACCTATCATACATGGAGATAATATGAGTTCATTGTATCTTGTAGAAAATTCTATATTTCATGCAAGAACAAAGCACATAGAGATTCAATATCATTTTCTGAGAGAAAAGTCAATGGAGAAGGAACTTGAAGTGGTATACACTTCTACAAAAGATCAGATTGTAGATATTATGACAAAGAGCTTGGATGGAGTCAAGACAAGTAGATTCAAAGAAATGGTAGGAATAAAAGTTGTCTGAAAAAGACAGAGGATGCTAATAAGTGATTGAGGGGGAGCTTTTGAGGCTTCACTCACTAATTAGACATAAAGACATGAAGGTATGTGAAGGAAGAAGAAAGACAAAGAGAAGCGAAATCAAAGCACTCAGAAAATCAAGCCTATGTGAAGGGACAAATTCTTACTTGTAATATAGTGCAAAATTAGAGTTTAGTCCTCACATAGACCTTCTAAAATTACAAGTTTTGGTCTAGGAATATGTAGACCATATGTATATAAGTCAATTTGATTTGAAAAACATATAGAAGAACTTGATTTGTAAGTCATGAGTGAGAAGGAAAAAGTTGGGTTTTTCTGAGAGAGATGTTGAGGAAGAACTACTCAGAGTAGGAGAGTTTTCCATGGCTATGAGCAGAATGAAGCCAAGCCATTTTGTACAAATCTTTTCTAATAGATAAAACATGTTTATGTAGAAGGATTGGATCTAACTCCTCTTGTGTAGAGAATTCTCAGTGATTTGATATCAATGTGAAAGTTAGTTGGCAGTTACGAGTTTTTTGGTGCACTTTTCCCTAAAGGTCAGATCTCATAGTACAGTGTAAAGTTTTTCATGAGTTATAGCTCATTTTGAAGCTACTACCTTTAGCTACAACCAATCAAAGGATCTTTGCAAAACGGGATGTGTATACAGAGACATGAGTCTAACACTAAAGGTATGTCAAATCAATGAAGTCATTTTTCATATTTCAAACATAATTCAAATGTTGAAGTGAATTCAAACGATTTTGAAGTTATTACTTGAAAGTTTTGCTTGAAATGTATTGCTTAACATTAGCAAGAACTTCTATTAGCAAATGAGCAAAAGAATTTACAAGAATTAAGCTGATACATATCAGATTTGAAGCTAGAAGAAAAGGCACAGATTTCTGAGAAGTAAATTTTTGAATTTCACTAAGTTTAGTGATAAAGGTTTCAAATTTAGAGTGTTACTAAGCTAATGATGGTTATGGAGGTATTCTAATATCACTTTAGCTTAGTTGTTATGGTGTTCCATACACCAACAATAGCTCACTCTATTTATGTTGAACATAACTGAAGTAAGAGCCTCTTTAGATGCTAAGGCCTCTTTCCTAGCGCCTAAAGACTACACAGGTCCACCAAGAGCTAGAGCAGAGCTTGAGGTAGAGCCTTCATAAACATGTCTACCATGTTCTCTTGAGAGGTACACTACTCTAGCGTAATATCCTTAGATATGAGTCTCTCATAGATGAAATGATACTGGATCTTGATGTGCTTTGCCCAAGTGTGGAACATTGGATTCTTGGTGATGGCCAAGGCTGACTAGCTATTGATGCAGTTGCATGTTAGAGTAACCTACAAGATACTAATGTGAGATAATAAACTTCAAAGTTAGATGGTCTCACATGCTACAAAGCTAGATGCTTGATAATTGGTCTCCGTAGATCATAGAACAATTGTAGGCTACTTCTTACTTGCCCAAGAGAAGGTCTTGAGCCAAACAAAAATATGTATCTAGAAGTAGACCATCAAGAAGCAGGATCACCAACCTAATATGAATCTGAATATCCGATGAGTTTGATGCCTCCTCTATACCAAATGCCACAATATTGAGTGAGACCAAGGTATCAAAGTAATCACTTAGCAACATCTCAATTTGTTTGATAAGGCTAATGTGCAAACAAACTGAGTATACTAATAACATATGCAATATCTAGTCTAGTGTTGGCTAAGTAAAGTACACAAAAAAAAAACCACTGATAAGAATGCACTTCCAGAAGTGAAGTGTGAGCTTGATTTTAGGATCAAGTGGTGTAGATATTGAGCATCACTGCTCCATGTTATATATGGAAAGAAGATCAGAGTAGCACTTATTATGGGAGAGGAATATACCTTCTTTTCTTTGCCAAACATCCATGCCTAAGAAGTAGTGAAGTAGGCCAAGATCCATCATAGAGTACTCAAGGTGAAGCTCTTTGATGATGAATTAGATATGTTCATCATCTGAGCCAGCCAAGATCAAGTCATCTACATAGAGAATGATGATTGCAACTAAGAAATCTTTCTGATATATGTATAAGTTAGCATAAATAGTGCTCCTTTCAAATCCTTTAGCTTTGAAGAACCTATGAATCTTTTCATACCAGGTCCTCAGAGCTTTCCTAAGTCCACAAAGTGCTTTGTAAAACTTGTATACTTGATCTTCCTTGATTTTGATCTTGAAACCTTCAGGTTGTTCAACATATACCTCTTCTTGAAGATCAAAGTTTAGGAAAGGTTGTTCAGCATATACCTCTTCTTGAAGATCAAAGTTTAGGAAAGCATTTTTATGTGGAGTTGGTAGATGGGTCATTTGAAGTGTGCATTGAGTGCAAGATTGACTCTTATAATTGTAAACCTTGTAGTAGGGGAAAAGGTTTCTTCATAAACAATGTCGTGCTTTTGTGTATATCCCTTAGCTACAAGTATTGATTTATGCTTATCGAAACTAACATCTGATTTGTAGTTGAATTCGTATAGCCACTCAACTCTAATAGCTTGATGATTTGAAGGCTTTGATACAAGTGTTCAAGTGTTGTTCTTTTCAATTGCATATATTTTTGTCTCCATAGGTTCTTCCACTCAAGTTGAACTTGGGCTTTTTTGAAATTGGAAGGCTCTAGAATCTGTTGAATCTAGTGCATAAGTACATACTTCACATAGTGACGTTTTTCACGTTGTTACTTCTCGATTTATCTTTGAGACCTCGTAGGTTGGTGAGAAGTACTTAATTCTAAGTTTTTCTTAGAGATACTCAAATTTGGGATTGGACCTTTGGTTGATTACTTTTGAAGCTTAATTAGATATGGAATCTTTTGAAATTTTGATGGAGTAGTACTCAAGATCATACAACCTATAAGCCTTGGACTGTTCACTATAGCCAATAAATAGATGTTTCTTGAACTTAGGTTGTAATTTATGTGGATCTTCTTTGGGCACATGTATAAATGCTTCACTTCCAAATACTCTAAAGGAGTTGACATTGGGCTAGCATTCATAGAAGGCTTCAAAGTGATTTTTGTTTTGTAATGCACTTGCGAGGTCTCTATTGATGATGTGCACTGTAATATGTACAAATTTGACCCAAGATTTGAATGGCAATGTTTTTTTGTGGAGCATAGTGCATGACATTTCCATGAAACTTTGAATCTTTCTTTCAGCTACTCCATTTTGGGATGGAGTATGCGGTTGATGAATTCTTCTTCTCCATTTGATATTATATTCTTGATTCAACTTGATGCTTCATTCGCAAATTATATAGAAGAGGCAATCATGACCATAATTCCAGTACACCTACTTCAAGGGTGATTCTTCCTTAGGGAAGTATACCTTGTGACATGTCTTTGTGCAAGAATAAAACTTGATAGTGAAGCCACAATGATGAAAAAAATACAAGAACATAGATGAAAAAAGGAAAGTCTCTTACTCAAAATGATTATAGTAAGTCAAAATAATCCAAATAAGCATTACAAGTGAGCTTGTAGCTACTCTAGAGACTAGAAATTGACTACAAAAAATCAATGACAAGGACTCTCTACAAATGAGATGAAATAGACTTCAACTAAAATACACCAACCAAGACTACTCAATCATTGTGTCATGCTATGTGCCACATTGTGAGGAGATGGTTGGATACAATCCACAGATGAGCTAGTGTTGTAATAATCCTGCTCTACACCTACCAATGTGGCTTCAATGCACCTTAATAGACATCTTTCGCTCCTCAAATATTCATTTAGAACACACTATGTACCTTGGAGCATCATTTCCAAATATTTGTGCCAAAAATAAATAACTTGCACATAGAAGAACTCTGAAAAACTTGTTATTTTTAGACTTAAGCCTCTCAGAAAAATGTTTAGTTCTCACTCTTTGATAACAATTGACCTGAGATCTTTTAGACACATCTACTTCAAGAATTAGCTAACTATTCCAACAAATTTAAATAATTTAGAGTGATTATACACTAAGGAATCAGTTTAAGAACTCAAGGGTGTAATCTTGACTTTTCAGGAGGAAGACAATGTGCAGACATAGGTAGCTTGTATGATTTACAGCTCAAGATCTAGTGAGCCAAAGGTAACGAAAATTGATACGTAATAACCAGACTAATTGATCTAACTATCCCAAATTAAAGAAAGTCAAATTATCAAGTATAGCTAGAGAGCTTGATTGATCAAAATCACTAAAATGAATAGGTTGCAGCAGAGTACAGTAGACACACATTATCATGAACTAATGACTCAAGTTTTATGTGATAATGAATGTATGATACAAAGGATATGTAGTGAAATTACTCATATTTATGTGAGCATAATATATGCTCAACCATGAGGCTCAATGGCTCTCTCTTCTCTATCATATCCTGCAACTAAAAGTTGCATCTATTTATACACATAGAGATGTTTTGAAATTTGAATTTCCCTCACCTAAATGTGTTCCTACACTTTAGGTTTTTATTGATTTGATTCCAACCACCAATTAGTCGTGGTTCTTGTTTTGTAACATCACAAGATTCCTTCAATGCATTTCCATTTAATTTTATCCATTTAGGTAAAGTCCAAGACTTTTATAAGAGGTATTGATGTGCACTTCCAAATGAATATGTGAGAAGTCCTTATCATTTGGTCAAGCATCTAGGCTTGCCAAATGTACCAACAACTCCCCCTCAAACCCAAGATGCTTAAGTCTTAATTCCTTTGGTATCTCCTACAATCCAATCATAGATTTGAACTTGTTTAGTTTGCCTCCATCCAATGATTTGGTGATATATCTACACATTGCATATGAGTAGATACATAGGAGAGTTGTATCTCCTTAATCACAATATTTTCCCTAAAAAAATGATAATGGAATTCTATATGTTTGGTCCTAGGATGAAAGATAGGATTAGTAGCTAGATGAAGTCAACTTATATCGTTTGCAAATATGTATGGAGTGCCAAAATCCAACCCTAAATCTGTGTATAGGGTCTTGATTAGATATAGTATTAGCTTAAACCTTTAGGTCCTAACACTAAACGCTTAAACGTTAGGTAAAACATAGTTTTTCTGAATAAATTCTTGTGTTGCATTTGGTAACTCTTTGTACTTAGCCTCAATTGAAGAGAGAGCAACCATAGGTTGCTTCTTTGAAGACCAAGATATGAGCTTTGTACCAGCAAATGAGATATGAGCTTTCTATCATCTTTGGAACCTGCCCAATCTACACCAGTGAATAGCTTTACATTCAAATCAAATGTGTAGGGTTCATTTATTGTTCCTCTTAAATACTGCAATATCCGCTTTGCTGCATCCATGTGAGGTCTCCTTGGGGTGTGCATGAATTGACTAAGCACACCTACTCCATAGAAAATATCCACCTTAGTTAGAGTAGCATAATTTAAACTTTAAACTAGGCTTTGATAGCTTGTGATGTCATCAATAAGTTCTCTTTCATCAGCACTTAACTTATGCTTGACCTCCGTGGGAGTAGCTCCAACTTTAGCTTCCAACACTTTGAACTTTGCAATCATATCTTTAATATACTTCCTTTTTGTAAGGAACATCCCTTGATCTATGTAGACTACTTCCAATCCAAGGAAGTAAGTGAGCAATTGAAGGTCACTTATCATAAATTTCTCTTTCATTTGGGCTTTGATTCTTCTAATCCCATTGGCATCATCACCTAGAAGGATCAAATCATCCACATACACACATAAGTATATTATTTCAGATTTAATTTTCTTAATGAAAAGTGAAGAACCTGCTTTGCTTGATTGAAATCCTTTGTCCTACAAGAAGGTAACTAGTATATGGTTCCAAGCTCTAGGACCTTGCTTCAGTCCATATAAAGCTTTCCTAAGTTTATATACAGACTCATGATGTGATTTATCTACAAATCTAGGAGGTTGTGCCATGTACACCTCCTTAGAGATCCAACCATTCAAGAATGCTTTTTTAACATCCATCTGATAGATGTTCTAATTCTTTGAGGTAGCTACACTCATGAGTACTCTGATTGTAGGCATCTTTGCCATAGGAGAGAAAGTTTCTTCATAATCTATACCTTGGGTTTGAGCAAACCCTTTAGCCACAAGCCTTGCATTATACCTATTTACTGATCCGTTTGAGTTCTTCTTTACCTTGTAGATATATCTGAATCCAATGATCTTCATGGATGGCTTCTTGGGAACCAATTCCCATGTCTCATTCTCTTGAAGAGCTTCTATCTCTTCTTCCATTGCTTCTCTCCATTCTGATTTCTTCTTAGCTTCTTCAAATGTTCATGGTTCTTATGAGTTGATATTTTGAGCAATATAAATTGAGTGCTTAGTGACAAGAGAAGTTTCAAACCCATACCTTTCTAGCTTCCTTTTTTCTCTACTTGATCTTCTTATTGTTTGTGGATAATATTCTGCAACATCTCTCAATTCTTGTATCTTTTCTTTACCTTTGTTGTTCTAAGCATTGATATTCCTCCTTGGTGTCTTGTGATTATCATCAAAATCACTAGATTCTTCATGCAAGTGATCACTTCCCTTTCGCAATGTTGGGAAGTCCTCGTCTAGGTCATAAGCATTAGGAAAAAAGGTGAACCCTGCATGGGCCTTGTAAGGATTCCTAATTTTAAGGAGTTAAAATGGCTAATCAGGTGGATTGAGAGGTTGGGAAAAACCACCAGTGGTATTGTACATTAAAATAAAGACTAAAATCAAAGAGGGGATTCGTGTGATTTTCTAGCCCTTAGATCTCTTTGTTTGATGGCCACGATCAAATGCAAATCTTGGGAACTAAAACTAAAAAAAAAAGGATACAGTCTGTCATTAAACGACAAAATACCAACAGTCGTGGGAGGAGAGAGAATAAAAAATCGGAATCGCGCCGATTTTCAACCGTTGGATCACTCTAAGCTTGTATGGTGGAGATTGAAAGCAAAAAGCCTGGCACTAAAGGACAAAATAGCTGCACTCCCTGTCATTAAAAGACAAACTTATGGATTTTCACGCAAAAAACTTCGGGACCCGCGTAGAACGTCAACCGTCGGATGATGTCGATGCTAAATGGTGTAGATTGAGTCTCTAGTGATCCATGTAAGGATCAAATCTAATCCATTAGATTCTTTACAAATCCAATGGCCCAAATTTAAGGCGCCTTTTCCTCTTCAAGAAGTTATCATAACCATTAGATGTAAGAAAATCTAAGGGTTATAATTTAAAGTCATCCATTTCTCAAGAAATGATCTTGACCATTGAATTTTGAAGGGGATCCAAGGGTTCTATTTGAATCTCTTGTCTTTCCAAAACTACTTGAAGGACAAAACCACGAAATTTGACATGTTTTGGTGGGTTTGACTGGCCCAAACCAAGGGAAGCCTACACCTAGACTAGACTAGACTGTGGCCACCACCCTCCTCTCATTGGTCCATCCTTAATCACTCCTTTAGCTAAAAGGCCCATGCAGGGTTCACCTTTTTTCCTAATGGGTAACTAGACTTCATATGGGAATATGAATCTTCTAAAGAAGGTATTGTATGTACCTACAATAACTAAGAATTTTGTAAGTGTTGGACAAATTGTGGAGAAAGGATTGCAAGTCAGATTCACAAGAACATGGAGCCTATGTGGAAGACCCAAAGCAAGGATTCAAAATGGTAGCTAAAGGAGAAAGACAGGAAGACTTTCATATTTAAAGTGGAAGATACCAAGAACATAGCATTGTTTAGCTATGGATCTCAAACACTCTTTGAATTAGAGGTATGGCATAAAAGGCTTGCTCATATTGGTGAAAGAACTTTAAAACAAATATGCAGGGATCAAAGTGTACTTGGATTGCCCAACATCACAAAGCAACATATGATCTACAAGTGTGGAGCTTGTCAATTTAGCAAGGCACATAGACAACCCTTCAATAAGAAAGGCTACATACATCAAGAGCTATTGGAACTTGTACACGCTACTCTGGACTGCTTATATGAAACTCCTAAACCATTAAGGCACACTTCCACCTTATCCTCATCATCTACATTCACACCAATAGATGCAAGTTACTCACATATGCTTTTAATTTTCACAGTGTATTCACTTACCGACATGCCCTTTTTGTCCAATGTATACAACTCGTTCTTGAGTTGCAATTTTTGTGCCTTTGTATTTGTCTCATACAAAGTGATCAAACTGTTCCAAGCCTCTTTTAAAGTCCTGACATCCTGTATGTGTCCAATCATGCTATCCTGTATGCTAACAGATAGCCAATACATTAGCTTTCATGCTCCTTGATCCCATTCCTCTTATGCTCTTAACTAATCTATAGTCTAATTCCTCTCTGGTAACTGTCGAGGATTTTCATTATCTCCTTCGATGTACTTCTAGTAGCTTTTTCCCATGAGGAAATTTGTCATTTTGAATCTCCAAGCATGGAAGTTGTTCTTGTCTAGCTTATCACTCATAAGCTTACTCTTTCCATCTATGTTTGCCATTTCTACAACAGTTCACAACACTGCAAAACACTACAAGCAACATTTCTGCTTGAACACTATTAAACTATAATGTGATAACTAGATCTGAGGAAAACACAGTTTTCGTGTATCAATTGTACACAAAATTGCGTGAAATTTTGGATCTGGAATATATGACTGTTGCAAAACACAACGCAAGTCACAATTTTGTAAACTAACCTAGTTTTTTTGTGGGCCTCACCTTGTAGTCTCAAAATGGAGGTTGACATGGCTCTAAAACTCTAATCTAACAAAAAAAAGTGACCCTAAAGGGATAGCTTCTGAAAATATTTTGAGGCCTTCTACCTTCATGCCAATTTTTGTAGGGATCCGAGCTCGTTTGTGAATCGTGCTTTCTCCATGCCTTCTCACATATTCTTCACCGTCGGCCTTATCCACAATCTCTCTACAGCCACACTGGCTCTCATACCATGTCATGAGGAAGGAGATAAGAAAGAGAGTTCACACACACTCTCACTCTCAAAGAGAAGAACACACCCAGATTGAGGCAAGGAAGAATGATCTTCTTCTTCTTCTATTACATAAAAGGAATGTACAATAATGACCTAAAAACAACAACACAAAAAGTTCCATATATAAAGAGAAGTACGTGAGGAAAATCATAATGTCCACAAATGAGTGAGCTAGCAAGAAACAAATGTGCCATCACTCTCGATAGATAAAACTACTAAAGCTCAATGAAGTATCCCTGACATATATCGGCGTGACCACTATACATGAAAAACTGATATGTGTCATCTTGGATAATTCCATGTCGAGCTTGATATCTCAACAAAAGGAAGGCTAAAATTTGTTCACCCTATAACCATTCTTTATCAAGAGTGGATGATGGGCAAGGTGGGGAGGGGAGAAATCCTTAACCAATTTTTTCAGGTTGTATAAACTATGGTTGCATGGTTGGGTGGCAGCATATTTTCATCTTATATGTGTTTCTCCTTCGACAATCTCATGTGAGTGGCCAATGCTCATACCTCATCATCAATATTTCTTGGCATGTAATTGTTTTCATGTAAATTATGCATGTGAGATCCTTTTGTGGGGTTAATTTGTCATATGAAATCAATGCTATACTTTGGGAAAAAGCATGTCATCCCATCATCATTCTCAAAGGCATCTCATCCACATCAAATGGGGTATTAAGCTCTTTGGAAAATATAATAGAGTTTCACATACGTATACTGTTGTATAGTTGTGTTAATTACATGGGTTCCAAAGGTTAAGATCCTTGGGTTTCCTAGAGAAACCCTTGGGTTTTGATTTTGAACCCTTGGGAATTCAATGGTTTGAAACTTAGGAATTTCATCATAAAGTGTGGAGCTATATTAATTGAATAATTCAGAAAACGTCCCTTGAGGTTGTACATGTTGGAACATCAAGATTTCATTATGCTTGAGGTGGATATGCTCTACATCAACTCCATTATTTGTATGCTATGGATATGCCTTGAAGAA
Organism: Ceratopteris richardii; assembly: GCA_020310875.1. Lineage (NCBI taxonomy): Eukaryota > Viridiplantae > Streptophyta > Polypodiopsida > Polypodiales > Pteridaceae > Ceratopteris > Ceratopteris richardii. Next base: position 32,149,434 of record CM035410.1, read on the forward strand.
TAGCACTTATGTGTACATATTTTCTTTATATTTTTTGATCACTTTTGATCATTTCTTGTAAGGTTCAAGGTATTGATCTTTGTAAAAGGGAAGACTAAAAGGCCTTAAAGCCATGAGTAAGAAGTTTTTGGGATTAATTCTCAATCAATCAATCAAAAGGTAGATTTTATTTAAACTTTCTCCTTCCCTAGATTGTAGGAAAAGATTCCAATCAATCTAAACTACCAAATCCACCTAATTTCGAAATCAAATCCATAAAGAAAAGGCATGTCCATATCCTCAAGAGTCTATATAAAGAATCCACAACATTTTTACATTAATTAGAAAAGAACATTGTTGATTTGAAATGATACATATGCTCTTTGATCATTGCTTGGTGCCATTTTTGTTCTTTGTTCCTTCTCCCTCACATTTAGTCAACTTGCAAAGAGTGTTGCTCTCTCTAGGTAACATTTAAATCTAGTGTTTAAGCATTAATTGGAGGATTATAATCATCTAGTTTATGTGTAATGATTTTCAAGACATTTGGTTCATTAGTTCTAGAGAAATTCAAGTTTTTTAGTCTCTGGGTCATTCTCTCCATATCCCAGAAAAGTCCGGATGACACCAATTTAGTGTTAAAGTGATAACTTCTTCTATAATTGTTATAAATTAGATATTTTATGCATTATTGCAAGCCAACCCTATGTATCAGAGTCCTAAAAGAAGAATTTGTCCAATTATTATTGTGCTGGCTGCTCTTAGTGTTTGAAGTCACAACTTCCATCCATTTTTAGAAGGTTTTTTTGAGCTAGTCAAGGTGCAACTTATTTATATTGCATCAACTTGTTCTTGTTAATGTTCCAAAGTACCTATTGAGTTTTATTGCACTAAACACAAGCCTACAATGTGTACTTTATATATCCAAAGAGATAGGGCTGGTCCTATGTTGGTTTGTTGGACCAACTTCACCACTTGACAACTCAACTTTCCAAGCCTCTCCAAGCTTTTGCAACTTCTTTGAGTGGTATCAAAGCAGCTTCAAAATGGGGCATGATTTTCCTTCAATGATTGAGAAGCTTGATAGACACAATTATGCTACTTGGAAAGTTAGAATGGAGGCTTATTTGCAAGGTAGAAATTTTTATGGGATTGTATCAGGTGATGAAGCAATGCCTATTCCAAGATCCAAAGGAGGACCTACTCAAGAGGAAAGAGATAGGCTCACACTTTGGTGTGCAAGGAATGCTCATGCAAGTTCATACATACTCAAATCTATCTCCATTAACACATATTAGAGGATGCAAGACATCTCAAGGGACTTGGGATGCCCTAGAGACTTTCTTTTCTACTAGTACAAAGGCAAGGAAGAACCATATTTGGAATGAGTTCAAATAGATGAAAAAGACTCCAAAACAAACCATCATAGAGTTTGTTATAAAGCTCAATGAGGTTGCTGATCAATTGGCATCCATTGGAGAGCTGATTGAAGAAAAATCCATCATGAGGCAAATTCTCAATGAGATTAGAGGTGACAAGCAATGGAAAATCTTTCACCATAGCCTATGATCTCATCATGGATGTGCAAACTCCAAACTTCAACATCTTTGTTGGACAACTCTTCAATCAAGAGGCCAACAATAGCATAAAGGAAGGTAACTACTATCATGGTAATTCAAAGAGTGCTCTATATGTAGATAATAAGAACAAGAAGTTGAAAGGCAAGAAGAAGGAAGAAGATGAAGAGGAGACTTCCCAAGCCAACTTTGCAGGCAAGAGTAGGTGGAAAGGGAAGAAGAAAGAACCAAAGCATGACAAGAACAAAGGCCAAAATGTTCAGCCTTGTGTCATTTGTGATAAGACCAACCACACCACTCATAATTGATGGTTCAATGGAAAGTCCAAGAAAGGAAGTGGAAGAGGTGGATTTGGTAGCAATAGAGGTAGAGGTGGACACAACTACAACAATAACAATAGAGCCCATAATAGAAGGGACTAGAACAATTATTTTGAAGATCACGAACATGAAGTGTTTTCATGATCTTACTCATGTGCACATAGAGGTTACAGATGCTAAAAACACACACAAAAATAGACACAACAAGAGATGAGACAAAACACAGTATGGGGTGCAATCTCCCTCCATGCACTCTGTTTTGATAATCCACAGAGTGCATGTATTTATAGGAATTTTTTATTACATCAAAAGGAGTGGTTACATGAGAGCGGCTTCAAAAAGAAAGCATGAAACTAAAAGTTGGTAACTTTTACAAAAAAACCTTTGCTTTCAATAATAGAAATCACGATGTACAAGGACCCTTATTCTAACCACTATTTTTCTAACTATTTCTAACAATAGAACCTTCTATGTGGGTTTATTTATAATTTATTATTTGGATAATTGATGTTCATCCTTTCACGCCATGCACGCTCCTCACAAACCTTCAGCTGTTAAATTAAAAACATCAAAAACACATTAATGCATTAATAATTGAACACTCCAACAATGTAGTATTCAACATATTCCATAAGTTATAACATGCCCCTCAATTGATAAAATAATAAACATGGATGGCCAGTCACATGTTTCATCACTGAACAAACAATAAGCATGTTCCATGTAAAAAAAAACACATGCATCAAAATGTTCAGGGAGGTGTTACATTAATGTGTTTGTGTATGATATGTAGAAATTGAGTGGTCATAATGGGGTGTTAATTGTGTTTTATGTATCCACTGACATTCTTCAATAGAGTGATTTTTGTACTTAACTAAATATCGATGATATTGAGTACCTGTGCGCGTAGTAGTGACATCATGATCAATTATTTTCTTAGGAACCAAGATTTCAGATTGCTCTTCAATTAAAGGAGGGTAAAGTTCCTTTAAATGGTTTACGTAAACTAATGTGAAAAGAGTTATGTATATTCCACTGAGATGGAATATCTAATTTAAATGAATTATCATTAATTTTTTGTATAATGCAAAATGGTCCATAATAGCGTGGTGCAAGTTTAATTTTAGATGGTGAAAAATATTTTTGAGACGTCTTTTAATGATACGCAACCATACAAAATCATTTTCCTTGAATTTCTTGGCTAATCGTTTAGTATTGATATTACGTGTATATCGCTCTTGACTTTTCCTAATGTGCTCATGAACATCATGAAGTATAGAAATGTGATCTTGAGTAATATAATCAGCCATCGGAATGTTGGTTTGGGTGAGTGACATGGGAGTGGGAAGCTTTTTACCATAAACAATTTCAAAAAGTGCACGACCAGTAGTGGTGTGTGTGGTGTTATTGTAAGCAAATTGAAGCAGTGGTAACTTTTCATCCTAGTTACTAGGATTATCTAATTAATAACAATGCAATAAACCTAGAATAGTACTATTTGTAGCCTCACTTTTTCCATTACTTTTGGGATGAAATGCAGAGCTAAAATCTATTTTAAAACCAAAATGTTTAAATACGGCAACCCAAAAATGATTACAAAATCTAACATCACGATCTGATAACATTACTTTAGGAAAGCCATGATGTGGAAAAATGCATTTAATAAGTAATTTTGTAACCTGAGGTGCAGATAGAGTTTTTCTACATGGAATGAAATATGCATATCTACTAAACCTATCAACTATTGTCCAAATCATATCATTATGTGATGAAGTGATGGGAAGACGTGTGATAAAATCCATAGAAATTTGTTCCCATGGTTCGGTTGGAATGGGAAGTGGCATTAATAATCCAAATGGTTTACCATGATGACACTTTACAAGTTGACAGGATACAGGTTCTACAATCCTTCAAACAAGGGATTCATGGTCAGTAGAGATGTTGTCTTTGATGAAAATGATTCTTGGTTTGATAGTGAATGCAGGGAGGTAAAACTATCTTATGACTTGGAAGAGGAGTTTCCAAGCCTTACTACGGAGGAGCCTACTCAGAGTGGAGATATTAATTCAAATGATGAGTACATCATCAATCTTGAAGAGTTCAAGGCATGGAAGTCCAAAGGCAAAGTCAAGATGAAGAAATTGGAGGATGTACCTGAATCTTCCAACCAAGTAATCAGAAGATCACAATGGGAGAGCAAGAAGCCAATCAGATATGGGTATGACACTTCCCTAGTTGCTAAGCACTCTGTTTATCTTTCAAAAGATTTGTCAATTGAAGAACCAGCATCATATGAGGAGGCAAAGGCCAAGAGAGAATGGAAATAAGCTATGGATGAGGAGATTGAAGCACTCAAGGAGAGTGATACTTGGGAACTAGTACCAAAGAGGAAGTCCATGAAGGTAATTGGTTCTACGTGGATCTATAAGATCAAAAGGAATTCTGATGGGTCAATAAGTAGGTACAAAGCTTGACTTGTGGCTAAGGGTTTTGCACAAACCCAAGGAATTGATTATGAAGAAACCTTCTGACCTGTGGCCAAAATGCCAACCATCAAGGTATTGGTAAGTGTGGCTGCATCAAAGAATTGGAACATGTATCAGTTAGATGTAAAAAATGCATTTCTAAATGGTTGGATTTTAGAGGAGGTGTACATGTCTCAACCTCCTTGCTATGAGGACCCAAAAAAGGTAACATATGTATGTAAATTGAACAAAGCTCTTTATGGATTGAAGCAGGCACCTAGGGCATGGAACCATAGGTTGACTACATACCTTCAGGACCAAGGTTTTGTCATGAGTAAAGCATATACTTCTCTATTCATCAAGAGAAGTAATTCAGAGGTAATGTACCTATGTGTAAATGTTGATGATATCATACTTACAGGTAATGATGTTAATGGCATCAAACAGATCAAGAATAAGATGATGAACATGTTCAAAATTAGTAACCTTGGATTACTAAAATATTTTCTTGGACTTGAGTTAGTCTACACTAACTCTGGAATTTACATTACTCAGAGAAAGTATATACACGATATGTTGTAGAAGTTTCATTTGCAGGATGCCAAAGTTGCAAGTACTCCAATGGAGGTAAACCTAAAATTAAGTGCTCATGAAGGTGATGTACTGGAGGACATTGTAGGTTATCAAAGCATATTTGGAAGCTTGAACTATGCTACCTTGACAAGGATAGACATTGCTTATGGAGTAAGTGTGCTAAGTCACTTTATGCATAAGCCTAGGGCACCTGACTTGGAGGCTGCCAAAAGGATCTTGAAGTACCTTAAGGGTACTCAACATCATGGTTTGTATTTCCCTTATACATCACACTTGGACATTAAGATTTATTCAGATGCAGATTGGGCAGGATGCAAAGTTGATAGGAGGAGTACCTCAGGATACTTATCATTTACACGTGATAAGCCAATATCATGGTCATCAAAGAAGAAACCTACTATTGCTTTGTCTTCTACTGAGGTAGAGTATAGAGGATTGGCCAATGCTACTCAAGAGGCTATATGGATGAAGTTATTGTATACAGATTTAGGTTTGCACACTAAATCTCCAATGGTCTTTGGAGAAAATACAAGTTCATTACACCTTGCAGCGCACTCACTGGTCATACTCTATAGAGGTCCTAAAAAATCAGGGGTAATGATTTATTTGCTAAATTGATTGCTCTATGTGTAGTGCATCATTTGAAGTGATTCCACTTGGAATCATTAGATTACTAAGCTAAGTAGATATCTCTAAAAGGAATTTTTCCAATTCCTACTGTACTGGTAGCACTGAGCATTACAAGCAGCAGGTGTATGATAAAAAATAGAAGGTTTTGATTGAGTCTTCTATTTGGAAGTAGTCTATTTTGATTCAATCTTTTCATACATCATTTCCAAAGTACATAGGCACTTTTATGGTGTCATTGGAAAGCTAAGAGGGCCCACATATCAACTCTGAAATCACAAAGGGCTTGTACTAAGCAGGATTCTTCTGTACCTACTTATCACTTGAAGTGTCCATCCATCTTTCCCAATAGACAAAGCTAGGGAAGAGGATCATACATAGTTGAACTGTTCCAAGTTGGAGTCTTCAATTCTAGAAATCTTCAAGTTTGCAAGTCTGCAAGTCTCCAAGTTTGTAGGTCTAGGAATTTGCAGCAGGTCTTCAGTTCTTCAAGTCTTCAATGGTGAGTGACACAATCCCCTTGGGGGGAAGTCAACCCAGCATATATCCCACTATGTAGTCCTATGTAGGACTAGGGAGCTCCCAAACCTAAAATTAAAACATACACAACAATAAACTATAGCAGAAAGTAAACATTTATTGCAACTTTTAGTTTCCACTTTAGGGAACATCCAGTCTTACAAGACTTGCTCTTCTAGAGAGAAGTCCCCATGAAGAGTTGCCTGTTCCTACAATCCACAAATTAAAGCCAAAAAGGCTACGAGCCCATGAGAAGCAAGAACTTATAGCTCTATATATGTCTTATATTTTTGCCATGTCACAATCACGTAATCACAATCACTTAGTTATATGGACAACCATTGCGAAGATATGTGAGCATGGATGAGATTTGAAACAACATTGAGTGAATAAAGCCATGTGTATTCTTTGCAAAGTAGATATGAATGGGCAAGGATAAAAAATCCTTCAAGTCATCAAGATAAATTCCTACAAAGCATGGTATCAAATCATCTAACAGGGCTCAAGAAGGATCAATGCTGAAATTTTGTGTGTGTAGGCATGCAATGCATTATGAAAAACTTCTACCATGAACTAGGACAAATCTTTCACCTCTTGATTTCCAAAAAATTAGCATATGTAATCACCCAATATTCGATTTATCCAGAAAATACTAGTCACAAAGCTAAGATTGAAACTGTATAAAAAACTCGCCTATGCTTTTAGTACCTGGAAGTGTGCATCCTTGTGGGCCTATGCAAGTCATTTCATGTGAAAAGAGATGCAATGAGTAATCAAGTTTAGTTTATATGATCAGGTGAGTGCAACACAAAGTGAAGCATGCCTATGACTGATAAAACATGGAGAGAATTTATTGATAGAATGAAGAAGTAATGCCAATCCTATGCCCCTAATCATACCAATTTTCTCCAAAACTTTTGTAGAGGCTTACATGAGAACAGATGAGTAGATTGCTGATATTTTCACCAAAGCATATGAAGTTGAGAAGTTGAAGAAGTTTTGGGAGATGCTTGGATTACAGGATATGGCATTGAGCTTGAGGGGGAGTGTTGAGATATCAAGCTCAACATGTGATGATCCACGATGACACGTACCAAGCTTTCGTTTCTCTGACATGTATAGTGGTCATGCTGGTATATGTCATGGATACTTCATTGAGCTTTATTAGATTTATCTACCGAGAGTGATGGCACATTTGTTCGTTGCTAGCTCACTCATTTGTGGACATTAGGTTTTTCCTTATGTACTGATCTTTATATATTGCACTTGTTGTATTGTTGTTTTTAGATCATTCTTGTACATTCCTTTTTGTGTAATAGAAGAAGAAGAAGAAGATCATTCTTCCTTGCCTCAATCTGTGTGTGTGCTTCTCCTTGAGAGTAAAGGGTGTGTGTGAGCTCTCTTCCTTATCTCCTTCCTCGTGAAAAGACGAATGCATGATGGTAAGAGTATAGCAAGAATTGGCATTGGAAGGTAAGAATTTTAGTTTTTGTTGTTATTTTTGGGTATTTTTTTGTGTTTTTCATCTCCGCTACACTCCTCCTTCACCACCACATCATCTTTTTCCACTCCAAAAAATAAAAAATTTCACCATATCCACCTATCCTCCTCATTTCCCTCATTTATGCATGCGAGAGAGAGAGAGAGCTTTTGAGCTTGTATGTATGTGCATGTTTTTTATTTTTCTTGCAGGCACAGTACTCCAGATCAGCAGAAGAGCTCCAAAAAGGTGAGAATGTTAACTTTCTATCACATCTACCATAGGTGTCATACCATCACGATGGTCTGACAAGTTCAACATTTTTGGTAAGCATGTATACCACGGCATAGAGCAAACTTGTGCACATAGGAATCCACAAATGCATTGCAAAAATTTGCATTTTGGTGGACCATCAGGGCGAGTTCAAGACCATACGATTTTGTTGCACCATCGCAATTTGCTCACGCCATCGCCACGGCTCAGCTAGACCATCACGCCAGTCTCACACCATAGCGATGGTTCAGTTGGACCATCACGGTTGTCACTGGCCATCACGATGATCCCGCCAGGCTAAGACCATCATGATTGGCTCATAAGAGGAATTTCATAAGGGGAATTTCATAAGGGGAATTTCATAAGGGAAAAAAGGGACCCTTAACGGTGTATACGTCAAAGTGTCTGATCATCATTTTAAGAAGTATTCTAAACTTTGGATTTTGATAGGTCTAGCAAGAGTCGTCCAACGGAAATCAAGGAAAGTCAAGTGGTGTACGTAAGGCTTGGGAAGCATGACTTCTTGGGCATTAGAGCAATCAAAGAAGCTGACTCAAGGTTGGAAGAATACTCAACCCCCTAAGTCAATTATTAGCGTAGGCTAAATGTCTAGCATTGTGGATTGAATTAGGAATCTGATAGGAATGCATCAAGTCCAAGAGACTTAATTCTCTCAAGTCCAAGCGTAAGATAAAAGTCGGCGAAACGAAAAAACCTAAAGGAAACAACTTAAGTCTGACAGAATGGGAATTTAAACGTACAACAAAAAGTCGATTCCTCATGCATACATTGAGACAAGACAAGAATTTAAAAGAATTAAGAACAAAACAAGTGACTAAGAACAAAGATGCATTGGCAATTAGAAAGTGTACTGAGAGGTCAAGGAAGACAAATTCATGAACCTTAGATCGGGCATGCATATAGGTAAGTCAAACCGATGAAGCCTTAGATCATCAAAAGCAAGTGTAGGAATGTTGAAGCTCAAGGTCAAGCACATACATAAAAGCGCATCAAGGAAGTGGAGACACAAGAAAAGGAGCAAATAGGGAGCTCCAAGAAGCACCTGTCAAATTTTCAGAAGAAATCCCTATAAAAATAGTGATTTTTATCACTAAAAATCATTGTAAATACCATTTTCTATTTTTACAACTCTATTTTGTTCAAGCCAAGGAGTCCTTGAGCTTGAGGTTATTACATGTATCATACTACCAATTTTCATAATTTTTAGATTCCGTTTGGGCCCCCAAATAAGCCCGAGAACCTAATTTTTAACTAGGTCGGACACTAGGTCTGGACAGGGCCAAAACCACTCAAAAACTATAAAAAGGGCTGGAGAGCTCATTTTTGGGTTAGCTTGTTGTAGATTTCAGCTTTGTAAGAGAACTCTTGTGTAATCAAAGCTTTCCATTGTTCCTCTCTTTGCTCTTACCTTGTGCGCGTGTGTGTGTATGTGTGTGCATGCTTGTGTGCTTTCACTCACGCACTTGTGCCATCACTTGCTCACGGACTTCATACCAGTCCTCACGTCTCCACGGATTGACATTTATGAGGTGCATCTTCTCACGTTGGTACTCACCATTGTGCTAGAGTGACACCAAATTTGGCGCCGTTGCCGGGGAGAGAGCTTGGAGGACGAGTGTGTGACGGTAAGACGTAGAGTAGCGATGTTGGAAGCTAAAGAAATCACCATTTTCAGTTCAGTTTCTGAGTTTTTCTTCATCTCCATCTTCATCATCACCACCATCTTCCCCACCTTCATCTTCTCATATTTTCTTCACTTTCGGTTAAACATTCATCTCGTTTTTCACCTTTGGCTTTGAGCAGGAAGCATAAAATGCATTCAGAACTAAAACGCTAGAGAAATCGCTTTGAAATCCACATAAAACATCAAAAAATTGAGTGAACAGCCCCGAACGTGACATAACGTGCGCCAAATATCGTGAGTGCAATATAACGGCTTTGAAGGGAAATTTTGCATCTACAGACACATAGGAGTGACAAGGTGGACACAAGGTACTCATATTTGCAAAAGTTTTTGAATTTGGACTCCAAAAAATCCAAGTATCGTGTTCTCCCGCGGTCGAGTATCGCGATACCTAAGTATCGTGGTCTCCTGTGGTCAAGTATCGCGATACCTGACCTGGCCAAGTTCGAGTATCGTGAGATCCCTGATCGCGATACTTACCAAGTATCGAGTATCGTGAGATCCCTGATCACGATACTTACCAAGTATCGAGTATCGTGTTTTCCCGATCGCGATACCTAGCAAGTATCATGTATCGAGTTTTGTACGCGATATTAGGCAACTATCGTGTATCGTGTCTGCTAAGTATCGAGTATCGTCTTTATCCAAGTATCGTATATTGTCTTCGGTGAAGTATCGCGTATCGTCTCGGGTAGATATTGTGTATCGTCTGATTCAAAGGTCGAGTATCGTGTTCATCAAGTATCGTGTATCGTGGCAAGGCAAGTATCGAGTATCGCGTACTTCAAGTATCGCGATATTTCCCAAGTATCGTGTATCGTGGCATCCCAAGTATCGTGTGTCATGGAATTCCAAGTATCGTATATCGTCTGCTTCCAAGGATCGCGATACTTGATAAGTATCCTGTATCGCCTGTTTTGAAGCATTTCCTGAGAGGTCCTGTTTCCCTGTTTTAACCCCCAGAACCCTGAACTGGCATAACTTTCTCATACGAAATCCGTTCGGAGTGATCTTGGGTTTGTTGGAAAGCTCGTGGGGAGTACAACAAAAACATCGATTAATATCAGGATTATTAGATAGGGTACTTTTAAGTTGACCCTCAGGTTGGAATAGGAAGCAAGGGGTTCCACAAGATTTTGAGCAGTTCAAAGGACAATTGTGGACTTGGAGACAAGGCTTATGAACCTAAGATCAAGTAGACACTTAGGAAGAGATAGATAAAGTACCAAATCACTTGAAACTAAGGTCAACTGCACAACCAAGTCAGGGACTCACAACTCAGGGGTTAACACTAAGTGTTGAGTTCATAGACAGTAAAAAATGTCTCTTAATTGGGAGAGACTCTTGGCTTCTGAAGACATGCATAGATCCACACCTAGGGAAGGCCTTATGTCCACAATGGATGGGGAATATAGGACGTCTCTTCAATACATATCCACCAAATTGCAGGGAATACCCATCTACCTTGATGGTCTACAAGGGACAGTAGCAAGAATGATAAACACCACATAATCTGAAATAATTCCAAGACCAGCTGTCAAGTATGAAAGTGGAGTTTATAGGGACAAGATGGGCCAGATATATGTAGTAACTGAAAACCCTGATCAGATTAATGAAAGAGGAAAGTTAGCTCGAGATCAGGCAACCACCTCACAAAACCCATTTGAGACCCAGCAAAGAACCGAAAATGTGTTGTTAGGACGAATGAGCCAAGGTAGTATACCCAATAGACCACATGTGCAATTCACCATGCCAGGAATTAACCCCCACAGCCACACTAGCCAGGGAACGGGAAATATGAACATAACCACCCTTAGTGCAGAACCACCCCAAGGTGTGAGAGTTGGAATACATCCAATAAAACCCGCGTTTCCCATCATAAGTCAAACCCGAGAGCCTGGCAAAATACTGAGACCAATCCAATTGGCCAAGTGTATGCGAAATCGTTATGATGGTAGAGGAGAGCCCTATGAACACATTGCAGAATTCAAGTAGGTGTTGCGAGCGGAGCAAGTGGATGAATTTTTCATGCAATATGAATCCTTTGGGCTAACCCTCACAGGAATAGCCTTGACCTGGTTTCAATCCTTGGATCCAAGTTGCTTTGAACATATTGAACAATTCTTCCAAGAACTTATTTGGGAATTCACTAAGCGAGGGATCAAGCACAATTCGTCATCCTTACTACATAGTTTCAAACAAGCTCCTAATGAGACAGTAAAAAATGCAGCACGAAGGTTTAAGCAATACGTAACCCGATGCCCTGTGACAGAGAGACCTTCTCAACAAAAAATGATATTCCTATTTTTAGAAGGGCTAACCAATGGAACATTGAGAGTCTTAGTATACGTAAAATGACTGCAAACCCTAAGTGAGTGTCTTCAGGAGTGCATAGATTATGAAGACAACTTAGCCGAGGATCTCAAAATCACACAAGATCCTACCAAAATAGAGGATACAAGGAGCAATGAAACTTCTAGTTCGAGTTATGTGGAGGAAATGACAGAGTTAGTGGCCAAAAAATTAGGAGTACCTGGACAAAGGAACTACCAGAACTCCTCCTTGAGAGTGCCAATGTTAGGAAGTTGCACACTTTGTGGTGGAGATCATCCATCTCATGTCTGCACCAGAGAAGCATTAGGGTTATCACAACCTTACCCTTACGATAGACAACCACCTCAAGCACCTAACATGCACTCTTATAGTGAGCAAAAGTACGTCAACTACAACACTGAAAACTATCCAATGAATAGACAGCCACTACTGTTTGTACCACCCCAATGTAGACCATATGGGTACCCTACTAGAGAACAAGGTAGAGAAGTTCCTAGGTAAAGCCCATGTCTAGGGTCACGAGGAGCATCTAGACTGTATGAACATGGAGGATATGGCCAACCTTAACCTATACCAGGACCACAACCACCCCACACACTATCTCCGACACAAGGGCAGAACATTACAATACAAGTTGTTTGTCTTGAGTGTGGCAAAGAAGAACTCCTGAGAGATTGTCCCGGACATCCCTCTAGTGCACCAAAGGTTACACCCGTTAATGTAGTAGGCTTAGTGGGGGATTCAGGTTCCAGTAATGATAATGTGGTGCGTATACACGCAGTTACTAGGGCCCAAGCCTTACAACAAACTAAACCAATTGACCAATCAGAGCCAAGCGAATCAGGAGAGCCTAGTAAGAGAAAAACAAGAACATGGAAGGATACTAGAGAGAAGGCCAATCGTAAGTGGACCAAAAAGTTATCCAAACTACAAGAAAGCCTAAAAGATGCAAAAACAAAAATAGAAGATATTGCCTCTCAAAACCCCTCGCAGGTCAAAACTCCATCCACACCACCTCATCCCCACCCACCAACCACTATAAATAAACCACAATCAGGGTCTGTTCTTGCAGATCCAACCCTAGAAGATTTGGACATGATGTTCAAGGCATACCAAGCTCGACTTCAAGAAGGGCATTAGGGGAAAAAATGAACCCTGAATGGGCCTTTTAGATTAAGGAGTGATTAGTGATCCACCAATGAGGAGAGAGCAGTGGCCAAAGTCTAGCCCCTCAAATCACTAGGCTAGGGGTAGTGTTCCCTTGGTTTATGCCAGTCAAAGCCTCCAAAACTGCTCTCAAATCGTGGGTTTTGTGAGGAGAGTGGTTTCGAAAATCAAAAGGCTCAATCTCAACCCTTGGATGGCCAAACTAATCTAAGGGATGATATAGATTGGCAAAAGTCAAGGTGCTAAGCCTTGTAGGCCCTTGGATCAATCTTTGATCGTGTGGCACATGATGAAAGGTGAATCTAGGCATGGGACATCCGTATGGGAAGGGTGCAGTCAAATGTAAGCCCTTAGATTGGAGAGGAATCCAATGGCTAGAAATGGTGCATTAAATGCAATAGCGTCTTTAGCTATCATCCGTTCGATCCATGGTCAATCTGACGATCCTGATTGAGCCCGATTTTTGAAACTGTGCCATCCTCTGCCTACCGTTAGATAGAAGCGTGATCTCATGGTTGTAATTGATCCGAAAGATCAAGAAAGCACCTTTAGTTGCTCACCCTTGGATGCATATTATATCAAGGGTCATGAATGACTGCGCCATTTCGTTCTCTCACTACTGTCATGATTGGACTTCCCATCTAATGATGGTGTTGGCAGTTCTTGTCTATTTTTGTCCCCCCATCTCTTTAAATCCTCAACGTTCGTATCTGAAATCCAAAGGCTACGATATCTTCCCCATGTGCATTCAATTTGAAGGATTTATTCATCAATATTTTAATGTACAAAACCATTGGTGGTTTTCCATGTCCCCTTAAGCTTGTACAAGCTTAATTTTAATCCCTAAAAATTAGGGATCCTTACAAGGCCCATCCAGGGTTCAGTTTTTCCCCTAATGGGCCAACACCTGCAAACTTAGACAAGAGCTACCCTAGAGCAGATTTAGAGATTGAACGGACAAAAATGTGCATAAAAATCGTGGAACTGGCTCAAGCTATGTTCGAGGCCAATCAATCATTCAATCAGACGAATGCTATTACACCGGGTTTGCACTTCCAGGGCTTACTAGAAAGATTAGAGCAAATGGTAAATAAACCGCAAGTTTCCTTACCTCCACAACCTCAACTAACTATTGAAAGAGAAAGCTCATCACCAAAGAAATTCTATGTTCCTGACTCCATAGATGATGGAGAACCTCTTTCAATTCAACAGCACACTCAAAAGTTCTTGAGGGAAATACAAGAAGCAAAATGGGCCAAGGAGAAGGATGTTCCCCCTCCTATTCTTCAGATTGATGATCTTCATGACTAGTTTCCCCAAGACATCCTATCTGTCTATGGAGACCAAACAGAGCAACAAGAAGATGAACGATTAGATTTTGAATCTAATTCCTTACAAGAGTTGCCACAGTTCACAGGCCCATGGGAATCTGAATCTCTCCAGATCAGAGCTCCCACGATAGTGATCAGAGACAAAGACTCGGTGGTTCCAAGAAACACTGACGTAGTGAAGAACACTAAGGTTCAGTGTCATCTCACGGTAGAGGAGCTGCTCAAAGCGAAACTTGAGCTATGGAATCACGTGAAGGATAAGGTTCCCGAACTTGATTCCAAAATGCCAAAAGCAAGCTCTAAAGAGAAAGTTTCAGAGATACCTCTTGATAAAATAGGGGAAATGAGTGAAGGTGAAGAAGGTAATACTTATCTTCCAATCACCTACCAAGGTTACACAACCAAAGCGATCATAGATTCAGGTGTTGGGGCTGCTATTGCAACCACCTCCTTGTGGAGGCGATGGGGCAAGCCCACATTAAGACCAACTAGAATGACTCTTCAAATGGCCAACGGTCATTATGAAAGACCTTTAGGATTGCTCGAAGGGATAACTCTAAGCACCTATGCTGTAGAGTTTGAACACACATTTGCTATATGTGACTTTGAAAAAAATAATGTCTACGAGATGATCTTAGGGAGGCCCTTCCTACGACAACTGCAAATAGTACAAGATTGGGGAACCAACTCCTTGTACTTTGTTGGAAGCAGCCAGAGGCACAGACGACACGGAAGCATGTAACGACAAAGCAGGGAGCCAGTCGGATCAATTTCTCAAACAAATATGTTTTTATCACTTTTCAAAACATTCAACAGTGATTTTTATCACTAATTGTAACATATGTATCATAGAAAACCCCATTTTGTAATCCATAGCTCCATTTTGTGCAAGCCGAGGAGTCCTTGAGCTTGAGGAGCTTAGGTAGAATGCGCGTACCAATTTTCGTTATTTTTAGATACCGTTTACCCTTCCAAATAGCATCTAGGACCTAATTTTTAACTATGCCGGTCACTAGATGTGAAACCGGTCAAAACTAGTCTAGAAACTATAAAAAGGGCTAGAGAGCTCATTTTGGAGGTTAGCTTGTTTGAGTAGAGAAGAGCTTAGAGCTATTTTGAACTTGTAAGAGTGTTCTTGAGTAATAGAATTGATTTCTCACCTTCCATTGTGTCTTGCTTGTCTCTTCGTAGTGTGTGTGTATGTGTGTGTGCATCTTTGTGCTTCTCACCTTCACTCTCACTTCATCTCACGTTCACGATCTTCATATCACTCCTATCTCTTCCGCGGATTCACATTAAGGAGGTGAAGCTTCTTAACGTGGTTCTCACCATTGTGCTAGAGCAACACCAAATTTGGCGCCGTTGCCGGGGATCGAGTCTAGGACGAATGTGTGATGGTAAGAGTATAGCAAGAAGTGGCGTTGGAAGGTAAAAATTTCAGTTTTTGTCGTTGTTTTTACTTAGTTTTTAGTGTTTTTCACCTCCCCCACACTCCATCTTCATCACCGCATCATCATCTTCATCTCCAAAAAAAAAAGAAAATTCACCATATCCACCCATTCTCCTCATTTCCCCTCATTTGTGCATGCGAGAGAGTGAGAGAGAACTTTTGTGCTTGTGTGTACTTTGGTTTTCTTGAGTTTTCTTGCAGGTACAGAGCTCCAGTGCATCAGGAAAGCTTGGAAAAGGTAAAAACTTCACTTTCTGTCAGAAATTTCCGACTGTGTCAGACCATCGCGATGGTCTGCAAAGTTCGAAATTTGGAGAAGGTGACCACACCAGCGTGAAGAGCACACCTGCGCCTACAGGAATCCATAGCTGCATTCACAAAATTTGCATTTTGGTGGACCATCGCGACGGTCTCTGACCATCGCGATTGTGTCACACCATCGCGATTGGCTCACGCCATCGCGACGGCTTGGCCGGACCATCACGACGGTCTCTGACCATCGCGATTGTGTCATGCCATCGCGATTGGCTCACGCCATCGCGCCGACGGTGCCACGTGGCAATCTAGACCATCGCGATGGTGCACTTCAGACCATCGCGACGACACCCTCACACCATCGCGACACTTCAAAATTCAGACCATCGCGATTGGCTCACGCCATCGCGCCCAGACCATCGCGGTTGGCTCACGCCATCGCGCTCAGACCATCGTGACGGTTCACTTTGGACCATCGCGATTGTCCACGTTGACCGTTGACTGACGCCATCGCGACGGTGCACTTTCAAGCCATCGCGATTGTCCAAGTTCACACCATCGCGACGGTCCCATTTCACACCATCGCGATTGTGCAAGTTCACGCCATCGCGACGGTCCCATTTCACGCCATCACGATTGTGCACTTCAGACCATCGCGATTGTGCAATCTCACGCCATCGCGATTGTGCAGCTTCACGCCATCGCGATGGTGCACCCTCACGCCATCGCGACGGTCCCAGACCATCGCGATTGTGCACCCCCATCGCAAATTTTAGGGTTTCATTTTTTGGCCAATTTTGGGGCTATTTTTGGGAAATTTTTGGGTGATTAGACTCATAGGAGACCCCTTAGCTCATATTCGGAGAAAAACCTGTTTGTCAGTTTTTACCCCCCAGGGCCTGAACGGTCATAACTTTTTCATCCGAAGTCCGTTTTTTGAGCTTAATAGCTCGTTCGAAAGTTCTCTACGAGTACGACGTGATCTCAACTGTTTTTTCTTAAAGAATACGTCTATTTTTAGATAAGCTATTTTGAGGTTGACCTAGTTTGGGACTAGAAAGCCAGGGGGCAAGCATTAAAAAGTTGGGCAAAAGGGAAGGGACTTAAAAGGTGTATATACTCAAGTGCTTGATCATCCAACTGTGAATTGGTCTAATATTGGATTTTTCCAGGTCTAGCAAGGGCAATCGAAGGCAACCAAGGCAAGGCAGTGAAGGGCATAAAGCTTGGGAAGCGCGACTTCTTGGGCATCAGAGCAACCAGAAAAGCTGACTCGAAAGTTGGAAGATTACTCAACCCCCTCAGTCAATTTTTAGCTTAGGCTAAATGGTAGTGTTGTGGATTAACAACGATAGGAACGCCTCAAGTTCAAGATATTTAATTCTTTCAAGTCTAAGACTACAAGTAAAGGTGTGTGACACGAAAACCTAAAGGAAAGAACCTAAGTCTGACGGAACGAGAACTCAAAATTATAACGGAAAGTCGAATTCCTGACGCATACATTAAGACAAGAATCTAAAGAAATTTAAAAAGAATCAAGACAGTAATAACAAAGAATCATTGACGATCTGAGCGTGTACTGACTGTGCAAGGAACAAAATTAATGAACCTTAGATCGGGCAAACATATAGGCAAGTCAGACCGACAAAGCCTTAGATCATCAGAGGCAAGTGTAAGAACTACTGCACGATCGTGGGCTCAGCAATTGAATAGTAATTACCCCTACGAGAGCTCAGATACTAGCGAATCAGAAATGGCATTTGGCACAGACAGACCGGAAGGAGGGTCGAATGTAGCCTATTTAGAAAAACCAGAAGGACCTTATAGGACTCAACTAGAGTTTCTCCGGACCAACCGATTAGGTGCTCGCATCTATGAGGATGGTTTGCGAAGGCAAGTGGTGCAAATGCACAACCCCGATCAACCCATTGGATTGGAACACCCAGTGGTAAAATTTGAGAGAGACGTGTACATAGACAAGGAAGGAACGATGTACATCTTAAGCACGCAGCCAAACAATACCAACGAGTTTGGCGTGATTCAACCAGAGACGGAAGCAAAATCTCAAGGAAAAGAACCATTAGAAGAGCCTAGAACACCTAGAGGGAAATCTGTACTGACACGAGTACTAATCCCAGAATGGATCCCTCAGGATAACAGAAGCATAGAGTTGTTTGTAAATAAAGAAACTGATGAAGCCTTTTGGAGATACAAGACCGAAATACTTAGTGAGGTAGGTATCATCACGATATACGAGTTCAAGGACCCGGATACACCTGGAAAGGTTGTATACCTGGATGAGACTTCAGAAAGAGTCTTTGTGGTGCCTGACCGCGCTAAAAACACATACACATGGAGAGGTGAATTGGTATTCCCTCCATCTAGAGCGAACATGAATACAAGTCAACAAGGGGCAGGAACATCATCAGCCCATGGAAATCAAAGAGAGGGAAATAAAGAGAGACCGGAAGTAAGCTTTAATCATCCCGTAGGGAGCGGAGATCATGGAGTACTAGGTGGTAGAGATGATTTTCCTCTACCTAGACCACGTGAACACGCAAGAATATTGAGACCCACTCAATTAGTAAAATCAATGAAGAATTACTTTGATGGGACAGGAGATCCCTATGACCACGTCGCAAAATTCAAGCAAGTACTAAGAGCCGAACAAGTTGAAGACATGTTCACGCAATACAACGCATTTGGACTAACGTTAAAGAATACCGCTTTAACTTGGTTCCAACCATTGCAACAAAGGCAATTTAGAGACATCCATCACTTTTTAGAGTCATTCATCACTGAATTCTCTAAAAGTGGGATTAGACATGACACGTCTTCGTTGATTCATAGCTTTAAATAGACCCCTCAAGAAACAGTAAGACTAGCAGGACGTAGGTTTAGACAATATGTTGAACGATGTCCAATGCAAGAGCTACCCTCACAAGCCAAGCAAGTGTCATTGTTTCTAGATGGCTTGTTGAGCTCTAAACTGCGCTCCTACGTGTACCTAAAAGAACCCAGAACGCTAGAGCAATGTGTAAGAATTTGTATAGACATTGAGGACAACTTAGGAGACGAGTTGGAACTCTCAAAGGTCTATAAGGACTCAGACTGTTCATCTCTAGCATCCACAAAATTGTCTAGCTCAATAGAAGACCTAGCAGAAAAAGTGGCCCAGAAACTAGGAGTTTCTAGTAAACCTAGGGTGCTAACAAACAAGCGTTGTTACACCTGTGGTGGTGATCATATGGCAAATGTGTGTCCCAATGCACCACAACCACAAGCCAACCCTAGTGGCCAATACTGTACAATTGAGAGAAGATACACGAATCATACGGCTCAGGACTGCCCATACAACAAACAAACCGTGAGACAGAACTACCCGCAAACATACCAGCAGCCAGGTAGGTATCAAGGCCAATACAATGCTCAGCCTTATTACTATAGGCCTCCTCAGAACTACCCATACCAGGCTCAACAGAGACCTCAACCTGTCTTAGCTCAGCAGCCACCCCCACGAGCAAATGTCATCTCAGTCAAATACGCTGCTGCAGAAGAGAACCTAAGTAGGGCTTTAGTGCCTTCTTCACCTTTGATCACAGAGAGTGATCCACACTCAAACAGTTTTGACTCTACGCATATAGATAGTCCACCCGCATATTACACAGAGTCACCAGAACATGTGGAGACATATCATTATGATAGTCCACCAGTGGAACCTAGTTGGGAGCCCGACTATGCTAATGTGATGTACACAAACCCAAATCCACGGCCCCAATTAAGACAACAAAGACCACAGGGCCCTAGAGGACCATGCTTTAGGTGCCAAGGAGATCATTTCATAAAGGATTGTCCACATCCCCTGATAGCAGGACAATCACAGTACTATAACATCCAAGGCTTTTGTGCTGATTGTGGCAAAGAGCACATAATCAAAGATTGTCCTAAAAATCCAGTTAATGCTACAAATGTGACACCGATCAACGTGATAGGTATTGTAAATAACGCAGAGGGATCCAACCCTACATACGTGCCTATCCAAGCTATAACAAGAGCCCAAGCGCTCTTATAGAACCAAAAGCTTAATCATGAGAAAGTAGTCGGAAGTAGTGAAGTTGCAGAATCTAGCAGTAAAAAGACAAAATCTTGGAAAGATTCTAGAGAAAGAATCAAGAGAACATGAAGTAAAAAGATAACGGAGTTGGAAGGAAGTTTGAAGGAATCTAGGGCCAAAATCCAAGAATCGACTTCTCAGGAATTGAATCAAGAGAATCCAGCTCAAAAATCAGGATCAGTTTTAGCGGAACCCATACCAGAAAATCTAGACATGATGTTTCGCGCATATCAGGCTAGATTAAAAGAGGGACCTCAGGTAGCTGAAATGAGCAAAAACTACCCTCGGGCTGATCTAGAAATTGAGAGAACAAAACTTTGCATGAAGATGGTAGAACTAGCACAAGCTTTGTTCGAAGCCTCTAGATATCTTAATTGGAATAACATGGCAAAACCGGAATTACATTTCCAAGGACTAATGGAGAGGCTAGAATACTTGATAGAGAGCAAAGAGAAAAAGGATCAGCCTAGGAACCCTATTGTCCCAGAGACACAGGAAAGGAATGCACCATCCCTGTCTCAAGTACCCAACTCAGAAAGTCAAGACAACCTGTCTTCCATACATAGGTACTCACATGAATTTTTGAGAGAAATCCAAGAAGAGAAATGGAGAAAGGAACAAGGAACCCATCCTCCTATTCAAGAAATAGATGACTTGCAGGAACAATTTCCCCAAGACATTCCCTCTATTTACGATGATGTAGAGGAAGAACAACTGAGTGAACACACAGGATTTGAATCTAATTCTTTACAAGAATTACCTCAGTTCACAGGACCTTGGGAAGCAAAGTCTATTAGTATGAGAGCACCCACGATAATAGTGAGGAATGAAGAATCAGTAATCCCTAGAAACACGGAAGTGATCAAGAACACTAAAGTACAATGTAATCTCACTCTAGAGGAGTTGTTAAAGGTTAAACCAGAACTGTGGAAACATGTAGCAAATCAATTCCCGGAGCTTTGATCACAAAATAAGGTACCAGAGATACCCGTAGAAAAGATTGAAGATGTAAGCGAAGGAGAGGAAGGTAACACTTATCTTCCGATAACCCATCAGGGCTACACCACGAAAGCCATTTAGATTCAGGAGCCGGAGTAGCCATAGCTACCACCGCTTTATGGAAACGTTGGGGTAAGCCAGCATTGAGACCCACCAGGATGAAGCTACAAATGGCTGATGGACACATAGAAAAACCATTAGGCTTACTAGAAGGCATATCTCTCACCACTTGTGGTGTAGAATTTGAGCATACTTTCGCCATTTGTGACTTTGCAAAAAACCATGCTTATGAGATGATATTGGGACGACCCTTCATGCGACTGTTGCAAATTGTACAAGATTGGGGAACTAATTCTTTGTACTTGCAACATTTAGGGGTGACTACCAAAGTCAATCTTAAAGACTATTCACATCGAGATGTACCCCCAATACAATGGAATACCATCCATAAGACAGCAGTAGAGACGGAATCCGTGCACTCCTTAGAATCAGATCCTTCTTGATTGCATGAGGATACTCATTTATGGATGTGTAAAGTAGCCAAACAAGAGGAAGAAAGGTTAGAAGCCAGGACCTTAGGTGCAGAACAACATCCACGAACTCTTCAAGACCCAGCTTACACACCTGTAGTATTCCCAGACGAAGAGTTTGAACCCCATGGTTGGGCAGAAATCCTAGCAACCATGGATGTAGCCATCAATGAAGAACAATGGACACCCCACTCTGACGAGGATGGCTATGACATTTTAGTTTTCACGATAGAGCCAATCATGTGCGATGCAATTTTAGAAGAGTGTGAACCTAACACTGATGCATTTGAGGATGCGAGCGATTTTGATTTAGAATCAATTATCATGGATTCTCCCTTTGCATCAGAGGAGGAATATTTTTTCGAGGTAGAGACTCACACTCAGAGACACGAGGAAATTATGAATGACGTGAGGTTAGCCACTCAAGTGACTACTAAGAGTGAAGGCAAGAAAAGAAAGAAGAAAGAAACCATGTCAGAAAAAGAAGAATCTTTATTTGAAGTACCCGAGAATTTCAAGAAATATGAAATCAAAGATAGAAGAATCATGGTACGAATGCCTAATAGAAAAGCGAATGACGGACAAGTATATGATAACCGAGAGAAAACCAAGAAAATAATCGTAGCCATAGAAGGAGAAGAAGAAAAATGTACATACATAGGGCATGATTTGACGAAGGAAGAAGAAGAAGAATTAGTTGCCCTATTGCGCGAATATAGAGATGTTTTTGCGTGGAGTTACAAAGATTTGAAAGGAGTAGATCCAGATATATGTTCTCATAGAATCCCTATGACTCCAGATGCAAAACCGACAAAACAGAAACCGTACACGTACAATGATAACTACGCTGCGAAGATTAAAGAGGAGATAGATCGCTTGATAGAAGCAGGATTCATTTACGAAATTGAGCATACCGAATGGGTATCCCCCATTGTGGTTGTGCCCAAGAAGAATGGAAAATTGCGTGTGTGTATTAACCTTAAAAAAGTTAACGCCGCAACGATTAGAGATAGTTATCCTCTTCCTATCACAGAACACCTATTGGAAAGAGTTGCGGGCAAGGAAGTTTACAGCTTCCTTGATGGATTTTCAGGCTATAATTAAGTAGCCATTGCTCCAGAAGATCAACACAAGATGGCATTTGCCACTGAATGGGGCATATTTGCATTTCGTGTGATGCCATTTGGCTTAACAAATGCACCCGCCACTTTCCAGCGACTCATGTGTCATGTTTTTAAGAAATTCTTACGCAAGATTTTGGAAGTTTATGTCGATGACTTATGTGCACATTCAAATGTAAGACAGACACATATCCCAGAGTTAAGACAAATATTTGACAAATGTCGAGAATATCAGGTCTGTTTGAACCCAGAAAAATGCGTTTTCATGGTCAGACAAGGCAAAATTCTAGGACACATTGTGTCAAAAAATGGAATCTCTACAGATGAAGAAAAGGTGAAAGTAATTGCAGAATTACCTAGACCAACTAATGTGAAAGAGGTACAAGCATTTATGGGCCATTGCGGTTATTATAGGAGATTCATACACATGTATGCTATCATAGCCAAGCCTTTGTACTCTCTTTTAACCAACTTTGAATGGACAGATGAATGTGAAAATTCATTCAATGAACTTAAACGACGCTTGTGCTCAGCACCTATATTGACTACCCCAGATTGGAGTAAGCCATTCCATGTACATGTGGATGCATCCAATTACGCCATAGGATGTGTGTTAGCACAACCCACGAATGAAGGTAACATAGATCTCCCCATAGCCTACGCGAGCAGACAATTGAACACAGCAGAAAGAAATTACACCACGACGAAACGAGAAGGATTAGGGATGATCTACGCAGTAAAGAAGTTTAGGCACTACTTGTTGGCCAACAAATTCAAGTTCTTTACAGATCATCAAGCCCTATTGTACTTAGTCAACAAACCATGTAACACCGGACGATTGATACGTTGGTTTCTACTACTCATGGAGTATGATTTTGAAGTCGTAGTCAGGAAAGGAAAGACACATCTTAGAGCTGACCACCTTTCAAGATTAACCTCAGGAGAAGCTCCTCAAGGAGTAGCGGATGATCTACCAGATGCATACTTGTTTAACCTTGAGATAGCACCAGAATGGGCTAAGCCTATAGTCCCTATTCTCACATATGGACCCAAGAATCCTAGGATAAAGATCAAAGAAGGAGAGATTACCAAGTCTCAGAGATATCAAATCATAGCAGGAAGCATATATAAACAGGATAATCAAAAGATTCTTGCTTGTTGTGTAGATGAATCAGAACATGCGAATTGGTTGCAATTAGCACATGTAGGTGCACTAAAGCAACATCATTCAAAACATCGAACCTTACAGACTCTGCATAGACTAGGAGTATATTGGCCTACGATGGAAGCAGATGTCTACAGGTTGTGTAAAGAATGCCACGTTTGTTGTGAAAGACCACCAGTAGAGCATGCTACATTGTATCATGTGTCTCTCACACCAGACTGGAGTGAACCTTTAGTGACATACTTGAGGACGAACACATTCCCTCAAGGAATGACCTTAGCTCGACAACCCAATCTATAGCAGGAAGCTCACGATTATTCACTTATTGGCGATAACCTATACAAAAGAGGACGAGATGGATATCTAAGACAATGTGTTCATGAGAGCGATTATCTGAGCATACTAGAGACTGCACACCAAGGTGTTGCAGGAGGTCATTTTGGACCCGATAGGATAATCAAAGCCATCCTCTTTGCAGGATTATGGTGGCCCACTCTTCACATGGATGCTCATACCTATGTCAAGAGATGTGATGTGTGCCAAAGAACTCAGTTTCCTACTCGCACAGATGAAATGCCATTGAAACCCATGATGGGCGGACGTGCATTTTCAAAGTGGGGTATAGACTTTGTAGGACCCATTAACCCCCCTGCAAAAGGTACACATGCTGAATACATTATTGTTGCCATAGATTATCTTACGAAATGGGTAGAGACAAAAGCCACGAAAAAGAATGATGCACACACAACGACAAAATTCTTATTTGAGAATGTCTTTACAAGATATGGATTGCCTATAGAGTTAGTGAGCGATCGAGGAACTCACTTTCTAAACCAAGTCATTGAATACTTGTTACAGGATTTTATGGTGATTCACAAGAAATCCGCACCATATCATCCTCAGGCCAATGGTCAGGCTGAAAGCACTAATAAGATCCTTTGTAACGTACTGACGAAACTCGTGAACAACAAACGTTCAGATTGGGACAAACAGTTACACCACGCTGTTTGGGCATATCGAGTGGCCTACAAGTCCGTACTCAATGCAACTCCCTTTCAGATGGTTTTTGGTCAGAATGCAGTGCTTCCTTTGGACTTCTTGATACCGACCCTTAAGGTTGCACAAGAACATCAGTGGACCGGCCATGAATTATCAGCAAGGATAATGGACTTGGAACGATTAGGAGAAACCAGGCTAAAGGCGGCAGCAGGAATATACGCAGCGAAGAAGCGACAGAAAGCATATTTTGATGCACATGTGAAAGATAAAGGCTTAAAAGAAGGAGATTTAGTTCTAGTATATACGCTGAAACAACACGCACGTAAGTTAGAAAAGCGAGGTTATGGACCTATGATCATTAACAGACTCTCAACAAGTGGAGCAGTACAATTAGCCACTTTAGAAGGAGATATAATGCCTAATTATATTAGTGGCTGTAGAGTCAAGATATATCAGGAACCTCTTACTGAGGATATGCTTAGACGACTCACGTTGGCAAAGAAGCGTAAGGAGGAAGAAAATAGAATACGAGCGGAAGCTCAGGCAGAAGCAATAGAACGCATTAAACGCATGAAGTTAAGAAGACAAGGACTAGGGAGAGAACATTATAACCATCTGGAAACTACACCCAGATATCCCATGGCCATGTGTCAAGTAAAGTCAACCACTCATCCTAGTATAGTGGACAAGAGACCATTCATTACAGTTAGGTTAGAGCACGGCAACCCTTGCCAAGAGCTCAGGGCTTTAATTGACTTAGGTGCTGCGACTAGTGCGATTAGATGGTCCCACTATAAGGATTCAGGAATAGAAATGCGGCCAATTGAGGCATACCTCATAGGGCTAGGAGGCATGGAAACCCCTTGCATGGGTGAGGTGGACCTTCCTATCCTCATTAAGGATGTGACCATGATAGCGAAGCTACTAGTGTGCCATGATGACGACCTGATAGAACCCCTAATCCTTGGCCAAGATTGGCTATACGATCACTCAGTGGACCTAAATCTTAGACAAGGCTCCATACAAATTGGAACCTTAGAACAGAAGCGAGTGATACTGCTTGACTTCCCTAATTGCATTCCGATTGAGGTTTGTAACCCTAGACCCTATGAAACGCATGCAACGGAAGACCGGAAGATCTTGGGTCAGATCAGTCATGTTACGTCTTCTCCAAGCCACTCGGGCTTGGCTAGGGACAATTGTCAATCAGAAGGACGACAGGAGATCTTCCCTGGGGCTTCCTGCAAACTAGAAGGGGCAGCTACCCAACCGCTAGGGCAGATGAACACAATCAGCGGTCAGGTGGGTTGCATCAGCGGCCAAATGAGCACAACACCCTGCGGTGCTCATCCTTCCAAACTTGCTGCGGACTGGCCTAGATTAAAGATAAATAACGAATCACTTCCTAATGGGCAGGTCACGCAAGTGTTGGATCTCCCTTCTTTTCCAAAGCAGAGCGTCCAATGGACCTCTCCAACCCAACCACGAACGAGTCAACCACAACAGAGGAACCCAGACCGACGACATCACCAGACAAGGCAAAGAAAGTAGCAGTATCAACATCACAGAACAAGTGGCACAAAACAAATATGGGTGCCAAAAGGACAGCAACCACAGGCTATTGGCAACATTGGAGACGAGAACATGACAAAGTTTCAACAAAAGCAGAGTCAGCATCCAAAGTCCCCTCGATCTTCTTCTACAAGTACAACTACTCGACAAATTTGGATCGCCAAGAAGTATCTTATCAATCGACCCACACCCATGCAGATTTGGGTACCCAAACAATGTATTATATTCCAACCCTCAAGCCATGTAATATATACCCCTCAGAAACCTTTTCATCCTTCAATACCACCAAACCTGATACCACTTTTTGTACCTCAGCAGAAACATACCACCCACTCAAAGACTCTTAGGAAATGGATACCGAAACGTATCTAGACGTCTTCTTGTACCCCATTATCTAACAATTTTCCCACCCCGTTTAAACTCCACCCTTGTACTTATTCACCCTCAACCAAACCTTGTATAAATTCATACACCCAAACCCCACATCATGCATCATAACGGCTCATCAAGAAATGTATGCATAATTTGAACCATGTAGGCGTCTAGAGACCTGCATTAGTTTTGCAAATAATCATTGCATCAATCACTTCACGACACTTGGCTACACGGGTTACACATCGGTTATGGAAAGGGATTGCGGTCTCACCTTAATGGGATCATAATTAATTTCCATACTAATGTGTTAATCTTTTGTAGCAGATCTTTTCCATTAGCTCATCAGTCATCATGCAAACCGAAGCAGGACCATCGAAAGCAGGCCCCAGCGTCGCTGCGGTGCCCCTCAATGTTTTACGCGCAGAATCCCACCCGACTGCTCCACCGCCAGAGTTCCAGGGATTTTCGGGACGCATGCCAATCGATAACCCACCTATGGGATACACAGAGAAGATACACCGTAACTCTCACTGGTTCCAAGGCCTAGCAGGACCATTAGCTGATGCTGACTTCATTTTTGAAGCAAATATGACATTTGATGACCGCACATGGGGCAAGTATCAATTCTTCTCAAGAGAATTCGAAGGCCTACAGAACACCCAGGACTTAACTCATGTTTGGGCTAGAGCCGGCTTCACGGAGTATTTCAGTGATCCTCTGCCCAAACCTGACTTTTATAGGTGTTATTACTTAATCACCACTTTGCTGGCCTCAGAGAATAAGGACATCCCAGGAACCTTTATTTTGCCTTCTTTAGTGGATGATCCACCTTACAAAAGCTTTTATCTTTCGAAGGATTTAATCAGAGCGGCCATCAAGATTCATGGAACACACACTCCAACGGAGAAAGAACGGCTAGTCCCAGAGCAGATGAAGCGTGGTGACGTAACTAAGTGGGAGGATATTTCTGCTATAACACCTGAGCTCTCTAAGCCATTACGGATATGCATGCAGCATTTTGCTTTCCCAGCTCAGGATCGTTTTACCATGCCCCACAAGAGAATCTGGTTTGGATTATACTTAGCATGTACTAGACCTCAAACGGTTGATCTAGCTAGCTGGATAATTGATCAGCTCTATTTGGCACAACATAGGTGGGAGCGAAAGAAGGTAATCAATGGATGCTGCGCCCTCACAAGGATTATATATATGTGCTTGGCATATGATTTACCCATAGAGCGTGCCATGACCAGTGAGGAACTGAAAGCATTTAAAGGCACCACTAGGAAGGCTAGAAAGTCTAGCAAAGGCAGAGCCGGAAAGCGGATGAGAGGTACTATCCTGTGCCTACAAGTCCCAGAATCACCCTCTCCACAACCATCTCCAGAGCAGTCACCAATAGCAGCCACTCCCGCAGTACAACCTATTCGCATAAGGTTATCTAGACCAGTGGTAATGGAGGGCACCACCAGTTCCGTTGCACCCCCAGCAGCCACAACCGCAGAACCTATCACCACAGCAGCTGAACTTCCCACCACTATTGGTGCGGAAGCTTTCTCCTTTCCAATACCACATTTAGAACCAGGACAAGCAGAGCCACTGGACCAAACTTTTGATTTTGAGATGCCCGATGCATTCTCCAACGAGTTCCAGTTTTCAGAAGGACAAATGTTTTCTCAAGAATTTGAAAGGCCTAGCTACCCTACCACACCCAGGGATCAGCCACAAGGAAAGATTGTGTCCAGCTCTGATGACGAAAGAACAGCAACCGATGACGACGAAGGTGACGACGAAGCTAGCCAAGGAACACATGAATCCCAAGAGCATGAACAGACAGATGGCCAAGGCCAACAAACAGACACACATGGCGATACAAGTACCCATGAAGATGAAACTTACGAGGCAGCAGCTTACACGCTAGCTATCAAGAAGTTGTATAGAACTATGGAAAAAGTTTGGGCACGCAAAAAACTGACAGAGGAAGAGAGTCAAACAATAATAGAACAAGAACTTGTCACAGGCGGATTCGAAGAAGCATACATCAAAGGATTCAGAGAGTTAGTCAAATCAGTAGGCTCCAACGAAGCACTCAGGTACTTGCAACGAAAGCCACTGCCACAGTTTGACCCCCGTAGAGTACGACTACTTTCAAAGCCCGGCGAATACATTCGTGTACCAACCGGAGCACAGTATTCGGAACAAGCCAGGGAGGCACGCCTCATCCCCGAAAGTTCGGTGGCAGTAGAAACCATAGATTCCCCACCCCGCGCTACAACTGTACATACATCAGTCGTCACTGAAGTACCGACCACCCCAACCGCTCCTCTCTCACCGCCCATTCCTCCAGCCTCCCCTCTTCACCCTTCTTCTCCCAGACTAACATCTTCTATCGCCAGTGGCGTAGCAGAAACCGTCGTTACGACCACTAACCCCACAATTCCCGCACCCATTAACCCTAGTCTACCCCCTCCCACACCCACCTTTCTACCCAACCTTTTAGGCACATCGCAATTTTCAACAATCACTACATCATCCACCTTCCCATCCCCATTCCCCATTCCCGTTGCATCTACACCAACTGCATCTTCATTTAGCACCCCATTAATACTATCACCCATTGTAGATAATGCATTCCGACAAATGTTCATGTGTATGACGCAAGTAAGAGATGAGTTCACATCTCTTGGTGATAATTATCAGCAGCTGCAGAGGACGTCCAATGACTTACAGTCGCAGCTTAATTTATTGTCTATTGAGAATGCCTCTCTGAACACCCGCTACCAAGAATTACGCGAGGCTTATCACAAATTGGAACTAGAAGGCGAAGAAAAGACCAAGGAAGCAATTGCTGACCTGGACAACTTATTAAGAGCCCAGACAGTCCGCAATGCAACGCTAACACGAAATATGGGCTTACTACGAAGACACCTAGCAGCTGCCAAGGAAGAAAACCAGCGCTTACAGGATCAGAACCGAGAAAACTTAGAAGCAGCACTCGACCACCCAGACCAACCACTCAGCCCTAGCAGGTTCAAAGCCATTCCTTCAGACTCGATGAGGATGCTGCTAGACGATCATGTGAGATTGCTAGATGAATATGACCGCATGAACGAGGAGTTACAGAAACTCAAAGAAGATCACAAATTACTCCAGTTACGAGAACCGGCACACCAAGACATACCCGAACATGTGGACCCCTCTCCTGACATACTAGAGGAACTCAACGCATTACGGGCGCAGGTATCGACCCTTGAATCAAGGATTGCAGTATATGAAGCGCCACTAAGGCCAGATTCCCCACCTGAGCTTCCAGCTGAGGAAGAAACGGTCACCATTCCGGTGGAGGAAACATTCGAAGAAGCGTACGAGCCACAACCCATCCCAGGCGGACGCATCACCGCTGAAGGCCAGATGACGTATGAACTTCCGACCCCCGCGTGGATGAAGACTATTGAGGAACTTGGGACAACACACTCAGCTAGAGTCGAGGCACAATTACATGCCATGGCGATGATAGAAGAACGAATATTACAGTCTCCATTCTTTGCTCATTTGGCCCCGCGACGATACATATCTGGGCATGAGCTACAGTATAAACCGTATTTTATGTTAATGGCTGAATACCAGTTAGCCATTGAGAAAGAGACAGGTAAGAAACCATCGCATGCAACTCAATTCGAGGCGGCTGATTTGCCACTAGATGCACAGAAAGGAAGGATCTATCAACCAGAGTGGCGAAAAGATTTACTACAGCAGTATCCAGAGATGATGAGTACATGGGTAAAGGCACCTTTGCATTTGAAGTATAACCCGTGTTGGGGACCAGTGCCACGACGTCGCTCCTGGACTGCCTTTGCTATTAAGGTACAAAACAATAAGCAGTGCCAAGACTGGTTGAATTACCCCTATTTTAAGCCACCCATTGAGTTACCAACTGTTGGCTACATGATGGCTACAATTCGCCACTGGCTCCCTAGATTAAAGCATATGGACAATATAGCGGCGCAAATGACTGTCAAAATCTTTGACATGATGCAAATGATTTTTAAAGTCTTCCGACGCGTCAAGGCACCACATGTCAACACCCCGGGCTTTGAGCATGGCAATTTTGACCTGGTATATGATATGAGTACAATGCCATCGCTACGGGTGTGTTATGCCTGGCGCTGTAGAATAAAGTACCTACCGGCGTGCTGCAAGCAAACATTCGAAGAGATGTTCACAACCGGCTTCTGGGAATACCATTCAGAGGTATTCATAAGCAGGCCTACTCATTTATTACAATTATTTGCCTGTGAACGAATGGTCTATTCCACACACTATCAGCTCCCGCCACCGGAAGAACCGCAACCTATCGACTGGGAGAAACTCGAGGCCGACCTGGCGGTTGGCATTCGTATTTCCGAGCACACCCTCGCTCAAGACCTACTACAGAACTATATCCGGCAGACCTCACAGCAAGGTTCTGTCAGGGACGACAGAAGCGAGAGGGAGGGGGGTGTTGGAAGCAGCCAGAGGCACAGACGACACGGAAGCATGTAACGACAAAGCAGGGAGCCAGTCGGATCAATTTCTCAAACAAATATGTTTTTATCACTTTTCAAAACATTCAACAGTGATTTTTATCACTAATTGTAACATATGTATCATAGAAAACCCCATTTTGTAATCCATAGCTCCATTTTGTGCAAGCCGAGGAGTCCTCAAGCTTGAGGAGCTTAGGTAGAATGCGCGTACCAATTTTCGTTATTTTTAGATACCGTTTACCCTTCCAAATAGCATCTAGGACCTAATTTTTAACTATGCCGGTCACTAGATGTGAAACCGGTCAAAACTAGTCTAGAAACTATAAAAAGGGCTAGAGAGCTCATTTTGGAGGTTAGTTTGTTTGAGTAGAGAAGAGCTTAGAGCTATTTTGAACTTTTAAGAGTGTTCTTGAGTAATAGAATTGATTTCTCACCTTCCATTGTGTCTTGCTTGTCTCTTCGTAGTGTGTGTGTATGTGTGTGTGCATCTTTGTGCTTCTAACCTTCACTCTCACTTCATCTCACGTTCACGATCTTCATATCACTCTTATCTCTTCCGCGGACTGACATTAAGGAGGTGAAGCTTCTTAACGTGGTTCTCACCATTGTGCTAGAGCAACATACTTGCAGCGCTTAGGGGTCACAACCAAGGTCAATTTGAAGGATTACACCTTCAGAGATGTACCACCCCTACAGTGGAATCCTATCCACAAGGATGAAGAAGATTCAATCTCTGTGCATTCTAAGAGTTCATCCAATACATCTTGGATGCATGAAGATACTCATTTGTGGATGTGCAAGGTCGCAAAGGAAGAGGAAAAACGCTTAAAAGGCAAGAGAAAAAGGAACTTCTCAAGGAGATAGACCAGTTAGAGACCCAGCTTATATGCCGATGATATTTCTAGATGAGGAATTTGAGCCTCATGGTTGGGCAGAAATCTTAGCTACCATGGACATTGCTGTCAATGAAGAACAATGGACACCTCATTGTCATGAGGAAGGTTATGATATTTCAGTGTTCTTGTGTCAGCCCTTGCTAGAAGAAGGTGACTCTAATGACTTCAAAGAAGAAGAAGAGAATGATGATGATCTAGAGTCCATTGTGATGGATAGTTGCTTTATTTCAGAGGAGCACTATCTAGAAGACATAGGAGTATTTACACAAAAAGAAGAAGAACCTCTCACAAGCATCAAAATGGTAAATTCAAGGGATGGGAGTGAAGGTAGTAAAAAGAAAAAAAGAAAAGTAGTGAGACGGGATGAGGAGGAACCATTGTTTGAAGTACCAAAAAATTTCAAAAAATACGAAGTTGAGGACCGAAAAATTTTGGTACGAATGCCTAAGAGAGAGGCCACAATAGGAGAAGCATATGATAACAAAGAAAAGACCAAAAAAATTGTATTCACCATCAAAGAGAACGAAGAGAGATGTACATACATAGGAGATGACCTGAGTAAAGAAGAGGAAGTAGAGTTGGTAGCGTTATTAAGGGAATATAGGGATGTATTTGCATGGGACTATAAAGACTTGAAA
The DNA here is from genome assembly GCA_020310875.1 of Ceratopteris richardii. NCBI lineage: Eukaryota > Viridiplantae > Streptophyta > Polypodiopsida > Polypodiales > Pteridaceae > Ceratopteris > Ceratopteris richardii. The sequence continues at coordinate 32,182,445 of CM035410.1, forward strand.
GGAGTAGATCTGAAAATTTGTTCTCATATGATCCCCATGATAGCAGATGCCAAGCCCACCAAACATAAGCCCTACACATATAATGACACTTATGCAGCCAAAATAAAAGAAGAAATTGACAGACTGATTGAAGCTGGATTCATCTATGAGATTGAGCATACTGAATGGGTGTCCCCCATTGTAGTGGTGCCCAAGAAGAATGGAAAGGTATGTGTGTGTATTAACCTTAAAAAAGTTAATGCCGCCACGATAAGAGATAGTTATCCACTTCCAATCACTGAACATTTATTGGAGCGTGTTGCAGGCAAGGAAGTTTATAGCTTCCTTGATGGATTTTCAGGTTACAATCAAGTAGCCATTGCCCCAGAAGATCAACATAAAACAGCTTTTGCCACAGAGTGGGGGATCTTTGCATTTCGTGTGATGCCATTTGGGCTCACCAATGCACCTGCAACATTCCAAAGGCTTATGTGTCATGTCTTCAAAGAGTTCTTGCGAAAGAGCTTAGAAGTATATGTGGATGATTTATGTGCTCATTCCAAAGAGCGAACATATCACATTCCTGAGCTCAGACAGATCTTCAACAAGTGTAGAGAATATCGAGTGTGTCTGAACCCAGAAAAGTGTGTGTCCATGGTACGTCAAGGTAAAATCTTAGGTCATATTGTTTCTAAGAATGGAATATCGACAGATGAGGACAAGGTTAAAGCCATAGCGGAGTTTTCGCGACCAAGGAATGTTAAAGAGGTACAAGCCTTCATGGGCCATTGTGGATATTACCGCAGGTTCATTCACATGTATGCAATCATAGCTAAACCTCTTTATGCCTTGTTGACAAATTTTGAGTGGAACGATGACTGCGAAAAGTCCTTCAATGAGCTAAAGAAACGCTTGTGCACAGCGCCAAAACTGACCACTCCTGATTGGACAAAGCCATTTCATGTACACGTGGATGCATCCAATTATGCAATAGGATGTGTCCTGTCACAACCAACCGGTGAAGGAAATTTAGATTGGCCAACAAGTTCAAATTTTTCATTGATCATCAAGCTTTATTATACTTGGTCAATAAACCTTGCAACACAGGACGCTTAGTAAGATGGTTCCTCTTACTAATGGAATATGACTTTGAAGTGGTTGTTAGGCAAGGTAAGACCCACCTCAGAGCGGATCACCTTTCTCGCATCACTTCAGGAGAGCCACCGCAAGGAGTGTTTGATGAATTGCCCGATGCTTATCTCTTCAATCTAGAAGTTGTTCCTAAATGGGCAAATAAGTTGGTACCAGTCCTAACCTTTGGACCCGCAAACACGAATGTAAAAACAAATAAAGATGAGATTGTAAAATCACAAAGCTATCAAATATTGGCAGGAAGCATGTATAAACAAGACACGGAAGGTGTTCTAGCTTGTTGTGTCGAGGATGATGAGCATAGTAGTTGGTTGCAACAAGCCCATGAAGGATTTCTAGGGAATCACTATTCTAAACAACGAACATTGCAAAATCTAAAACGTTTAGGAGTGTATTGGCCTAGTATAGACAAAGAGATTCATGAGTGGATCAAGAATTGTCCAGTGTGCCAAAAGAGACCCCTGGTGGAGCATGCTACTCTTTATCACATATCATTAATTCCAGATTGGAGTGCTCCATTGGTAGAATTTATGAGATCAGGAACATTGCCTAGCAAGGCTAGTCTAGCAAGAAGACGAAGCATGGAGCAAGAAGCTAAAGACTACGCCTTCGTAGGAGACAACCTATATAGGAGAGGAAAAGATGGTTACTTAAGATTGTGTGTTCACGAATCAGACTACTTGAAGGTCTTAGAAACTGCCCATAGTAGTGTTGCAGGTGGACATTTTGGTCCTGATAGATTAATTAAGACTATTCTATTCTCAGGACTTTGGTGGCCCACTCTTCATATGGATGCACATACCTATGTGAAGAAATGTGACACATGTCAACGTGCCCAATACTTGATTTGAAAAGATGAGATGCCTTTGAGGCCAATGATGGGAGGACGTACATTCTCAAAGTGGGGCATAGACTTTGTAGGTCCTATTAACCCCCCAGCTAGAAACTCCCATGCAGAGTACATTATTATGGCCACCGATTACCTTACAAAGTGGGTAGAAGTCAAAGCCACAACAAAGAATGATGCTCAAACAACGGCAAAGTTCTTATTTGAGAATGTGTTCACGAGATATGGACTTCCAATAGAGTTAGTAAGTGATAGAGGTACACACTTCTTGAATGAAGTCATTGAAAATCTTCTCCAAGAATTCTTGGTGATACATAAGAAGTCTGCCCCCTATCATCCACAAGCTAACGGACAAGCTGAGAGCACGAATAAGATCCTATGTAACGTATTCACAAAACTCGTAAATAACAAACGCTCTGATTGGGACAAACAACTTCATCATGCTGTTTGGGCCTACCGAGTTGCCTATAAAACGGTACTCAATGCCACCCCATTTCAGATGGTCTTCGGAAAAAATGCTATGCTACCGTTGGACTTCCTAATCCCAACTTTAAAAGTAGCACAAGAGCATGACTGGAATGGACACGAGTTATCCTCGAGGATCTTTGATTTAGAACGCTTAGGTGAGACAAGGCTACGAGCAGCGGCAGGCATCTATGCTGCAAAGAAACGGCAAAAGGCATACTTCGATGCACACATCAAAGATAAAGGCTTGAAAGAGGGAGACCTAGTGTTGGTTTATACATTAAAGCAACATGCCCGTAAATTGGAAAAAAGAGGATATGGACCCATGATCATTAATAGAATTTCCACTAGCGGTGCAGTTCAATTGGCCACACTAGAAGGCGGTGTCTTACCAAACTATATCAGTGGTTGTTGAGTCAAGCTATATCAAGAACCTCTTACACAGGATATGCTAAAGAGACTCAACACTACTAAGAAGCAAAAAGAAGAAGAATTAAGGGTTAGAGAAGAAGCATAGGCCGAGGCTAGAGAACGCATTAGGAGAAATAAGTTAAGACGCCTAGGCCTAGAATTCGATCGAGAGGCCCCAAGATACCACATGGCCATGTGTCAAACATCAAGTGCAATTGCTTCTCAAATAATTGATCAACGTCCCTTTGTGAACATCGCGGTAGGACGAGGGAAGAATGCAAGAACTGTGATAGCATTGATTGACTCAGGTGCAGCAACTAGTGTCGTTCGACTATCCTACTGTCAAGACTTGCAATTGAACATAAATCCTATAGAAGCCTATCTCATAGGTTTGGGAGGTGTGGAAACCCCTTGTTTGGGAGAGGTGGAACTTCCCATCTACCTTCAAGATGTTCCAAT
>CM035410.1:32193257-32200757 GCA_020310875.1 Ceratopteris richardii
TCGTGAGCTTCCTGCTCTAGACTGCGTTGTCGAGCTAAGGTCATGCCTTGAGGGAATGTGTTCGTCCTCAAGTATGTCACTAAAGGTTCACTCCAGTCTGGTGTGAGAGACACGTGATATAATGTAGCATGCTCTACTGGTGGTCTTTCACAACAAACATGGCATTCCTTACACAACTTGTAGACATCTGCTTCCATCGTAGGCCAATATACTCCTAATCTATGCAGAGTCTGTAATGTTCGATGTTTTGAATGATGTTGCTTTAGTGCACCTATGTGTGCTAATTGCAACCAATTCGCATGTTCTGATTCATCTACACAACAAGCAAGAATCTTTTGATTATCTTGTTTATATATGCTTCCTGCCATGATTTGATATCTCTGAGACTTGGTAATCTCTCCTTCTTTGATCTTTATCTTAGGATTCTTGGGTCCGTATGTCAGAATAAGGACTATCGGCTTAGCCCATTCTGGTGCTATCTCAAGGTTAAATAAGTATGCATCTGGTAATTCATCGGCTATTCCTTGAGGAGCTTCTCCTAAGGTTAATCTTGAGAGGTGGTCAGCTCTAAGATGTGTCTTTCCTTTCCTGACTACTATTTCAAAATCATACTCCATGAGTAATAGAAACCAACGTATCAGTCGTCCTGTGTTACATGGTTTGTTGACCAAATATAATAGGGCTTGATGATCTGTAAAGAACTTGAATTTGTTGGCCAACAAGTAGTGCCTAAACTTCTTTACAGCGTAGATCATCCCTAATCCTTCTCGTTCCGTCGTGGTGTAATTTCTTTCTGCTGCGTTCAATTGTCTGCTCGCGTAGGCTATGGGGAGATCTATGTTACCTTCATTCGTGGGTTGTGCTAACACACATCCTATGGCGTAATTGGATGCATCCACATGTACATGGAATGGCTTACTCCAATCTGGGGTGGTCAATATAGGTGCTGAGCACAAACATCGTTTAAGTTCATTGAATGAATTTTCACATTCAGTTGTCCATTCAAAGTTGGTCAAAAGAGAGTACAGAGGCTTGGCTATGATTGCATACATGTGTATGAATCTCCTATAATAACCGCAATGGCCCATAAATGCCTGTACCTCTTTGATGTTCGTCGGCCTAGGTAGATCCGCAATTACCTTCACTTTTTCCTCGTCCGTAGAGATTCCATTTTTTGACACAATGTGTCCTAGAATTTTGCCTTGTCTGACCATGAAAACGCATTTTTCTGGGTTCAAACAAACCTGATATTCTCGACATTTGTCAAATATTTGTCTTAACTCGGGGATATGTGTCTGTCTTACATTTGAATGAGCACATAAGTCATCGACATAAACTTCCAAGCTCTTGCGTAAGAATTCCTTAAAAACATGACACATGAGTCGCTGGAAAGTGGCGGGTGCATTTGTTAAGCCAAATGGCATCACACGAAATGCAAATATGCCCCATTCAGTGGCAAAAGCGGTCTTGTGTTGATCTTCTGGAGCAATGGCTACTTGGTTATAGCCTGAGAATCCATCAAGAAAGCTGTAAACTTCCTTGCCCGCAACTCTTTCCAATAGGTGTTCTGTGATAGGAAGAGGATAACTATCTCTAATCGTGGCGGCATTAACTTTTTTAAGGTTAATACACACACGCAATTTTCCATTCTTCTTGGGCACAACCACAATGGGGGATACCCATTCGGTATGCTCAATTTCGTAAATGAATCCTGCTTCTATCAATTGATCTATCTCTTCTTTAATCTTCGCAGCGTAGTTATCATTGTACGTGTAAGGTTTCTGTTTTGTCGGTTTTGCATCTGGAGTCATAGGGATTCTATGAGAACATATATCTGGATCTACTCCTTTCAAATCTTTGTAACTCCAAGCAAAAACATCTCTATATTCGCGCAATAGGGCAACTAACTCTTCTTCTTCTTCAGTCGTCAAATCATGCCCTATATATGTGCACTTTTCTTCTTCTCCTTCGATAGCAACTATTATTTTCTTGGTTTTCTCTCGGTTATCATATACTTGTCCGTCATTCGCCTTTCTATTGGGCATCCGTACCATAATCCTTCTATCTTCGATTTCATATTTCTTGAAGTTCTCGGGTACTTCAAACAAAGATTCTTCTTTTTTTGTCATGGTTTCTTTCTTCTTCCTTTTCTTGCCTTCACTCTTAGTAGTCACTTCTGTGGCTAACCTTACCTCGTTCGTAATTTCCTCGTGTCTCTGAGTGTGAGTCTCTACTTCGTAGAAATATTCCTCCTCTGATGCAAAGGGTGGGTCCATGAGAATTGATTCTAAATCAAAATCGCTTGCATCCTCAAATGCATCAGTGTTCGGTTCACACTCTTCTAAGATTGCATCGCCCATGATTGGCTCTATCGTAAAAACTGAAATGTCATAGCCATCCTCGTCACAGTGGGGTGTCCATTGTTCTTCATTGATGGCTACATCCATGGTTGCTAGTATTTCTGCCCAACCATGGGGTTCAAACTCCTCGTCTGGGAATACTACAGGTGCATAGGCTGGATCTTGAAGGGTTCGTGGATGTTGTTCCGCACCTAAGGTCCTGGCTTCTAACCGCTCTTCCTCTTGTTTGGCTACTTTACACATCCATAAATGAGTATCCTCATGCAACCAAGAAGGATCTGACTCTAATGAGTGCACGGATTCTGTCTCTACTGGTGTCTTATGGATGGTATTCCATTGTATTGGGGGTACATCTCTGTGTGAATAGTCTTTAAGATTGACTTTAGTAGTCACTTCTAAATGTTGCAAGTACAAAGAATTAGTTCCCCAATCTTGTACAATTTGCAACTGACGCATGAATGGTCGTCCCAATATCATCTTATACGCACGATTTTTTGCAAAGTCACAAATGGCGAATGTATGCTCAAATTCCACACCACAAGTGGTGAGGGATATGCCTTCTAGTAAGCCTAATGGTTTTTCTATGTGTCCATCAGCCATTTGTAGCTTCATCCTGGTGGGTCTGAGGGCTGGTTTACCCCAACGTTTCCACAAAGTGGTGGTAGCGATGGCTACTCCAGCTCCTAAATCTAAGATGGCTTTCGTGGTGTAGCCCTGATGGGTTATTGGAAGATATGTGTTACCTTCCTCTCCTTCGCTTACGTCTCCAATCTTTTCCACGGGTATCTCTGGTACCTTTTTATGTGATCCTATCTGAGAGGGTGTGGTAGCAAGCTCAGGGAATTGATTTGCTACGTGCTTCCACAATTCTGGTTTTACCTTTAACAATTCCTCCAGAGTGAGATTACACTGTACTTTAGTGTTCTTGATCACTTCCGTGTTTCTAGGGATCACTGATTCTTCATTCCTCACTATTATCGTGGGTGCTCTCATACTAATAGACTTAGCTTCCCAAGGTCCTGTGAACTGAGGTAATTCTTGTAGAGAATTAGATTCAAATCCTCTGGGTTCACTCAGTTGTTCCACCTCTACCTTATCATATATAGAGGGGATGTCTTCGGGAAATTGTTCCTGCAAGTCGTCTATTTCTTGAATAGGAGGATGAGTTCCTTGTTCTTTTCTCCATTTCTCTTCTTGTATTTCTCTCAAAAATTCATGTGAGTACCTATGTATGGAAGATAGGTTATCTTGACTTTCTGTATTGGGTACTTGAGACAGGGATGGTGCATTCCTCTCCGGTGTCTCTAGGACAAGAGGGTTCCTAGGTTGATCCTTTTTCTCTTTGCTTTCTATCAAGTGTTCTAGCCTCTCCATTAGTCCTTGGAAGTGTAATTCCGGTTTTGCCATGTTATTCCAATTAAGATATCTAGAGGCTTCAAACAAAGCTTGTGCTAGTTCTACCATTTTCATGCAAAGTTTAGTTCTCTCAATTTCTAGATCAGCTCGAGGGTAGTTTTTACTCATTTCCGTTACTTGAGGTCCCTCTTTTATTCTAGCCTGATATGCACGAAACATCATGTCTAGATCTTCTGGTATGGGTTCCGCTAAAACTGATCCTGATTTCTGAGCTGGGTTTTCTTGATTTAATTCTTGTGAAGCCAATTCTTGTATTTTGGCTCTAGATTCCCTTAAACTTCCTTCCAACTCACTTATCTTTTTACTCCATTTTCTCTTGATTCTTTCCCTAGAATCTTTCCAAGATTTCATCTTTTTACTACTCGATTCTGCAACTTCACTAGTTTCGGCTATTTTCTCTTGATTAAGCTGTTGGTTTTGTAAGAGTGCCTGGGCTCTGGTTATAGCTTGGATAGGCACGTATGTAGGATTGGATCCATCTGTGTTGTTTACAATACCTATCACGTTGATCGATGTCACATTTGAAGTGTTAACTGGGTTCTTAGGACAATCTTTGATTATGTGCTCTTTGCCACAATCGGCACAAAAGCCTTGGATGCTATAGTACTGTGATTGCCTTGCTATTGGGGGATGTGGACAATCCTTGATGAAGTGATCTCCTTGGCACCTAAAGCATGGTCCTCTAGGGCCCTGTGGTCTCTATTGTCTCAGTTGGGGCCGTGGGTTTGGGTTTGTGTACATCACATTAGTATAGTCTGGCTCCCAACTAGGTCCCATTGGTGGACTATCATAATGATATGTCTCCACATGTTCTGGTGACTCCGTGTAATAAGCGGGTGGACTAGTTACATGAGTAGAGTCAAAACTGTTTGAGTTCGGGTCACTTTCTGTGATCAAGGGTGAAGAAGGCACTAAGGCCCTACTTAGGTTCTCTTCTGCAGCAGCGTATTTGACTGAGATGACATTCGCTGGTGGGGGTGGCTGCTGAGCTAAGACGGGTTGAGGTCTCTGTTGAGCCTGGTATGGGTAGTTCTGAGGAGGCCTATAGTAATAAGGCTGAGCATTGTATTGGCCTTGATACCTACCTGGCTGCTGGTATGTTTGCGGGTAGTTCTGTCTCACGGTTTGTTTGTTGTATGGGCAGTCCTGAGCCGTATGATTCGTGTATCTTCTCTCAACTGTGCAATATTGGCCACTAGGGTTGGCTTGAGGTTGAGGTGCATTGGGGCACATGTTTGCCAAATGATTTCCACCACAAGTGTAACAACGTACGTTTGTTGGTAGCTTGGGCACCTGTTTACTAGAGACTCCTAGTTTTTGGGCCACTTTTTCTGCTAGGTCCTCTATCGAAGTAGACAATTTTGTGGATGCTAGAGAAGAACAATCTGAGTCCTTATATACCTTTGAGAGTTCTAATTCATCTCCTAGGTTGTCCTCGATGTCTATACATATTCTTATACACTCCGCTAGCGTTCTGGGTTCTTTTAGGTACACATAGGAGCATAGTTTAGCGCTCAACAAGCCATCTAGGAACAGTGACACTTGTTTGGCTTGTGAGGGTAGCTCTTGCATTGGACATCGTTCAACATATTGTCTGAATCTACGTCCTGCCAATCTAACTGTTTCCTGAGGGGTCTGTTTAAAGCTATGAATTAACGAAGACGTGTCATGTCTAATCCCACTTTTAGAGAATTCAGTGATGAATGACTCTAAAAAGTGATGGATGTCTCTAAATTGCCTTTGTTGCAAAGGTTGGAACCAAGTTAAAGCGGTATTCTTTAACGTTAGTCCAAATGCGTTGTACTGCGTGAACATGTCTTCAACTTGTTCTGCTCTTAGCACTTGCTTGAATTCTGCGACATGGTCATAGGGATCTCCTGTCCCATCAAAGTAATTCTTCATTGATTTTACTAATTGAGTGGGTCTCAATACTCTTGCGTGTTCACGGGGTCTAGGTAGGGGAACATCATCTCTACCACCTAGTATTCCATGATCTCTTTGTCTATCCGTTCTATTAGTGTTCGTGGTTGTTCTATCTCTCCCTATGGGGTGAGTGAAGCTTACTTCCGGTCTCTCGTTATTTCCTTCTCTTTGATTTCCATGGGCTGAGGACGTTCCTGCCCCTTGTTGACTTGTATTTATGTTCGTTCTAGATGGAGGGAATATCAATTCACCTCTCCAGGTGTAAGTGTTTTTAGCGCGTTCAGGCACCACAAAGACTCTTTCTGAAGTCTCATCCAGGTATACAACCTTTCCAGGCGTATCTGGGTCCTTGAATTCATAAATTGTAATGATGCCTATCTCACCAGGGTGTTCCTTTCTGTACCTCCAAAAGGCTTCATCTGTCTCTTTATTTACGAACAACTCGGTGCTCCTGTTATCTTGAGGGATCCACTCTGGGATGAGTACTCTTGTTAATACGGATTTCCCTCTAGGTGTCCTAGGTTCATCTAACGGTTCTTTCCCTTGAAATTTCGCTTCCGTCTCTAATTGAATTGTGCCAAACTCATTAGTATCGTTTGGCTGCGTACTTAGGACGTACATGGTTCCTTCTTTGTCTATGTAAGCGTCTCTCTCAAATTTCACCACTGGTCTTTCCAATCCAATGGGTTGATCAGGGTTGTGCAGTTGCACCACTTGCCTTTGCAAACCATCCTCATAGATGCGAGCACCTAATCGGTTGGTTCGGAGAAACTCTAATTGCGTTCTATAGGGTCCTTCTGGTTTTTCTAGGTATGCTACATGAGACCCTCCTTCTGGTCTGTCTGTGCTAAATGCCATTTCTGATTCGCTAGTATTTGAGCTCTCGTAGGGGTAATTGCTATTCAATTGCTGAGCCCAAGATCGAGCAGTGGTTCTTACACTAGCCTCTGATGATCTAAGGCTTCGTCGGTCTGACTTACCTATGTGTCTCCCTGATCTAAGGTTCATTAATTTCCTTCCTTGCACGCTCAATTACACCCTTAGATCGTCAATGGTCCTTTGTGATTAATTCTTGATTCTTTATAATTTTCTTTGGATTCTTGTCTTAATATATGCGTCAGGAATTCGACTTTCCATTATAGTTTTGAGTTCTCGTTCCGTCAGACTTATGTTCTTTTCTTTAGGTTTTCGTCACACACACCTTTACTTGTAATCTTAACTTGAAAGAATTAGTTATCTTGAACTTGAGGCGTTCCTATCGTCGTTAATCCACAACTACCGTTTAGCCTAAGCTAAGAATTGACTGAGGGGGTTGAGTAATCTTCCAACCTCGAGTCGGCTTTTCTGGTTGCTCTGATGCCCTGTTGCCCAAGAAGCCGTGCTTCCCAAGCTCTGCTGTCTTCACTGCCTTGCTTGCTTGCCTTTGATTGCCCTTGCTAGACCTGGAAAAATTCCAATGTTAGACCAATTCACAAGATGATCAAACACTTGAGCATATACACCTTTTTAAGTCCCTTCTCGTTTGCCCAAATTTTCAATGTGTGCCCCCTGGCTTCCTAGTCCCAAACTAGGTGAACCTCAAAATAGCTTATCCAAAAATAGACGTATCCTTTATGAAAAAAACAGTTGAGGTCACGTAGTACTCGTCGCGATCTTTCTAACTTGCTATTAAGCTCAAAAAACGGACTTCGGATGAAGAAGTTATACGCGTTCAGGCCCTGGGGGGTAAAAACTGATAATCCAGTTTTCCCTCAAATATGAGCTAAGGGGTCTCCTATGAGTCTAATGGTCCAAAAATTTT
>CM035410.1:32208257-32210757 GCA_020310875.1 Ceratopteris richardii
TCAAATGGTAGAAAAAGGTCTACAAGTGAGATTTAATCATGCAGGTTGCTTCATTGAGGATCCAAAGCAAAGGAGGTTAATTGCTAGAGGTCAAAAACAAGGTAGATTGTTTACATTCAAGGTAAACCCAAATCATACAAACTATTTCTCTTATGGTATGCATCGAATAGCAGAGCTTGATCTATGGCACAAAAGGATTGGACACATGAATGTACACAGGTTAAAGGAGCTATCAAAGAAGAGGATTGTTGAAGGATTACCTGATCTTACTAAGCAACATATGGTGCATCTTTGTGAAGCATGTCAAATGGGTAAGCAGAGTAGACAACCTTTCAAGCATTCAAGTTATGTAAGTGATGGTTTGCTAGATCTCATACACACAGATGTGTGGGGACCTACTAAAGAGGCATCCTTGATTGGTAATAAGTACTATGTATCATTCATTGATGATCATAGTAGAATGACATTTGTGTATTTCATTAAACATAAGAGTGAGGTCTTTGATTGTTTCAAGAAGTTCAAATCATATGTCGAAAAGCAAACAGGAAGGTATATTAAGAAGCTAAGGTCTGATGGAGGGGGAGAGTATTTCTCTCAAGCTTTTACTGATTTTTTGTATGATGAAGGTATCAAAAGAGAAGTTACATGCAGGTATACTCCACAACAAAATGGAGTCGCAGAAAGAAGAAACAGAATCATAGCAGAAGCATCTAGAAGTATGCTTAATGATATGTGTTTGCCTAATTATTTTTGGGCTGAAGCTGTTAGCACAAGTGCTTACATTATGAATAGAGTTCCGACTGCTGGAGTTCATCATTTGACACCATATGAGGTATGGCATGGAAGGAAACCAAGTGTAATTCATTTGAAAGTATTTGGTTGTGTATGTTATGTACATGTACCTAGTGAGGTGAGATCTAAACTTGATGCAAAATCAGAAAAATGTATATTTATTGGTTATGCAGATACTCAAAGAGGATATAGATGCTATAATCCTCATACCAATAAGGTTGTTGTGTCAAGAGATGTAAACTTTGATGAATCACTTTCATGGTATGCAGATAAGAATTGTTTGCAGGACATGGATGAAAATGAAGAAGGTGTGGTTGAAGGAGATGAATGCATAGTTCAGCCATCAGGAAGTTTAAATGATGAAAGGAGTGGTCTAGATGAAGAAAGAGGATCACCTTTCAATGGAAGATTAAGGCAAGAGTCACCTCCAAGTGTTAAAAGTAAAGGTAAACTCAAACTTGTTGAAGTTAATGATGAAGGAGAGGAAATTAGTGATGTATGTGAGTATGGAGAATCATCAAAGGTTCCTAATAAGAAAGGAAGAGCATCTACATTGGAGGTAAGAAGAACTTCAAGAGTAAGTAAGCAACCTCAAAGGTATACTTATGAATCTTTCATGAATACTTATTATGCTTTTATGACAAAAGTTGAGCAGGAAAATGAACCCACATGTTATGATGAGGCCAAAGGAGATGAAAAGTGGGAGAAAGCAATGAGAGAAGAAATGGAAGCACTTCAGGATAACAAGACTTGGAATTTAGTTCCAAGTACACCAAAGCAAAAGGTAATTGGTTGCAAGTGGGTTTTTAAGATTAAAAGAAATAGTGATGGTAGTGTGTCTAGATATAAGGCTAGACTTGTAGCAAAAGGATATAATCAAACTCAAGGTGTGGACTATGAGGAAACATTTAGTCCAGTAGCAAATATGGCAACGGTGAGAACTTTGTTGGCTTTAGCTGCAAGTAAAAGGTGGAATATATATCAACTCGATATAAAGAATGCCTTTCTTAATGGTGAGTTAAATGAAGAAGTGTATATGTCACAACCAGATGGTTATGTGGATGCAAAATATCCTAATCATGTATGCAGGTTAAAGAAGGCATTGTATGGTCTTAAGCAGGCACCAAGGGCATGGAATGCAAGGTTGGTAAAGTATCCTATGCTGCAAGGATACACAGCGAGTCATGTTGATCCTTCACTTTATGTAAAACATGTAGATGGCATGTGTGTCTATGTATGCATTTATGTGGATGACTTGTTGATTACAGGGAATGATGCAAAAGCAATTGATGAGATAAAAGGTAATTTGGGAAAGGAATTTAAAATTTCAGATCTTGGTTTGCTCAGATACTTTCTTGGGATTGAAATTGTGTATAGCGATGAAGGTATGTGGTTGATACAAAGAAAGTATATATGTGATATGCTGAAAAGGTTTGGTATGCAGGAATGTAAATTTGTTTCTACTCCAATGGAATGTAATGTAAAGCTGAGTGCAAAGGAAGGTGATGAGTTGCATGATATGAATGTATATAGATCCATGGTAGGATCTTTGATTTATGCAACAAAAACTAAACCTGATATATGTTATGCAGTGGGAGTATTGTCACAGTTTATGCATGAACCTAGAGTACCTCATATGCATGCAGCGAAAAGAGTGCTTAGGTATTTGAAAGGTACCATGAACGAAGGATTATTTTATAGTCATGAT
>CM035410.1:32215757-32468257 GCA_020310875.1 Ceratopteris richardii
TGCGAGTTGGGCTCAAATACCAGTGAGTTAAAAATGGCTTTTAGCATGGAAAGACTAGAATGAGGGTTAAGCGTAGCATACTTAGAAAGACCCTAATATCACCAATGGGTTCGGTGTAGTCATCCCCGAGACAAAAGGTGGAACCCAAGGAAAAGAACCATTAGGAGACGAACCTAGGACACCTAGAGGGAAATTTGTACTGACAAGAGTACCAAAACCCAGAATGGATCCCTCATGATAATAGAAGCATTGAATTGTTCCTCAATAAGGACACTCATGAAGCATTTTGGAGATATAGAATGCAACAACCTATTGAGATAGGCTCCATTACCATTTATGAATTCAAGGACCCTCATATGCCTAGAAAGGTGGTATACCTAGACAAAACTTCAAAACGAGTATTTGTAGTGTCACATCATGTGAGCCATGCCTATAGATGGAGAGGCGAGTTAGTATTCCCCCCATCACAAGCAAATATAAATGCTACTCATCATGGTGCTAGGACATCCTCAAGCCATGGTACTCAAAGAGAGAAGAACAAAGAAAGGCTAGAGGTTAGTTTTACTCAACCCATAGGGAGGGATAGACCAACCATGAACACCCATAAATTGGAACGACAAAGGGAACCAAGAATACCAGGTGGTAGAGACGATTTTCCTCTACCTCAACCACGTGAACATCCAAGGATACTAAGACCCACTCAATTAATAAAGTTGATGAAAAATTACTTTGATGGGAGAGGAGATCCCTATGACCATGTTGCCAAATTTAAGTAGGTATTGCGAGGAGAGCAAGTAGAAGACATTTTTACACAATACAATGTGTTTGGACTCATGCTAAAGAACACAACTTTAACTTGGTTCCAACCATTGCAACAAAGGCAATTTAGGGATATTCATCACTTGTTAGAGTCATTCATCATAGATTCTCCCTAGTTAATGTAATCTCTATCAAGAACGTTGCTGCAGAGGAGAACCTCAATAGAGCACTAGTGCCTTCTTCACCCCTGATCACTGATAGCGATCCTAATTCTAATAGTTTTGAACTCTACCCATGTAGATAGTCCACCCTCATATTACATGGAGTCTCCAGAACATATGGAAACATATCAATACGATAGTCCACCCGTGGAACCTAGTTGGGAGCCTGACTATGCCAATGTCATTTATATGAACCCTAACCTATGACCCCAATTAAGACAGCCAAGACCAAAGGGCCCTAGAGGACCATGTTTTAGTTGTAAAGGAGATCATTTCATAAAGGATTGCCCACATCCTCTATCTCAAGTGCCAAATTCTTCATCCACATCCATCACTATCTGAAGTGCCAAATACCGAGGTGGAAGACAACCTATCTTCCATACACAAGTATTCACAAGGCTTTCTGAGAGGAATCTAAGAAGAGAAATGGAGAGGAGAGCAAGAAACCCATCCTCCTACTGAAGACATAGATGACTTGCAAGAATAATTTCCCTAAGACATACCCTCTATCTATGATGATGTAGAGGAAGAGCAACTGAGTGAACAAATGGATTTTAAATCCAATACTTTGTAAGAATTACCTCAGTTCATAGGACCTTGGGAAGCCAAGTCTATCAGCATGAGAGCACCCACTATAATAGTGAGGAATGGAGAATCAGTAATCCCTAGAAACACGCAAGTGATAAAGAACACCAAAGTATAGTGTCATCTCAGTTTAGAAGAATTGTTAAAGATTAAATGAGAATTGTGGAAGCGCAAATCAATTCCCTGAGACCGCTACTGCTCCCTCCTAGATAGGATCACAGAAGAAGGTTCCAGAGATACTAGTGGAAAGAATTGGAGACATGACCGAGGGAGAGGAATGCAAACTTATCTTCCAATAACCCACATGGGCTACACTACCAAAGCCATCTTAGATTCAGGAGCTGGAGTAGCCATTGCTACCACTACTTTATGGAAACATTGGGATAACCGGGATGAAGCTACAAATGGTTGAGAGACATATAGAAAATCCATTAGGCTTACTCAAAGGCATATCTCTCACGACTTGTGGTGTAGAATTCGAGCACACTTTCACTATTTGTGATTTTTGGAAAAATCATGTGTATATGATAATAGCAAGACCATTCATGAATCAGTTGCAAATTGTACAAGATTGGGGAACTAATTCTTTGTACTTACAACATTTAGGAGTGACCACCAAAGTCAATCAAAAAGATTATTCCCATCAAGATGTACCCCCAATACAGTGGAATACCATCCATAAGACACAACAAGAAATAGAGTCAGTACACTCATTAGAATTAGACCTCTCATGGTTGCATGAAGATGCTCATCTATGGATGTGTAAAGTAGCCAAAAAAGAGGAAAAATGATTAGAAGCCAAAAACTTTGGTTCAGAAGGACATCCACGAATCCTTCAAGACCCTACCTATGCACCTATAGTATTTCTAGAGGAGGAATTTGAACCTCATGGTTGGGCAGAGATTTTAGCTACGATGGATATAGTTGTAAACAAAGAACAATGGACTCCTCATTGTGATGAGGACAGTATGATATTTCCATTTTTTTGATAGAGCCCTTAGAGGAAGAACCCATCCTAGAAGAATGCATGGAAGTGACCCAAGAACCAGACGAGAGTGGTGATTAGGATTTAGAATCCATTATCATGGAACCCATCTATTTGACAGAAGAGGAATATCTTTATTTTGTAGAAGCCAAAACCCTTGAAAAAAACAACGAAAGTCAACTCATAGAATGTACAAAAAATAAGATAAAGAAAAGAAAGAAGCCACTTAAGACAAAAGAAGAAGAACCTTTAATGGGAGTACCCGAGAACTTCAAGAAGCATGAAATAGAAGATAGAAGAATTATGGTACGAATGCCCAAGAGAGAAGGAGGCATCGGAGAAGCATATGATAATCGCAAGAGAACCAAAAAAATAATAGTTACCATAGAAGAAGGAGAAGAAAAATGTACATACATAGGGCATGATTTGACCAATGATGAAGAAGGAGAGTTTATTGCCCTATTGCAAAAATATAGAGATGTATTCTTAACGATAACTATGTTGCTAAGATCAAAGAAGAAATCGATCACTTGATAGAAGCAGGATTCATTTATGAAATTGAGCATACCGAATGGGTATCCCCCATTGTGGTCGTGCCCAAGAAGAATGGAAAATTGCATGTGTGTATAAACCTTAAAAAAGTTAATTCCACCACTTTTAGAGACGCTTATCCTCTTCCTATCACGGAACACTTATTAGAATGAGTCGCAGGCAACGAAGTTTATAGCTTCCTCGATGGATTCTCAGGCTATAATCAAGTAGACATTGCTCCTAAAGATCAACATGAGATAGCTTTTTCCACAGAATGGGGCATATTTGCATTTCATGTGATGCCATTTGGGATGACGAATGCACTTGCCGCCTTTCAATAACTCATGTGTCATGTCTTAAAGGAATTCTTACGAAAGAATTTGGAAGTTTATGTGGACGACATATGTGCTCATTCCAACATGAGACTTACCCACATCCTTGAATTATGATAAATTTTTGACAAATGTTGAGAATATGAGGTTTGCTTGAACCTAGAAAAGTGTGTTTTCATGGTCAGGCAAGGCAAGATTCTAGGCCACATTGTGTCAAAGAATGGAATTTTGACAGATGAAGAAAAGTTGAAAGTAATTGTAGACCTAGCTAGGCCAAAAAATGTGAAAGAAGTACAAGCTTTCATGGGTCATTATGGTTATTATAGACACTTCACACACATGTACGGATTCATAGCAAAGCCTCTGTACTCTTTGTTGACCAAGTTTAAATGGACGGATGAATGTGAGAATTCATTCAATGAACTTAAACGACGCTTGTGTTCAGCACCAATATTAACAACCCCAGATTGGAGTAAGTCATTCCATGTACATGTGGATGCATCCAACTATGCCATAGGATGTGTGTTGGTGCAACCCGCGAATGAAGGTAATACGGATCTTCCCATAGCTTACACAAGTAGACAATTAAACATAGCAGAAAGAAACTACACCACTATCGAGCGCGAAGGATTAGGAATGATCTATGTGGTAAAGAAATTTTGGCATTACTTATTGGCAAATAAGTTCAAGTTCTTCATAGATCATCAAGAATTATTGTACTTAGTCAATAAGTCGTGTAACACGGGACGATTGATATGATGGTTTCTATTACTCATGGAATACGACTTTGAAGTAGTGTTCTGGAAGGAAAAGACCCACATCAGAGCCAATCACCTTTCACCATTAACTACGAGAGAAGCTTCTCATCGAATAGCAGATGAACTACCGGATGCATATTTGTTTAATCTTGAAATAGTACCTAAATGGGCACAACCTATTGTCCCTGTACTCACATTTGGACCCAAGAATACTAAGATTAGGATAAGAGAAGGAGAGATTACCAAATCACAAAGATACCTGATACTTGTAGGAAGTATATACAAACAGGATAATCAGAAAATTCTTGCTTGTGTAGATGAATCAGAATACGAGAAATGGTTGCAACTATCACATGTAGGTGCACGGAAGCAACATCACTCAAAACATAGTACATTGAAGACTCTACATAGAATGGGATTCTATTGGCCTTCTATGGAAGCAAATGTCTATAAGCTGTGTAAAGAATATCCTGTCTGTTGTGAAAGGCCACCGATAGAACATGCCACTTTATATCATGTCTCTCGCACCAGAATGGAGTGCTCTCGCACCAAAATGGAGTGAACCGCTAGTGATGTATTTGAGGATGCAAACATTCCCTCAAGGAATGACTTTAGCATGACAACGAAGTCTAGAGCAGGAAGCTCAAGACTACTCACTTATTGGTGATAACTTGTACAAATGCGGACGTGATGGATACCTAAGACAACGCGTTCATGAGAGCGATTACTTGACCCTATTAGAGACTGCACACCAAGGTGTTGTAAGAGGTCATTTTGGCCCTGAAAGAATAATCAAAGCCATACTATTTGCAGCATTATGGTGGCCCACTCTTCACATGGATGCACATACCTATGTTAGGAGATGTGAAGTGAGCCAAAAAACTCAGTTTCCTACTTGTAGAGATGAAATGCCATTGAAGCCCATGATGGGAGGACGTGCATTTTCCAAGTGGGGTATATACTTTGTCGGACCCATTAACCCCCCTGCAAAAGGTAGTCATGCGGAATACATCATAATTGTGACCAATTATCTTACCAAATGGGTAGAGGCTAAGGCCACAAAGAAGAATGATCCACACACAATTGCAAAATTCTTATTTGAAAATGTCTTTACGAGATATGGATTACCTATAAAACTAGTGAGCGATTGAGGAACTCACTTTATAAACCAAGTCATTCAATATTTGTTATAGGATTTTATGGTGATTCACAAGAAATCTGCACCATATCATCCTCAGGCCAATGGTCAAGCAAAAAATACTAACAAGATCCTTTGTAATGTACTGACGAAACTCGTGAACAACAAACATTTGGATTGGGAGAAATAGTTACACCACGTTGTTTGGGCATATTTAGTGGCCTACAAGACTGTACTCAATGCAACTCCCTTTCAGATGGTTTTTGGTCAAAACGCGGTGCTCTCTTTGGACTTTTTGATCCCTACCCTTAAGGTTGTAGAAGAACATCAGTGGACCGGCCATGAATTATCATCAAGGATAATGGACTTGGAATGATTAGGAGAAATGAGACTGAAACAGTAGCAGGCATATATGCAACAAAGAAGTGATAGAAAGCCTATTTTGATGCACATGTGAAAGACAAAGGCTTAAAAGAAGGTGACTTAGTCCTAGTGTATATGCTGAAACAACATGCATGGAAACTAGAAAAGCAAGGTTATGGATCTATGATCGTTAACAGACTTTCAACAAGTGGAGCGATACAATTAGCCACCCTAGAAGGAGAGATAATGCCTAATTACATTAGTGGCTATAGAGTCAAACTATATTAGGAACCTCTTACTGAGGATATGCTGAGACGACTCACGTTGGGAAGCATAAGGAGGAAGAAAAGAGAATACACTAGGAAGCTCAGGTAGAAGCTATAGAACGCATTACGTGCATGAAGCCAAGAAGACAGGGATGAGGGATAGAACATTATAACCATCTTGAAGAGACACCCAGATACCCCATGGCCATGTGTGAAACAAAGTCAACTGCTCTTCCTCTCATAGTGGATAAGAGACCCTTCATTACAGCCATGCTAAAACAAGGCAACAACCACCATGAGCTTAGAGCTTTAACTGATTCAGGTGCTATGACTAGTGCGATTAGGTGGTCCAAGTATCATGATTCAAGATTATAAATGCGGCCGATTGACGCATACCTCATAGGGCTAGGAGGCATGGAAACCCCTTGCATGGGTGAAGTGGACCTTCCTATCCTCATACACGAAGTGACCGTGATAGTGAAGCTCCTAGTGTGCCATGACGATGACTTGATAGAACCCTTAATCCTTGGCCAAGATTGGCTATATGATCACTCAGTGGACCTAAATCTTAGACAAGGTTCCTTGCAGATGGGGACCTTAGACTAGGAGCGAGTGATACCACTTGACTTCCCTAACAATACTCCACCTAAGGTATGTAACCCTAAACCATATGAAATGATTGTGAAGGGGGATCAAAAGATCTTTGGACAAATCCATCGACTAAACACGCTCCCTCCAAAGTCAACCCATGAGAGCTTGGTGATGGATCATTGCCAATCAAGAGATCGTCAAGAGATCTTCACCTGGTAGACAAATGGGCACCATCAACGGTCAAGTGTACTGCATTAGCAGACAGATGGGCATGATAGCCTTCAGTGTTCATCCTTCCAAACTTACTATGGACTGGCCTAGATCTGTGGTACAGAATGCCTCACTTTTTGATAGACAAGTCACGCAAGTGTTGGACCTCCCTTCTTTTCCAAAGTAGAGTGTCAACCAGACCTCTCAACCACGACCTCCATGAAGTCAACCACGATAAAGGAACCCAAACTGACAACCATGCCAAAAGACAAAAAGATGGAAGCAGTATCAACATCCCAAAGCAAGTGGCATGAAACAAGTATGGGTGCCAAAAAACCAGAAAGCACCAACAATTTTCAATATCACAGATAAAGACAAGAAGAAGTCCAAGCAGAATCAGAGTCAACATCCACCATCCCTTCAACCTTCTTCTCCATCAATGTGAACTCGATAGATCTAGATTGCTATGAAGTATTTAATGAATTGACTCACACCCACACAGATCTGGGTTACCAAGAATCATATTATAGCTCAAAATACAAGCCACGTAATATATACCCCTTTGAAATCACTTCACCCATCGACACCACCAATACTGGATTCACCTTTTGTACCTTAATAAAAGAATACCACCCACTCATCAACTCTTAGGAAATGGATGTCAAAATGTGCCCAGAAGCCTTCACATGACCTTTTGTCTGGCATAACAACTATCGTGACTAACCTTCATCCTTGTAATAATTTACTCACAACTAAACCTTGCACAAATTCACCCACATTAAGCCACCATCACTTATAATAACATTTCATCAAAAGCAATGTATGCACTATCTAACTCATGTAGGTGTCTAGTGACCTGCATTATATTTTGAAAAATCATTCCATAAACCACCTCACAACACTCGGCTAAACGGGTTACACATCGGCTCTGATGGAAAGAGATTGCAGTCTCACTTAATTGGGACCAAAATTAATTTCCATACTAATGTGTTATCCTTTTGTAGTAGATCATCTACACACCTACTC
Source organism: Ceratopteris richardii (assembly GCA_020310875.1). Classification (NCBI taxonomy): domain Eukaryota; kingdom Viridiplantae; phylum Streptophyta; class Polypodiopsida; order Polypodiales; family Pteridaceae; genus Ceratopteris; species Ceratopteris richardii. The sequence continues at coordinate 32,223,523 of CM035410.1, forward strand.
AGATCATGATGCAGATTGAAGGAACTTCGACGCTGCCCCAGCACACCAATCATCAACTTTGGTAACCTATTGGCTGAATCTTACCCTACCTCACAACCCGCGAAATTTCAACGTTTCACGAGACTGATGCCAATTGATGACCCTCTACTAGGACGGACTAAAAAAGTTCATAGCAATTCACATTGTTCCCAAGGTTTAGTAGGACCCTTAGTAGACACAAATTTCATATATGATGCCATGCTATGCTTTGATGGCAACAAGTGAGGCAGATATCAAATTTTCTCAAGACAATTAGGGAGCTTTAAAGTCCGGGGGAGTAGGCCTCGGCTGAGCCTCCATTTAAATAAAAATAAATAAATTTAAAAAAAAATCTCAAGAGAATTTGAAGAGCTTTAGAATTCAGAAGAGTTAAGGCAGATTTGGGCTCGATCTGGTCTTACTGAATATTTTAGTGATCCCCTACCAAAACCTCATTTCTATCGGTGTCATTACTTGGTGACTACACTTGAAGCCCCCGCAAATAAGGAATTGCCAAGAACATTTATTCTTCCATCACTTGTCAATGATCCTCCATACAAGGAGTTTTACCTTTTGAAAGATCTCATTAGGGTAGGCTTAAGATCCATGGGGCTCACACGCCAAGAGAATTAGAAAGGCTTATTCTGGAGCCTATGAAACGAGGTGATGTTTTGAAGTGGGCTGATATTTTGACCATTACATCCGAACTCTCCAAGCCATTGTGCATTTGTATGCAGCATTTTGCATTCCCCGCACAAGATCGTTTTACCATTCCTCAAAAATGTATCTAGTTTGTCTTATACCTTGCATGCACAGGGCCCTAGACCATAGATCTTGCCAATTGGATTATCAATTAATTTTATTTAGCTCAGCAGAGATGGGAATAGAAACACATCATCCACGGCTATTGTGCCCTTACAAGAATACTCTATATGTGTTTGGCCTAGGATTTGCCCATCGAACATGCTATGACCAGTGAAAAATTAAAAGGATTCAAGGGAACCACCAAAAAGTCCAGAAAAGCTAGCAAAGGATGGTGTAGCAAGTGCATGAGAGGTTCTATCCCATGCTTGTAGGTTATGGAGTCCCTGTCACCACAATGATCTCCTCAACAGTCTCCAATGCAACCTCCCCACCTGTACCCCCCATACGCATCCACCTCTCACGACCCATTATCCAAAAGGCACTATGAGTGTAGTGACTCCTCTAGAGCCCACCTCTCATGCAACTACTACTAGAGCTGGAGAAACTCCCACCGCCATTGGTGCCGAAGCTTTTACCTTTCCCATACCGCACTTGGAGGCAGAACCCCTTAATACGACTTTTGATTTTGAAATGCATGATGCATTTTCCAGCGAGTTCCATTTTTCAAAAGGGCACTTTTTCTCTCAAGAATATGAACATCCTAGCTATCCTACTACCCCCTCTAACCAAACACAAGAAAAGGTAGTCTCTAGCTCAGATGAAGATATGATAGTGATTGATGACGAAGAAGGTGATGATGAAGCAAGTCAGGCCATTCTAGACTCCCATGCAGATGAACAACAAGAAGAAGAACAACAACAAGAATCAGAAGCTAAAAGTGATACGAGTACCCATGAGGATGACACATTTGAAGCTGCTACTTATACACTGGCAATCCAAAAATTATATCAAAATATGCAAGCAGTGTGGACACAGAGAGAGCTATCTGAAGAACAAAGTCAGGAACTACTGGAGCAAGAACTTGCGAGCGGAGGATTTGAAGAATCTTTCATTTAGGGATTTAAGGAACTAGTCAAATTAGTGGGAACCTTGGAAGCTCCATTATTTGAAGAGGAAGCCGGTACCAAAGTTTGACCCTCGATGCATCCATTTAATGTCGAAGCCAAGTAAGTACATGCACGTGCCCACCGAGGCACAATCTTCACATCACACCCAAGAAGCTCAACACATCCCTGAAACCACAACAGAAACCCAACCAGAAGAAGGGACCATCTTCATCCACTCCCTGCCTTAGCCTTCAACTATAATATCCACAACCATAGTCGAATTCCCTACCACATCACCTGCTCCTCCTTCACCTCCCGTACATCAAGTTTCCCCAGTACACCCCACCTCACCTTGACCATCCACATTCATAGCAAGTACTGTTGTAGAAGCCATTGCTGCCTCAACAACCCCAACTCTTCCTACAACCATTCCACCCCCTATAGCTACCAACATTCCAATCAGTCCATTCCTCACTTCATCCTTTCCTTCATTTCCCATCCCTCCAAGGCCTATGTTCCCATTTCCACCCCCAATGACCTTCTCACCAGTGTCACATCCCTACCCAACTATATCCCTTTTACCCTCCTCTACCCACCAAGCAATCCATGAGATGCACTTTGTAATTTATTTGTCCGCTTTTGTAAATCACGTGTTCACACCCACTCACACACCCACCATTACACCACTATTCACTATCACCGTGCTAGATGCCACATCCAGTGACATGGACATTTCACCACCCACCGCACCACCACTCACCTCATCTATTTCCCCACCACATCTAGGCATATCACACCTCCATGCTCACCATTGCATTCACGTTCCCATCCCCCTTCCCACTGCATCAACACCCACACTCACATCATCTTCACTCACCGCATCATTGATATTGTCACCCACGATTGATACTGCATTCCAACAAATGTTTTCTTGTATGGCCCGAGTCAGAGATGAATTTGTATCTCTTGGAAGCAACTACCAAGCATTGCAGCACCCCACTACATAGCTACAGGCATAGTTGAATTCTTTAACCATCGAGAATGCTTCCCTCAATGCATGACATCAGGAGTTACAAGAAGCCTACCACTCTCGCGAGATAGAAAGTAAAGAAAAGACTAAAGAAGCACTCCGAGATATTGAGAATCTTTTTACAGGCTTAGACAATACAAAATGCCATGCTCACATGCAATATGGGACTATTAAGATGCCATCTCACAGCTGCTAAAGAGCAGAATCGGAGACTCTAGGAACAGGATCGCGAGAACCTAGAAGCAACTTTTGATAGACCTGATGAACCCCTCAGTCCCAGCAAATTTAAAGTTGTACCCTCTAAATCCATGCAAATCTTGTTACAAGATCATGCATGACTACTAGAAGACTATGATAAGATCAATGAAGAATATCAAAAGCTCTAGAATGATCATAAACTTCTACTCTTATGGACACCTGCTCAACAACCACAACCAATTCTTGAAGTCATCCCCCAGAGATTCTTGATGAACTCACTACTTTACGAGCACATGTACTTGATCTTCAAGCATAGATTGCAGCTCATTCTGAGCCTTTTAGGCCGAATTCCCCACTTAAAATTCGAGGTGAAGAAGAAATTCTTTCGACACAACCAATACCAGGCGGATGTGTCACGACAGAAGGCCAAGACACTTTTGAACTTCCTACACGCGCATGGCTTAAGTTAGTGGAAGAGCTTGGTAAAAGCCACTCTGTCCATGTTGAAGCGCAGCTACAAGCCATGGCCATGATCGAGGAACAAATATTACAATCACCCTATTTCGCTTAGTTGGCCCCTCGAAGGTACATCTCCATCAATGAGCTTCAATATAAACTATACTTCATGCTGGTGGCAGAATATCACTTTGCAATTGAAAAAGACGTAGGAAAGAAGCCAACTCATGCAACTTACTTTGAGCTTGACGACTTGCCACTCGACGCAAAGAAAGGTAAAATTTTCCAACCGAATTGGTGCAAGGAGCTGCTACAAGAATATCTACAGATGATGCACACATGGGTCAAGGCACCATTGTACTTAACGTACAATCCATGCTCGGGGCCTATGCCATGATGCCACTCTTGGAAGGCATTCATGCATTAGTGCATGGGTTGGACAAGATATGTGCCTTGTGCATGGCCTTGTAATATAGCCCTATGCATGCATACTTGGGAAATGCATTGGAAAGTTATGGTGCAAGAAGTTGGGTCTTGAGCTAGGTACTCAAGGGTATTCCGACGAAGAGGTTTCCTAATCGATCATGGTTATGTTGTTGTTGAAGTAGGGAATTCTTACCATGGTCGAATGTCCATCGGTATTCATCTCTTCGTGGTGTGTTCCAGTATGGTGAGTGATCATCGACTTATCTTCCATTGTTGATGGATGTCCTTGGTGATGGTTCACATCGGAGAGGTTTCACACACGCAGTCCTATCCATGCTCGTCATTCTCTCCCCTTTTTTTTGGAAGCGATGTCACAACACAAGAAGAAAGATGTTAGTATCAATAAAACATTTTACATATGTCAAGTGTGTTAGAGTATGATCAATGTCTACCCCTCATGATTGTATGCACATTTTGTAAGGCCCCCTTTATGAGGAGAAGCCAAGTGTGCATTACCCAATTGATGGGAATCCCAACTTGAATGTTGGATGAAGGTCATATTGGACCATGTAAGATATTATAAGGAAAGGGAGTTACCAGGGTCCCCAATTGTGGACGGCGCGACGGTAAAGGGAATATTCCATGGAATATTCCCTGTCGGAGTCAGAAATCATTTATATTTGTTAGGTCGGTTCAACCAGTCTAAGCCGTGTATGGCAATTACGCGGGCGGTGGCCGCCCACGCTCTACCGCCCATGTATAGCCGTCCATGGCAGGCCACCCATGATCCTATATATATATGACTTCTGCACTACCTAAGACATTGAGTTGAGCCAGCATACCTCTACCTTGTATCTCCCTATCTAGAGTTGTCTAGATCACCATTTAAGCTCTACCTTGAGAGCGCACGGGTGGACAACGCCATCATCTTTGTACTTGCTGCTAGTAGAAAATTGTTGAGATTCTCCTATATCTGTTATCTTCTCTGCTATTGCTCCTGTGTTATATTGCGTAACTATTGTCTTACATGGTATCAGAGCTATAAGGTTCGAATAGCTTGAGAAGTATCATTATTTTAGCCTACTAGCAGACTAGAATATCAGTAGATTATTCGAGTGATTACATGATGGCTTCATCGTCGAACACTAGTCTTGGTGCTTCACCTAATGTTAATGCTGCACCTATTCGAATTCGTCCACCTGCATTCACTGAAGGGAAGCTGGATGGAACCAACTATACACTCTGGAAGTTCAAAATTTCTGCAATTTTGGACTCCTATGAATTACTTGACACTGTCATGGGACCGATGGGATTGGATCCAGAGCCTATACCAGTTGAAGATCCAGCAAATTCAAGATTGATGATTCAGCCAGATCCAGATCTTCTACGAGCTTGGAAGAGGCGGAATGCTGATGCATTATGTGCGATTGTCACTAGTGTAAGTGATTCTGTGCTTACTTTAGTTCAACATACTACTAAAGCACATGAGGCTTGGGGCATATTGGCTCGACAATATGAGACCAAGAACCACACTAGGATACAGAATTTAGAAAATCAGTTGGCAAATGAAAAGCATTCTGATTCTGAAAAGGCTGAAGATTTTATCAAACGGATAAAGCATCTTCAAGATCAATTGGCTGCAGTTGGTGTTGTTATAACACTAGAAGAGCTAGCTCGAAGATCTGTACGTGTTCTTCCAGCAAAGTATGATGGATTAGTAACAGCCCTTAACACTCAGGTAAGGCCAACTCCTCTTACATTTGAAGAGTTTTGTGCCATGCTTTTAGAAGAAGAGATGCGGCTGAAGAATCGGCAAAGTACAACTGATGCTGCATTCTCAGCAAATGCAAAAGGTAAAGGCTCTTCAGAGTGATCAAAGAAGAAGCCAAAGAAGAAAAAGTTCACAGGAAGTTGCTTCTATTGTGAAAAGAAAGGCCATGCCATCAAGGATTGCAGAAAGAAGCAAGCTGATGAACGGAATGGGACTGTAAAATCATCATGGAAGAACAAAGAGTCTGCAAACAACACAGAGCTGGAACTTTGGGTAGCTATTGAAGAGGTATGTTCATCTGCTCAAGCTCGTGTTGATGAGCCATGGATTTTAGATAGTGGAGCTTCTCGCAATATGACTAGTAAAAAGGATTGGTATAGTTCCCTAGTGCCTCTACGGGAATCCATCAATGTAGTGGTGGGAAACGACTCCAAGTGTCCAGCTGAAGGAACTGGAACCATCTCTTTTATCACTTCTCCAGGTGTTGAGAAAAAGTTATCTGATGTTCTCTATGTACCTACACTCAAAAGAAATTTGTTGTCAGTTTCTGCAATAACAGATCGTGGACTCGAAGTTCACTTCAATAAGAGTGGTGCGGAAATCATGGATTCATCAGGTAATGTTGTAGGTAAAGGCACACGACGGGATAACTTGTATGAGTTAAGTGCTTTAACTGCTACAGAAGATAAAGATGTAAGCAGGTTATGGCACCAACGATTTGGGCATCTCGGATTTGCAGTTTTGAAGGAGATGCAACGAACAGGGATGGTTGCTCATTTGCCTGCATTTTCAGAGTTGCAGGAACCTTGTGAAGCTTGTATGATGGGCAAGCAACAACGAAAGGCATTTCCAAGAGAGACCAGCAATCGATCTCAAGCTCCTCTAGAGTTGGTACATGCTGATCTCTGCGGTAAAATGTCTACACCTGCTTTAGGAGGATCTTTCTACTTCTTGCTGTTAGTCGACGATTATAGTAGAAAGATGTGGGTTTATTTCATTCGAGAGAAGGCTGATGCTTTTGAAAAATTTAAAGCGTGGCATAAGTATGTAGAAAGTGAATCAGGAAGGAAACTGAAGAAATTTAGAACAGATAGAGGAGGTGAATTCTTGTCAACAGAATTCAACAATTACTGTAAGGAGCATGGTGTGAAAAGGCAACTTACCACAGCTCATACACCTCAACAAAATGGCGTTGTTGAGCGCAGGAACAGGACAGTAGTTGAAATGGCTCGTTGTATGTTAAAGGCTCAAGACATGCCTGATTCATTCTGGGCAGAAGCAGTCAATACAGCAGTCTACATCCTCAATCGAAGCTACACAAAAGCTCTGAAGGGGATGACTCCTCAAGAAGCATATTCTGGTAAAAAGCCTTCAGTTTTGCATTTCAGAATTTTTGGTTGTTTCTGTTATGCACATATTCCTGATTCAACAAGATCAAAGTTGGATTCAAAAAGCAAAAAGTGTGTCTTCCTAGGATATAGTGAAGAGTCTAAAGCATACAGGTTATGGGATCCTGAGGCAAGGAAGATTTTTGTCAGCCGAGATGTGGTGTTTGATGAACGACCACACTTAGTAGAAGATAAAGGTAAATCTACTATCTCATCAAACGGAGAAATATCTCACCTTGTGCCTATCAAAAGACAGGTTAAAGTTGAGGAGGAGGAAACATCTGATGGAGAAATTTCCTCAATAAAAAGCCAACCAATTGTAGCTGCACAGCGTAAGCCACTACCGAAGTGGGCACAACAGCTCTTTGATGATCACAATCCACATGTAGATGCACCAGAATCATCATCAGATGGATTACGAAGATCAAAGAGAATAGAGGAGCAAAGAAGAGCCTCAGAACACATTGTTAACATGGCTCTAATGGCAGATATCATGGGTTCGATAAAGGAACCTACCACCATTGAAGAAGCCATTGATGATCCAGATTGGAGAGCGGCAATGCAGTCTGAATATGATAGTATACTCAAAAATGATACATGGGATCTAGTCGACTTGCCGCCAAAGAAGAAGGTAATAGGTACTAAATGGATTTGGAAAGCTAAGTATAAAGCTGATGGAACATTAGAAAAGTATAAGGCACGATTAGTTGCATAGGGTTTTTCACAGATTGAAGGATTTGATGTTCAAGAAACTTTTGCACCAACAGCACGCATGACAACTATTCGGACGGTACTTGTAGTAGCTGCACAAAAGTCTTGGCCTATTTTCCAGATGGATGTCAAATCTGCATTTTTGAATGGTCACCTCAAGGAGGAGGTATATGTATCTCAACCACCAGGTTTTGAGGTGCCCAATTCAGAAAATAAAGTTTGCAGGTTGAAGAAAGCTTTGTATGGACTTAAGCAAGCTCCACGGGCTTGGTACCAACGAATTGATCATTTTTTCAAAAATATGGGTTTTGAAAGAAGTACTTCTGATGCTAACTTGTATGTAACGAAAAGGGATAGCAAGCTAGTTGTTGTCATTGTATATGTAGATGATTTGATCATTACAGGAGATCATCAGGAACTCATCAATCAAACTCGGATCAGCTTGGGCACTGAGTTTGAAATGACAGACTTAGGTCTACTCCATTTTTGTCTGGGAATTGAAGTATGGCAAAGGAAGGATGGCATTTTCATCTCACAACAAAAATATTCCAAAGAAATTCTCAAGGCATTTGGAATGATGGACTGCAAACCAACTAGCACACCTATGGAGGTAAATCATAAGCTATCTATGGATGATAACATGCCTGATGTAGATGCTAAGAAGTATAGGAAGCTCGTTGGAAGTCTTATTTTTCTGTGCAACACTAGACCAGACATTTGCTATGCTGTTGGAGTGTTAAGCAGGTTTTCCAACAAACCTAAGGAGAGTCACTGGAATGCTGGAATGCGAATTCTAAGGTACATTGCAGGAACCTTGGATTTTGGTATTTTGTATACCACAGGTGATACACTCCAAGGATATTGTGATTCAGATTGGGCTGGAGATTGTGATTCTAGAAAATCAGTTTCTGGATATTGTTTCTCACTTGGTTCAGGAATATTTTCTTGGGTAAGTAGGAAGCAACCAACTCTCGCACTCTCCTCCACTGAAGCAAAGTACAAAGCAGCTTGTTTTGCTTCTTGTGAGGCAGTCTGGTTAAGGAGAATTCTTGCAGATATAGGCTTTCCATCAAATATGCCAATTGTACTCAAGTGTGATAATCAAAGTTGTATGGCTATTGCAAAGAACCCAGTATTTCATACTCGCACCAAGCACATAGAAGTACAGTACCATTACATTCGTGAGCTAATTGAAGATGAAATTGTGGAGCTAGAATATTGCCCAACAGAGGCAAATTGTGCTGACATATTCACTAAAGCACTTGGAAGAGAGCAGCTCAACAAGCATCTTCAACAGATGGGCATAGGACCGAGACCTACTTGATTTATCATCGGTAAACATTGAGGGGGGGTGTTAGAGTATGATCAATGTCTACCCCTCATGATTGTATGCACATTTTGTAAGGCCCCCTTTATGAGGAGAAGCCAAGTGTGCATTACCCAATTGATGGGAATCCCAACTTGAATGTTGGATGAAGGTCATATTGGACCATGTAAGATATTATAAGGAAAGGGAGTTACCAGGGTCCCCAATTGTGGGGTCCGGGGCAGCGGTGAGCAGCCCCGGCTGGGGGGTCCAAGGGGGCCAGCGGGCCCCCTGGCTGGGGGGTCCCAAGGGGCCAGCGGGCCCCCTGGTGGGGGTCCGGGGGCAGCGCCCCCGGCGCGACGGTAAAGGGAATATTCCATGGAATATTCCCTGTCGGAGTCAGAAATCATTTATATTTGTTAGGTCGGTTCAACCAGTCTAAGCCGTGTATGGCAATTACGCGGGCAGTGGCCGCCCACGCTCTACCGCCCATGTATAGCCGTCCATGGCAGGCCACCCATGATCCTATATATATATGACTTCTGCACTACCTAAGACATTGAGTTGAGCCAGCATACCTCTACCTTGTATCTCCCTATCTAGAGTTGTCTAGATCACCATTTAAGCTCTACCTTGAGAGCGCACGGGTGGACAACGCCATCATCTTTGTACTTGCTGCTAGTAGAAAATTGTTGAGATTCTCCTATATCTGTTATCTTCTCTGCTATTGCTCCTGTGTTATATTGCGTAACTATTGTCTTACAAAGTGTATCTCATGTGCCTGGGATTTCTTCATTGTGTCTATGCATGGCCTTGTAACATGGCCCTATATTAATGCATACTTTGTAAATGCATGACCTGAATGGTGCAAAAGACAAGGTTATGCCAAAGGCACATGGCTATTGCACATCGAGGCTTTCAATGTTGTTGGTGGATGTTGATGCAGTCTTTGTTGGAGCTAGCCACTAGATCTTGAAATGATGTAATCCTCCTTATAGGGACCCATTTGAGAATGGTCTGTGGCCCCATGGAGATCACTTCTGGCCCCTTCATCATTGGATGGTTTCACAGATTTGATATCCAGTATGGTCGGCTCTTTGGTGTTGTGGAAGCTACTTGTACTTTTGGCTTCCACATCCATACCCTTTTTGGTTGTCTTTTTATTACCGGTGAGGAGATGAATTTATCTTCTTTTGGTCTTGATCCATGGTTTTGACTCTTGCTGCTCCGTGGTTGCTTTGTTGAGATTTCTCTCGTGAAGGAGATCATATTGTTTTGTGCATGTAAGAGTGCCTTGGGTACCCACATTTGCAATCGCTCTTGTCGAGCTGCAGCTAATTTCTTTGGCCCCCAAATTTGTATGTTATTATGGTTCACCTTCGTCGATAGCTTTGGTACCCAAATCTGTCGGAGACCTTGGGATTGAGCTTGTCCTCATTTCTTGGTGCTTCTTTTAGCACGGATAGCTTGCTTTGATTGGAGTGGTTGTGGCAAAGCTGATGGTTGTTCTCCTTTCCGTACCCACATCTGCTTCATGCCCGAAGCTTCTTTCTTCTTGAAGGTTGTCTGCCTAGTTGATATAGCAGATGTCCTTTTTGCTTGCCTCTTTGGTCGAGTGATGCTTGCATTAGTTTGTGAAGAACAAGGGAGGTCTGTTGGCCTTTGAGCTTGTGCTTCCATGAGTGAGTCCTTTTGCTTCGTTGGGTTATTGACACACACACAACATTTTCTTTGCAAAGATTAGTTTTGGAAAAACAAGGAGAATGTGTGATCTCTGGATTTGTGAGCATGCCATTGTCTAATTCTAATGTAATACATTATTCATGTGCCCAAACTTGAAGAAGTTGACTTCTTAGGTTCAAGTTGACTACATGGTCATAAATCCAATCTTGACCCAAGACAAGTACCCTTGTAAGGTCTTCGTCGTGACACACTAGCATTGGAACATCTTGAAGGCAGATGGGAAGTTCCACCTCTCCCAAACAAGGGTTTTCCACACCTCCCAAACCTATGAGATAGGCCTCTATGGGCTTGATGTTCAATTACAAGTGTTGGCAGTATGAACGTCTAACTGCACTAGTGGCTCCACCTGAGTCCTTGCATTCTTCCCTTTTCCTACCACTATGGTCACAAAAGGATGTTGATCAATTATTTGAGAAGCAATTGCACTGGATGTTTGACACATGGCCATGTGGTATCTTGGGGCCTCAAGATTGATATCTAGGCCTAGGTGTCTTAACTTATTTCTCCTAATGTGTTCTGTAGCCTCTGCTTGTGCTTCTTCTCTAACCCTTAACTCTTCTTCTTTTCGCTTCTTAGAAGTGTTGAGTCTCTTTAGCATATCCTTTGCAAGAGGTTCTTGATATAGCTTGACTCAACAACCACTGATATTGTTATGAATTATGGAATATGTTGAACAAGTAATTGTTGGAGTGTGTTAAATTATTAATGTATTATGGAAGATGTTGGTTGAAGATATCCGAATTTCTAGGGTAAAAGGAAAAACCACGGTGCTACAGTTGAAAATACTCTATTTGAAGACGGTGATGGCGCTCGTATCCTGAAAAATGGCCAATGCATTGTTGGATTGAAATATAAAATAGCCAATGCATTGTTGGATTGAAATATGGAATAGCCAATGCATTGTTGGATTGTAACATGGAATATGTTAGCCAATGCATTGTTGGATTGTAACAGTAACATGGAATATGTTGAACAATGTATTGTAATTGTTAGAGTGTTAAATTATTTTATCAACTGAGGTCAGTTGCTTGTCAACTGAGAGGCATGTTGTATATTATTGAACAATGCATTGTTAAAGTATTATATTCTTAATGTATTAATATGTTTTTGATGTTTTTGATATATAGCAGCTCAAGGTTCGTGAGGAGCGTGCAAGGCGTGAAAGGGTGAACATCAATAATCCGAATAATTATTATTTAGCTTGTAAATAAACCCACGTAGAAGGTTCTATTGTTAGAAAAGTAATGGTTAGAATAAGGGTCATTGAAGACCGTAGTTTCTGTTATTGAAAGCAATGGCTTTCTGTAAAAGTTATCAACTTTTAGTTTCACGCCTGCTTTTCGAAGCCGCCCTCTTGTAACCACTCTTTTCGACGTAATCAAAAGTCCTATAAATACATGCACTCTGTGGACTGTCGAAACAGAGTGCATGGGGGGAGATTGCACCCAATCTTGCGTTCTGTCTCGTCTCCTGTTTTCTCTATTTTTTGTGTATTTTTATGCGTCTGTAATCTCTGTATGCGCGTTAGCAAGATCCTGACAACAGTGGTATCAGAGCTCTTCACGCGTCAATACAGAGGGTTCTACTCTCTGTTCGCAATTCTGAATTCCGATTCCATCTCCATCTCCATCTCCATCTTCGGTTTCGGTTTCAGTTTCTGTTTTTGTTTCTGTTTCAGTTCCGGTTTCGGTTTCGGTTTCAGTTCCAGTTCCAGTTCCGGTTTCTGTTCCGATTTTTGTTTCTGTTCCAGAACCAGAACCTACGTTTACTCCTTCGGCTGTTTCTGTTTCTGTTTTAGTTCCGGTTTCGGTTTCGGTTTCAGTTCCAGTTCTAGTTCCGGTTCCGGTTTCTGTTTCTGTTCCGGTTTCTGTTTCTGTTCCAGAACCAGAACCTACGTTTACACCTACGTTTACTCCAAGGCGTCGACTAAGGCAAAGAACTTAGGCAATAACTTAGGCACCCAAGGCTCCCTTGGCAACCGTTGGCTACGCGCGAGGCAATTTTAATTTTTGAGTGGTAATAGAAAGGTTTAGAGTCCCTAAGGTAGGAGGATTTGAACCCACAACCTCCTACTTTCAAGGGAAGTACTTTGACCACTCCACCATCTCTTGGAGTTGTTATTCAAGTTCTCTTTCTTTGATACTTGTGCAAGGCGCTCGCGGCGATTTCAAGGATGGACCCAACAAAGAATCAAGTGTAACTTTCAATCCGTAGGTCGGATTGAGGCGTGTAATATACCGTTGGAAAGCTCTCGGAACGAACTTTCCAATGAGCTAGCTTGGGAGTGTGAATTCCTTCAAAATCCTTGGGTGACACTTGATTGAGTGTTTAAGATACCAATCAAGGTTGAGAACACGGGATCGAGACACCAAGGTTGCAAACAAGAAGGTTCAATACACCAAGGTTGAGAGCAAGGGTCCAAAGAGCACCATGGAAGATTTCTGTAATTCACCTTTACCTGGAGTTTCATTCGAGCAAGAGTTAGAGATTATGAACCAAGAACTTCAAGCACTTCAACAAGCCATACAAGGATGTTATGCTATGCTTCAATTCGATGGACGAAAAGATGGCCGCTTTGTCTTATCATGGCTATCCCTATTCAACGATTTCTTTTCCGATGAGTTATATTTAGAAAATAAGAAAATCGAGTTTGCCACTAATTACTTAGTAGGAAGAGCGCAGCAATGGTGGAATGATCTTTCTCAGACTGCAGATCATCCACGCACATGGAAGGATTTTCAAGAAGAGTTTCGGGATTCATTTCTACCTTTAAATTTTACCCTACATGTTTGATAATTGTGATGCATTTACATATTGAATTTAGTTTATAGGAGCATATTCAAGTTTTGCTTGCCCAAACTCATTAGAAAGACTATGTGCGCATCTCATAGATACTTTTAATAACTTAACACCTCCATGAACATTTCCATGCATGTGTTTTTACATGGAACATGCCTATGTTTTTTTTTTTCGTTCAGTGATGAAACATGTGACTAGCTATCCATGTTTATTATTTTATCAACTGAGGTCAGTTGTCTTCTCAACTGAGGGGCATGTTATGAATTATGGAATATGTTGAACAAGTAATTGTTGGAGTGTGTTAAATTATTAATGTATTATGGAAGATGTTGGCCAATGCATTGTTGGATTGAAATATAAAATAGTCAATGCATTGTTGGATTGAAATATGGAATAGCCAATGCATTGTTGGATTGTAACATGGAATATGTTAGCCAATGCATTGTTGGATTGTAACAGTAACATGGAATATGTTGAACAATGTATTGTAATTGTTAGAGTGTTAAATTATTTTATCAACTGAGGTCAGTTGCTTGTCAACTGAGAGGCATGTTGTATATTATTGAACAATGCATTGTTAAAGTATTATATTCTTAATGTATTAATATGTTTTGGATGTTTTTGATATATAGCAGCTCAAGGTTCGTGAGGAGCGTGCAAGGCGTGAAAGGGTGAACATCAATAATCCGAATAATTATTATTTAGCTTGTAAATAAACCCACGTAGAAGGTTCTATTGTTAGAAAAGTAATGGTTAGAATAAGGATCATTGAAGACCGTAGTTTCTGTTATTGAAAGCAATGGCTTTCTGTAAAAGTTATCAACTTTTAGTTTCACGCCTGCTTTTCGAAGCCGCCCTCTTGTAACCACTCTTTTCGACGTAATCAAAAGTCCTATAAATACATGCACTCTGTGGACTGTCGAAACAGAGTGCATGGGGGGAGATTGCACCCAATCTTGCGTTCTGTCTCGTCTCCTGTTTTCTCTATTTTTTGTGTATTTTTCTGCGTCTGTAATCTCTGTATGCGCGTTAGCAAGATCCTGACAACAGTGGTATCAGAGCTCTTCACACGTCAATACAGAGGGTTCTACTCTCTGTTCGCGATTCTGAATTCCGATTCCATCTCCATCTCCATCTCCATCTTCGGTTTCGGTTTCAGTTTCTGTTTTTGTTTCTGTTTCAGTTCCGGTTTCGGTTTCGGTTTCAGTTCCAGTTCCAGTTCCGGTTTCTGTTCCGATTTTTGTTTCTGTTCCAGAACCAGAACCTACGTTTACACCTACGTTTACTCCTTCGGCTGTTTCTGTTTCTGTTTTAGTTCCGGTTTCGGTTTCGGTTTCAGTTCCAGTTCTAGTTCCGGTTCCGGTTTCTGTTTCTGTTCCGGTTTCTGTTTCTGTTCCAGAACCAGAACCTACGTTTACACCTACGTTTACTCCAAGGCGTCGACTAAGGCAAAGAACTTAGGCAATAACTTAGGCACCCAAGGCTCCCTTGGCAACCGTTGGCTACGCGCGAGGCAATTTTAATTTTTGAGTGGTAATAGAAAGGTTTAGAGTCCCTAAGGTAGGAGGATTTGAACCCACAACCTCCTACTTTCAAGGGAAGTACTTTGACCACTCCACCATCTCTTGGAGTTGTTATTCAAGTTCTCTTTCTTTGGTACTTGTGCAAGGCGCTCGCGGCGATTTCAAGGATGGACCCAACAAAGAATCAAGTGTAACTTTCAATCCGTAGGTCGGATTGAGGCGTGTAATATACCGTTGGAAAGCTCTCGGAACGAACTTTCCAATGAGCTAGCTTGTGAGTGTGAATTCCTTCAAAATCCTTGGGTGACACTTGATTGAGTGTTTAAGATACCAATCAAGGTTGAGAACACGGGATCGAGACACCAAGGTTGCAAACAAGAAGGTTCAATACACCAAGGTTGAGAGCAAGGGTCCAAAGAGCACCATGGAAGATTTCTGTAATTCACCTTTACCTGGAGTTTCATTCGAGCAAGAGTTAGAGATTATGAACCAAGAACTTCAAGCACTTCAACAAGCCATACAAGGATGTTATGCTATGCTTCAATTCGATGGACGAAAAGATGGCCGCTTTGTCTTATCATGGCTATCCCTATTCAACGATTTCTTTTCCGATGAGTTATATTTAGAAAATAAGAAAATCGAGTTTGCCACTAATTACTTAGTAGGAAGAGCGCAGCAATGGTGGAATGATCTTTCTCAGACTGCAGATCATCCACGCACATGGAAGGATTTTCAAGAAGAGTTTCGGGATTCATTTCTACCTTTAAATTTTACCCTACATGTTTGATAATTGTGATGCATTTACATATTGAATTTAGTTTATAGGAGCATATTCAAGTTTTGCTTGCCCAAACTCATTAGAAAGACTATGTCCGCATCTCATAGATACTTTTAATAACTTAACACCTCCATGAACATTTCCATGCATGTGTTTTTACATGGAACATGCCTATGTTTTTTTTTTCGTTCAGTGATGAAACATGTGACTAGCTATCCATGTTTATTATTTTATCAACTGAGGTCAGTTGTCTTCTCAACTGAGGGGCATGTTATGAATTATGGAATATGTTGAACAAGTAATTGTTGGAGTGTGTTAAATTATTAATGTATTATGGAAGATGTTGGCCAATGCATTGTTGGATTGAAATATAAAATAGTCAATGCATTGTTGGATTGAAATATGGAATAGCCAATGCATTGTTGGATTGTAACATGGAATATGTTAGCCAATGCATTGTTGGATTGTAACAGTAACATGGAATATGTTGAACAATGTATTGTAATTGTTAGAGTGTTAAATTATTTTATCAATTGAGGTCAGTTGCTTGTCAACTGAGAGGCATGTTGTATATTATTGAACAATGCATTGTTAAAGTATTATATTCTTAATGTATTAATATGTTTTTGATGTTTTTGATATATAGCAGCTCAAGGTTCGTGAGGAGCGTGCAAGGCGTGAAAGGGTGAACATCAATAATCCGAATAATTATTATTTAGCTTGTAAATAAACCCGCGTAGAAGGTTCTATTGTTAGAAAAGTAATGGTTAGAATAAGGGTCATTGAAGAGCGTAGTTTCTGTTATTGAAAGCAATGGCTTTCTGTAAAAGTTATCAACTTTTAGTTTCACACCTGCTTTTCGAAGCCGCCCTCTTGTAACCACTCTTTTCGACGTAATCAAAAGTCCTATAAATACATGCACTATGTGGACTGTCGAAACAGAGTGCATGGGGGGAGATTGCACCCAATCTTGCACTCTGTCTGGTCTCCTGTTTTCTCTATTTTCTGTGTGTTTTTCTGCGTCTGTAATCTCTGTATGCGTGTTAGCAAGATCCTGACAATAGATATACTTTGGAAGGATATCACCTTCTAGTGTGGCCAATTGAACTGTACCGCTAGTGGAAATTCTATTAATGATCATGGGTCCATATCCTCTTTTTTCCAATTTACGGGCATGTTGCTTTAGTGTATAAACCAACACTAGGTCTCCCTCTTTCAATCCTTTATCTTTTATATGTGCATTGAAGTATGCCTTTTTCCTTTTCTTTGCAGCATAGATTCCTGCCGCTGCTCGTAGTCTTGTCTCACCTAAGCGTTCGAGATCAAAGATCCTAGAGGATAACTCGTGTCCATTTCAGTCATGCTCTTGTGCTACTTTTAAATTTGGGATTAGGAATTCCAACGGTAGCACATCATTTTGTCCGAAGACCATCTAAAATGGGGTGGCATTGAGTACCGTTTTATAGGCAACTCGATAGGCCCAAAGAGCATGATGAAGTTGTTTGTCCCAATCAGAGCGTTTGTTATTTACTAGTTTTGTCAATACATTACATAGGATGTTTTTTGTGCTCTCAGCTTGTCTGTTAGCTTGTGGATGATAGGGGGCAGACTTCTTATGTATCACCAAGAATTCTTGGAGAAGATTTTTGATTACTTCATTCAAGAAGTGTGTGCCTCTATCACTTACTAACTCTATTGGTAATCCATATCTCGTGAACACATTCTCAAATAAGAACTTTGCCGTTGTTTGAGCATCAATCTTTGTTGTGGATTTGACTTCTACCCACTTTGTAAGGTAGTCAGTGGCTACAATAATGTACTCTGCATGAGAGTTTCTAGCTGGGGGGTTAATAGGACCTACAAAGTCTATGCCCCACTTCGAGAATGCACGTCCTCCCATCATTGGCCTCAAAGGCATCTCATCTTTTCCAATTGGGTACTGGGCACGTTGGCATGTCTCACATTTCTTCACATAGGTATGTGCATCCATATGAAGAGTGGGCCACCAAAGTCCTGAGAATAAAATAGTCTTAATTACTCAGTCAGGACCAAAATATCCACTTGCAACACTGCTATGGGCAGTTTCTAAGACTTTCAAATAATCTGATTCGTGAACGCACAGTCTTAAGTATCCATCCTTGCCTCTTTGGTATAGGTTATCTCCTATTAAGGTATAGTCTAGAGACTCTTGTTCCATGCTTCGTTTCCTTGCTAGGCTAGCCTCCTTGGATAATGTTCCGGATCTCATGAATTCTACCAATGGAGCACTCCAGTCTGGAATTAACGACACGTGATAAAGGGTAGCATGCTCCACTAGGGGTCTCTCTTGACATATTGGACAATTCTTGATCCACTCATGAATTTCTTTGTCTGTGCTAGGCCAATACACTCCCAAACGTTTTAGATTTTGCAATGTTTGCTGTTTAGAATAGTGATTTCCTAGCAATCCTTCATGGGCTTGTTGCAACCAACTACTATGTTCATCGTCCTCAACACAACAAGCTAATACACCCTCTGTATCTTGCTTGTACATACTTCGTGCCAATATTTGATATTTTTGTGATTTTACAATTTTGTGTTTGCTTGTTTTTACATTCTTATTTGCGGGTCCAAAGGTTAGGACTGGTACCAACTTATTTGCCCATTTAGGAACAACTTCTAGATTGAACAGATAAGGATCGGGCAATTCATCTCACACTCCTTGCGGTGACTCTCCTGAAGTGATGCGAGAAAGATGATCTGCCCTAAGGTGGGTCTTACCTTTCTTGACAACCACTTCAAAGTCATATTCCATTAGTAAGAGGAACCATCTTACTAGACGTCCTATATTGCAAGGTTTATTGACCAAGTATAATAAAGCTTGATGATCAGTGAAAAATTTGAACTTGTTGGCCAACAAATAGTGTCTAAACTTCTTCACAGCAAATACCATGCCTAAACCTTCTCTTTCGGTTGTGGTGTAGTTTCATTCAGTAGCATTCAATTGCCTATTGTGACAGCGCACATCCTATTGCATAATTGGATGCATCCATGTGTACATGGAATGGTCTATTCCAATTAGGAGTGGTCAGTATTGGTGCTGTGCACAAGAGTCTCTTTAGCTCATTGAAGGAGTTTTCGCATTCATCGTTCCACTCAAAATTTGTCAAAAAGGCATAAAGAGGTTTAGCTATGATTGCATACATTTGAATGAACCTACGGTAATATCCACAATGGCCAATGAAGGCTTGTACCTCTTTAACATTCCTTGGCCTCGACAACTCCACTATGGCTTTTACCTTGTCTTCATCTGTTGATATTCCATTCTTAGAGACAATGTGACCTAAGATTTTACCTTGATGTACCATGAACACACACTTCTCTGGGTTCAGACACACTCGATATTCTCTACACTTGTTGAAGATTTGTCTGAGCTCGGGCATGTGGTATCTTCGCTCTTGGGAATGAGCACATAAATCATCCACATATACTTCTAAGCTCTTTCGCAATAACTCTTTGAAGACATGACACATGAGCCGTTGAAAGGTTGCACGTGCATTGGTGAGCCCAAATAGCATCACCCGAAATGCAAAGATCGCCCACTCTGTGGCAAAAGCTGTTTTATGTTGATCTCATGGGGCAATTGCAACTTGATTGTAGCCTGAAAATCCATCGAGGAAGCTATAAACTTCCTTGCCTGCAACACGCTCCAATAAATGATAAGTGATTGGAAGCGGATAACTATCTCTTACTCTAGCAGCATTAACTTTTTTAAGGTTAATACACACACGTAACTTTCCATTCTTCTTGGGCACCACTACAATGGGGGACACCCATTCAGTATGCTCAATCTCATAGATAAATCTAGCTTCAAACAATCTATCAGTTTCTTCTTTTATTTTGGCTGCATAAGTGTCATTATATGTGTAGGGCTTTTGTTCGTTGGCTTGGCATAAGTGGTCATGGGGATCGTATGAGAGCAATTTTTGGATCTACTCCCTTCAAGTCTCTATAGTGCCATGCAAACACGTCCCTGTATTCCCTTAATAACGCTACCAACTCTACTTCCTCTTCTTTACTTAGGTCATCTCCTATGTATGTACATCTCTCTTCGTTCTCTTCGATGGTGACTACGATTTTTTTTTTCTTTTCTTTGTTATCATATGCTTCTCCTATCGTGGCCTCTCTCTTAGGCATTCGTACCAAAATTTTTCGATCCTCAACTTTGTATTTTTTATAATTTTCTGGTACTTCAAACAATGGTTCCTCCTCGTCCTATTTCACTACTTTTCTCTTCTTTTTCTTTTTACTACCTTCACTCCCATCCTTTGAATTTATGGTTTTGATGCTTGTGAGAGGTTCTTCTTCTTTTTGTGTAAATACGCCTATGTCTTCTAGATAGTGCTCCTATGAAATAAAGCAACTATCCATCACAATGGACTCTAGATCATCATCGTTCTCTTCTTCTTGTATGAAGTCATTAGAGTCACCTTCTTCTAGCAAGGGCTGACACATGAACACTGAAATATCATAACCCTCCTCATCACAATGAGGTGTCCATTATTCTTCATTGATAGCAATGTCCATGGTAGCTAAGATTTATGCCCAACCACGAGGCTCAAATTCCTCATCTCGAAATATCATCGGCGTATAGGCTGGGTCTCGAACTGGTCTATCTCCTTGATAAGTTCCGTTTTCTCTTGCCTTTAAGCATTTTTCCTCTTCCTTTGCGACCTTGCACATCCACAAATGAGTATCTTCATGCATCCAGGATGTATCAGATGAACTTTTAGAATGCAGAGAGATTGAATCTTCTTGCTCCTTGTGGATAGGATTCCACTGTAGGGGTGGTACATCTCTGAAGGTGTAATCCTTCAAATTGACCTTGGTTGTGACCCCTAAGTGCTCCAAGGATAAGGAGTTGGTTCCCCAATCCTCTACTATTTGCAATTGTCGTAGGAAGGATCTTCCAAGGATCATTTCGTAGAAATTATTTTTCTCAAAGTTACATATAGCAAATGTATGTTCAAACTCTTCACCACAGGTGGTTAGAGTTATCCCTTTGAGGAGTCCTAGAGGTCTTTCAAAATGACCGTCTTCCATTTGAAGCTTCATTCTAGTTGGTCTTAATGTGGGCTTGCCCCATCGCTTCCACAAGGAGGTGGTTGCAATAACAACACCAGCACCTGAATCTATGATTGTTTTGGTTGTGTAACCTTGGTAGGTGATTGGAAGATAA
The DNA here is from genome assembly GCA_020310875.1 of Ceratopteris richardii. Taxonomy (NCBI): domain Eukaryota; kingdom Viridiplantae; phylum Streptophyta; class Polypodiopsida; order Polypodiales; family Pteridaceae; genus Ceratopteris; species Ceratopteris richardii. Next base: position 32,244,639 of record CM035410.1, read on the forward strand.
GTATTACTTTCGTCACCCTCTTGAACTTTTTGCTTAGAGCCTGCTTCTGGCATATCGAAATCAAGTTCTGGAACCTGATTTGCCACATGATTCCATATCTCCGGGTTAACTTTGAGCAGCTCTTCTAAAGTGAGATGACACTGAACCTTAGTGTTCTTCACGACTTCAGTGTTTCTTGGAACCACCGAGTCTTCATCCTTGATCAATATTGTGGGAGCTCTGATCTCGAGAGATTCAGATTCCCATGGGCTTGTGAACTCTGGCAACTCTTGTAAAGAATTAGATTCAAAATCTAATCGTTCATCTTCTTGTTGCTCTATTTTTTCTCCATAAATAGATGGAATGTCTTGTGGAAATTGATCATGAAGGTCATCAATCTCAAGAATAGGAGGGGGAACATCCTTTTCCTTGGCCCATTTCTCTTCTTGTATTTCTCGCAAGAACTTTTGAGTGTGTTGTTGAATTGAAAGAGGTTCCCCATCATTTATGGAGTCAGGAACATAGACTTTCTTTGGTGATGAGCTTTCTCTTTGAATAGTTAGTTGAGCCTATGGAGGTAAAGAAACTTGTGGTTTGTTTACCAACTGCTCTAATCTATCTAGTAAGCCTTGAAAGTTGAAACCCGGTGTAACAGTTTTTGTTTGATTGAACGATTGGTTGGCCTCGAACATAGCTTGAGCTAGTTCCACCATTTTAATGCACATTTTTGTCCGTTCAATCTCTAAATCTGCTCTAGGGTAGCTCTTGTCTAGGTTTGCACGTGTTGGCCCTTCTTGAAGTCAAGCCTCGTATGCCTTGAACATCATGTCCAAGTCTTCTGGGTTTGGATCTGCAAGAACAGACCCCGGCTGTGGTGGTTCGTTTACCGTTGTTGGTGGGTGGGGATGAGGTGGTGTGGATGGAGTTTTGACATGCGAGGGGTTTTGAGAGGCAATATCTTCTATTTTTGTTTTTGCATCTTTCAAGCGTTCTTCTAGTTCGGATAACTTTTTGTTCCACTTACGATTGGCCTTCTCTCTAGTATCCTTCCATGTTTTTATTCTTCTCTTACTAGGCTCTCCCGATTCACTTGGCTCTTATTGCTCAACTAGTTTAGTTTGTTGTAAGGCTTGTGCCCTAGTAATTGCGTGTATAGGAGCCACATTATCACTACTGGAACCTGAATCCCCCAGTAAGCCTACTACATTAACAGATGTAACCTTTGGTGCACTAGAGGGATGTCCGGGACAATCTCTCGAGAGTTTTTCTTTGCCACACTCAAGACGAACAACTAGTATTGTGATGTTTTGCCCTTGTGTCGGAGATAATGGGTGGGGTGATTGTTGTCCTGGTATAGGTTGAGGTTGGCCATATCCTCCATGTTCATACAATCTAGATGCTCCTCGTGATCCTGGACATGGGTTATACCTAGGAACTTCTTTGCCTTGTTCTGTAGGAGGGTACTCGTATGGTCTACAGTGGGGTGGTACAAACGGTCGTGGATGTCTATTCATTGGATAGTTTTTGGTGTTGTAGTTGATGTACTTTTGCTCACTATAAGAGTACATGTTAGGCGCTTGAGTTGGTTGTCTATCGTAAGGGTAAGGTTGTGATAACCCTAATGCTTCTCTGGTGCAGGCATGAGATGGATGATCCCCACCGCAAAGTGTGCAAGTTCCTAACATTGGCACTCTCAAGGAAGAGTTCTCGTAGTTCCTTTGTCCTTGTATCCTTAATTTTTTGACCACTTACTCTGCCACTTCCTCCACATACCTCAAACTAGAAGTTTCATTGTTCCTTGTATCCTCTAACTTGGTAGGATCTTGTGTGGTTATGAGATCCTCATCTATGTTTTCTTCCAAATCTATGCACTCATGAAGACACTCACTTAGGGTAACTTTGTACTCGTTTTACATATACTAAGATTCTCAATGTTCCATTGGTTAGACCTTCTAAAAATAAAGATATCATTTTTTGCTGAGAAGGTCTCTCTGTCACAGGGCATCGTGCTACGTATTGCTTAAATCTTTCTACTACATTTTTTATTGTCTCATTAGGAGCTTGTTTGAAACTATGTATTAAGGATGATGAATTGTGCTTGATCCCTCGCTTAGTGAATTCCCAAATAAGTTCTTGGAAGAATTGTTCAATATGTTCAAAGCAACTTGGATCCAAGGATTGAAACCAGGTCAAGGCTATTCCTGTGAGGGTTACCCCAAAGGATTCATATTGCATGAAAAAGTCATCCACTTGCTCCGCTCGCAATACCTGCTTGAATTCTGCAATGAGGTCATACAACTCTCCTATGCCATCCTAACAATTTCGCATACATTTGGCCAATTGGATAGGTCTCAGTATTTTTCCGGGCTCTGGGGTTTGACTTATGATGGGATAAGCAGATTTTACTAGGTGTATTCTAGCTCCTACATCTTGGGGTGGTTCTCCCCTAAATGTGGTTCTATTTAGATTTCCCATTCCCTGGCTAATGTGGTTACGGGGTTTAATTCCTGGCATGGTGAATTGCTCATGTGGTCCATTGGGTATACTACCTTGACTCGTTTGTCCTAACATCTCATTTTCTGTTCTCTGCTAGGTCTCAAATGGGTTTTGTGAGGTAGTTGCCTCATCTCGAGCTAACTCTCCTCTTCCATTAATCTGATCACGGTTTTCGGTTACTACATATATCTGGTCCATCTTGTCCCTATAAACTCCACTCCCATACTTGAGAGCTGGTCTTGGAATTATTTCAGATTCTGTGGTGTTTATCATTCTTGCTACTGTCCTCTGTAGACCATCAAGATAGATGGGTATTCCCTGCAAGTTGGTGGATATGTATTGAAGAGACGTTCTCTATTCCCCTTCCATTGTAGACATAAGGCCTTCCCTAGGTACGGAACTATGCATGTCTTCAGAAACCAAGAGTCTCTCCCAGTTAAGTGACATTCTTGATTGTCTATGAACTTAGCACGTAGTGTTAACCCCTTAGTTGTGAGTCCCTAACTTGGTTGTGTAGCTGACCTTAGTTTCCAGTGATTTGGTACTTTATCTATCTCTTCCTAAGTGTCTACTTGATCTTAGGTTCATAAGCCTTGTCTACAAGTCCACAAATGTCCTTTGAACTGCCCAAAATCTTGTGGAACCCCTTCCTTCCTAGTCCAACCTGAGGGTCAACTTCAAAATAACCTATCTAATAAGAAAGTTATGCCAGTTCAGGGTTCTGGGGGTTAAAAAAGGGAAACAGGACCTCTCAAGAAATGCTTCAAAACAGGCGATACATGATACTTATCAAGTATCACGATACTTGCGAGCAGATGGTACACGATACTTGCCTTGCCACGATACATGACACTTGACACACTGGAAAAGTCACGATACTCCATATTTGGCTGACTTGAAAAATGCCACGATATTCGATACTTGAGCCCATATGATACACGATATTCAACCAACCAGATAGATCACGATACTCGATATCCAGCAAGTATCACGGAAGGACCCTCACGATATTCGATATTGCATAGGTATTGCCAAGAGGAATCCCACAATACACGATACTCAATATCAGGCGAGAGTTAGACTCACGATACTTGACACTGAAAGTCACGATACACGATATTGGATAGATATCGTGAAAAAATCACGATACACGATACTTGGAATTCCCACGATATTCGATATTCGTCAAGTATCGTTTTCAGATCTCTACGATACTCGATATGTGACCAATATCGCAAGAAATTTTTTGACGATACTCGATATCTACCAGGTATCGCGAAAGTTAACTCCACGATACACGATACACGATAGGTATCGCGATCAGAAGTTCACGATATACGATACACGATATCTGTCTAGTATCGTGAATGTTTCTCAGGGATTCATGATACACGATATGTGACCATTGCAAGTATCGCGATACCCGACCACAGGAGTTTCACAATATCCTAGTATCACGATACTTCAACCGCGGGAGAACATGGTACTTGGATTTTCTGGAGTCCAAATTCAAAAATTTCTGCAAATATGAGTACCTTGTGTCCTCCTTGTCACTCTTGTGTGTCTATAGATGCAAAATCTCCCTTCAAACCCACGATATTGCACTCACGATACTTGGCCCAGGTTTCATCATGTCTGAGGCTGTTCACTCTAATTTTCGACTATTTTGGTACTATTTCTTTAGCGTTTCAGTTCTGCATCCTCTCTAAGGCTCTTTCTCACAACCCCAAGTAAAAAGTGAGGTGAATGTACTCTAAAAAATGGAAAAAACTGAGAAGATGAAGGTGGGTGGAGATGGTGATGATGATGAAGATGAAGGAGAAGACAAAATCAAAAACTGAATTGAAAATGGTGATTCTTTTACCTTCCAACGTCGCTACTCTACGTCTTACCATCACACGCTCGTCCTCCAAGCTCTGTCCCCGGCAACGGCGCCAAATTTGGTGTCACTCTAGCACAATGGTGAGTACCAACATGAAGAGCTTCACCTCATAAATGTCAATCCATGGAGACGTGAGGACCGGTATGAAGACCACGAGCAAGTGATGGCACAAGTACGTGAGTGAAAGCACACAAGCATGCACACACATACACACACACACACAAAGTAAGAGCAAAGAGTGGAACAATGGAAGGACTTTGATTACAAAAGAACTCTCTAACAAAGCTGAAATCTACAACAAGCTACCCCCTAAAATGAGCTCTCCAGCCCTTTTTATAGTTTTTGAGTGGTTTTGGACCTGTCCAGACCTAGTGTCCGGCCTAGTTAAAAATTAGGTTCTAGGGTTTATTTGGGGGCTCAAACAGAATCTAAAAATTATGACAATTAGTAGTATGATACATCTAATACTCCTCAAGCTCAAGGACTCCTTGGCTTGAACAAAGTGGAGTTGTAAAGATAGAAAATGGTATTTACAATGATTTTTAGTGATAAAAATCACTATTTTTATAGGGATTTCTTCTGAAAAATTTGACATGTGATTCTTGGAGCTCCCTACTTGATCCTTTTTCTTGTGTGTCCACTTCCTTGATGCGCTTCCATGCTTTGTCCTTGACCTTGACCTTCAACAGTGGACTACAAAGAGTCATGGGGAGCCATGTAGTCAATTTTTTCCAAAGCAATATAATTTGATATTACTTTTTCAAAACGCCAAACAATGATTTTCATCACTTTTGTAACATATGTAGCATAAAAAGACCCAATTCTATAATTAGTATCTCCCTTTTGTGCAAGTCGAGGAGTCCTCAAGCTTGAGGATCTTGGGTAGAATAAGCATACCAATTTTGGGTATTTCTAGATCTCCTTTACACCTCCAAATAGTGTCGAGAACCTATTTTTGCCCTCATTAAAAACAGCAACGACTACTGCTTGTGCCCCCATCAACCTGTTAGAAGTCCATCAATCATGTAAAGCACGTGAATATGCAAGCATATCATACAAATCCTTTAACATTTTACATATTTCTACCGTATTGAGTTCTAACCTTGTGAATGCAAGCATGCCAAATACAAGAGGGGAAAACATTATTGTTTCTCTACTGACATTCAAAGTTCATTGCAACAAAAGATATTTCTTGGAGTCATGGCCCCTAGTGTATTGGTACAATCCCAAGTGAATGGCAAGTCATACAAACTCAGAGGTGAAAATCAATCACCGAATGTAGTCATACTATTGTCAACAAGAAACTCTCACACAAACCACACGTATGAAAAAAGGGAAAAGGCACCAACCCTATGCAATATGGCATTCAAAGGTTAGAACATCAGTACATTAGATCCAATCCCTAATGATCCATCACCTCAATCAATAGGACATAATGTTTTCATGCAGTTATAAATAGGAGGTAGTTTGACATCCACAGCTTGAACTAACCCAAGGTATCCTAAGAGAAAAGTGTTTATTATTACATTAATCAATGCACCATAGAAGGGCATGGATTTCTTCCGAGTGGTTGGTACAATCTCCGATGGTAGATTAGGAAAAGTCCACTTATCAGATCTCAGATCATCCAGGCATAATTATCTCTCAAAAAGCAAAAGCATGGTATGCAAAGGGGGGCTCTTGTTGCGCATAGACTCTATCTAATCATGAATCTACCACAAGGCATGAACGGGGTAGAATGATAGGGGCCAGGCCCCCATGGCAATGCAAGGTGATTCAATAGCCACAGAAGGTGGAAGGCACCGGCTCAACCCCAAACCCCACGAATGAGAAAACTGCATAAGCATATGCCAAAAGGCTAGAGAAGCCTTGCCACCCGAAGCTTGAGTGCTACAAGGAGAATCCGACAATGATGGAAACCACCACAGTCGGGGAGCACCGATTAGAGCAGTTTGGCAAACGATGAGGGAACTTGAAAAGGAGCTCAAATTCATCACTCAAAGCTCAACACAGAGCCAGAAACTTGATCCGCAATGTAGAATCGGTGTGTAAGTTTGACCTCACACCATAGTATGCACAAAGAAACATAGCTACAGCCTTAGAGAAGTGCCAGGATGAGCCCGATGATGCATCACAGATACCTCGTGTAGCAGCTTGAATGGTTCACATTAGCATCACCAAGGAGAGTTGCGATGGAGGGTCACAACTCAGGATGGTTGTAGAGAGGGGAAAGGAGGGAGAGAAAGCTTCCTCCCCCCCACCCCCATGCAACAATGAGGAGCAGGAGAGAGGCACGGACCAAGAGCATAAAGGCTCGCATAGAGAGGACTGAGGAGAATGGACAAAGTGGAAGCACTCCCCCCACACAATTGAAAGAAACGAGAAAAACCAACTCACGAACCATCACAAACATCTGACAAATGATGAATAATCGCATATCGAATTTAAGAGAGGACATGGAAGATGGAAATGGCCAACCCCCCTCCACATCCCCAAAAGAGTGTTCATGATTTTAAATTCCAAGGTTCCTTTGTGAGAATCCTAAGCACATTCATGGGAAAGTGGACTTGTATTTCTTTGTGTTTTCTTGTAAATGAAGAGAGGGAAGGACAAGGGAGAGTACCATCCATCCCTCTACTCAAGGCCATCACTCGAAACAAGAAATGGAAGAGAGATGGAGGGTGATGCCTGAGTGAGTGTGTGGGAGTGTGTGTGTATGTGAGAGATAAGGGGGTTAGGGGGTGTTTTTGTGCAACAAACAAAGTGAACTAAAACTACACTACAAAACAAGAAAATGGGGGGCTAATCGTCCAAAGGAAGGGGGTAAATGCCATGCAAGAACTCAATCCTATGCAAATGAGCAGAAAAATTGCAACACAATACTTTACCACATCTTCTTGAGCTCTTGGTTTGACGTGTCAAGGACCATTGTCCATGTGCAAAATACAAGTAATGCAACTACTGTACTCACACAAAGGAGAGACATCTCTCACACTCACAACAAAAGATAAAAAAATGTACAAAGCTTATGAGTAAAAGAGAGTATTCTTCCATTCAAAAGATATACATATGAGAGCACATCGAACCAAGAGCTCCCCTCTTTACAAAAATGAGCCTCTATACATAGGCTAAGCACATTTCCCCATGTGCTTCTTTTGAAAAGTGAAAAAGGGAATAGCTCTAACTAACATATCTTCTAGGAGATTCCAAGATCACTTTTGTAACAAAAAAATCCACATAAAAGGCATGCGGGGGATTTCTACGTGGGATGTTCCTAGATGTGTGCAAACAAGGTGAATTATTTAGGAATCTCCTACACTATGCCATAAGGAAATATTAAAAAGTGCTTTATGAGAGTGTTCATATGGGCACATCTCCATTATACAAAAAGGGGGTATTTCTTGAGTACTAAAGGGGTGCCCATGCACAAGAGAAATCATGGGCAACCCCAATAAGCCAACAAGTTGGACGGTTGGATATGTACTCTCACTCTCACAAGGTGTTTGTTATACTCAGGGCTTGGAAACTACACATCATATGTGCATCCACATGAAGGGTGGGCTACGAAATACCTGAGAACAAGATGGCCTTCATCACACGATGATGTCCAAAGCATCCACCTAAAGCTCCATTGTGTACAGTTTCTAGGATCTTCAAATAATTTCTCTCATGTACACATAATCTCAAGTAACCATCTCAACCTCTTCTATACAAATTATCTCCAATCAATGCATAGAATTGAGCTTCTTGAGCAAGACTTTGTTATCTAACTAGAGTGGTGCTTGAAGGAAACATTACTAACGATAAGTATTCCACCAATGGAGTGCTCCAATATGGTGTCAAGGAGACATGGTTAAGGGTTACATGATCCACTTGGGGCCTATTCGTGCAAATGGGACATTTCTTCAAAAACATGTGTATATTGGTTTCCCTTGAGGGCCAATACATACCTTAAAATCTTAAAATTTTCAAACTTTAGTTTCTAAAGTCCTGATGGCCTAATAGTTCCACATCTGCTTGCTGTAGGAGACTCTCATGTCCTTCATCATCCACACAACAAGACAAGATACATTGTTTTTTGTGTTAGTACAATCTTCTTGCTAACATCTAATATTGTTGTGATCATATCACGTTGATTTCTTTTGTTATCACATACTTATGTGAAGGGCCAGAAGTCAAGATTGGGGCTAAATATTGGGACCACTTTGGATCACCATTTAGATTACCTCTAGAAAAGAGGTCTCACACTCATCATTATATTCAAAATTATTACGAGGCTACAAAGAGGTTTTGCTACGATAGTATGTAGGTGGACATAGTATCTATAATACCCATAATGGCCCAAAACGTCTTGTACATTCTTAGGTCATGACAACTAGGTTGTGTTTCTAACTTTTTCCTTATCTGTTTATATCCCATCCGAATGATATGACCTAAGATCTTACCTTGTCACACTATAAAGGCACACTTCTTAGGTTGAGGCACACTTGGTACTCGTTATATTTATCAAAGACTTGTCTAAGTTTAGGGATCTGATCTTTAGTTTGTTAGAGTTTGCACAAAGATTATCTAGGTGGAGTTCCAAAGTCTTTCGCAGGAAATCTTTAAAGACATAGCACATTAACCTTTTGAGTGTGGTGAGTGCAAAAGGCAATCACACAAAAGGCATAGATGCCCCACTTAGTGGTGAAGGATGCCTTGTGTTGGTCTTTTGGTGCTATAAATTCTTGGTTCTAGCCCGAGAATCCATCAAACAAGCTTCAAACTTCCTTGGTGACAACTCTTTCTAGCAAGTGTTCAATGATAGGAAGTGGATACATGTCTCTTATAGTTGCAACATTAATTTTCTTCAAGTAAATATGCACATGCAATTTACCAATTTTCTTGGGTAGTACCACAACAAGCGGATGCCCATTCAATATGTTGAGTTTCATAGATAATTCTTTCTTCCTTCGATCTATCGATCTCCTCAATCTTGGTAGCATAGGTATTGTTGTACATATAGGATCTATGTTTCATGGATTTTGCCTCTAGAGTCATAGATATCCTATGGGAACATATCTCTAGATTTACCCCTTAAAAAAGTACAAGAGAACCCCGTAATAAGTGAGTACAATAATGGAAAAATAGGGACAATAAGAGGAGCAAGGGATCCTTACAAAATATTGCTTAAGAATTTTGAGTCGTATGGATAAAGTAAATTAACATTGATTCCTTGCTTTAACGTGGCAAAAAGAAAGAAATGATCTTGCTAAGTAAGCTCAAAGGTGCACAATGTGAGAGTGAGAAAAGAAAAACGTTTATAGATGCACATTAGACGATTGATTATGCCACTTGTTGGATTCAAATGTGAACATGGAATCTCCACTTGGCCGCTCTTCTCTCACAAATGCGTGATTTCAAAAGGTTCTAAAGGTACTTTCTTTTGTTATCTCTCCAAGACGGCCATGACCTCTTTCACTTTCTCTCTATCGCTCACGCTCTTTCTATTTCTATCTCTCTACATTCAGTGAGAGATGCCGAAGGCTAAGATAGGAAGAAATTATAACAAGTGCACACTATTAGTCTGATTTCTTTTTGAGAGTATACCTTGGGTGCACAAGTGTTGGAATTGTAGGGTGCAGAGAGCGTGAGTTGTTCTCTCTCTCTCTCTCACTCTCATATGAGAGGTGTGTTCCAGAGAAAAGAGGCACAAAAGAGGAGCCCCAAAATTTTCAAATTAATGGGCATAGTTTTCTTCTTCAAAAACCTAGGAAATTCCCTCAAAGCTATGTAAGTGCACTAGAGGAGTCCTCTAGATGCATAAACCCAAACCATTGTAATATATTCTTTGTAAGATAGTAGGAAATTAGAAATTAGCCAATAAAGTGCCAATCACTTGTGTGAAAGGACCATTTTTAGGGTACATATATATAAGTCACTTGGTGACTCTTTTGTAGGGACTTTTTTCCATTGTTGTGAAGGAGAGCTGAATCTTCAAATTTGCTTCCTCCTTGCCGATTTGCATCTTTTCTATGATCTTTTGTCTGTGTGTGAAGCTTAGAATGTGTGTAGGACTATTGTCTACCCCTCCCCGTCACTTTTGAATGAATATAGTGTGTGTGTGAACAAATACGAGCTATGGAGTGAGTGAAGGTGTTTCCCACCATTCACTATTTTGGCCATAACTTGAAGAGCGGTTTGTCAGATTTGAGTGACAACACGACGAATAGATGCATCTCATCGAGAGCTTTGAAAAAACCCGTTGTTGTCCGTATTTGGAGTTCGGAGTTGGGAGAAACATTCGAATTTATAATTTTTGCTATAAGTGGTATCGCGGTAGACATTTCCAGAGATTGAGTGAGTTGGAGAGGTAGATTAGTCTTTTCTCATGCATCATTGTTGAACCACTTCACTTTCCATCACGTGCGCACATGTCCTCATACACTTGGTTCAAGTGGTTCTTCGGATTGATAATTAAGTGTGTGTCAATTCTTAGCTATATGCACTTGTGGGCAAATGAGATTTAGTCTCTTTGACACAAGTCCCTAAGATTTTGTGACTTAGGTACACACGTTTTTGGCACCATTGCTGGGGAACAAACTCAACCAAAGTGCCTTTGTGATGGTTATAGCTCTAGAGTGAAGGAATCGTACTTGTAGAAGTGAGTTTTTTCAGTGGCAAGTAGTCATACACTTTAGCACTTGTTACTTCACATCCCTGAGGTGTGTGTAATGAGCTTTTAGGTTTAGGGTTAGGAGTGAGGAAGAGAAGGAAGAGTTAGGGTTAGGTTAGAGAGAGAAGTGGAGTAGGAGTAAGTTGAAATCACTAAGAAAATTTCCAAAAAAATTGCCAAATTAGTGTAGAATAGGCTTCAAGCATCACAAACTATAAAAACCAAAAAATTTAGTTCATTTGACACGTGCTCTGGAACTGGTGTCATGTGCAAACAGCGACCGGTATCTCGTGATCGGTATCGCAACCTACAAGCCCAAAAATCTAGCTTCTAAGCTCAAGACTTAAGCAAGACATCCCTAAAGGTAAGCTACAACAAGATTTCAACATCAAAAGTACTTGAAAACACATTTACACGTGATTAAAGTCATTTCCAGTATCACGGGGTGGGATAGAGTGATTGAAGAGATTCTTTGAGTGAGACAGAGGGTCAAGAGTGAGGAGAAGTGAGAGTTAAGCAGTGTGGTACAAACATTTTTGTGTTTTGAGCGATTTTGGCTGTAGTATCACGGTCGGTTGAATTTTGGTATCACGATACCAAAATTACCTAGTATCGTGATACTCGCCGAGTATCGTATCCTCTCATACCACTTGAGGTATTGTGATACCATTTTTGGTATCGTATCGTCAAGTTGGTAGCGCGATCGTGATCTGCCAGTGGTATCATATCACGGTCCACTTGGCATCGTATTGTCCCGGTCATGGTATCGTATCATGGACCGAGCGGTATCGTATCATGCACAATACTCGTATCGTATCGTGTACCTAGTATCGTATCATTGAACCTCCTAGTATCGTATTGTGATGAATTCTTATATCGTATCGTCCAATAGTCCAGTATCGTATCGTGCAGGGTTACGATATCGTATCGCGACTTGCATCGGTATCGTATCGCGAGAGTTCCTAGTATCATATCGTGTAGTGCACTGGTATCATATCATGCAGAGAGTAGTATCGTATCACGAGGATTTTGGTATCGTATCATTGCCTATCCCAAGTATCGTATCGCCGCTAGCTCTGGTATCATATTGCCTCAAGCTTTGGTATCGTATCGTGGTAAGTGTGGTATCCCCTAGTGCAGTATCACTAGAGTGGTATTGCCTAGAACATTTTGAGTCTTTTTAAGGGAAAAATTCAAGCAATTGAGGAGCCAATTAGGGGATAATTAGGAACCAAAATAACCAAGAAGAGTGGATGAACTTGAGATCAGGACGCGTGCTAAGTAGCCGGAGAAGTGTTATTTCATGGTAGGAAGTGCAACTCAGGCAAGTCACCGCTCTATCTATTCCGACACCTCTAGTGAGTTGGAGGACGAGATAGCAATGGCTTCAAAAGACATGCAAGGTTCTGTTCCCAGGAGAAACTTCATGTCCACGGTAGAGAGGGAATACCGTACCTCTTTGCAATATGTGTCCATTAATTCCTAGGCGATTCCCATCTACTTGGATGGTTTAAAAAGATCAGTAGCCAGGATGGTAACTTCCACTGATGTTACAATAGTGCCCAGAGATGCAGTCAAGTATGAAGGAGGAGTGTACATGGATAAGTTAGGTCACATCTACGTGATAACAGAACACCCAAATCGAATCAATGAGAGACGAGGACTAGAAGGACAAGGAAACTCAGGAAGACCAGTTCCTAAACAGCTAGTAACTACACCCAGAGGTAAATCAGTAGTGACTCCAATCTTGAGAGGAGATTTGATACCTCAAGATGATTACCTGCTAGAGGTCTACTTGATCCATGGAACAGATTTATTGTTACAATCTGACTCACCCACATGCGGACAAGAAGAAAGTCCAATAACCTTCTACAAGTTAAAAGATCCTGAAGATGAGTCTAGAGTTACATACCTAGACAAGAACCAAAGAAGGTATTGGCTTGTTGATGCCATTGATAGGGCTCAATTGAAGTATATGGGGTTGCCTATATTCCCTCAGCGAGAGCAGGCAACTACCTCTCAGAATCCCTTCGGGACACAACAAGAGTTAGAACACACTATGTTGGGACAGACCAGCCATCGGAGCATTCCAAACCAAACCCATGTGCAATTTATAATGCTAGGAATTCAATCACACAATCAAACTCACCCAGGACTAGGCAACCAACATCGGCCACCAGTGAGGCCAAGATCACCACTAGGAGTGCAGCGTGGAATGCCTCCAATTAGACCAGCAATTCTTGTAATGCCTAGACCACCAGAGCCCATGAGAAGATTAAGACTGATTCAAGTGGCTAAGTGTATGAGAAATCATTATGACGGGATGGGAGAACCGTATGATCACATAGCTGAATTTAAGCAAGTTCTAAGAGCTGAATAGGTGGATGATTTCTTTGTGCAATATGAGTCCTTTGGACTCACTCTCACAAGAACGGCCTTGACTTGGTTCTAGCCATTAGATCCCAATCAATTTGGAGATATTGAGAAATGTTTTCAGGAATTCATAGGGAAATTCACTAAGAGAGGGATTAAACACAACTCTTCATCTTTAATCCATAACTTCAAGCAAAATCCCAATGAAACTATGAAAACAGCTGTCCGAAGATTCAATCAATATGTCGATAGATGCCCAGTAGCAAAGAGACCCATGCAGCAAAAAATGATATCATTATTCTTCGACGGACTGACGAACGGGACTCTAAGAACTTTAGTTTATGTGAAGAGGTTGCAGAGATTGAGTAAATGTCTTCAAGAGTGTATTGACCTAGAGGATAACCTAGCATATGATCTCAAGAGTATGCCTAGTCCTATGAAATCAGAAGACACTAGAAGTACGGTGACATCCAATTCTGGTAACATAGAAGAGTTAGCAGAGGTGGTAGCAAAGAAGTTAGGAGTCCATGGACAACGGAACTACCAGCATTCACTAATGAGAATACCCATGTTACGAAGATGCAGTCTATGTGGAGGAGATCACCCCACTCACATGTGTGTAAGAGGAGGAATGGGCTTGCCTCAAGCTTACCCTTATAACAGACACCCACATCAAGGAACCGCTCTATATTTCCATATAGAACAAAAATACACGAATCATAGCACTAAGAATTGTCCATTCAATAGACAGACATGACCTCTAAATCAATCTCAATATAGGCCATATGGATACCCTCCTAGAGAGCCAGAAAGGGAGATTCCTAGATATAATTCCTATCCAGTACTACAAGGTGCACCTAGGCCATATGAGCAAGGGTAATATACACAACCTCAGCTAGTGTTAGGACAGCAACCGCCACTTCCCCAACATGTAGTTCCAGTCAAATATGCTCAACCAGAGGAAAATTTGGAGAGAGCCATAGTGCCAACATCACCATTAGCTAGTACAGAATCAACAACCCCAAGTTAAGAGCAAACCCAAGGAGATTACTATCCCTATGACTTCAGTATGATGGAGTACGAGCAAGCTTATGACCCGCAATACTATGCATATGAGGGATATGACAATGTCTATGGACTAGAGGTGGCAACACTAATGTACACTGCACCTAAGGCGCCACCACCCATGAGACCACCCACTAGACCACCTATGCCAAAAGGACCATGGTATAGATGCAGAGGAGATCACTTTATGACATGGGAAGGGTATTGCAATGACTACGGAAAGGAACATCTCTTCAGAGATTGCCCAAAAAATCCCAACAAGACTCATGACACTGCACGTATTAATGTGATCGAAGTAACAGAATCATTAGGGAGTGACAAGGAATACACAGTACCATTGAAGGCCATCACACGAGCACAAATGAAAGAACACTAAGGAAAACGAGTAGACGTAGAGCAAGAAAACGAGTAGACATAAAACCCTCAAACCCAGAATACAAGTAGTGGAAGATTCAGAGGACCCACGTGAGAATATCCAAACAATGAAAAGCCAAAAGTGGAAGGATAGGAGAGAAAAATTCAAGGAAAAATGGATGAACATTAAACACAAGGAAGACAAGAAGGACACATGAGGCAATAAGAAAGCTAAAGAACCCAAAATTCAGGAAGAAATTCCCATTACACCGAATACAGTAGAGCCAGACAAGCTAGGCTCAATTCTAGCAGACCCAAGACTAGACGATTTAGACATGTGATTGAAAGCTTACCAAGCTAGAATCATGAATGGACCAAACATAGAGCAACACGAGAAATCTTACCCACAAGGGGAGCTAGAAAAGGAGAGGCTAACGATATGCAAAAAACTCATAGAAGTAGCCCAAGCCACCCTAGAGACGACCATCCCACCCCTCCCTGAGACGAGAATACCTGAGAATCAATGCAAGGATTGTCTTGAAACCAAGCACCAGAAACTAAAAGAGAGGGAGAATTAGAAAGAATGACTGAATAACCAAGACAAATACATGTCCATAGTCCCGAATGTAAAGGATGATTGGCCAAAGGAGTCGTGGACTAGGATTCGAGAAGATCAATGGAAAAAGAATGGAGTTGCAAAACCGCTTTCTGAGGAATTAGATGTGGAAGACTATCAACCGATGCCAAACATGGAAGAAATATATGAAGAAGTTTCTAGGCTAGATGGAAATAGAGAAGAAACACACAACATTTCTACCCTACCAAACTACATGGGAGATTATGAGAAGGAATCCATGATCTTCCGTGCCCCCATAGTACGACAAAAAGAAAGAGAGCCTTCAGAAAAAACCTCACACAATCTAGCCAAACTCAAAAAGACCAAAGTACAATGTCAGTTGACCGTGGAAGAATTACTTCGAGTCAAAAGACATGTATGGAAACAATTAGCGGGATAATTGAATTTAGAGCAAGATAAGCACAAAAAGGAAAGTAAGGGAAATGAAAACCCTTCTACCGTACAAATCCCCATGGATAAGATTGGAGAATTTAGTGAAGGAGATGAGGGTAACACATGTTTACCTGTCATGTACAATGAATACATGACCAAGGCTATACTAGACAGAGGAGCTAGAGTAGGTATTGCCACCAAAGAGATTTAGGAGAAATGGGGAAAGCCAGCCTTACAACCAACTCGTATGAAGCTTCAATTAGCAGATGGCCATGTTGAGAAACCATTGGGAATATTCGAAAAATTCAAATTAACCACCTGTGGAGTTGAATTTGAGCATACATTAGCAATATGTCAATTTGGAAAGGCAAATAATTATGAAATGATATTAGGATGACCTTTCATGAGACAACTCAGGGTAGTGCAAGATTGGGGATGAGACTCATTATACCTTCAACATCAAGGAAACACTACCAAGATAAACTTGCATACCTTTTCATAGAGGGATGTACCCCCTTTAAAATGGAATCCCCTACACAAGGAAGAAGATGATTTTTCTATCCATAGTGTCAGATCAAGTGATCAATCATGGATGCACGAGGATGCCCAATTATGGATGTGTAAGGAAGCAAAGAAAGAGGATAAACAACTGTAGTTATGGCCCTTAGGACATCAAAATTATCAACCCATAGAGGATCCAATGTACATGCCCCAAGTTTTCCCTATCAAAGCATTCAAACTGCACGATTAGATGGAAATGCTAGCAACCTTGGATGTATGTGTAAATGAAGAAGTATTGACCATGAATGAAGGTGTGGATGAAGAAGGCTACGATGTAAACTTGTACATGGTAGTCCTTCAAGAGTTAGAAGCCAGAGAAGTGTTAGAAAAAGAATGGAAGGAAGAATACAAGAGCATAGAAATGGAACCAGAGTTTCATTCGGAGGAACGCTATCTAGAAGCCATTCAAGCTGAAGACAAGTATGGAACAACTAAAGTGTTAGCAGTTGAAGCAGCCCCTATAGTACCAAACCATGACGAAACCACGAGTAAGACGAACCGATCCTAGATCTTTTTGAAGTTCCGGAACACTTAAAAAGATACGAAGTAGAGGAAAGGAAAATAGCCATTGAGATGCCTAAGAGAGAGGCAAAAGAAGGAGAAGCATATGACAATAAGCAACAAACAAAGACAATCATAGTGACCATAGAAAATGGAGAAGAAAGATGCACATACATGAGAAACGATGTGTCACCTGAGGAAGAAGAAGAATTGATAAGGCTGATCCGAGAATATTGAGATGTTTTTGCTTGGAACTACAAGGATCTCAAAGGGGTGGAACCCTCCATTTGTTCTCATAGAATACCCATGACACTTGATACAAAGCCATCAATACAACGCCTTTACACTTATAATGATGTCTATGCAGCAAAAATTAAAGAGGAAATAGAAAAATTATTAGCTTCGGGATTCATTTACGAGATCGAGCACACCAAATGGGTGTCACCATTAGTTGTGCCCAAAAAGAACAGAAAGTTGAGAGTGTGCATTAATCTAAAAAAACCCATTATCTATCACCGATCACCTTTTGGAAAGAGTTGCAAGTAAAGAATTCTATAGCTTCTTGGACGGATTCTCTGGATACAAGCAAGTAGCAATTGCTACTGAGGATCAACATAAGACCGCATTTCAGACTGAATGGGGGGTCTATGCTTTCAAAGTGATGCCTTTTGGAATCACTAACGCCCCTGCCACTTTCCAAAGATTGATGTGTCACATTTTCAAAGAATTTCTAAGGAAGAGTATGGAAGTATATGTAGACGACCTATGTACATATTCAAATTGGAGGCAGGAACACATTCCGGAATTGCAAAAAATATTTGAAAAATGCCCACAATATAGAGTATGTCTGAATCCGGAGAAGTCTGTTTTCATGGTAAGACAAGGGAAGACCTTAGGAAACATCGTATCTAGGAACAAAATATCTACTAATGAAGACAAGATCAAAGTAACTCTAGAACTTCGTAGAAAAAAAAATGCAAAAGAAGTGCAAGCATTTATGGGTCGCTGTGAATACTATCGCCGATTTATCCACATGTACGCTATAATTGCCAAGTCTTTGTATGGATTTTTGACTCAGTTCACATGGACGGACAAATGCAAGAAGGCATTCAATGAGCTAAAAAAGCGACTTAGCACGGCTCCAATTTTGAAAACACCCAATTGGGACAAGCCTTTCCATATTCATGTGGACGCTTCCAATTATGCAATAGGATGCATATTAGCTCAACCAGCAGCTGAAGGAAAACTCGACCATCCAATTGCCTATGCGAGTAGACAATTGAATCAAGCTGAAAGAAACTATACACTACGGAGCGAGAAGGATTAGGGATGGTGTACGCTGCTAAGAAATTTAGACACTACCTGTTAGCTAAAAAGTTCAAGTTCTTCATAGATCATGAAGTCTTATTGTACCTAGTCAATAATCCTTGTAACACGGGAAGACTAGTGAGATGGTTTCTATTGTTAATGGATTTTGATTTTGAAGTAATTGTGAAAAAGAAGAAATACCCACATGAGAGAAGATCATCTCTCTAGGTTAACACATGGAGAACCACCAAGTGGAGTACCCGACGAGTTGCCAAACACTTACCTATTCAATTTGGAAGTGTTTCCTAAGTGGGCACAAAAGCTAATTCCAATACTCACTCATGGACCACAACACTCAATTAATAGGGAAGGTAGGAAGGAAATCCTACAATCTCATAACTTACACATTGTTGCGGAAAGTGTGTATCATAGAGAATCCAATCTTGTATTGTCTAGATGTGTGGAAGAAGAAGAACAAAAGAACTTGATTGAGCAAGCTCACATAAACAAATGGAGAATGCATAAGGGAACCCATGGAACTTTAAGAGAATTGAAACGGTTAGGAGTCTATTGGCCTGACATGCCTATCACACGCTGAATACATAATAGTGGCAACGAATTACTTAACTAAATGGGTAGAGGCAAAGGCAACTAGAAAAAATGATCCTAAGACTACCGCTAAGTTTCTTTTTGAGCATATCTTTACTCGCTTTGGACGACCTATAGAGATAGTGAGTGATCGAGGAACGCTTTTATTAATGAAGTAATAGAGTCCTTAATGAATGAGTTCTTAGTGATCCATAAAAAATCAGCCCCTTATCATCCTCAAGCCAACGGTCAAGCAAAAAGGTCCAATAAGGTGTTGTGCATAGTATTGACAAAGATAGTCAATAGTGGAAGGTCAAATTGGGACAAACAATTGCATCATGCAATTTGGGCCTTCCGTGTTGCTTACAAGACTGCCATTAGAACTACACCGTTTAACCTAGGGTATGGAAAAAACGCAATCTTGCCCATCGATTTTTTAGTGCCTACTTTGAGAGTAGCACAACAGTATGACTAGACAGGGCATGAATTGTCCAAGCAACTAGACCAAATTGAGAAGCTACACGAGACTAGGATACAAGCTGTTGCTAGAATTTATGCGGCCAAGAGAAGACATAAAGCATATTATGATGTGCACATCAAAGATAAAGGAATAAAAGAAGGAGATTTAGTTTTGGTATATACTTTGAAACAACATGCCAAGAAGCTATAGAAACGCGGATATGGACCTCTAATAATCAATAGGATTTCAACAAGTGGAGCGGTTAACCTATGCTCAGTTGCATACAAAGGACATACATCACGCATCTTCAAACAGCCATAACACCTACTAAAGCTCACATGATAGGCATTGGGGGTCAAGCCATTGACTGCATTGGAGAAGCTTCGGTATCCCTCCACTTAGGAAATTCCACTATGGAACAACGAGTCCTGGTGTGTAAAGATGAGGATCTAATAGAGCACCTGATCCTAGGGCAAGATTGGAATATTGAAAACGAAGTGAGCATTCACCTAGCTCAAGGATACATCTCAGCCAAAATAGGGCACAAAGAAATCTTTAGCCTATTGGCGAAAAGATCCTCTGAGGGGCATGACATCTTCAAACATGACAAACAGACCCTAGAAGCGGACTTAACAAGCGACTCAATCAAAACTTTCAAGATACTCTCGGCTTATTTATTAAATACCTTAGAGGTTGATGATAAAAAATATCAATGAAATGCATGCCTAGAAGATAGTGCCAAAACTTTTGAAGTGCAAACACAATATCCAAACCTTCTCTTTCTGTAGTATTATAATTTCTCTATGCTTTCATGAGTAATTTTATTGCATACACAATAGGTTGGTCCACCTTGTGTGTGGATGGCCGTGCCAAATTTGTTCCAACTACATGAAGACTGACATTGGTATGCACATGGAATTCAAGTGAATAATGAGGGATAGTTAAGAGTGGCACAATACATAACCTTAGCTCGAGTTCACTTAATGCTCTTTTTGCTTCAAGGCTCGAAGAGAAAGGGATCATTTTACTGGTAAGCCTTGATAGAGGCTTAACTATTTATGAATCCATCCATATAAATCATCTATAGTACCCTGTATGGCATAGAATACTTTTGAATTCCTTAGGAGTCCACAGAATGGACATCGAAAGAATGGTAGCTATTGTATCTGGATCAAGAGTTACCCCTTTGGTCAAAACTATGTGGTCAAGAAGAGTGCCTTTGGTAGCTAAAAATTGACATTTAGTAGGATTCAACTTCAAACTTATTTTGAGACACTCTTCAAAGATTTCCTTCAAATTTTCCAAATGTTGATGATTATCTTGGCTAGTATTCTTCTATCTTTACCTGAGAATATTGAAAATTCATTTATGAAAATGCAAAGAAATTTTGTCAACCATTTACCCAATATTAGATACATTGTTCTATTAAATGAAGCACGTGCAATTTTGAGACCGCACATTGTACAATGTAGTCGCTCATTTTGGCAAAATTTGACCACTTTGGTCATGTGGTTGAATTGGAGATCTCTATCTCTCGGGAGGTGCTTGAATGAAATGAGCTTGTCCACCTTGCTCCACAAGATGGATTAGTTTTACAAAGAAAATTGTCCCATTTTGTCCAAGTGAAGGCTCCTTGCCTACTTGCCTAGTACTTGATAGGTGCCTACTTTGTGGTCGCCCTTCAAGATACAATTGCCCAACTCCATAAGAATCACCAAAAATTAGGAACCTAATTTCTTGAAGTGTGCCAGAATTCAGTCGCCCAAGTTGTTCCTGCATAAACATTGGTCGCCCAAAAATTTCATTTTGACCACCAAAATTTAGGCACCTAAATCGACCACCTTCGCCACTTACAAAATCTTGCCCACTTGGGCCACCCTAGGAGAGGTGTCCAATTGGGGCCATATGAGGCCCTATTTTGACTTTTATATCTAGTGCCCTGCAATCACTTGAGTTAACTCTTTCCTTACTGTTCAAATGTAAATTATCAATTTTAAGCGCATTTTGGCCTCCTTGTGGTTCCTCTACAGAATCCTCATTTACTTCACTTATATTCATTGTGTTTGTGCATTTTTTGCCAAGCCTAGTGCTTGATTAAATCATTTATGTAATGACATTCTTTGTACGCTCAATGAGAGATGTCATTAAAACTATCTCTTGTAAAAGTAGAAAAGTGAAATCTCCAAAAGTAAAAGGAAGAAGAGAATCCCACGACCTTGTTAGGTGCATATCATGGAATTAAATTAGGATAAGTCAATTAGATGAGATTCCCCTATGATGGAGGAACTTTTCGGTGGAATCCCACCAAGTTTGAACTGAAATTTCTCTATAAAAGCACATGAAGAAAGTCACTGATCAGAGCAGATTTTTGTGCTACAATTAGAAGATATTCAAGTCAAGATTTGGATCATCATTAAAGCACACATTGTGCTTCTCCTTCCCATGCTTCATGGCCAATCAATTCATGTACCATATGTGCAATACAGATTGATTTCTTAGATCATCTTTGGAGTCTACTTCAACTGTTGTCTCAGGTTTACATTGTTTTTCACTCAACCTTGAATCACTAATTTCTCTCTGTATACTTACTCTTTTGAAGTGGTTTAACTTTGTATAGGTAAAGTCATAATTCCACTTGTTTCACCTCAATTTTCATTACATTTTGATCTTTAATCTAAGAGTGACATCAATTTGAAGTAACCTATGTATGCAGACTGACTATTCCTGAAAAGTCAGGATGACACTCGAATGTTTATAAATTGATTTGTCTCACCATAGTCCATTACAATTAATCAGATTTGTTTGTTTACATCCTTCATATATTCAATTGAATGTGTGAAGAGTTTCTCTAGTCAATTCTCAGTAGACTGTAAGTCTCGAGTGAAATTCTAGAGTGCATTCCATCCCAAAATAGCAAGTTCTTAATCATTTGTTTTGTGTCTAGTCATCTATATTGATGAATCATTTTGAGAATGATCTTCCAAAGAACTAAGGAGGTATTAGTGCTTTATTAGCAAGCTCAAGGTGTCTATTAAGCATTCCTAAAGTAATCTTGGCAGGTGTAGAGGAGGCTTTTGCAACACCAATCTCATCTTTCGATTGTATCACCATCTCTTCTCACAATGATATTAGAGCATTGCTAAATCAATATGGGAGATGTGTTTCCTTCTACCATTGAAACATTGGATAGGAACAACTACCCAACTTGGTCTCTAAGGATGGAGGCCTACGTTCAAGAGAGAAATCTCTTTGGATACATATCTAAAGATGAAGTCATTCCAACAATGAGAAGCAAAGGGCAACCATCACTTGAAGAGCAAGAGAGACTTACAACTTGGTGTCCAAAGGATGCATTGGCAAGGTCCTATACTCAAAAATCAATCTCTGATTTTCTTTTACCTCATGTGAAACGATGCAAGACCTCAAGGCAGACCCGGAATGCACTTGCTGCTTTCTTCTCTTCAAATTCTAGAGCAAGGAAGAATCAGTTATGGATGGAGTTTACTACATTGAAGAAAAGCCCCAAGCAAAGTGTGACTGATTATGTCACACAGATGAAGGATATCTCTGATCAATTAGGAAGCATTGGAGAGGCAATTGAAGAAGAGAAAATCATAAGGCAAATTATCAATGGCATTAAAGCTGATGACAAGTGGGAATCATTCACAACTGTCATGGATCTATACATGGACATGCAGGTGCTAGACCTCAATACTCCAATGGGCCAACACTTCACACATGAAGCAAAGCTAAACCAAAATGGTGAATCCTCAAGAGGTAATCAATCTTCTGCTCTATAATCTAATAAAGCTAAAACTAAGGATAAGTCAAAGTCAAAGAAGAATGAAGATGAAGGAAGTTCTTTCCAAGCTAACTTCACAGGTAGAGGAAAAGCTACAGGTAGAGGCAAAGGAGGGAAACAAGGCAGGGGGAGACCCCAAATATCTCAACCTTTTGACATATGTGGTTACTCTAATCACACTACTGAAGAGTATTACAGGAATCCAAGAAATTCAAGAGGAAGAGGATTCAACACAGGTGGCTATGGATCAAATAGAGGTAGATATCATGGAGGATATAAGATCAATCACAACAACAGTAAAAACTATCAAATTGGATATAGAGGAAGGAAGGACTACAAAAATTACAGTGAGGATAAAAGTCAAGAAGACTGACCTCTTTTCATGAACATATCATTGAAGTAGGGTAAGGATGATGATCATGTCTTTTATATTGACTCAAGATGCTCCAATCATGTATCAGGAAATGTAGCATTGCTCTCTGACTTGGAAGATCCCAAGAATAAACATGAAGTGCAGATAGGAGATGATACAAGGCACTTAGTGGAAAAGATAGGTAATGTCAAGACATCAGATGGGAATATGAATCTTCTCAGTAAGGTATCGTATGTTCCTAAAATAACTAAGAATTTGATAAGTGTTGGACAAATCATGGAGAAAGGATTCTAGGTCTGATTCACAAGACATGGAGCCTATGTGGAAGAACCAAAGCAAGGATTCACAAGGGTAGCTAAAGGAGAAAAGAAAGGATGACTCTTCACATTTGAAGTGGAAGATACCAAGAACATAGCATTGTTTAGCTATGGATCTCAAACACTCTCTGAATTAGAGGTATGGCATAAAAGGCTTGCTCATATTGGTGAAAGAACTTTAACACTAGTGTTGTACCAAAACAGGACACTATAGTTTCCTTTTTTCTAATAAATAAAAAAAATCACACATACTAATAAAATAAAATTTTGAAAAAACCTTAAAGCCCCATAAAGATCTATACCTAGATGCTCTATAAAAAATATATATTTTTAAAAATAACCTTTTTTGATAACTCAAAATATACAAATGATTGAATATGGTTGAGAAAAACTGTTTTTCTGTAAGCTTATATATGAGAAGCAAGAAATATCTCCATAAAAAGATTCTTCCTCCTATTGGAATCATTTTTCTAATGTTAATTTATTGTCATATAATCATTTACGACAAGTCTTGGGAACTAGAAAAATCATTTTTATAATAAAAAAATAGTACAATATAGGGTGCTCATTATATAGTTATACACTTTAGCATCCTTCTATATGATATTGATTCATAAAAACACTAAAATGGTTTGTGTTTTATCTCAAAAACCATCATATAGTAGAATAAAGATATGCTACATGTCTTTGAACCAATAATTTTGTATGTATCTCACATACCACTAAAAATCTCAATATTTCATTGAATGGCCATAATCCTCTCTATCGAGAAAAAAAATTCATCCTAAAAAATTAGGTTTTCTAAATGATATAAGGTATATATTATGAATCAAAATAATTCTATAAGCATTATAAACTATTTTATATAGAAAAAACTAGCATGTTAACTTTAATCATGTAGCATATGCAATATTTCCTCATAAAATGACCTTTTCTTAGCGTAGAAAAACAGTTGTATTGTTTAACTTGAAGAAACGACATAGAAATTTGACTCCTAAGGTTGTCAACAAAATATTTTTAGTTGTAATAATATCAAATAGTATTTTGATAACAAAAAATGATGCATGTTCATACCATCACTTTGCAAAATAATTCATAGATGATAAGATTGTCATATCACAAATGAGCTTCATTTTATGCCATAAACCTAGTAAAATTCATTACAAATCTCTAATTATCGATAGAAACATGTAGGCATATTTAAAATAAAAGATTTTATTGCATTTAGACCAATGAAAATAATAAGATCATGATTTTAATAAAAAAAACCTCTAACTTACAACACTGTAATTTTTGTGCCAGTATTGAAATTAGCATCGTAAAATTGTTGAATAAATATTAATTTTTATATCCTTTAATAAAAACTATATTTTTCTAAAAATATTCAACCCTTATGCCAACATGTTGCATAGTTACATTTATAAATGGTTTCTTCTAGTAATCTAAAAAATTCATCAAACATTGACTCTTTTCCAAGACACTAAAGTGTCCAAGGACACTAAAGTGTCCAAGTACAACAGTAGTGTTAAAACAAATATGCAAGGATCTAAGTGTACTTGGATTGCCCAACATCACAAACAAACAGATGATCTACAAGTGTGGAGCTTGTCAATTTGGCAAGGTACATAGACAACCGTTCAATAGGAAAGGCTACATACATCAAGAGCTATTGGAACTAGTACACATAGATGTGTGGGGTCCAAGAAAAGAACCTTCCATTTAAGGTTCAAAATATTATGTATCTTTTATTGATGATTGTAGTAGGTGGATAGTCTTATACTTCATGAAACATAAAGATGAAGTTTTCAATTGTTTCAAAAGATATCTTGCACTTATAGAGAATCAAACAGGTGAATGTCTCAAGAGACTCATATCAAATGGTGGTGTAGAAGACTTCTCAAATGAATCTAATGCTTTCCTTTGAGAAAGATGCACCAAAAGAGAGGTAACAACCAGGTAGTACACTCCTGAACTCAATGGAGTACCAAAAAGGAGAAAGAGGGCCATAGTTGAAGCAGCTAGATCTATGATAACTAAGAAGAATCTACCTAATTACGTTTGGGCAGAGGTTGTATCAACAACCATGTACCTTGTAAATAGACTCCCATCTAAATCCCTAGATGATATGACTCCATATAAAGTATGGCATGGAAGAAGACCAAGCCTAGAGCATTACAAGATCTTTGGATGTTTAGCCGCAGCTCATATTCCTTCTTAAGTAAGAGGGAAATTGGATCCCAAAGCAGAGAAGTGTATTTTTATTGGATATGATCAAATTCAAAAGGGTTGCATATTGTACAATCCCACTAAAAAAAGTTTCCTAGTTAGTAGGGATGTAGTCTTCAATGAAAATAAATCTTGGTTTGTTGATGATAGGAAGGTGAAGCTACCATATGACTTGTAAGAGGATTGTCCATCTCTTCCAACAAAGGAGCCAAAGCAACTTGAAGATAGTGATTTTGAAGATGACATTATAGAGTTGGAAAAATTGAAGCTATGGAAGAACAAAGGGAAAGATAAAATGGAAGAATTAAATCAAGGACCAAAAAACTCTTTACAACCAATCAAAAGGTCAATGAGAGAAAAGAAGAAGCTAGAAAGATATGGAGTTGATACATCCTTAGTTACAAAGCACTCAATCTACATGGCCAAGGAGCTCAACCATGAAGAACCTACATCCTATGAAGAAGCACAAAGAAAGAAGGAATGGAGAGAAGCCATGAATGAAGAAATGGAAGCTCTCATGGACAATGACACATGGGAACTTGTTCCAAGCAAACCATCAATCACGGTACTTGAACCAAGATGGATTTATAAAGTTAAGAAGAATCTAGATGGTAGTATCAATAGGCATAAGGCAAGGTTAGTAGCTAAAGGGTTTGCTCAAACCCATGGGATAGAATATGAAGAGACCTTCTCACCTATAGCTAAAATGCCTACTATTAGAGTACTTGTTAGCATTGCTGCATCTAGGAATTGGAAGCTCTATTGATTAGATGTAAACAATGCATTTCTAAATGGACGGATTTCAGAAGAAGTCTATATGGCACAACCACCTTGTTATGAAGATGCACATCATCCCAATTATGTGTGCAAACTAAAGAAGGGTATGTATGGATTGAAACAAGCTCCAACAACTTGGAATCACAGGTTGGTAACCTATTTGTAGGATCAAGGTTTCAGGGCTAGCAAAGCAGATACATCGTTCTTCATAAAAAGGAATGGATCAAACATTATATATCTTTATGTATATGTTGATGATATAATTAATTACAGGAAATGACATCAATGGAATCCAGCAAGTGAAGTTTGGAATGAAGGATGAACTCAAAATCAGTGATCTTGGACCTCTCACATATTTCCTTGGACTTGAACTCATTTATACAAATTTTGGTATCTACATCACTCAAAGGAAGTATGTACTTGACATGCTTTCTAAATTTGAAATGGAAAACACTAAGTGTGCAAGTAGACCCATGGAGATGAATCATAAGCTAAGTGCTTATGAAGAAAAATTGATTGAGTACATCACAAGCTATCAAAGCTCGGTAGGAAGCTTGAACTATGCAACTCTCACAACGGTGGACATATGCTATAGTCTTAGCATACTTAGTCATTCATGCATAAGCCAAGGAAGCCACATATGGAAAAAGCCAAGAGAAAGCTCAAATACTTGAAGCGCCCAATTAATGAAGGACTTTTTTACCCCTTCACTTTAGAAATTGATCTCAAACTCTACTCAAATTTAGATTGGGCTGGATCTAAGGATGATAGGAAGACTACATCAGGATATTTGTGTTTTCCAGGTTCAAAGTTAATCTCATGGTCTTCAAAGAAGCAACAACTGTTGCCTTATCATCTACTGAAGCTGAATATAGAGGATTGGCCAATGCAACACAAGGAGCAATGTGGTTGAAGATCCTATTTACCATGCTAGAACCAAGCGTATTGAAGTCCACTATCATTATGTAAGAGAGAAATTATTGAGAAAGGACAATCAATTGTCCTATGTATTTACTAATCTTCAATGTGCAGATATATTGACTAAGCCATTGGATGGTATCAAGCTAAGTAGATTCAAAGGCATGATTGGATTGATGCAAATCAAAGAATAATGAAGACTCAAGCATGCTATGCTTGAGGGGGAGCTTTTGCTGCATTCTTTGCCAAGCCTAGTGCTTGATTAAATCATTTATGTAATGACATTCTTTGTACTCTCAATGAGAGATGACATAAAAACTATCTCTTGTAAAAGTAGAAAAGTGAAATCTCCAAAACTAAACACGATAAGAGAATCCCGCAACCTTGTTAGGTGCAAATCCTAGAATTAAAGCAGGAGAATTCAATTAGATGAGATTCCCCTATGATGGAGGAACTTTTAGGTGGAATCCCACCACCTTTTGAATTCAAATTTCTCTATAAAAACACATGAAGAAAGTCGCAAATCAAAGCAGACTTTTATGCTATAATTAGAGGAGATTATAGTCGCAATTTGGATCATCATTGAAGCACACATTTTGCTCCTCCTTCCCACGCTTTCTACCTAATCAATTCATGTACCATATGTGCAATACAAATTGATTTCTTAGATCATCTTGGAGTCTACTTCAACTCCTATCTCATGTTTACATTGTTTTTCACTCAGCTTTGATCACTTATTTCTCTATGTATACTAAGTCTTTTGAAGTGGTTTGACTTGGTATAGGTAAAGTCATAAGTCCAATTGTTTATCTCAATTTTCATCACATTTGGATCTAAGAGCCACATCGATTTGAAGTAACCTATGTATGCAGGCAGACTATTCTTGAAAAGTCAAGATGACACCCCAATGTTCCTAAATTGATTTCTCTCAGCATAGTCCATTGAAATTCATCAAATTTGTTGCTTTTGATTCTTCATATATTCGATTGAATGGCTAAAAAGTTTCTATGGTCAATTCTCAGCAGGCTGTGAGCTCTGAGTGAAATTCCAGAGAGCTTTCCTTCCCAAAATAGCAAGTTCTTAATCATCTGTTTCATGTCTAGTCATCTTTTTTGATGAGTCAATTTGAAGATGATCTTCCAAAGCACTAAGGAGGTATTAATGCTTTATTAGTAAGCTCAAATTATCTACTAAGCATATCTGAAGTAATATTGGTAGGTGTAGAGCAAGTTTTTGCAACACCAATCTCATGTTTGGATTGTATCACCATCTCTTCTCACAAATTGTGAAACATTCTACACTATCATCCAATTTAATAGATTATCTTCTTCATGAGGTAGATAAGGAATTACATGATTGTGCACTATATACCCACTTGCCTTGGTAGTGTCACATCCTTCCTCCAAGTGTATTTGCAACTTATTATTAGCCTTTGTAGAAATCCATAGCATGTTTTCTCCCGAATCCCATTAGGAATAGAGGATAAGAGGTCTCGTGGGTCAAGGAAATAACCACAAAATCAAAGAGAAATTGACAACCTTCAACTATCATGAGGACCTTTCCAATGATGCCCAATGGTGTGACTCAATGTTCGTGTGTCAGTGTCACCAGTAAAAGGTGCTTCCTTCTTGAGGTCCAAATTGAATTCCTTCATATTAAAATCAAGCATCAAATTGATGCTAGAGTCAACGTCTACAATCATACCTATCAAAATCTCACTTTTTATGGAAACACACAATCTTGAACTCTAGTATTCTACTAGTGGCATAGGGGGAAAATCTACCATGGGCCCATCTATACTTGACCTTCTTTTTCCTCGACACCCTGTTGCTCTTCTATAAGGGTTTTCCCTGCTTGCTTAGATCTAGTCATCATAGGCACTGTAGATGATGAAACAACAAAGGATTGTGGAGTCATACCTTCCACTACAATCATATGAATTGGAGCAGGGAAGCTACAAGGAAAATTCCTTGTGCAATGATCCTTGGTGTCAGGGCAATGTTGCGAGGGAGGTTTGGCCTCAAGTAGGATGCATTTTCTTTGCACATGACCATATTCTCCACATCAACACATTAGAGGTATAGTATATCTAGGTTGATTCGAGTGATTCTCATCTTCGTTATGCATATTTGAAGTACTAGCATATAGTATGTCAAGAACTTAGATATTACCTCTTTGTCGATCTCCTCTGAGGTAGTAAGAGTCACCCACCTTGTTGGAACTCAAAGTCAAGCAGAAGCATGGAAGCACATCAGAAAGGTGGAAACACACAAGAAGAAGGAGCAAGTAAGGAGCTCCAAGAAGTGTATGTCAAATTTTCAGAAGAAATCCCTATAAAAATAGTGATTTTCATCACTAAAAACCATTGTAAATACCATTTTCTATTTTTGTAACTCCATTTTGTTCAAGCCGAGGATTCCTCGAGCTTGAGGAGTATTAGAAGTATCATCCTACCAATTTTCATAATTTTTAGACTCCGTTTGAGACCTCAAATAAGCCTTGGAACCTAATTTTTAACTAGGCCGGACACTAGGTCTAGACAGGGCCAAAACTAGTCAAAAAACTATAAAAAGAGCTAGAGGGCTCATTTTTGGGGTTAGCTTGTTAGAGAATAGAGCTTTTTTAAGAGAACTCTTTTGCAATCGAAGCTTTCCATTGTTCCTCTCTTTGATCTTACCTTGTGCGCATGTGTGTATGTGTGTGCATATTTGTGTGCTTTCACTC
The DNA here is from genome assembly GCA_020310875.1 of Ceratopteris richardii. NCBI lineage: Eukaryota > Viridiplantae > Streptophyta > Polypodiopsida > Polypodiales > Pteridaceae > Ceratopteris > Ceratopteris richardii. The sequence goes on from CM035410.1 coordinate 32,275,007, forward strand.
ACGCACTTGTGCCTTCACTTGCTCGTGGTCTTCATACCAGTCCTCACGTCTGTGGGGATTGACAAGTAAAGGAGGTGGTGCTTATGCTTGAGCTACACCAAATTTTGGCGCCGTTGCCAGGGAGAGAGCTTCGAGGACGAGCGTTGTGATGGTAAGATCGTGGATTTGCGACGTCGGAAGGGTGAGCAAGCGCTGTTTTTTTCATGATTTTCTGCACATACGGAGCTCGTCCTTGCTCGGCGCTCAGAAATTTGAAGTTCCCGCCAAAAAACACGATTCCGTGATGAAAATCGCGATTCTATGAAAATTCAATTTTTTTTTTGAAAATCGCGATTCTCTGTTTCCCGCCTAAAAGCCTTTTGAAAAGAACACGATTCTGTGGTCATTCTCAGAATCGCGATTCTGTGGTTGTGCTCAAAATCGCGATTTTCATAAATCACGATTTTTAGCCAAAAAAACACGATTCTGAGAAAACAGAATTCTGTGGTTGTGCTCAAAATCACGATTCTCTAAATTTTTGGAAACCACGATTCTCTGAGACAAAATCGCGATTCTCTAGAACACGATTCTCTAAGACACAATTCTCTAAAACACGATTTTCAAAAACACGATTCTCTGTTGGCAATCGTGATTTTCACGTCAAAAACACGATTCTGAGAAAACACGATGCTCTACTCAAAATCACGATTCTCTAAATTTTGAAAACCACGATTCTCTGAGACAAAATCGTGATTCTCTAGAACACGATTCTCTAAAACACGATTTTGTGAAAACACGATTTTGTGAACCACGATTCTGTGAAAACACGATTCTGTGAAAACACGATTCTCTGCTCAAAATCGTGATTCTCAAAAATCACGATTTTCAGCCAAAAACACGATTTTGTGAAAACACGATTCTCAAGGTACAAAATCGCGATTCTTTGACTTCACAAAATCGCGATTCTCTTGAAGTTCACAAAATCGCGATTCTCTTGAAGTTCACAAAATCGCGATTATCTTGATTTCACAAAATCACGATTCTCTTGATTTCAGAAAATCGCGATTTTTGCCAAAAGGTCCTGTTTGCCTGTTTTGAACCCCAGGAGCCTGATTTGACATAACTTTTTCATCCAAAGTCCATTTTTTGAGCTCTATAGCTCGTTGGAAAGCTCATCTCGAATCCTTCACGGCCTTAACTATTTTTTATAAGAATAATGCGTTGATTTTCAGATAGACTAATTTGAAGTTGACCCTCAGGTGGGACTAGGGAACCAAGGGGGCTCCAAAGGATTTTGAACCATACCAAAGGGAAATTTTGGACTCTTAACCAAAGCTTATGAACCTGAGATCTGGTAGACACCTAGGCAAGGATAGACAAAGCATTAGATCTTCTCAGTCTAGTGTCAACCATACAGCTAAGTCTTGGGCACAACAACTAAGTGGTTGTCCTTATGTACTAAACTCTGACACAAGTGACTCAGAAATGTCTTTTAGCATGGGGAAACAAGCAGGTGGCTCAGGAACTGCCCATCTACAAACACCAGAAGGTCCCTATAAGACACAACTGGAAATTATTCGGACCAACCGATTAGGTGCTCGCATCTATGAGGATGATCTGAGGCAATCAGTGGTCCAACTCAAAAATCCAGATCAACCATTTGGACTTGAACACCCGGTGGTCAAGTTCGAAGAGGGTTCATACATTGATAAGGAAGGAACCATGTATGTGGTCACCAACCTACCAGATAGGACTGATGAGTTTGGAAATATCATTCCTGAGAATGAGATAGGAGACCTAGAACAAGGAAATGTAGGACAAGGACCCCAGACTCCTAGGGGCAAGTCAGTTTTGACCAGAGTGATCACTCCAGATTGGATTCCTCAAGTTAACAAAAGCATAGAACTATTCTTGAATAGAGAAACAGAGGAAGCCTTTTGGAGATTCAAGCCAGATCAACCTAGCCAATTGGGCATAGTCATCATCTACGAGTTCAAGGACCTAGAGATACCACGCAACGTTGTCTACCTGGATAACACGTCAGAGAAAATTTTCTTGGTAACAGAACATGATAGACATGCATATACTTGGAAGAGTGAATTGATTTTCCTCCACCAAGATCCAATGTTTGCCATGGCCTCCAAGGAGTAGGATCATCCCAAGCTCATGAAGCCTAGAGAGAAAGAACTACAGAGAGACCTGAGGTAAGTTTTGCACACACGGTGGGCAGAAATAGAGCAGGATTTGAAAATGAAAGACCTGAAAGAGAGAGACATCAAGCACATAGGCAACAAAGAGATGAACATGATTTTCCATTGACTAGACCCCGAGAGCACACAAGAACCCTTAGACCCACTCAAGTGATCAAGACAATGAAGAATTATTTTGACGGATCAGGAGATCCTTATGATCATGTGGCTGAGTTCAAACAAGTGTTAAGAGCTGAACAGGTTGAGGATTTATTCACCCAGTATGAGGCATTTGGTTTGACTCTTAAGGGCACTGCCTTGGCTTGGTTTCAACCATTGAGTAGTCGCAACTATCGCGATATAGGTTAGCTGCTAGACAAATTCATTGTAGAATTTTCCAAGAGTGGTATCAGACATAACGCATCATATTTGATCCACAGTTTCAAGCACACACCCCAAGAAACAGTGCGACTAGCAGGTAGAAGGTTTAGACAATACCTCGAAAGGTGCCCTGCTCTAGAGTTACCCACACCAGCCAAACAAGTGGCTTTGTTCTTATATGGCTTACTGAGCACAAAGTTAAGATCATATGTGTACTTGAAAGAGCCTAGATCCATAGAAGAGTGTGTCTGGATGTGCATTGACATAGAAGATAACTTAGGTGAAGAGTTAGGATTGTCCAAAGTCTATAAGGATTCACATAGTTCTACTAGTCATACTTCAAAAATCTCCATGGAAATAGAGGAGATAGCTGAGCAAGTTGCCAAGAAGCTGGGAGTCCAAAATAGACAAACATAGAGAGTCACCCCATTGAATCGGTGTTATACTTGCGGAGGCGACCACATGGCTAACGTATGCCCAATGCAAAACCAAAACATTAGAGAAAGGAATGCTCCATATTGCACTATTGAGAGAAAATACACAAACCACACGGCTCAAGATTGTCCCTACAATAGGCAGGCTATTAGACAAACTTATCAGCAACCTTATCAACAAGGTAGGTATCAGAACCAATACCAACAGCCATATTATCGACCACAAGAGCAATATCAGGCACAATATAGACCACAACCAGTCTTGGGAAACCAACCACCAGCTCCTGCTAACGTGATTCCAGTGAAGTATGCTATGGGAGAGGAAAATCCAAATAGAGCATTGAAGGCCTATTCAGGAAATTTGGGAATTATTCAAGTCCCATTTATGTTACTTATTCTGTTAACTTCTTAAGTTTGAGCCCAAACTTGATACCTCATTTGATATACAATTATCCTTAATATTAAAGCATTAATTTAATATACTCTAATCAAGAAATAATAACATATTTTAGTGTGTGAATGTGTCAAAAAGTAAAACATTGGGACATAAAGATCAATCTCAAAATCCTGTGTAATTCCCATTTTTCCTTAATAGGCTTTATTGGTGCCACTAACCCCATTGCTACCAGATAATGATTCTTAGGCTCATAGCTCTGACTACTCCCATGAAGGTAGTCCACATGCTTATTACAGAGAGTCACCTGAACATACTGAGATTTACCCATATCAATATGAGGCACCACCTATGGAACAAAATTGGGAGCCTGGATACTCCAATATCATGTACACCAATGCTAACCCTAAGCCCCAATTGAGACAAGGGAGACCACAAGCCCCTAGAGGACCTTGTTTCATGATGGGGGAAGTATCTCAACCCCTAAGCAACGATGAAGCGTGAATGACCTCCACAGGTATCCTTCTTTGACCTCTGCACACCAAAAGTGCTCTTACTCAGAGCTTATGCAGAGAACTCCAGTGAGACTTTGTAGACCTATAGTAGACACCAAACGCTTTCCAACAAAACAAATTTTACTTCAAATGGATGCTTACACAAAGAGAAACAATGTCTACAACATGAGCTAGTTGAATGCTCACAACTACTAGTCAAGCAAAGACCTCACTTCACTCCAGCACGCGTTTCTGAGAGATTATACAGAGAATGAATCTCAAACTTGGGTCAACTTTAGAGCACTCTAATAGCTACCCAATGACATCAAAATCATAGCAAATGGATAAATAGAGAAGGAGAACCAGCCCTTACAACAGAGAGCAAAATATTTCCAACAGAGCCTACACATAGAGAGAGATATCAATCACACAACTTCACTAAAATGAATGTTTCTCCCAGATTACTCAGAGAATGGTCGAGAAAATTTGTGAGCATAAAATAGACTCTAATAGTTATTCAATGAGACAAGAGTTACATCGAATGGATACAATATGAGGGAGAACCAATGCTAACAACTCAGGGGTAGAGAGTTGCAACATTGCCTGCGCACACACATAGATATGCCTACTAAAAGAAAACAAACAAGCAAGCAAGGGGCTAGCTTAAGCAAGGGGCTTGCTTATCACAACTCCAGCACTTAGTGCTCACTTTACATGAGCTAAAACTCCAAGAAGATGGCCCAAAAGAAGTCGGGATACATGCTCCTTTTATAGTGAGAAGTGTGCCCCTAAAATCTAGGAACTACCTTTCCAAATCAGCCTCCTAACTTGGAGGATTTAGTTGAGATGAATTGGGTAGTGGTTGAGTGACTTTTCTTGATGGAATCTCGTCGCTTTTGGCTTCCTTTGATTGCTCCACATGTCCATAAAAGATTCCCCACGAATTTGTAGCTTGAAGCTTGACTTTTAACATTTCAGATATCAGGGTGACCATTTCCTTCGTGATTGTCCCCACCCACCATCTCCGAGTCAAGGTCAGGCTATCACAATACAAGCTTTTTGTCCTGAATGTGGCAAAGACGATCTTCCCAGAGATTGTCCAAGAAACCCCTCCAGTTCACCCAAGATTACACCCATTAATGTGGTAGGCTTAGTGGCGGATTGGAGTTCAAGTAGCAGTAATGTGGCTCCTATACAAGCTATCACTAGAGCACAAGCCTTAAAACAGGATAAACCAACACAACAATCAGAGTCGAGTGAATCGGGAGAACCTAGTAGGAGGAAAACAAGAACATGGAAAGATACCAGAGAGAAGGCTAATCGCAAGTGGAACAAAAAGTTATCGGACCTAGAAGAAAGCTTGAAAGATGCAAAAACAAAAATAGAAGACATTGCATCTCAAAACCCCTCGCATGCTGACACTCCATCCACTCCACCTCATCCCACCCCACCACTCATTATAAATAGGCCGCAGCCAGGGTCTGTTCTTGTAGATCCAACCCCAGAAGGTTTGGACATGATGTTCAAGGCCTACCAAGCTCGACTTCAAGAAGGGCCAACAGTTGCAAACCTAGACAAGAGTTACCCTAGAGCAGATTTAGAGATTGAACGGATGAAAATGTGCATGAAAATGGTAGAACAAGCTCAAGCTATACTTGAGACTAGTCAAAAGTTCAATCAGACAAACTCTATCAAACCGGATTTGCATTTCAAGGGCTTACTAGAAAGATTAGAGCGATTGGTAAACAAACCACAAGTTTCTTTACCTCCACAGGCTCAGCCAGTTTTTGAGAGAAGAAGCTCTCCACCAATGGGAACGTACATTCCTAATTCCACAGATGCTGGAATACCTCCTTCAATTCAACAGTACTCTCAAGAGTTCTTGCGGGAAATACAAGAAGAGAAATGGGCCAAGGAGAAGGGTAACTCCCCTCCTATTCCTGAGATTGATGATCTTCATGATCAATTTCCTTAAGAAATTCCATCTATTTACGGAGATGAAGCAGAACAACAAGAAGATGGAAGGTAAGATTTCGAATCTAATACCTTAGAAGAACTGCCTCAATTTCCAGGCCCATGGGAATCTGAATCTCTCCAGATTAGAGCTCCCACAATACTCGTCCGACATGAAGACTCATTGGTTCCAAGGAACACTGATGTCATGAAGAACACTAAGGTTCAATGTCATCTCACTGTTGAAGATTTATTAAAATCAAAACCCGAGCTATGGAATCCATTGAAGGATCAGGTTCCAGAACTTGATTCCAATATGCCAAAAGGAGGCTCTAAGCAGAAAGTACCAGAGATACCTCTAGAAAAAATAGGGGACATGTGTGAGGGTGAAGAAGGTAATACTTATCTTCCAATCACCTACCAAGGTTACACAACCAAAGCAATCATAGATTCAGGTGCTAGTGTTGCCATTGAGACCACTTCCTTGTGGAAGCAATGGGGAAAACCCACATTAAGACAACTAGAATGAAGCTTCAGATGGCAGACGGTCATTTTGAACGACCTCTAGGATTGCTAGAAGGGACAACTCTAACCACATGTGGTGTAGAGTTTGAGCACACATTTGCCATATGTGACTTTGAGAAAAATAATGTCTATGAGATGATCCTAGGAAGACCCTTCCTATGACAATTGCAAATAGTACAGGATTGGGGAACCAACTCCTTGTACTTACAACACTTAGGGGTCACCACCAAGGTCAATTTGAAGGATTACTCCTTCAGAGATGTACCATGCCTACAATGGAATACTATCCACAAAGTGAAAGAAGATTCCATCTCTGTGCATTCTGAAAGTTCACCTGATCCATCATGGTTGCATGAAGATACTCATTTGTGGAGGTGCAAGGTCGCAGAGGAAGAGGAAAAATGCTTGAAGGCGAGAGAAGAAGGAACTTCACCAGGAGATAGACCAGTTAGAGACCCAGCCTACACACCGATGATCTTTCCAGACGAGGAATTTGAGCCTCATGGCTGGCCAGAAATCTTAGCCACCATGGACATTGCTGTCAGTGAAGAACAATGGACACCTCATTGTGATGAGGAGGGTGGTGTAGCTCAGTGATGAGTAGCACCTCCTTTAATGTCAATCCGGGAAGACGTGAGGATGGTATGAAGACCACGAGCAAGTGGAAGCACAAGTGCGTGAGTGAGAAGCACACAAGCATGCACACACATACACGCACACGCGCACCCACAGCAAGAACAAAGAGAGTAAGACAATGGAATCACTTCTATTGCAACCAAGTTCTCATACCAGCTCAAAACTACAAGAAGCTACCCCAAAAATGAGCTCTCTAGCTCTATTTATAGTTTTTGACTAGCTTTGGCCCTGTCCAGACCTAGTGTCCGGCCTAGTTAAAAATTAGGTTCCAGGGCTTATTTGAGGGCTCAAACGAGGTCTAAAAAATACGAAAATTGGTAGGCAACTACTTCTAAGGCTCTTCAAGCTTGAGGACTCCTCGGCTTGTACAAAATGGAGCTACAAAAAGGTGAAAATGGTATTTACAGGGGTTTTTAGTGATGCGAATCACTTTTAAATGGTGTAAGGGTTTTGAAAAAAATAAAGGGTTGCCTTAGTGCTAGATATGCTTGTATGCTCGTACTTGCCTCTTCTCGTATACTGCCAACACTCTCCCCCCCCTAGCGTTTGTCGCCTCTGACAGACCTCTGCTCCATTGTTTGACCAATGTACTTCTGCAGGAGGTCGGTTGCCACTTCTTGTTCCTTGATGCGTAGTCCCCGGACCAAGTCTCTCTGGAGGGCATCCCAATTGACTGCTCCCGGCATAACAGGGTGTGGGGTGGTGTAGAGCTCTGAGTGCATGGTTTGTTCACACGCGAATAGATGTAGCAGGTGGGTTGGGCGTGGTGCGAACACTTCTGAGTGTGACTCCCAAAACCCCGTGGTGAACAGATCATCAAAGGTTTGCTTGTAGCAGGCAGAGAGATATCTTATTCGTGCATGCCATGCGTAAGCTACTCGAATGCTCGGGGTCGTGCTCATGTCATATAGCAAATCATAATTACCATTGATGAAGCCCGGAATTGAAGGCTAGATGTTACGTACATTTCGAAAGGTCTTTAGGACCACTTGCATCATGTCCAAAATTTTGAGCATCATTTGAGCGGCGACATCCGGCATGGGGTGGAGGCGTGGCATCCAATGTCTGATGGTGGCTATCATGTATGATACTGTAGGTGTGCCGGTTGGGGGTGCGATTGCGGGGTAATTGAGCCATTCTTTACAATTTGCGTTGTTCTGAACCTTAATGGCGAATGCTTTCCATGATCTTCTTCTTTGTACTGGACCAAAGCATGGGTTATATTTCAGATGCATGGAAGCGTGATCCCATGTTCGTAACATTTCCGGATAGGTCTCCAGTAACTTTTGCCTCCATATGGGCTGGAATATGGCCCCTTTTTTGGCTGCCTCTGGGATGTCCTCGGGTTCGAATTGTGTTGCGAAGGAGGGGAACTTGTTGGTTATGTGTTTGATCTCAGCATTGTAGCCTGCCAACAATACAAAATAAGGTTTGTATTGTAACTCTGAGCTAGTTATCAGCCGCCTAGGAGCCAAGTTCGAGAAATATTCAGATTTGAGTATGGTCTCCTCTATGGCTTTCATGGCTAGCATCTAAGTTGCAACACGCTCTTCGTGAGTGTGACCCATCTCCTCTACCTGCTTCATCCATGCTGACGGGGGTTTCTCATATGTATCCTGGCCTTCCTCCGTAATTCTGCCTCCTGGAAGGGGTTGAGGCTCATAATTATCTTCAAATGTCTCCTCCACTGGAATGACTACTGTTTCTTCTTCTATGGTTTGATCAGGTGGAGAGGGAGGTCGTTCATACTGTAACAACTTAATTTTTAGTTCTGCAACCTATTGCCGTAGCTCAAGTACTTCATTGGTTACTGATAATTCCGGCTCCGGTGAGGTTGCAGCGTTGGCCATCTCTTTAGGTTCTCGTTGGTGTTGTGTAGGCACTTGGGCTTTCTGTAGATCTTTGACTTGGTCAGCAAGCTGATCATGTGCTTCCAAGAGATTGGCATAAGCTTCCAATGTTTGTTGTATGTTTTTTGAGGGGATGGCTTGGAATTTAGCAGGGTTGATGGGTGCCCCTGGAGTATTTTCCATAGCTGCTTCGAGGTTGTCTTGATTTTGTTGCTGTAGTCTTTTGTTTTCTTCTTGAGCAGCTGCTAAATGGCGTCGGAGTAGAGCCATGTTTCGTTGTAGTCTAGCGTTACGGGCTAGCTGATCTCTAAGTTGTTCTTCCGTTGCCTTACTCTTCTCTGTATGTGTGGACTCGAGCTCCACCTGATATTGTTGGAGGGTAGTCACCTCCTCCTGTAATTCCGTATTAGACAACTCCAGGGCAGTGACACGTGCCTGGAGGTGGGATGACAAAGTACAGAGCTCTTTATTGTTTTCTTCTAGTAACTTGTATTCCTGTTTAAGTTGGGCAGCAGCTTCGAGCATGGTGTTGAGTGCATGACTAAATGAAGGGGGTGCAGGGGTAAAGGTGGAAGATGCAAGGGGTCGGGAGATGGGAAAGGGAAAAGTGGATGTTGTGCCTACAGTGTTTGGAAGTGGTGACGTGAGTGAAATGACATGTGGTGATGTTGGAATAATAGTGGTGGTGGGTGATCCTCTGGATGGTGAGATGTCCATGGGATCGGACGTGAGAGTGTGTGATTCGTGAACTGTGAATACAGGAATGGTGGGTGGTGTGATAGTGGTGGCAGTGAATGTGGGGGAGTGGGGTTGGGAAAGGGACTTTTTATTATAATTATCCACCTGTTGGAGTATATTTACAAGGTTTGTCCAGAATGACAGTTGTGTGACTTGGGTTAAGGATGAGGCGGTTACCAGGGAAGTGGTGGATAGGGTTTGAGTTTGGGTGAATGGAAAAGGATGGAGTGCGGTCTGGCTAGTGGCAAGTGGTTGTCCATGGGCGGGGAATGCGAAGTGTTGGAGGCACATCCACAAAGGTATGGTGATGTTGGGGGTGAGGGCGCACATTTCTTTTAGCTTCTTGATTCTATTGCTTTTCATCGACTCAAGTATCAAGGGGTCGCGGTCAGAAGGTACATGCATGCCATACATCTGAAGTGCTTCCCTGATTAAAGTAACATTCAATTTGAACTTCCTCATTTCCTCCAGATTTGACAAGGAGGGCACTCAGAATGTGCCTGAATGATCCTTATCCCCTGTCGGCTTCAGTGTGGCAATTAGGTAGTAGCACCTGAGGAAATCGGGTTTAGGCAGAGCTGCACTAAAATAAGTTTGTAATCCTGCTTTTTGCCAGATATCTTGAAGTGGAGCTGCATTTTGCAATGCTTCAAATTCTCATGAGAAGAACTAGAAGGTCCACCACACTCCTCCACATTCCATCTTGGATTCCCAGATATGATCAGCGTCACCCAAATCTCCTGGCATCTCATTGAACCAGTGAGAATGCCCCTTTACTCTTTTGGTTAGGCCATTTGGTGGATCTGGAATAGGAATTCTCCGCACATTCACGAACTCCACAGGCCGTTCTATTGGTGGGGCCTCCACCGGCATGGCATCCCAATTGATTGGAGCACCAGAGCCTGCCTGAGAGCTTGTGCCTGCCGCTGTTGCCATGAGAGTAGGTTGCTTATCTACTGGAAGAAGAAAGGCACATTAGTGTTGCATAGGAAACAAAATGTAATGGTGTTCCCTTCACAATACTAACATGACAATCCTGGAGGTCAGTGGTTAGTGGTGAAGTGTTTGTGATAGGTGTGAGTGGTGATTAAAGGTCAGTGTCATCCTAGATGCATACTTTGGTTATGCAATGGCCTCAGAATGCTCCTGTGTTAGTGTGGACAGATTTACAGAATTGGGTCAGGGGGTTTAGTACACAGTTTAATTCTCCACACTTGGATAGAGGAGTCGTAGCTCTTAGAACTAAAGACAGGTGAAGATTTTTGGATGAGAGTGTGATGTATTTGGGACCTTTTGGGTACCCATTCCCAGACAATCCTAGGGTTGATGGGAGTGGGGACAGTGAGAGGTGTAGGTATCTTTTCATTTTCTGAGTTGTTGGCCATGAGTGCTTGTGAAAGTTGCTTCATCCTAGTGCCTGAAGGTGAAGTAATTTGGGCTTGTAAGCAAGCCTTGGGCACCCATATCTGTCTAGCATTGAGGATGGCCTTCATTGACCGCTTAGGAACCCAAATAGAAATGGTATGCCTAGGGGTTATCCTAGGGGGCTTCTTCACATTGTTCCTTGATGGTGAGGCTCGCTTCTTGTCTCCTTGAGAGTCTGCTATTAGAGTTGCGGGTTTCCCATCCTTGCGTATCCAGATCTGCTTCGCGCCACGAGATGTTCCATGTTGCATGGGTTGGCGCTCCTGCCTCTTGATCAGCAGCCTCCTTCGTGTTGAGTGATGTTCGGTCTGCTCGTTTAGGATCTTCTTTGGATCAGTTAGGAACTCCTTATTGACTCCTGTACCTTCAGTAAGATTGACAATCCTCTGCACCATAGAAGTTTGTACAAGAACAACATTGTTATCTTCACGTGGGTTCCTGGAGGGACCAGGAGTTGGGGTCTGTTCTATTGGTTTGAGTGCTTGATTTTCTAATTCAATCGTGAGACGGCTTTGGCCTACCCAAGCCTGAAGAAGTCCACTTCTTAGGTTGAGGTTGACTGCGTGATCATAGATCCAGTCTTGGCCTAAGACAAGAGGTTCAGTCAGATCCTCGTCTTCACACACTAGCACTTTTGCTGGCATGAGGACCTCTTGTATGTAGAGGGGAAGATCCACCTCTCCCATGCAAGGGGTTTCAACACCTCCTAATCCTATCAGGTATGCTTCTAGGGGTTTTACCTCCAATTGCAGCTGCTGGCAGTAAGAAAGCCGAACTGCACTTGTGGCTGCTCCTGAATCAATTAATGCTCTCACGCTTGTTGTGCTGTCTCTTTGTCCTATTTCTAAGGTCACGAAAGGTCGTCGGTCCACTATCTTATGGGTACGTTCACCTGAAGTCTCACACATGGCCATGTGATAGCCTAGAGACTCTTGAGTGTCAGTCATAGGCTGATCCCTCCCTTGTCTCCTCAACTTCATTCGTCTGATACGCTCTAAGGCCTCTACCTGTGCTTCTTCTCAAATTCGTTTTTCCTCCTCTTTACGTTGCTTAGCAGTATTGAGTCGACTTAGCATTTCCTCCGTGAGGGGTTCCTGATACAGCTTGACTCTGCATCCGCTAATATAGTTTGGGAGAACATCCCCCTCTAAAGTGGCTAGTTGTACTGCTCCACTCGTGGAGATCCTATTGATGATCATAGGTCCGTAGCCTCTCTTTTCTAGCTTCCTTGCGTGTTGTTTCAATGTGTAGACTAAAACTAGATCTCCTGCTTTCAAGCCTGTATCCTTCACATGGGCATCAAAGTATGCCTTCTGTCTCTTCTTAGCTGCATATATCCCTGCAGCTGCTCTCAGTCTTGTTTCTCCTAATCGTTCAAGGTCAAAAAGTCTAGAGGAGAGTTCATGACCCGTCCATTCGTGCTCTTGTGCTACTTTCAATGTAGGTATTAAGAAGTCCAACGGTAGCACTGCGTTTTGGCCAAATACCATCTGAAAGGGGGTGGCTTGGAGTACCGTTTTGTAGGCGACTCGGTATGCCCAAACAGCATGGTGTAACTGTTTGTCCCAATCAGAGCGTTTATTGTTCACTAATTTTGTCAATACATTGCATAGGATTTTATTGGTGCTTTCGGCTTGCCCATTGGCTTGAGGGTGATAGGGGGCAGATTTCTTATGCACTACCAAGAATTCTTGGAGCACATTTTCAATAACTTCATTCAAGAAGTGAGTGCCTCTATCACTAACTAGCTCTATTGGTAACCCATATCTAGTGAACACACTTTCGAATAAGAACTTAGCCGTCGTTTGAGCATCATTCTTCGTCGTGGCTTTTACTTCCACCCACTTTGTAAGGTAATCTGTGGCTACAATAATGTATTCTGCATGGGAGTTTCTAGCTGGGGGGTTGATGGGACCTACAAAGTCTATACCCCACTTTGAAAATGCACGTCCTCCCATCATTGGCCTTAAAGGCATTTCATCTTTTCTTATCGGATATTGGGCACGTTGGCATGTGTCACATTTCTTCACATAAGTATGTGCATCCATATGAAGAGTGGGCCACCAAAGCCCTGAGAATAGAATGGTCTTAATTACTCTGTCAGGCCCAAAGTGTCCACCTGCAGCACCACTGTGTGCAGTTTCTAAGACTTTCAAATAGTCTGAGTCATGAATGCACAGTCTTAGGTAACCATCCTTGCCTCTTCGATATAGGTTGTCTCCTACTAAGGCATAGTCTTGAGCCTCTTGCTCCATGCTCCGTTTTCTTGCAAGACTAGCCTGATTGGGTAATGTTCCCGATCTCATGAACTCAACCAATGGAGCACTCCAATCTGGGATTAATGACACATGATAAAGACTGGCATGCTCCACTGGGGGTCTCCTCTGGCACACTGGACAATTCTGGATCCACTTCTGTATTTCTTTGTCCATGCTAGGCCAATACACTCCTAAGCGTTTTAGATTCTGCAATGTTCGTTGTTTAGGGTAGTGATTTCCTAGCAGTCCCTCATGGGCTTGTTGCAACCAACTAGTATGTTCATCGTCCTCGACACAACAAGCTAATACGCCCTCGGTATCTTGCTTGTACATACTTCCGGCCAATATTTGATACTTTAGTGATTTTACAATTTCCTCTTTGCTTGTTTTCACATTCTTATTTGCAGGCCCGAAGGTTAGGACTGGTACCAACTTATTTGCCCATTTAGGAACAACTTCTAAATTGAACAGATAAGCATCGGGCAATTCATCAGACACTCCTTGCGGTGGCTCTCCTGAAGTGATCCGAGAAAGATGGTCTGCCCTAAGATGGGTTCTACCTTTCCTGACAACAACTTCAAAGTCGTATTCCATTAGTAAGAGGAACCATCTTACTAAACGGCCTGTATTGCAAGGTTTATTGACCAAATATAGTAAAGCTTGATGATCAGTGAAAAACTTGAACTTATTGGCCAATAGATAGTGTCTAAACTTCTTCACAGCATATACCATGCCTAAGCCTTCTCTCTCCGTTGTGGTATAATTTCGTTCAGCTGCATTTAACTGCCTACTAGCATATGCTATCGGCAAATCTAGGTTTCCTTCACCTGTGGGTTGTGCTAGCACACATCCTATTGCATGATTGGAGGCATCTACATGGACATGGAATGGTTTGCTCCAATCCGGAGTAGTCAATATTGGTGCTGTGCACAAACGTCTTTTCAGCTCGTTGAAGGAGTTCTCGCATTCCTCGTTCCACTCAAAATTTGTTAACAACCCATAAAGAGGTTTAGCTATGATGGCATACATGTGTATAAACCTACGGTAATATCCACAATGGCCCATGAAGGCTTGTACCTCTTTAACATTCCTTGGTCTTGGCAACTCCGCTATCGCTCTTACTTTGTCCTCCTCTGTTGAAATTCCATTCTTAGAAACAATGTGACCTAAGATTTTACATTGTCGTACCATGAACACACACTTCTCTGGGTTCAGACACACTCGATAATCTCTACACTTGTTGAAGATTTGTCTGAGCTCAGGGATGTGGTAACTTCTCTGTTGGGAATGCGCACATAAATCATCCACATATACTTCTAAGCTCTTCCGCAAGAACTCTTTGAAGACATGACACATGAGCCTTTGGAATGTTGCAGGTGCATTGGTGAGCCCAAATGGCATCACACGAAATGCAAAGATTCCCCATTCTGTGGCAAAGGCTGTTTTGTGTTGGTCTTCGGGGGCAATGGCTACTTGGTTGTAACCTGAAAATCCATCAAGGAAGCTATAAACTTCCTTGCCTGCAACACGCTCCAATAGATGTTCGGTGATTGGAAGTGGATAACTATCTCTGATCGTAGCGGCATTAACTTTTTTAAGGTTAATGCACACTCGTAATTTCCCATTCTTCTTGGGCACCACTACAATGGGGGACACCCATTCAGTGTGCTCAATCTCATAGATGAATCCAGCTTCAATCAGCCTGTCAATTTCCTCTTTTATTTTGGCTGCATAATTGTCATTATATGTGTAGGGCTTTTGTTTGGTGGGCTTGGCATCAGCGGTCATCGGAATCGTATGAGAGCAAATCTTTGGATCTACTCCTTTCAAGTCTCTATAGTGCCATGCGAACACATCCCTATATTCCCTTAATAGAGCTACAAGCTCTGCTTCTTCTTCTGCACTTAGGTCATCTCCTATGTACGTACATCGTTCTTCGTTCCCTTCAATGGTCACTACAATTTTTTTGGTCTTTTCTTTATTTTCATATGCTTCTCCTATAATGGCCTCTCTCTTATGCATCCGTACCAAAATTTTTTGGTCTTCCACTTCATATTTCTTGAAATTTTCTGGTACTTCAAACAATGATTCTTGGAATCACTGAGTCTTCATTTCTCACCAATATTGTGGGAGCTCTGATCTGGAGAGATTCAGATTCCCATGGGCCTGTGAAATGAGGTAGCTCTTGTAAAGAATTAGATTCAAAATCTAATCTCTCATCCTCTTGTTGCTCTGTTTGATCTCCATAGATAGACGGAATGTCTTGGGGAAATTGATCATGAAGATCATCAATCTCAGGAATAGGAGGGGAATTACCCTTCTCCTTGGCCCATTTCTCTTCTTGTATTTCCCGCAAGAACTCTTGAGAGTACTGTTGAATTGAAGGAGGTATTCCAGCATCCGTGGAATTAGGAACATAAGCTCCCATTGGTGGTGAGCTTCCTCTTTGAATAACTGGTTGAGCCTGTGGAGGTAAAGGAACTTGTGGTTTGTTTACCAACTGCTCTAATTTTTCTAGTAAGCCTTGGAAGTGCAAATCTGATTTGACAGAGTTTGTCTGATTGAACTTTTGACTAGTCTCAAGTATAGCTTGAGCTTGTTCTACCATTTTCATGCACATTTTCATCCGTTCAATCTCTAAATCTGCTCTGGGGTAACTCTTGTCTAGGTTTGCAGCTGTTGGCCCTTCTTGAAGTCGAGCCTGGTAGGCCTTGAACATCATGTCCAAGCCTTCAGGAGTGGGATCAGCTAATACTGATCCTACTCGGGGTGGTGGGTGGGTTACGTGGGGTGTATTAGAGGGTAGAGGAATGGAGGGTGATGGGGATGGTAGCGGTGGGAATGTGTGAGAGTGCGGTTGAGATGTGATCTCTATGATTTTTGCCTTGGTTTCTCTCAAGCTTTCTTCAAGTTCGTTTATCTTTTTTGCCCATTGCCTTTTCATTCTTTCACGACTATCCTTCCAGGCTCTAGTCCTCTTTTTGGTTATGCTCTCTATTTCACTCACCTCGGGGCTCTTTTCCTGACCAACACCTTGGTTTTGTTGTAGTGCCTGGGCTCTTGTGATCACCTGCACAGGTGCAGTGGAAGTCACACTCCCTGGGGAGTCCACAACTAACCCAACAACATTGATAGGAGTGATTTTAGGCATGTTATTAGGGTTCTTTGGGCAATCTCGTAGGAGATGCTCTTTCCCTCAGTCTTGACAGAAACCCTGAATGGTTACTGGTTGAGGTTGTGTAGGGACAGGCAGTGGACAATCACGTATAAGGTGATCTCCCTGACATCTGAAGCATGGTCCTCTAGGAAATGGGGGTCTTACCTGCCTAGGTTGAGGTCTAGAGTTGGGGTTTGTGTACATGACATTAGCATACTCAGGTTCCCCACTATTTTCACTTGGGTCCTCATAATAGTATGACTCGTTATGCTCGGGTGACTGCATGTAGTAAGCCTGTGGGCTATCAATATGTGTGGAGTCAAAACTATGGTCACTTGGATCACTGTCTGATAGCAATGGGGTGACTGGGACTATGGCTCTATTCGGATTTTCTTCAGTAGATGCATATTTCACTGGGATCACATTGGTTGGAGCAGGGGGTTGCTGCACTAGGACTGGTTGAGGTCTCTGCTGCCCTTGATAAGGTGGCTGATAAGTTTGTTGTGGTCTGTTGTATTGTTGTGGTGGGTACTGATTCTGGTATCTACCATGTTGTGGATATGGCTGAGGGTAATTTTGCCTAACAGTTTGTTTGTTATATGGACAGTCTTGTGCAGTGTGGTTGGTGTACCTGCGCTCTATGGTGCAGTACTGGCTACTAGGATTCGCCTTGGGTTGGGCCATAATGGGACATACACTTGCCATATGGTCACCTCCACAAGTGTAACACCGCTTAGTTGGGGCAAATCTCGGAATTTGTTTGCTAGAGACACCTAGTTTTTGAGCTACCTTCTCTGCAAGTTCCTCAATGGATGTGGAATGACCAGATGTGAGTTTACTAGAGCTATCTGAATCCTTATAGATTTTCGATAGTTCCAATTCCTCACCTAGATTGTCCTCAATGTCTATGCACATGCGCACGCACTCTTCTATCGTTCTGGGGTCCTTCAGATATACATATGACCTGAGCTTGGTGCTCAACAATCCATCTAAGAACAAGGCCACTTGTTTGGCTGGTGTGGGTAACTCCGGCATCGGGCATCTCTCCAGGTACTGCCTAAATCTTCTTCCAGCTAGTCTGACCGTCTCTTGAGGTGTTTGTTTGAAGCTATGAATTAGTGAGGAGGTGTTATGCCTGATTCCACTCTTAGAAAACTCAATGATAAATGCCTCTAAGAGCTGGTCTATGTTTCTGAAATGCCTCTCGTTCAGTGGTTGAAACCACGTAAGGGCAGTGTTCCTAAGGGTTAGACCAAAAGCATTATATTGTGTGAATAGGTCCTCTACCTGTTCAGCTTTCAATACTTGCCGAAATTCTGCCACATGGTCATAAGGGTCTCCCGTGCCATCGAAATAATTCTTCATGGACTTCACCAGTTGAGTTGGTCGCAGGGTCCTAGTGTGTTCTCTCGGCCTTGGCAAAGGAAAATCGTCAGTATTCCTTTGATTCCATGGGGTTCTATGTCTCTCAGGTTCCACTCTATTCCTTTCCGTTCCCGTTCTTTCTCTTCCCAGGGAGTTGGCAAAACTTACCTCAGGTTTGTCTCTACTTCTGTCTCTTTGAGCTCCATGAGCTTGGGAGGTCCCAGCTCCTTGGTGACCAAAGAACGCATTAGACCTTGGTTGGGGAAAAACAAATTCACCCTTCCATGTGTAGGCATGTCTGCCATGCTCAGTGACCATGAAGATTCTCTCTGATGCATTGTCTAGATAGGTTACTTGGCCGGGGCTATCAGGGACTTTAAACTCATAGATTGCGAGGGCACTCACTTCCTAAGGTTGAGCAGATTTATATCTCCAAAAAGCCTCATCGGTTTCTCGATTTAAAAGCAGATCTATGCTTTTATTATCCTGTGGAATCCACTCTGGAGTCATGATTCTGGTCAAGACAGATTTACCCCGGGGAGTTCTCGGCTCTTTCTCTAAATTTCCTTGTTCTATATCACCCATGTCGGTCTCAGCAATCACATTTCCAAACTCATCAGTTCTATCAGGAAGAGTGGTGACTACATATATAGTCCCCTCTTTATCTAGGTATGCTCCATTCTCAAACTTGACTACCGGGTGGTCTAATCCATGGGGTTGATCGGGGTTCTTAATCTGGACCACCGATCTTCTCAGGCCATCTTCATAGATGCGAGCACCTAAACGATTAGTCCTGATGTATTCCAATTGAGTCTTGTATGGTCCTTCTGGCTTTTCTAGATAAGCCAACCCTGAACTACCTATTGGTCTCTCCATGTGATAGGACATCTCAGAATCACTTGTTTCTGATCTGGGAGTGTATGGGTAATCACTCAACTGCTGGGCCCAAGACCTGGCAGTGTGATTGACACTAGCTTCAGAAGATCTGAGGCTTTGTCTGTCTCGGCCTAAGTGTCTGCCTGATCTAAGGTTCATATGCCTGATTTATCTACCCCCTTGGACCCAAGCACACTCTCATTGCAGGTTAATTTGCACCAATCACTTTGTTCTTTTGAGTTGAATATTATGTTTATGGTCTTGTCTGAAATCGCATCGTCAGGAGTACTTAAGTGAATTTCCGCACTTGATAAGTGATCGATTCCAGTTTACCTTTTGTCCCTTAGAGTTTTCGCACTTAAGACCTACTTAATTCTTGCACTTGGTTGATTAATACTCTTGGATTTGATTCGTGCCTAATGTTGCCCTAATTAATTACCACACCTAAGTCGTACTTAGCCTGGGCTAGGAATTGACAAAGGAGGGTTGAGAGATCTTCCAACCTCAATTTAGCTGGTTGACCAGACTGCTACACAAGCCCAGGAAGCCTTCTCCCAAGCTTGGTACTCACCCTTGCTAGCTTGCTTTGGATTGCCTTGAGTGCACACAATGTTCCTGCAAAAGCTCACCAGTCAGTATAGCTCTCTTACCACTAGTAATTGACAGACACACATCAATATTTGTAGTCCCCCTGGAGTAACTCACTGTACCCCTTCAATCTTAAGACCACCTAGTTTCACCTAAAGGTCAACTTAAAAATACATGTTCTAAAACTCCACGTATGATTCTTACAAAAACTAGTCAAGGTCCACGTAGGATTCTCAACGAGCTTTCCAACGAGACCAAAATCTCATCAATCGGAGTTCGTACGGTCAAGTTATGACCATTCAGGCACTAAAGGGTCAAAACAGGCTCTCAGGGTTCAGGAGATCCCTCTCTGATTTCTAGGTCTTTTGCTCACTTCCAAGGTTCTAAAGTTATACCAAGGTGCCTAAAATTAAGCTCTACTACCCTTCAATTCACTCAAAAATAACCCTAAATTTTTCATGTGTTAAAGGCCGTGTATCGTGATAGGTCGGGTCGAGGTGTCGCAATAGCTCAAAGTGTCGCGATAGCTCAAAGTGTCGCGATAGGTCGTGAAGTGTCGCGATAGGTCGAAGTGTCGCGATAGGTCGAAGTGTCGCGATAGGTCAAAGTGTCGCGATAGCTCGTGAGGTGTCACGATAGGTCGAAGTGTCGCGATAGCTCGTGAGGTGTCGCGATAGGTCGTGAGGTGTCGCGATAGGTCGTGAGGTGTCGCGATAGGTCGAAGTGTCGCGATAGGTCGTGAGGTGTCGTGATAGGTCGAAGTGTCGCGATAGGTCGTGAGGTGTCGCGATAGGTCGAAGTGTCGCGATAGGTCGTGAGGTGTCGCGATAGGTCGAAGTGTCGCGATAGGTCGTGAGGTGTCGCGATAGGTCGAAGTGTCGCGATAGGTCGTGAGGTGTCGCGATAGGTCGAAGTGTCGTGATAGGTCGTGAGGTGTCGCGATAGGTCGTGAGGTGTCGCGATAGGTCGAAGTGTCGCGATAGGTCATGAGGTGTCGCGATACCTCGAGGTGTCGCGATAGCTCGGGATATGGTGAATTTT
Source organism: Ceratopteris richardii (assembly GCA_020310875.1). Classification (NCBI taxonomy): domain Eukaryota; kingdom Viridiplantae; phylum Streptophyta; class Polypodiopsida; order Polypodiales; family Pteridaceae; genus Ceratopteris; species Ceratopteris richardii. The sequence continues at coordinate 32,295,290 of CM035410.1, forward strand.
TCTGTTCTGTCTAGTGATCGTGGGAGCTCTAGGCCTGCGCAGTGTCGTGGTGCACTCAGAATCGTGATTGGGTGAAGTTTTCGGAGTGTCGCGATAGCTCGAGCTCAACGCCTCGGGGACTGTGCAGACAGATTCCGTACCTGCTGAGCTTGCTGGAGATGATGATGGAGTAGCAACCTGCATGAAACATGCAGAAAACACACAAAACAAGAACACACACGCTCGCTCTCTCTCAAACTCGCACACAACAAATGAGGGGAATGACAAGGAAGAGGGAATATGTAGTGGAGAAGGAGGTGGAGGTGGAGATGGAGATGGAGAAAAATCAGAAATTTACCAACTACTTACCATTCCAACGCGTCCTCTCTACGTCTTACCATCACACGCTCGTCCTCAAAGCTCGATCCCCGGCAACGGCGCCAAAATTTGGTGTAGCTCAGTGATGAGTAGCACCTCCTTTAATGTCAATCCGGGAAGACGTGAGGATGGTATGAAGACCACGAGCAAGTGGAAGCACAAGTGTGTGAGTGAGAAGCACACAAGCATGCACACACATACACGCACACGCGCACCCACAGCAAGAACAAAGAGAGTAAGACAATGGAATCACTTCTATTGCAACCAAGTTCTCATACCAGCTCAAAACTACAAGAAGCTACCCCAAAAATGAGCTCTCTAGCTCTATTTATAGTTTTTGACTAGCTTTGGCCCTGTCCAGACCTAGTGTCCGGCCTAGTTAAAAATTAGGCTCCAGGGCTTATTTGAGGGCTCAAAAGAGGTCTAAAAAATATGAAAATTGGTAGGCAACTACTTCTAAGGCTCCTCAAGCTCGAGGACTCCTCGGCTTGTACAAAATGGAGCTACAAAAAGGTGAAAATGGTATTTACAGGGGTTTTTAGTGATGCGAATCACTTTTAAATGGTGTAAGGGTTTTGAAAAAAATAAAGGGTTGCCTTAGTGCTAGATATGCTTGTATGCTCGTACTTGCCTCTTCTCGTATACTGCCAACAGAGGGTTATGACATTTCAGTGTTCATGTGTCAACCCTTGCTAGAAGAATGTGACCCGAGTGATGTCATAGAAGAAGAAGAGAATGACGATGATCTAGAGTCCATTGTGATGGATAGTTGCTTTAACTCAGAGAAGCACTATTTAGAAGATGTAGGCATGTTTAACCAGAAAGAAGAACCTCTCACAAGCATTAAAACGGTAAATTCAAAGGATGGAAGTGAGAGCAGTCAAAAGAAAAAGAAAAGAAAAGCAGTGAAACAAGAAGAGGAGGAGTCATTGCTTGAAGTACCAGAAAACTTCAAGAAATATGAAGTTGACGACCGCAAAATTTTGGTACGAATGCCTAAGAGAGAGGCCATCATAGGAGAATCATATGATAATAAAGAAAAGACCAAGAAAATTGTAGTGACCATTGAAGAGAACGAAGAGAGATGCACATATATAGGAGATGACCTAAGTGCAAGAGAAGAAATGGAGCTTGTAGCTCCATTAAGGGAATATAGGGATGTGTTTGCGTGACACTATAAAGACTTGAAAGGGGTAGATCCAAGAATTTGCTCTCATACTATCCCCATGACTGCTGATGCAAAGCCCACCAAACAGAAGCCCTACACATATAATGATACATATGCAGCCAAAATAAAAGAAGAAATTGATAGGCTGATTGAAGCTGGATTCATCTATGAGATTGAGCATACTGAGTGGGTGTCCCCCATTGTAGTGGTGCCCAAGAAGAACGGAAAGTTGCGAGTGTGTATTAACCTTTAAAAAGTTAATGTTGCTACGATCAGAGATAGTTATCCACTTCCAATCTCGAAACACCTATTGGAGCGTGTTGCAGGCAAGGAAGTTTATAGCTTGCTTGATGGATTTTCCGGTTACAAGCCATTGCCCTAGAAGATCAACACAAAACAGCTTTTGCCACAGAGTGGGGAATATTTGCATTTCGTGTGATGCCATTTGAGCTCACCAATGCACCTGCAACATTCCAAAGGCTCATGTGTCATGTCTTCAAAGAGTTCTTGCGGAAGAGCTTAGAAGTGTATGTGGATGATTTATGTGCTCATTCTCAAGAAAGAAGATTTCACATCCCTGAGCTCAGACAAATCTTCAACAAGTGTAGAGAATATCGAGTGTGTCTGAACCCAAAAAAGTGTGTGTTCATGGTGCGTCAAGGTAAAATCTTAGGTCATATTGTTTCTAAGAATGGAATCTCAACAGATGAAGATAAGGTACGTGCCATAGCGGAGCTGCCAAGGCCAAGGAATGTTAAAGAGGTACAAGCCTTTATGGGCCATTGTGTATCCACATGTACGCGATCATAGCTAGACCCCTTTATGCCTGGTTGTCTAATTTTGAGTGGAACGACGAATGCGATAATTCTTTCAATGAACTGAAGAAACGTTTGTGCACAGCACCAATACTGACCACTCCTGATTGGAATAAACCATTCCATGTCCACGTGGATGCATCCAATCACGCCATAGGATGTGTGCTAGCACAACCCACAGGAGAAGGAAACTTAGATTGCCCATAGCATATGCTAGTAGACAGCTCACCACAGCTAAATGAAACTATACCACAACTGAGCGAGAGGGCTCAGGCATGGTATATGCTGTGAAGAAGTTTAGACACTATTTATTGGCCAACAAGTTCAAGTTTTGCACTGATCATCAAGCTTTGTTATATTTGGTCAATAAACCTTGCAATACTGGACGCTTAGTAAGATGGTTCCTCTTACTAATGGAATATGACTTTGAAGTTGTTGTTAGGAAAGGTAGAACCCACCTTCGAGCATATCATCTTTCTCGCATCACTTTAGGAGAGTCACCGCAAGGAGTGTCTGATGAATTACCCGATGCTTATCTGTTCAATTTAGAAGTTGTTCCTAAATGGGCAAATAAGTTGGTACCAGTCCTAACATTTGGCCCTGCAAATAAGAATGTGAAAACATCACAAGAAGAAATTGTAAAATCACAAAAATATCACATATTAGTAGGAAGCATGTACAAACAAGATACTGAGGGTGTATTAGCTTGTTGTGTTGAGGACGATGAACATAGTAGTTGGTTGCAACAAGCCCATGAAGGAATGCTAGGAAATCACTATTCTAAACAATGAACATTGTAGAATTTGAAACGTTTTGGAGTGTATTGGCCTAGCATGGACAAAGAAATACATGAGTGGATCAAGAATTGTCCAATGTGCAGAGAGAGACCACCAGTGGAGCATGCGACCCTTTATCAAGTATCATTAATTCCAAATTGGAGTGCTCCATTGGTAGAGTTTATGAGATCGGGAAGATTACCCAAAGAGGACAGTCTAGCAAGAAGACGAAGCATGGAGCAAGAGGCTCAAGGCTATGCCTTAGTAGGAGACAACTTATACCAAAGAGGCAAAGATGGTTACTTAAGACTGTGCGTTCATGAATCAGACTATTTGAAAGTCTCAGAAACTGCACACAGCGGTGTCGCAGGTGGACACTTCGGTCCTGATCGAGTAATCAAGACCATTCTATTCTCAGGACTTTGGTGGCCCACTCTTCATATGGATGCTCATACCTATGTGAAGAAATGTGACACATGCCAACGTGCACAATATCCAGTTAGAAAAGATGAGATGCCTTTGAGGCCAATGATGGGAGGACGTGCATTCTCGAAATGGGGTATAGACTTTGTAGGTCCTATTAACCCCCTAGCTAGAAACTCCCATGCAGAGTATATTATTCTAGCCACAGATTACCTTACCAAGTGGGTAGAAGTGAAAGCCACAACAAAGAATGATGCTCAGACTACGGCTAAGTTCTTATTCGAGAATGTGTTCACGAGATATGGACTACCAATAGAGTTGGTAAGCGATAGAGGCACACACTTCTTGAATGAAGTCATTGAGAATCTTCTCCAAGAATTCTTGGTGATACATAAGAAGTCTACTCCCTATCACCCACAAGCTAATGGACAAGCGAAAAGCACGAATAAGATCCTCTGTAATGTATTGACAAAACTGGTAAATAATAAATGCTCTGATTGGGACAAACAACTTCATCATGCTGTTTGGGTTTATCGAGTTGCCTACAAAACGGTACTCAACGCCACCCCATTTCAGATGGTCTTCGAACAGAATGCTGTGCTACCATTGGATTTCCTAATCCCAGCTTTAAAGGTAGCACAAGAGCATGAGTGGAATGGACATGAGTTGTCCTCTAGGATCTTTGATCTAGAATGCTTAGGTGAGATGAGGCTACGAGCGGCGGCAGGCACAAAGGCATACTTTGATGCACACATCAAAGATAAAGGATTGAAAGAGGGAGATCTAGTGTTGGTTTACACACTAAAACAACATGCCTGTAAGTTGGAAAAACGAGGATATGGACCCATGATCATTAACAGAATTTCCACTAGCAGTGCAGTTCAATTGGCTACTTTAAAAGGTGATATCTTGCCCAACTATATTAGTGGATGTACCAAGAACCTCTTACAGAGGATATGCTTAGGAGACTCAACATTGCTAAGAAGCGAAAAGAAGAGGAGTTAAGGGTGAGAGAAGAAGCACAAGCAGAGGCTAGACAGCGCATAAGGCGAAATAAGTTAAGGCGACTAGGCTTAGATGTCAACTCAAAAGCCCCAAAATATCACATGGATATGTGCCAAAAGTCAGGCATAGTGACTTCTCAAGTCATTGACCGAAGACCTTTTGTGACCATAGAGATAGGACAAGGGAAGGGTGCAAGGACTGTGAAAGCATTGATTGACTCAGGTGTAGCAAGTAGTGCAGTTAGACTTTCCTACTACCAAGACTTGCAGTTGAACATCAATCCCATAGAAGCTTATCTAATAGGATTGGGAGGTGTGGAAACCCCTTGTTTGGGTGAGGTGGAACTTCCCATCTACCTTCAAGATGTTCCAATGAAAGTCAAAGCGCTAGTGTGTCAAGATGAGAACCTTACAGAACCACTTGTCTTGGGTCAAGATTGGATCTATGACCATGCAGTTAACTTAAACCTAAGAAGTCAAATTCTTCAAGTTTGGGTACATGAACAATGCATTACATTAGAATTAGAGAACTGCATGCTCCTAGATCATGGCACCACACACTTTCTTAGTTCTTCCAAGACTAATCATATGGAAGAAGATGTGGTATGTGTCAAAAGCTCTATGATGCAGAAGGAGTCAATCGTGGAAGACAAGGTTCGAAGGCGGGTGGATCTTTCTTCTTCTCCAAAGAATCAAGTAGCCACAATAGTGAGTCCACCACACAAGCAAACCCAACCGTTCACGACAACTGCTACATCATATAGAAAGACACCATTCGATAAGAAAGCAGTTTCGAGCATGAAGTAGATCTAGGTACGCAAAGGAGAGCAACCACCAGCCTTGCCCCCACAAATCCCATCCAGGCAAGCCAACCAGGCCAGAAGACAAAGGACGCAGCTCGGACAAGCTCAATCACAAGGTATCCAACAAGTTTGGGTGCCTAAGAAATTAGCTGCAGCTCAACAAGGGCAATTACAAATGTGGGTACCTAAGAATCTCTTACATCCACAACAACCTATGTTCTCCCACATGCGAAAGGTCTCAACAAAGAAGCCAAAAAGAGAAAAGGGTAAGAACCACGTACAGAGACCAAAGGAAGATCAAATCAGCTCTTCAACATTAGTAGGAAGACATGCAAAAAGGATATGGGTTTGGAAGCAAAAGGTACAAGTAGCCTCCACCGAACCAAAGCGCCAACCACACTCGATACCACAGTTCAGAAAGCATCCAAAGAGGAAGACACCTGAAGTGACCTCTACAGTGCCAAATGATGTTATAAAATGGACTCCAATAAGGAGGATTACATCAGTTCGAAACTCAATGGATACCTCCACCAAGGTCGGCATCAACCTCCGCAAATAACATCGAAAGCCTCGATGAGCGACAACCATGTGCTCCTTGCACAACCCTGTCTTTTGCACCATTCAGGTCATGCATTTCCGAAGTATGCATTAATATAGGGCCACATTACACGGCCATGCATAGACACACTTGAGAATCCCAAGCACAAGAGCACAGTGACATATGTCAAATATTTCTATTAATACTAACTTTTGTGTTCTTGTTTTGTGATATTTTTTCGAAAAAAAAAAGGAAGAAGAGAGAGAGGAAGCACTTGTTCCCAGGTTTGGCTCATGAAACATGAATGAGTCATGCTTAGTTGAAGGTCAAACTGTTGATTACTGAGCATTTATCAGTTTGGATAGAAGTGGGTCTCGGCTAGCAAATGATATAGTTGCTGCCTTATCTGGTAGATGTCAAGAACTTGGCATAAACATGGCATCCACAAATATGGTTTCCTCTTACTACGGTAGGAGTGAAGATCTTGAAGGTCCGCAACTTGAGTGATGCTTAACTACTGATGTATGAGAGCATCCAGAGAGATATCTGCAAGGGGTAGTTCTGGTACCCTGCAAATCTTTGTATGTATACTGGATGAGAAGACTCTTGCTTATGGTGAACTAAAGAGAATATGTGAAACTAAGCTTGGTGTAGTTCTCAAATGTTGTTTGTCAAGGAATATAAAGAAATTCAATTCTCTATATTTGAAAAATGATGCTTTGAAAAGAGGAGACAGGATCAGCCACTCAAAAGATCTCATAAGTGGACCATCAACATGGACATTCATCAACAATGTTCCATCCCAAAGGCCGAGTGTACAACATGAAGAGATGAACATCGATTGCCCTTCTCCATGGTAAGTATCTTTACTTTGGAAACTTCATAACCATGATAGCTTAGGAAACCTCTTCGTCGGCATACCCTTGAGCACTTAGCTCAAGAACCCCAATTTTTGCACCATACTTCTTCCGATGCATTTTCCAAGTAAGCATGCATAGGGCTACATTACCAGGCCATGCACAAGGCACATATTTTCCTCAACCCATGCACGAACACACTTACCCATCATCCAGTAGGGACTACTATGAACATCAACTTTGGAAGATCTAGAGGCCATCAACGGAGACTCACAACGACATAGTCATGTTGGAATCCAGCGAAGAAGTACATACCAAGGCACTACAACTTGCAAAAGCTCGCAGTGACAGATGAAGAACCGGACAACCAATCCTTCCACATTCGGAAGGTAGATGGCTCTTGTTCCTACCGAACAGACACTACCTCTTAAAGCACTACTTGGAACACCCACTACAACAAGGGTCTGTCAGGGACGACAGACTCGAGAGGGGGGGGAGTGTTGGAACTCAAAGTCAAGCACAAGCATGGAAGCACATCAAAAAGGTGGAATTTGGTATATTGATAGTGGATGTAGCAACCATATGAGTTGCAATGCTTCTTGGTTTACTAATCTACATGTTCCCAAAGGTAAAGGACATGTAGAAACAGGTGATGATACAGCCCATGAGATCTCCCATGTTGGAGATGTAGCTTTGGATGACAAGGAGGAAGGAAGATGTCTCAAGGATGTCTTGCATGTACCTACTATCACAAAGAACTTGGTGTCCGTTGGGCAAATGGTTGAAAGAGGCTATCAAGTAAAGTTCAACAAAGGTGGATGCTTTGTGGAGAACCCTAAGCAAGGTTACAAGGTCATAGCAAGAGGAAAGAAGCAAGGGAGACTCTTCACTTTGGAGGTAAATTCTCATTCCACTCAACATGTCTACTTCACATATGGAAACAAGAGGATTTCGGAGTTGGACTTGTGGCACAAGAGGATAGGTCACATCAACATACAAAGAATGAAGGAAATGCAATTCAAGAGGCTGGTTGAAGGTCTTCCCAACTTCCAAGGACAAGGTATGAAGCATTTATGTGAATCTTGTCAACTAGGGAAGCAAGCGAGACTTCCATTCAAGAAGAGTGGCTACATAAGCCAACATCCATTGGAGTTGATACATACAGATGTGTGGGGGCCAACGAAAGAGCAATCTATTGGAGGTAACAAGTACTTTGTCACTTTTATAGATGATTGCACAAGGATGGTTTCGGTTTATTTCATCAAAAACAAATCAGATGTGTTTACATGTTTCAAAGCATTCAAGGCAATGATAGAGAAGGAAACAGGTACATATATCAAGAAGCTAAGGTCCGATGGAGGGGGAGAATATTTCTCCAATGAGTTTTCTAATTTTTTAATGGATCAAGGCATCAAGAGGCAAGTAACATGCAGGTACACACCCCAACAAAATGGAGTAGCAGAGAGAAAGAATAGATACATTGCCGAGATCGCTAGAGCAATGCTTAATGAGATGAATGTACCTAACATGTTTTGGAGTGATGCAGCAAATACCGCCGTGTATCTAATGAATAGGGCTCCTACCTTAGGGATCCATGGCTTGACACCATATCAAGCCTATTATGGTAAGAAACCTGATCTTTCCCACTTGAAGATATTTGGATGTACTTGTTATGTACATGTGCCAAGTGAATTGAGGCACAAGCTACAACCAAAGGCAGAAAAGTGTGTGTTTCTAGGATATTCAAATGATCATAAAGGTTACAGGTGCTTCAACCCAAACACAAAGGACTTGAGGATATCAAGGGATGTAGCATTTGATGAGCTACTCCCTTGGTATAAGAAGTATGATTGTATGCCGGACTATGAAGAAGAAAAGCATGGACATGATGAAGAACAAATCGACCTAGAGCTAAGCGGCCCAAGGTGTTCCATCAATGAAGATAGTTCAAGCATGAACTCACCATGGAGGGGGAGATCTTCATCAAGCTATGAAGCACAATCAATCAACAAAGGCAAAGCAACATTGGTGGAGTTGGATGAAGAAGGTAATGAAGTTGAAGATGATGAAGGACACATGATGGAGAAAGAAGCCACGTCAAAGAAAGAGATCAAGTTCCCAAGGCAAAGGAGGTTTATTCCTCCAAAAGGTGAAGAAAGGAAGTCTTCTAGAGTTAAGTATCCAACTCAAAGGTTTACTTATGATTCATACATGGCAACTCATTATGCATATATGAACAAAGTAGTAGAAGATCATGAGCCCGATTGCTATGAAGATGCAAGCAGGTACACCGAATGGAAAGAGGCAATGCAAGAAGAGATCGACGCACTTGAGGAGAATCAAACATGGACTCTAGTGCCCAAGAAGGATAACATGAAGGTAATAGGTAATAAGTGGGTGTATAAAGTAAAGAGGAATTCAGATGGATCTATTTCTAGGTTCAAAGCAAAATTGGTGGCCAAGGGTTTTGCACAAACATATGGAGTGGACTTTGAAGAGACATTCAGCCCCGTGGCAAAGATGAGCACCATTAGGACACTCATTGCAATGGCTGCTAGCAAAGGATGGAAGCTTTTCCAATTGGATATCAAGAATGCCTTTCTCAATGGAGACTTGGAAGAAGAGGTATACATGGAGCAACCACTAGGTTTCGTTCATAAAGAGTTTCCACATCATGTTTGTAGGTTGAAGAAGGCACTTTATGGCCTAAAGCAAGCTCCAAGGGCTTGGAACCAAAGATTGGTGGACTATTTTATCAAATGTGGTTACAATCAATGCAAGGCGGATCCATCTCTCTTCATCAAACAAAGAGGAGAACTTGTAGTCTACATGTGCGTGTATGTAGATGATCTTATCATTACAGGTAATGATACAAAGGGCATTGAGGAGATCAAGGCAAAGCTTGGAAACGAGTTTAGGATCTCTGATCTTGGAGATCTTAGGTATTTTCTTGGCATTGAAGTTGTATACAAAGAAGAAGGTATTATGCTCATACAAAGGAAGTATATTCTAGACCTACTTGAGAGGTTTGGGATGCTACATTGCAAGCCTATTTCAAATCCCATGGAAGTTAATGTAAAGCTAAGCTCCATTGATGGAGAGCCATTAGAGGATGTAACCTTGTATCGATCTATTGTAGGATCTTTCAATTATGCCACAATAACTAGGCCGGACATAGCATATGGAGTTGGAGTGTTATCACAATTTATGCATAGTCCAAGGACTACACACTTGCAAGCTGCAAGAAGAATGTTACGATATCTCAAGGCCACTATAAATGAAGGATTGTTCTATTCATTTGATGATGATATGCAGGTCAAAGCTTATTCTGATGCCGATTGGGCCGGTTCGAAGGAGGATAGAAGAAGTACAAGTGGTTACCTAGTCATGCTAGGTAGCAAGATCATCTCATGGATTTCAAAGAAGCAACCCACGGTGGCATTATCTTCCACCGAGGCTGAGTATAGAGCTTTGGCTCAAGTCACACGTGAGCTAATGTGGATTAAGAATTTAGTTATGGAGCTTAATTTGCAAGTTGACACATATCCAATTTTTTGTGACAATATGAGTAGCATTCATCTAGCATCGAATCCTGTCTATCATGCTAGAACCAAGCATATTGAAGTGCACTATCACTTCATAAGGGAAAAGGTGATATCGAAGGAAGTTTCAGTACATCATATTGGTACCAAGGACCAAGTTGCCGACATGTTTACAAAGGCTTTGGATGGGATGAAGATTTCAAAATTCAAGCAATGCATCAACATGAAGGAGCTTGGATGAGGACGAAGAATTGAAGCTTGAGGGGGAGTGTTAAAAGTCAAGCTTCAAGCTACAAATTCGTGGGGAATCTTTTATGGACATGTGGAGAAATCAAAGGAAGCCAAAAGCCACGAGATTCCATCAAGAAAAGTCACTCAACCACTCCCCAAGTCATCTCAACTAATTCCTCCAAGTTAGGAGGCTGATTTGGAAAGGTAGTTCCTAGATTTTAGGGGCACACTTCTCACTATAAAAGGAGCATGTATCCCGACTTCTTTTGGGCCATCTTCTTGGAGTTTTAGCTCATGTAAAGTGAGCACTAAGTGCTGGAGTTTTGATAAGCAAGCCCCTTGCTTAAGCAACCCCCTTGCTTGCTTGTTTGTTTTCTTTTTAGTAGGCATATCTATGTGTGTGTGCAGGCAGTGTTGCAACTCTCTACCCCTGAGTTGTTAGCATTGGTTCTCCCTCATATGGTATCCATTTGATGTAATTCTTGTCTCTTTGGATAGCTATAAGAGTCTATTTTATGCTTCCCAATTCCCTGGAGCATTCTCTGAGTAAGCTGGGAGAAACATTCATTTTAGTGAAGTTGTGTGATTGATATCTCTCTCTTTGTGTAGGCTCTGTTGGAAATATTTTGCTCTCTGTTGTAAGGGCTGGTTCTCCTTCTCTATGTATCCATTTGCTATGATTTTGGTGTCATTGGGTAGCTATTAGAGTGCTCTAAAGTTGACGCAAGTTTGAGATTCATTCTCTGCATAATCTCTGAGAAAAGTTTGCTGGAGTGAAGTGAGGTCTCTGCTTGACTAGCAGTTGTGAGCATTCAACTAGCTCATGTTGTAGACATTGTTTCTCTTTGTGTAAGCATCCATTTCAAGTGAAATTTGTTTTGTTGGAAAGCCCTTGGTGTCTACTACAGGTCTACAAAAGCTCACTGGAGTTCTCTGCATAAGCTCTGAGTAAGAGCATTTTTGGTGTGCAGAGGTCAAAGAAGGATACCTGTGGAGGTCATTCGCGCTTCATCGTTGCTTAGGGGTTGAGATACTTCCCCCATCACTCAACTCATCTAGAATATGCACATATGCAATACAACCAAAAAAATTTCATATGTGACAAGTTTGTCTTTTGAACTGTAAACTTCTCTTTCGGTGTAACTTGATGTACATCAGCAGTCGGAGTTCTGTTCATGATGTATACAGTAGTATGCATAGCTTTTTCCCAATAACAATGAGGCATATTCTTCTCAACCATCAAGGCTCTTGATATTTATGCAATATGTCTATTTTTTCCTTCAACGACACCATTCTCTTGCAATGTGCACCTGCATGAAAACTGATCTTGATATTTATGCAATATTTCTATTTTTGCCTTTAACGACACCATTCTCTTGCAGTGTGCACCTGCATGAAAACTGGCATATAATTCCATGACTTTTAAGAAAGTTGTTGAATTCATTTGACATGTTTTTGCCTCCTCCATCAGACCTTAATGTTTGAATATACTTTCCTGTCTGCTTTTCCACCATAGCTTTAAAATTCTGGAAGTGAGTGAACACCTCACTCTTCTCTTTCATGAAATATACCCATACTTTCTGTGTATGGTCACCAATGAAACTAACATAAAATCTACAGCTTCCCATAGATGTGGTCTTTGTAGGACCCCAAACATCCGTATGTACTATTTCTAGCACATTCTCACTAACATGCTTGTGATGCGAAAATAATGCTCTTGCCTTTTTACCAAATTCAAAGGCTACACATACCTTTTGCATCTCTAGAACCTTGAAATTTGGTAGTCCATTGAAAATCTCTTTCAATGCATCAATTTTAGCCTCTACAAATTTGCATGTCCAATTCGTTTTTTTGAGATCTCTATATCAGCAATAACTCTTACACTTTTTTCAAACATGACTGCATTCATTTTAGGAATTTTCACATTTAAGGTGAACATCCTACCCACTTTGTTTCCTTTGGAAATCATTCTTCCATCCTATTTGTTCTCTTCTACATATAACCCATCAGCATTGAACCTGACTTGTAATCCTTGGTCAACCAATTATCCAACAAAAACCAAATTCTTTGTTATATTTTGAACATGAAACACATCAACAAGATGTTTTACCTTTTCATCCTCCATCAACAGTGCTATATTTCATGTATGCACGATAGGGTGTGATGTGTCATCACCTATTTCAACGTATCTAGGAACTGAGAATTTTTGCAAACTACTAAACTGTTTTGCATGATTGGTCATGTGATTTCAAGCACCTGAATCAACATACCAGACATTGCCATTCGATTTCAGAACATCAGTAAACATCATATTCATCATATGATGTTGAACGATGAACAACCTCTCATAATCATATGCACTTGTGGATGCATAGTTGTTTTGCTACCTTCTATTATTTTGATTCTTTGACCAACAATTATGTTCAAACTGTGCAGGCTTACCACAATTCCAGCATCCTTTACTATCATTTTCGGAATCATTTCTTTGGAATTTTTTGTGGCCTCTTTGACTCTCCGTGCCTCAAAATTGTCCTCTACCTTCTGCATGATTTTGTTGTTGACTTTGGTCTTGGTTATTGTGTCCTCTTCCACTTCCAAAGCCTGTACCTCTACCTCTTCCTTCCATAGTAGAATATCTAATCAGAACTAGGGTTTCCTTGGGATTTTGAATCCTCACCAAGATTCTTTTCTTCAATAATCAACATGGACACCAGATCATCAAAATTCAGAATATTTTCCATGGTTTAAATAGACATTCTAAATTGCTTATATCCAGCTCCTAAACCACGAAGGCACACTTCCACCTTATCATCATCATCATCTACATTGATGCCAATAGATGCAAGTGACTCACATATGCTTTTGATTTTCAGGGTGTAGTCACTTATCAACATGCTCTTTTTCTCCAATGTATGCAACCTCTCCTTGAGTCGCAATTTTTGTGCGTTTGTATTGGTCTCGTACAAAGTGACCAAATTGTTCCAAGCGTCTTTCAGATTCTTGGCATCCTGTATATGCCCAGTCATGGTATCTTGTATGCTAACAGATAGCCAAAACATTACCTTTCATGCTCATTGATTCCAGTCCTCATATGCAAATAAGTGGTCTACAGTTTGATTCCTCTCTTGTAACTATAGAGCATTTTCATTGTCTCCTTTGATGTACTTCCAATAGCATTTTTCCATCAAGAAATTTGTCATTCTGAACCTCCAAGCATGGAAATTGTTCTTGTCTAGCTCATTGCAAATAAGTTGATTCATTCCATCTTTGTTTGCCATTTTTGTAGCAAATTCACAACATTGCAAAACACTACAAGTAGCACTTATGCTTAAACACTATCACACTATGATGTGTTAGTTTGATCACAAAAAAACACATTTTCGTGTATCAACAGTACACAAAATAACTTGAAATTTTGGATCTGAAATATATGAGTGTTGTCAAATAGTACACAAGTTATAATTTTGCAAAAGGTTCCTTTGTTTTTGGGTTTTAATTCGGTCTTAAGTGTTGACTAATGTTTCTATATTTTTGGTTTGTTTCGGTCTGTTATTTGATTGTATTGTATTAAGATTTTGTTTTGATTTGTTTGTGTTTGAGTCTCCTCTTTAGATAATTTACATGATCCTGACTTTTCTTCTACTACAATTTTGAATGTCTCCATGTCCACTTTATATATCTCTATTTGTAATTCCTGCACATTATCATTTGCAAAGAAAATTCTTGTAGATTTATCTCTCGCTTTTAAATTTATCAATTTCTTCTCAAAATCTATAGTCACTTTATATTATTTCATCCATTCTTGTCCTAAGATTAAGTTTTCATGCATTAATCTCTCAGGCCATTCTTCACACTCAATTGAAGTATCTTCCTGTCCTATCTTCAAGTGAGTGTTTATTGATAATGAAAAAAGATGTTGTCCATTGATTGCTCTAATTGTTGTGTTGTTGTTCTATTTATTCTCCTTAGTTTGACTCAAAAGATTAGAACTAATTAGGTTTACTTGGGATCCATTGTCTACTAAAATAATTTTTGTTCCTTCATAATACATTTCAACTATTGCTAAGTGATTCCTAGTTTTCTTTTGTTCTATTTCACAAATCATCAAGTCCTTTATTTCTTTTTTTTTTAATTCTTTCCTTAGCCTTTTCTTGAGCTTCTTGTATTATTTTTCTCTCTTCTTCTTTCCTCCTATGGGGTTGGTGTAATCTTCTCCAAGATTCTATTGTTAGTGATTCTATGTATCTCTTGATTCGACATCCATGCACATAACCATGTCCTCTTTTCTCCAATTTTTTTCTTTGTTCCTTCAATGTGTAGGCTAAAAATAAATCTCCTTCTTGAAGATATTTCTCCTTATATGCAAATCATAATAGGATTTTTGTCTTATCTTATCTACATACATACTCATGAAAACCTATTATCAAGATGTTCCCACTAATTGTTCTAATTCCACAATCCTGTCAGACAATTCATGTTACGTTCAATGCAATTGATTTCCTATCCTTAGAGTAGGTATAAGAAATTCCATTGATATAACTGCATTTAATCCATAGACTAGATTAAACGGGCTAGTTCCAAATGATGTATTGTACGCTACTCTATATGCCTAAAGGACAAAATACAATTGAATATACAAGTCTATTATTTTTGTATTAACTAATTTGGATAACATAGTGCACAAAACTCTATTTGTAGTTTTAGTTAGACAATTTGCGTAGGGATATAGGGTGCAAATTTTGTATGTATTATCATGCATTGTTCTATCAAGGATCCAATGGCTTGATTAAGGAAATTAGTCCCTCTACCACTCACCAACTCAATTCATAGTCCAGATATAGTTATTACATGTTCATACAAGAACTTAAATGTGGTTTGAGTTATTACACGTTCATACAAGAACTTAGATGTGGTTTGAACATCATTTTTAATCGTACCTTTTATATTAACCCATTTTGTTAAATAGCTTATTGCCACCATAATATATTTTGCATGAAATTTTCTAGGTAGCACTACAACAGATCGAGCGTATACCGATGTTTTTACCAAGGGAAATGAAAACACCTATTTTTCCCCCGGCGTTGGTACTAAAGTGCCGGTATGTGCGTCGATATGTGCAGCCATATGGGCATCGATATGAGTGTCAGTATGGACATTGATATATGCGTCGGTATGGGCGTGGGTATAAACATCGGTAGTATTGACGCCCATATCGACACATCTGCTGGGTGTACCGTCGCGTATACTGTCGCTCGCTGGGTGTACCGATGCTTATTCGGATGACATTACTAGGTGTACCATCGCGTATAGCGACGACCATATCTGCAAAAACATTTTTGGGCAGAGTGCGTTGTCTTTTGCTACAACAACATTACCATGATGTTCCTTAACAAAAGACAACATACTCTGCCCAAAAAAATGGAGTACATGTGATGTGTACTCTAATGTCAACCAAAATATGATTTCATAAAACAGAATATTATTGGATACAAAAGAGATAAGCAGAATTAACCACGAAACATGTAAAAGAAAAGTTATATATTTCATAAATGAAGCATGTACAAGAGTGTGGCAAACCACTGTCATATATGACACTTTTACAAAGTATGGCAAAGCAATGCATTGCCATATAAAAATCAAATACAAATTTTGGTGTGCCACTTCCATACACATCCAAAGAACATTCCATATCAATAGTCCTGCAACAAACATTAATGGAATGAGATAAATTCACATGAAATTTAGAAACAACAAGTAAAAACCAAGTTTATGAATTAATCACCCCATCACAAATGCCATGAAATGACCGCACCGTGTCCCTCCAAGTCCTCCAATAGTGTAGTCAATCCATGATGATATCCGTAAGCCTCCTCTATTCGTGTTGGAGGATGACCCATTGCCATCTCCTACAACAAATATACAAAACATTAGAGGAACATACATGAGAAACTTAACACAAATAAATTCAATAAAGGAAATGGTACTTACAAACTCATGACACATCGTGTCATCTCCGCCGCTGCCCAAATGTGACGGTCCAACTGTATCTAAACGTGTGGCTGCGGCATCTCGCTGTTGGCGTTATCGGTCAAGAGTTTACTGCTGCTCGTCGCGAATGATACCCCACTCTTCAGCATCTAACCATACAGGCTTTGGTAAGCCTGCTCTGAGAGCATCACAAGCCTCCGATCGTCGATGGGACATAACCTCATGTGCGCTGTGCAGAATCCACTCTAAACTGACAAGAGGCTATCCATCGGCTGGTCGGAACTCCTGATAAATTATTTGTGTGATATAATTTTTCCGATCTTTATCCTATTCACTCCATTTCAACATGATAGAGTGTCCAAACTGTATGGAGCAAAATTATCGTATACGTGCACGCATTGCTTTGCTAGCTGCATCCATCATCGGAGCTCCATCTCAAATACTATACACCTTGGAGTCATCATGGTCATGAGCACCCCAAGGTGTACATGGTGTTCCACATGGTGTACTGCGTGGCGTACCTACATCTAAGGTACTCGTCCTAGGAGTAGAAGTGGGCGACACAACGTCCGTCGCACTGCCTCCACAATAGCTGCCTCCTCCAAACCTACCTGTAGATCCACTTCTAGAACCTCCTGCTCTAGAGCATGACCTCGACCTACGAGATGGGCCAGAACCTGTATCGCACTGAGGCGTCGAATGCACATGTCTAGTACTAGACCTAGTAGGAGATGGCTGAAAAGATGGTCATGGTGGAGTCACAAAGCTAGGAGACATACCTCCTGTGGGAGTAGCACCACCCGCAGGAAAGACACCGACAGGAGTGACACCGGTGGGAGTGACACCGACAGGAGTGAGGCAGGCGGGAGTAAGACTGCCAGGAGTGAGGCCGCTAGGAGTGATGCCGGGAGGAGTGCTACCACGAGCGATCCAATACTGTGATGCAGTGGCCATATACGAGGGAGATACCTGAGAGATGAACTCTTAAAATTGCTCCTCTATCATGGAATGTGGAATGACTAGAGGACTGTCTCCCATCATGCTTTGTAACAAAAGAACTCAAATAATTAGCATGTGATAATAAAGGTAATATAGAGAATAAACAAAAAAAACCAAAAATTAGTATGTACAAGTGCTTTATTAAAAAATCCTCTAATCTAGCATCCTCTTGAAGATCCGATGCACCGACGATATCTATCTCTATATTGATGGCTTCTAAATCACTTGCTATGTTAGTTTCTTCCTGATCATCATCTATTGCTTCGCCTTCTCAAACAATGAACTCTTCTTCTCGAACAATGATCTTTTCCTCCTCGACTATCGAATGAATCTCTGAGTCCACTACAGATAGACTTTCTTCTACATCTATGTTCTCACAAATTTGTCTACTACATGGGGTGACTTGTAAAACAAATAGCCACTCTGGTTCTTTGGAATCTGGTATAAAAACAACTTGCTCACAGTGTTCGGGAAGTACAAATGTATCCCTTTCATCTCTCCATAATTTTGTGGAGTCGACTTGAAGCAAACTGCTTTTATCGTGCCTCACTATTGCATTTCTTCCAGAGGTGACTATTTTGAACCATTTCACCAAAATAATCAAACTTCCTAAAAGATAGTTTCAAGATATCTTGAATCACACCACAATAATCTAGCTGGCCTTCTTGAGCATTATCATCTCTTGCACTCGCTCTACTTTTTTGCAAAAACTTCACCATCAACCCACTATCAAAAGTAGACCTACTTTTATCGATTTGTGCGATCCGAAAGTGTCGTCCATGAGACCATAGTGCACCGTATTTAGTATACTCCCAATCACATCCCTTTGCGAGTTCATCTTCTTCTTCAGAGATATCTTCACCCACTCCCTTTGCTTGTGAAACCGCTCTATCTAGCCATTTGCTTGTTGGAAAACGTGGAAGAGGTTGAAGACTTTCTAGAAGAGGCAAAAATCGAGTGGAACGATTCCTTCGAAACTGAGCTCTTTCCTTTGCGTTGGTTTCCTTGGCAAGCTCATACCTTTCTAACCACTTCTGCATAGGCTCAGAGTCAACTATGCAAAACTTCATTGCCTTCTATCTCAAAGCTGCATCCATTTTTCTTTGCAATCCTTTACCTTGTGGTTCATCACCTACGAGACGAACATCTTCATCATTGCTCCATAAGCGAGGCATTTTGGGATCCGACATACATAGAAACTCAGTTATGAATACAAGAGACTCTTGTACAAGCCATCCCTCTGCCATGCTACCCTCTGGTTCTTATATATTTCATTTATTTATTTAAAACACTAGTTCTTATCATATTTACTTATCTATATAATTATCCTATTTTATATATATATATATATGTATATTTATATATTCAGATTCTTTTTTAATTAATCCTATTTTTGTATATTTAATTAATTTTTTTAAACACTAGTTTATATATATATATATATATATATAGATTCAGAATTTTTCTTTAATTTAATTCTATATATTCTCATTATATAAATTTAATTGAGTTATATGTATGCATAAACCCTAGAACCCTAATAGTGTATATATGTTATGTAGGTGTTAAAACCCTAAAACCCTAATCAAAATGACCTAGACCTAAAATATGTATATATGTATATGCATGTGTATATATATGTGTATGTGTATATATATGTGTATATAGATAGGTGTATAAGTATGTGTGTATGTGTATGTGTATATATTCACTCTATTTAAAATGATTAAAATTAAACCTATTTTTATATATTTAATTATATATATTTGATTTATTTATTTAAAACACTAGTTCTTATCATATTTATTTATCTATATAATTATCCTATTATTTATATATATATATATATATATTTATTTATTTATTTATTTATTTATTTATATATTCAGATTTTTTTCTTAATTAATCCTATTTTTATATATTTAATTATATATATTTAATTAAATTATTTAAAACACTAGTTCTTTTTATATTTATTTATCTATATAATTATCCTATTTTATATATATATTTATTTATATATTTAGATTTTTTTGTTTAAATTTTTTCTATATTTTCTCTTTATATAAATTTAATTGAGTTATATGTATGCCTAAACCCTAAAACCCTAATCTTAAAGATCTAGACCTAAAATATGTATATTTATATACACATGTGTATATACATGTATATATGTATTATATGTGTATGTGTGTGTGTGTATATATATATGTTATGTTGGTGTTAAAACCCTAAAACCCTAATCAAAATGACCTATACCTAAAACATGTATATATGTGTATGCATGTGTATATATATGTGTATGCATGTGTATATATATGTGTATATAGATAGGTGTATAAGTATATGTGTGTATGTGTATGTGTATGTGTATATATATTCACTCTGATTAGAATGATTAAAATTATCTATTTTTATATACTTAATCATATATATTTAATTTATTTCTTTAAAAAACTAGTTCTTATCATATTTATTTAGCTATATAATTATCCTATTATATATATATATATTTATTTATATATTCAGATTTTTTCCTTAATTAATCCTATCTTTATATATTTAATTAGATATATTTCATTAAATTATTTAAAACACTAGTTTTTTTATATTTATTTATCTATATAATTATCCTATTTTATATATATATATATATATATATTTATATATTCAGATTTTTTCCTTAATTTTTTTATATATTTTATCTTTATATAAATTTAATTGAGTTATATGTATGCTTAAATCCTAAAACCCTAATCTTAAAGATCTAAACCTAAAATATGTATATTTCTGTATGCATGTGTATCTACATGTATATATGTATTATATGTGTATGTGTATGTGTGTATATATATTATGTAGGTGTTAAAACCCCAAAACCCTAATAAAAAAGACTTAGACTTAAACCTAAAATACTAAAACCTAAATACTTAAACACCTATAAAAATCTAAAGCCCTAATCCTAAAACCCCAATCCTATTTTATAGATATGTTTATTTATATATTCAGAATTATTTCTTATTTTTTTTATATTTTTTCTTAATATAAATGTAATTGAGTTATATGTATGCCTAAACCCTAAAACTCTAATCTTAAATATCTAGACCTAAAATATGTATATTTCTGTATGCAGGTGTATATACATGTATATATGTATTATATGTGTATGTGTATGTATGTGTAAATAGCCTAAAAACCCTAATCCTAATTTTATATATTTGATGTAAAAAAAACCTTCAAAATAGAAGATTTATATATTTAATTAAAACACTAGCTTATGTGTGTGTATATGTGTGTGTATGTGTATGTATGCATATGTGTATATATGTGTTTGTATGTATGTGTGCATGCATGTGTGTGTGTATGTATGCATGTGTGTGTGTATGTATGCATGTGTGTACATGTGTGTGTGTATGTGTATGTATGCATGCATGTGTGTATATGTGTATCTGTGTGTATGTATGCATGCAGGTGTGTATATGTGTCTATGTATGTGTGTATGCATATGTGTATATGTGTGTGTATGCATGTGTGTGTATGTATGCATCTGTGTGTATGTATGCATGTGTGTATGTATGCATGTGTGTATGTATGCATGTGTGTATATGTGTATATGTGTGTATGCATGCATGTGTGTATATGTGTGTGTATGTATGCATGCATGTGTGTATATGTGTGTATGTATGTGTGTATATGTGTCTGTATGTGTATGTATGCATATGTGTATATATGTGTGTGTATGTATGTGTGTATGCATGTGTGTGTATGTATGCATGTGTGTATATTTGTATGTGTGTGTATGCATGCATGTGTGTATATGTGTGTGTATGTAAGCATGCATGTGTGTATATGTGTGTGTATGGAAGCATGCATGTGTGTACATGTATGTGTGTATGTATGCATGTGTAAATGTATAGATGTGTGTGTGTGTATGTGTGTGTGTATGTATGCCCTATTTTCCTATCTCTGTCTTCCTTTCTTTCATCATTCTTTATCTCTCACTCTCTCTCTCTCTCTTTATCTCTCTCTCTCTCTCTCTTTGTCTCTCTCTCTCTCTCTCTCTTCTCTCTCTCTTTCTCTCTCTCTATCTCTCTCTCTCGCATCTCTCTCTCTTTCTCTTTCTCTTTCTCTTTCTCTCTCTATGAATAGAGAATAAAACAATCACTTACAAGTATGTCCCTCTTTTGGATCGTTGTTGTCATAGTGTAATTTATGTCTTCTATCGTCGAATTCCAAATAATCAATGCCAAAGAACTTCTGTAAAATCAAAGAGAAGAGAAATTATAAGACCTAAAGCATAGAGAAAGACAAATGCTAACAGTACGCACACCACTTACCAAGATGTGAGATCTAAACCAAGAGAGAGTGTATGTGTGTATAGAGAGAGAGATCTTTGTGTGTGTGTGTGTGTGTGCATAAAACAATGCAGGTTGCAATTCAGTTCACGTGCGCAAGTTGGACAAAAGACAAACAGTACTCAAACACGCACAAAAATGTGAAGCTTTTCACTTGCATTCCCGGTATTTTTAAAACACGGCCTTGGTATGGGTGCCGGTATGGGTGCCGGTATGGGTGCCGGTATGGGCATCGGTATGGGCGTCAGTAACTCCCAGTAAATTACCGACGCTTATACCAAGGCTTAAATCGATGCTTATACTGATGCCCATACCCACGCTTATACCGACGACTGCGAGACACACCGACAATCCATTTAAAATAGTCATACCGACGGTCACTTGACCGTTGGTATCTTTAAGTGACCTTTTCCAATGTTTATACCATCGCCGAGAGTGACCGTCGGTTTAGACAGCATCGGTATGCCCTTCATATGTTGTAGTGTAGTGGATGTATAGGTCCTATGAAGTCCAATTTCCATTTGCTAAAGACTCTGGTAGATATCACGGTTTTGAGAGGCATGCCATCTTCTAGGTTGCATTATTCCTTATTCGACAATTCGTTTATTCGTGAATAATTATGGAATTTTATGGTAAGCCTTTATTATTTGAACAAATTAGTTGATGCCATGTCAGCTTATTCAAACATGCCTGAATAGTTTTTGCACGGGAATTTTTTGATTGAAGGTGCTTTTGATCGAAACAGTTTTTTATCAAAAACTTTTTTGATCAAAAAGTTTTTGATCGAAAATTTTTTCGATAAAAAAAAATTCGATTGAATAATATTTTATAAAAGAATAGAACTATACTCATTTTTCATAAAAGTTACTTTGTTCTTTATGAACTTAAACTGTCGTAGAGTGAACAAGGTATAAATTTTTCTATAAATATTAAGTAATTTAAACTATTGTGATTGTTTCACTCAACATTGATTCTTACTTAACAATAGTATATGCCTGTGAATTTCAATCTATTGTGATTGTTTGACTCAACATGGATTCTTACTTCTTGTGTAATTGTATGTGCATATGATTAAGAATTTAAAATCTATTGTGATACATTAAATCTATTCTTGAAAGATATAGGTGGATTATGTTTGACTCAACATCGATTGTTATTTGACAATAGTATATGTATGTGTGTGTATGAGTATATAGTTAATATGAGGTTTCATCCGATAGTATGTATATGAATATGAGTGTATAATTGTGAATGCAAAATCTATTGTGATTGTATGTGTATGAATATGAGTGTATAATTGTGAATGAAAAATCTATTGTGATTGTCTAACTCAATATTGATTCTTACTTCACAATAGTATGTGTAAATGTATGTGCATATGATTGGTAATTTAGAATCTATTGTGAATTTTTGATACAACATTGATTCTTACTTCACAATAGTATGTGTAAGTGTATGTGCATATGATTAGGAATTTAAAATCTATTGTGATACATTAGATTTATTATTGAAAGATGTAGGTAGGTTATGTTTGACTCAACATTGATTGTTACTTCATAATATTATATGTGTGTGTATGAGTATATAGAATATAAAAAGTTTCATCTGATAGTATGTGTATGCATATGGGTGTATAATTGTGAATGAAAAATCTATTGTGATTGTCTATCTCAATATTGATTCTTACTTCACAATAGTATGTGTAAGTATATGTGCATATGATTAGGAATTTAAAATATATTGTGATTGTTTGACTCAACATTGATTCCTATTTCACAATAGTATGTGTAAGTATATGTATGTGTAAACATATATGTATGTATGATTGAAAATTAAAGTCTATTGTGATTGTTTGATTCAACAATGATTTTTACTTCACAATAGTATGTGTAATTGTATATGGATGTATGATTGAGAATTGAAGTCTATCATAATTGTTTGACTCAACATTGATTCTATATCTTATTCGATATTGATTTATGTTGTATTTTTGTAGATACCTTCTTCATAGAGCAATTCACAAGCACTATGGGAAAGGGAAAAGAATGGTCATATGTGATCGTTCATGAAGAGGGTAAAACAATGTCCACAATACAATGCAAATGTTGTGGACATCATTATGTAGAAAATGCAACTTGAATAAAAGAGCATCTTTTTAGTATAGGTAATAATGTGGCAGGATGCTCTAATCCAGATAGTGATATATGGGTACATTTTGCAAGTTATGAAAATAAATGTAAATATCAAGGTATCACATCAAAAAGATTCAAAAGCAGAGTAGTTCACAGCACTTTCAAAGTAGCCCAAGTGTAGAGCAAGAATGAGTAGATGCATCAATGATAGTAGAGGAACGTCATGATATTTCTACTCAAGTCTCTCAAACTGATTTTGAGAATAACTAAGATACATGTACTCTATTTTCTCCAACTGCATCAAAAAAGAGTGGATTTGGTGAATGTAGTTAAAATGGTGGATCTAATACTCTGTCACCATGCTTTGTCCGTAATAAATCACAAAATATTGTACCTATAGCTTTTGAAAAGCAAGAATGTCTCAAGCTTCATCTTAAATGGACTCAAACATTCTTAGCATGTGGGATTCCTTTCAATGTTATTCGTAATCCGATTTTCAAAGATACTTTGATGTCAACGACAAGAAAAGGATTCACCACGCGACATTATAATAAAATGCAAATAGAGTATGTAGATAAAGTGAAAAAAAGTATTGAACCTATTTTAAAGTGAACAGTACTTGATTATGTACCCATGTATGGATGTACAATAGTATTGGTTGGATGGACAAGTTGTCAATAGAGACCATTGATTAATGTCATGGTTATATGTCCAAAAGGAAACATGTTTTTAGAAGTTATTGATACTTCTCTTAAAAAGAAAAATTCAGCTTTTATTGTAAATGTATATGATCATGCTATATCACTAATGGGTGGTCTGAAGAATATGACTACGATAGTGATGGACAATGCCTCTAATATTTGAAGTGTTGGAATTACAATTCAAAACAAGTATGAAGGCATTACTTGGGTTCCATGTGTAGCTCATACTATTATTGCAAGATATATGTAGATTATCTTTCATTAAACAAATCTATTAAGATGCAAATCATGTAGTCAAATTTATAAGAGATCATCAATTTTCATATTCGCTCTTTCAATCGAAATCTCCCAATAAAGCACTTCAAATGTTTTGTGCCACACGATATGTAACTGCCTATATTGAGCTTAGTGGATTATTGAAAGTTAAGCGAGCTCTTGTAGAAATGATTGTTGATCGAAGATGGGAAGCATGGCTAGAGAAATATCCTTCTTATCGAGTTGCAACATCCAAGTGTATGTCTCTAATACAATCACAAAATTTTTGGGGTAATCTTGAAAAAATCATTGGTATCACTAACCCTTTTGTTGAACTTTTAGGAATGGTTGATACTGATAAATTTGTGATTGAAAAAGTTTATTGGATTATTTTAGAAGCTATTCAAAAAGTAAAAGACTTTAATCAATTTTCATTATGAGCAAAAACACAGATTGTACCATTAATAGAGAAGAGATGGATGCAAATGCATACTCATTTGCATGGACTAGCATTCATTTTGGATCCAACATTTCAACTCAATAATCATGAATAAAACAAAGAAGTCATGGCAAACTTCAAAACCACATGTCAACATATTACTTCCAGGTATAGATGGTCGAGATGCATTCCACCAAAGACTAGCATATGTAAGTTGAGAAGGATCTTTTGGAGATCTATGGCACATTGAAGTGATTCAAAAGCATCCACCTCCTATTTGGTGGAAAGAGTACGGAGGTGAAGCAGTGGAGTTGCAACATATAGCTATGAGAGTGCTTTCAGTGGCAACTTCAAGTGGTAGTTGTGAACGTAATTGGATTGCCTATGATTTTCTTTATTCAAAACAAAGAAATCGCTTAAGTGTATCACATGCTAATGATTTGGTATATGTGTTTTTTAATATGCATTTGTTACATGCTCCAACCAAGATAGCTTCTTCAATAGCACAACAAACTTTTGGAGAATTTCAAACTCGTGAAAGTTTAACAAATGATCCATGGAGTGATCATGATTTAGATGTAGATCACAATGATCATTCAGACATGGAAGAAATAGATGACATGGTACCTATCATGGATGATGATATTCAAAATGAAGAAAATGATGTACTATGAATACTATGATTATATTCAATTGCAAAATCAATCAGTAAACCGATCAAAAGATGATGATGCCTCTGCGACTCTCTAAATCATCAATCCTCTTTTGTTGAACATCTATTGTTCTTCATAATGCAGGAATTGTTAATCCTTCATTGTATAATTTTGCTCCTTGTGATGACAAATCATGTGTAAGATTATGTTCTTCAAGTAGCAAACTGTAGGGCCTCATTTGAGGAAGAGGGCCTTCATTTCCTTGATTATGAAATTCTGCTCGATTTCGAGGATGACCCAAACTGATACCTGCATTCTTCGGACGATCATCCCAATCTACAGGTCGATGAAGAATACCCTGTACAAATTTTTTTTGAATGAAATATAATGCTATTGGATTATTATTTGGTAATGCTCTTTCAACTTGCACAAAGCATTGAAGTAGAGTTTCTACTAATCCTTTTTGTTGTACTTTAGAAAGCTTTAAGGGTGTTGTTTCTTTTGCCCTTCTTGTATGCCAAAAGAGAACATCATGAACAAAATGATTTGGGCATAGATTTTTTACTTCTTTCATTGACAATGCTTCTCATTCGAATCCCTTTGGCTCTAAATCTTGATGGAAAAAAAATGATAGTCTTGATTGTGCAAATTGAGCATTGTGCTCAGATAAAATCCTTTGAGATTCAGTATAATCAAGATCATTATTCACATCTAGCATTCTTGCCATTTTTTACTTTCAAATCTGAAAAACAAAAACACTAATTTTATCTCAAAAGAATTCATAACATTTAATCCATATAATTCAAATGAATCCACTTCATTTAATCCACATAAGTCAAATGATACCACTTCATTTAATTCACATAATTCAAATGATACCGCTTCAATTAATCCATATATTTCAAATGAATCCATAACATTTAATCCATATAACTCAAATGATACCACTTCATTTAATCCACATAATGCAAATGATACCACTTCATTTAATCCACATCATTCAAATAAATCCCACATTTTATCCACATATTACAACACCCAAATGAAATTAAGGCTGGTCTTGATAGAGTTAATCCAAAGAGTTCAAATTGAATTTTGTATTCTACTATCTCTTCTACTCTCAATTTTTGTTTGTACTCAACCACATGATCATGAGGATCTCTAAATCCTTCATATTGATTTTTTAGAGAATTTACTACTTGATATGGTCTCAATGTTCTCCTAGGTTTATTCCATTCATTCGTGCTTTTGATTGGGAAATCATCCATTGCTTCTCCTTCTCTAAGAAAGGGATTAGGTGAAGTATGATATCTTCTCTCTCATGTGGCTCTACAGTGAAAGAACTTGGAGAAGCTTGTAGGAGGTAGAAAAGTGAGCTGCGAAGAGACAAAGTTTGTCTAGCCAACCGGCACAAGACCAGCCCTTGAGCTTATGGAGAGTGAAATAGAATTTTAAGGCATGTGAGGAGTGCAATAAAATGCAATACGTGGTTTGGAGCATCAAGGAGAAAGAGTCGATACAAAACAAGTAGTTTTGCACATTGACTAGCTCAAAAAAACTTACTATCTTTGGATGAAACAATGAACTTCAAATTCTCATAGCAACCAACATGATTAGAATTAGAAAAAATCATTTTGGAGGAGTGATACAAATAGGTTTGAGTGTATATAATTCACAAGGGTACAAGAAATAAGAAAAATATGCTTTTGGAATGAACTAGACACTCAATGCTGGTACCTCCTATTTTCTAGGAATGCATAGAGATAGATCCCAACATAGAGAAAGTAAGATTTCTCCCAATCTACTAAAACAAATGCTTTTAAACTTTTTACACATATATTCCAAACTAATCTCTTTCAAATGAGTCGTGTATCATCCAATTTTGAGCTCTGTAGAGAGAGGAGCAACCGCTGCAAGCTTACTGTTGTTGAAGAAGATGATGCAGAAAAATGAAGGAGCAACACAATGATGGCCAAAGGTGTATGTATATTGCTTCCATGTAATGTAAAAGTTCTTTGAAGTCTTTATGGTGACTTTTCAAGTTCTCCATGACTTCTACAAGTGGATTTTGAATTCAAATGAAGGCGATAAAGGTTTTTGAAGGGAATCAATTCAGTTCCCTATAATCTAGGAAAACTAAAGATCTAGTTTGATCTACTTTTAGGTGATTGATTGATTAATTGATTGCAACTCAACCACCTAAAATTCATGGAAGTTTAGATCTCTTTTTCTACTTTTACAGGTGTAAAGCTCTAGGCTTTTACCATGATCAAATATCCATAAACAATAATTTAAGAAATACAATAAATGATCACAAGTAAAATAACTCTCTAACATATATTCTTTCGATGTAATCCAAGCAATAGCTTTTTGATGTAGATCATATCCACCTCAAGCACAGTGTAAGATTGATGTTCCAACAGCTCCCCCTTAAGCTAAAGTATGCTTGAGTCTTCATTCTCTAATAGGTTGAATACCTACCATAACTTTGAATCTACAAAGCTTTATTCCATCAAGTGCCTTTGTCATCATACCTACTACTTGCTTTTCAATTGGAACAAAAGAAATGCCAATCTCCTTTTCCATTAGCTTCACCCTCATGAATTGGTAATGAACCTCTATGTGTTTGGTTCTTGCATGGAGAATAGGGCTTGCTGCTAGATGCGTGGAACTTACATTATCTCCAAACATGTGAGGTTTGGAACTCACAAGCCCCAAATCTATTTACAATGCTTTTAACCATATTGCCTCTTGAGTTGCTATGGTCAAACCTCTATACTCTACTTTGGTTGAGGATAAAGCAACTATTGGTTGCTTCTTGGAACTCCATGACACTAGCTTTGAACTTGCAATGCTAAGTAACCTGTGGTATCCTTTGGCAACTAAGCTTTCCTTGTACGTGCAAGCTTATCCATTTGAGTTTCTTTTAACTTTATATACCCATTTGCAACCAATTACATTTTGATTGGATGACATTGGAACCAAATCCCAATCGTCCATCTCCATATAAGAATCAAGATCAGATGGTAGAGTTACCTTTTCTTTGTCTTCATCATACCAAGACCTGTGTTCTTCAAACACAACATCTCTACTTGTAGTGAATTGCTTGGTTGAAGGATAATAGAACCTATAAACCATCTGAGTTAAGCCATACCCAATAAACATTACCTTTGTTGCCCTTTCATCTAGCTTACCTCTTATTTGTGATGGTACATGAACATAATCTAAACAACCAAACACTTTGCAATGTCCAAGCCTAGGTTTTCTTCCATGCCATGCTTCATAACAAGTCATAATAGATGCATTGAAGGAGATGGAGAGTTGGGATCTAGTTCCAATGTCACCCAATAGAAGGGTAATTGGTTGCATATGGTTATATAAAGTTAAACTTAGATGGATCAGTTTGCATGTACAAGGCAAGACTAGTTGCCAAAGGATGCTCACAAACTCATGGTATAGAATATGAGGAAACATTCTCACCAATTGCAAAGATGACTAAAATAAGAAGATTGATAAGTGTAGCTATTGCAAGAAATTGGAGACTCCTCCAACTTGATGTACCTTGTAAGTTCCAAACCTCACTTGCTTGGAGATAATGTAAGTTCCATGCATTTGGATGCAAATCAAATATTTCATGCAAGGACAAAGCACATAGAAGTACATTAACACTATGTGAGAGAGAATCTTATGATAAAGGAAAGTGACATTTCATTTGCTTCTACTAAGAAGCAAATAGCAAACATGATGTCTACAACACTTCATGGGATAAAGCTTTGTAGATTCAAAGTTATGTCTGGTATTCAACCTATGAGAGAATGAAGATTCAAGCATACATTATCTTGAGGGGGAGCTATTAGAACATCAAGCTTTCATTATGCTTGAGGTGATATGCTCTGCATTAAATATTTGTATTCTATGGATATGCCTTGAAGAATAGCATTTAAGTGCACATATTTTCTTTGTATTCATTGGTTGATCACTTATGATCATTTCTTGTAAGGTTCAAGTTAATTACCTTTGTAAAAGGGAAGAAGGCTTAAACATCACGAGTAAGACATTTTTGGGATTGATTCTCGATTAATGAGTCAAATAGTAGATTTGATTTAAACTTTCTCTTTTCCTAGATTGTAGGAAAAGATTCCAATCAATCTAAACTACCAAGTCTACCTAATTTCAAAATCAACTCCATGAAGAAAAGGTGTGGCCATATCCTCAAGATTCTATATAAAGACTCCAAAAAATGTTTACATTAAGTAGAAAAGAAGATTGTTGATTTGAAGGAATACATATACTCTTTGATCATTGCTTGTTCTCATTTCTATTCTCTGTTCCTTCTTCCTCAGATTAAATCAACTTGTGGAGTGTGTATCTCTCTTCATAAAGCTCCACACCCAAGGTTTAACATTCATTGGAAAGGTACATCTTTCTAGTTTATGTGTACAAATTTGCAAGTTATTTGGTTCATTACTTTCAGAGAAATGCAAGTTTTCAATCTCAGGGTCATTCTCTACACATCCCTAAAAAATCAAGATGACACCAATTCAATGCTAAAGTGATTTCTCCTTCTATAGATTTAATAAATTATGGGTTTTATGCATTATAGCAAGCCAACCCTATGTATGAAACTCCCTTAACAAGAATTTTTCCAATTGCTACTGTGACGGCTGCTCTCAATGTTTGAAGTCACAACTTCCATCCATTTTTTGAAGGTTTTTTGTGAGCTAGTCAAGGTGCAACGTATCTATTTTGCATCAACTTTTTCTTGTTAATGTTCCAAAGTACCTATTGGGTATCATTGCACTAAACACAAGAATACAATGTCTACTTTACGCATCCAAAGAGCTAGGGCTATTCCTATGCTAGTTTTTTGGACCAACTTCACTACTTGACAACTCAGCTTTCGAAGCCTCTCCAAGCTTCTCCAACTTCTTTCTATACATACATGTCTAGAGCTCCTCTCTAAACAAACCATGTCATTTTCAAGTGATCCCATGTGATTTCTTAAGTTAGAAACCAACACAACGAAACATTCTTTGGAAACCATGTGACTTGGACACATGGCAGGGTTAGACCCCTTATACTAGAGGTATTTATGTAGGTGAAGCTGGATGGGTGGATACATACTCATTCTCACGAGGTGGACATTATATGCAAGGCTTGGAAGCTAAAAAAGGCTGGTATCTAGTATATCTAGAGACATGTTCTATTTGATCATGATTTTGGCTTCAATTTTGTTCTAGAAATGTGTGTAGATATCATCTCTTACGAGATATGGTGCTCGGAGGCCTTGGGAATTCTGTGCCCATGCGGATGTAGTCTCCTTAGCTTGGTGCTTTGCAAAATGAAGGCCAAAAGGCTCATCCAAAAAATTTTAAGGAGGCATATGAGGATCCACAAGGTGCCCTATTGGCCACAAGAGGCTCCAACCAAGGCGCCCATTCACATTCATAGGTGCGAACATGAAGCAATCGATGGATATCTACATTGCTATCTCTCTCTCTCATGAGAGTTGAAGAACAATCTTTTGTAGCCTTGCTTATATATCCCTTCAAAATCCATTTCTCATCCTATATGAGATAAATGGAGGCCCATTCTATTAAGTTCTATGAATCCAGGAATTTGCCTTCTCTTTCCACCTCTACAACACATTTCCTTCTAAGGCCGAGAGCTAGAAGGCTATTTTTGAATGCATTTTGAAGCATTTCTTCAACTCATATTCACCCAAATGTTGGGCATTGAGAGATCATCTTCCATGTTACCCTCTAAGAATTTTTGCAATCATTTTTCAAGTCAAGAAGCCAATTTAAAGGTATTCCAAAGAAGTCCTCAATTCACTTTTTGCAACTCTTTCTTCAACAAAGAGTGGAAGTTCATGAAGATTGGTGAATAGAGACTAAATCAATGTGCATCAACAATGATTGTGTACGTTTTTGTGGAGTAATGGCGTGTATAAAGGTGGCCCAATGTAACCTATAACAAGAAGTGAAGCTTGGAAAATGAATCACAGAAGTACTCTATTTACATTACATATTTCTCTCCTTTTCAAGTTAGGAATGGTTATTATATTAGTTTCTTGTTCCAAACTATTCATAGAGGCTAATGCGTTTAACATATCAACAAGTTTTTAGATGTTCCTAGGCAAGAACTAGATTACATTCTAGGAAAACAAGTTAGAGAGAAATGGATTACACACGAGGTCTTAAAAGAGAATAATATACAAGAAACATACAAGATTAATCTATACCAGAGCTCTCTTCCTTATCTCCTTCCTCGTAACATTATGCTTCTTGGTGGAGCATGACTTATACTTAGACACATGCTATGTGTCTTCATTTCCTATGAGCTTGATTTTAGTTAGCCAGTTCAATGAGAGTAGATGTTATGCATTCCTTAGTGAGCATCTTTTCAGTTGTAGTTAGGACAACTTATGCTAGTTGAAGGTGGTAGGATTGGTCAAATCTATCCACTACAGGTGCTTCGGATGAGAGAAAGTCTCATCTCAGTGGGAGTTCAGCCTTACGTGGAGTGTGAGATTTTCCATGTTAGTTTTCTACCTACATATAGGTCTATTGACATTCATGATGCACATGTATGGCACACTTTTGTTGATCATATGGATTCTTGTGCACAACATGGTTTTCTTGATCATATGGATGCTCATGTGGATCACACTTTGGATGCTTTAGAGCATGATTTGGATGCTCATATAGAGCATTATGATGACACTTGTATAGATCTTAGCCATCAGATGGAACTTGATGTTAAAATTATGTAGCTGGCTCTTCTAAAGCATGGTACACTTGGTGTGGTAGAGTAGGATAGATTATGATACATAGTATATTGTAGGGCATATTAGCTTTGGGTATGCAGAGTTAGATACATGTTTGGTTTAGAAGATGGTTGAATTGGATGTTGAGGAGTCAGCAAATATGCAATGATTCTTGGGTTTTCTCACCATATATTCCCATAGATATGTAGGGCATATTCGTCTTGATGATGATGCTTTGGATGCCTTACACATAGGCATGTCTGATATGGTTAGATTGGCTAGGATAGCACAAGTTTCATCAGCATTTGAGAGTCTAATGTATGAGTTGTTATGCTCAATACCAAGTGTTGCAATTACATTGGATCATTTGTACTTGGATTTGTTTGTCGTTTGATGACTGACATAGGCATAGAATGAGTGGGAGCTTTGCAAGAACTTCATTAGTTCTTGCATCAGTCAAATATGAGCTCGAATCTTGTTGATATGACTCTAGAGTAGTTTGAGGTGCATGGATACACCTTGTTTGAGGCAGTTGATGTAGGCTCATTGGTATGGGTTGAGATCCAAAGTCTTCTTGTAAATTAGTGTATATTTCTAAATCATTGTTTGTATATGTTTCCACTTATGGTCACATTGACCCTTAAGCAGAGGTTTTTTTTGGGGATGTAAGGGTCATGTAACCTTATCCCTATAATCATATGCATATATCATTTATAGACAATTGCCTCAAGAATATCATTATGTGGGTTTCGAGATTCCCATGCTTGTGTGAACATCTCTTCTCTCCTCTCTCTCCCTCCATCTCCTCCTTGCTTCTCTTGCTCAACCCACCAAAGGCCTTCATATTCCACTATTCACAATTACATTTATCCTCTTTCTCCAGAAATAAATGTTTCCTAAAGAGCTTTTCCAAGATCATCCACCACTTGTAGGCCTTTGGCCTAGGCGATAAGCTTGTTTTAGGACTTGGAAGGACTTGGGACTATTTTTTAGTTGATATAAGTCTTTCCATTTCTCTAGAAAATTCAAGATTGTATCCTTATTTTGGTCTTTGTCCTCTCTTGAGAATTGAAGTGGCTTTAAGTCTTTTGCAAAAGAAAGACTCCTAGATCTTAAGGCAGTAGTATGCTAAGGATTGGTGATCAAATCCTTAGCTTTATGTCTAAGTGATATATTACTTTGGATAGATACTGAAATATCTGGTCTTTTACTCATTGATGGGTTCCTTGGTCGAATTGAGAAGAATACCATTTGTACAGGAAGAGGTTGAGTTGAGCAAGGAATATTTGAGATTTTTTTCATTTTTCCTTTCACTTCATTTATGGAAGTGCGTAGGTTTTCCATCTCTGTTTGGATTTCCTTAATCATGAACATAGCTGATTGGATATCATTCATTTTCACATCCAAACCATAAAGTTCATCATCCTTGATCGACAACTTCAAGTAGACACCCCAAGAAACAGTTCGACTTGCAGGAAGACGGCTCAGATAGTACATAGAAAGATGCCCTATTCTAGAGTTACCCACACCAGCCAAACAAGTGGCTTTGTTTTTAAATGGCTTAGTAAGCACCAAGTTAAGATCATATGTGTACTTGAAAGAGCCTAGAAGCATAGAGGAGTGTGTGCGGACCTGCATTGACGTAGAAGACAACTTGGGTGAGGAGTTATGACTATCCAAACTCCATAAGGACTCTGACAGTTCTACTAGTCATACCTCTAGAGCCTCGACTGAGCTAGATGAGATAATACAGCAAGTTGCCAAGAAGCTAGGAGTTCAAAATAGAAAAACACCAAGAGTCACCTCATTGAATTGGTGGTATACTTGCAGAGGTGACCACATGGCTAATGCATGCCCATTGCAAAACCAGAATATGAGAGAAAGGAATGCTCCATATTGTACTATTGAGAGAAAATACATGAACCAGATGGCTCAAGATTGTCCATACAATAGACAGGCTATCAGACAAAATTATCAGCAACCTTACCAACAGGGTAGGTATCAAAACCAATACCAACAGCCATATTACAGGTCACAACAACAATATCAGGCACCATATAGACCACAACCAGTCCTAGGAAACCAACCACCAGCTCCTTCCAATGTGATTGCAGTTAAGTATGTAGTGACACAAGAGAACCTTAATAGAGCATTGGTGCCACTAACTCCATTGGTCTCAGAAATGACTCTCATGCTCCTAGTTCAGACTACTCCCATGAAGGTAGTCCACATGCTTATTACACAGAGTCGCCTGAGCATAGTGAGATTTACTCGTATCAATATGAGGCACCACCTATGGAACAAAATTGGGAGCTAGAATACTCCAATGTCATGTACACAAATCCTAACCCTAGGCCCCAATTGAGACAAATGAGACCACAAGCCCCTAGAGGCCCATATTTTAGATGTCAAGGCGACCATTTCATTCGTGAATGTCCCCACCCATTGTCTCCGAGTCAAGGATATGCTATCAAAATACAAGCCTTTTGTGTAGAGTGTGGCAAAGAACATCTCCCGAGAGATTGTCCAAGAAACCCCTCTAGTGTAGCCAAGGTTACACCCATCAATGTGGTAGGCTTAGTGGTGGATTCAAGTGCAAGTAGTAGTAATGTGGCTCCTATACAAGCAGCCACTAGAGCAAAAGCCTTAAAACAAGATAAACCAACCGAGCAATCGGAGTCGAGTGAATCAGGAGAGCTTAGTAAGAGGAAAACAAGAACTTGGAAGGATACCAAGGAGAAGGCCAATCACAAGTGGAATAGAAAGTTGTTTGAACTAGAGGAAAGAAAGTTGTTTGAACTAGAGGAAAGCCTGAAAGACGCAAAGACAAAAATAGAAGACATTGCATCTCAAAGCCCCTCGCATGCCGAAGCTCCATCCACTCCAACTCATGCCACCCCACCACCCATTCTAAATAGACCACAATCAGGATCAGTTCTCGTAGATCCAACCCCAGAAGGCCTGCACATGATGTTCAAGGCCTACCATGCTCGTCTTCAAGAAGGGCCAACAGTTGCAAACCTAGACAAGAGTTACCCCAGAGCAGATTTAGAGATTGAACGGACAAAAATGTGTATGAGAAGAACTAGCTCAAGCTATGCTTGAGACTAGTCAAAAGTTCAATCAAACAAACTCTGTCAAACCAGATTTGCATTTTCAGGGCTTACTAGAAAGATTAGAGCAATTGGTAAACAAACCTTATGTTTCTTTACCTCCACAGGCTCAACCAATTGGTGAGAGAGAAAGCTCTCCACCAATGAAAGCTTATGTTCCTAATTCCATGGATGTTGGAACACCTCTTTGAATTCAAGATTACTCTGAAGGGTTCTTGCGGGAAATACAAGAAGAGAAATGGGCCAAGAAGAAGAGTAATCGCCCTCCTATTCCTGAAATTGATGATCTTCACGATCAATTTCCCCAAGACATTCCGTCTATCTATGGAGACCAAGTAGTGCAACAAGAAGATGATAGATTAGATTTTTAATCTAGTTCTTTACAAGAGTTTCCAAAGTTCACACACCCATGGGAATCTAAATCTCTTCAGATCAGAGCTCCCACAATATTGGTAAGAGATGAAGACTCAGTGGTTCCAAGGAACACTGATGTCATGAAGAACACTAAGGTTCAATGTCATCTCATGGTAGAAGAGCTGCTCAAAGCAGAACCTGAGCTATGGAATCATGTGAAGGATCAGGTTCCAGAACTTGATTCCGGTATGCCAAAAGCAAGCTCTAATCAAAAAGTTCTAAAGATACCTCTTGATAAAATAGGAGACATAAGAGAAGGAGAAGAAGGTAATACCTATCTTCTGATCACCTACCAGGGTTACACAACCAAAGCAATCGTAGATTCAGGTGCTGGTGCTGTTATTGCAACCACCTCCTTGTGGAAGCGATGGGGCAAACCCACATTATCACCAACTAGAATGAAGCTTCAAATGGCAGATGGTCATTTTGAAAGACCTCTCGAAGGGTAACTTTAACCACTTGTGGTGTCGAGTTTGAACACACATTTGCTATATGTGACTTTGAGAAAAATAATGTTTACGAGATGATCCTAGGAAGACCCTTCCTACGACAACTGCAAATAGTACAGGATTGGGGAACCAACTCCTTGTACTTACTACACTTAGGGGTTACAACCAAGGTCAACTTGAAGGATTACACCTTCATAGATGTACCACTGATTCGTGAATGCACAATCTTAGATAACCATCTCTTCCTCTTCGGTATAGGTTTTCGCCAACTAAGGCATAGTCTTGAGCCTCTTGCTCCATGCTTCTTCTTCTTCTTGCTAGACTAGCCTCACGGGGTGGTGTTCTCGTTCTCATAAATTCTACCAATGGAGCACTCCAATCTGGAATTAATGACACGTGATAAAGGGTGGTATGCTCCACTGGGGGTCTTTCTTGGCACACTAGACAATTCTTAATCGACTCATGTATCTCTTTGTACATGCTAGGCCAATACACTCCTAAACGTTTTAGATTTTGCAATGTTCATTGTTTAGAATAGTGATGTCCTAGCACTCTTTCATGAGCTTGTTGCAACCAACTACTATGTTCATCATCCTTGACACAACAAGCTAATACTCCCTCTCTATCTTGCTTGTACATGCTTCCTGCCAATATGTGATATTTTTGTGATTTTACAATTTCCTCTTGTGATGTTTTCACATTCTTATTTGCATGTCCGAAGGTTAGGACTGATACCAACTTATCTGCCCATTTAGGAACAACTTCCAAATTGAATAGATAAGCGTCAAGCAATTCATCAGACACTCCTTACGGTGGTTCTCCTGAAATGATGCGAGAAAGGTGATCCACCCTGAGGTGAGTTCTACCTTTCCTAACAACAACTTCAAAGTCATATTCCATTAGTAAGAGGAACCATCTTACTAAGCGTCCTGTATTGCAAGGTTTATTGACCAAATATAACAAAGATTAATGATCAGTGAAAAACTTGAACTTGTTGGCTAATAAATAGTGTCTAAACTTCTTCACAGCATATACCATGCCTAAGCCCTCTCGCTCTGTTGTGGTATAGTTTCGTTCAGCTGCGGTTAGCTGCCTGCTAGTATATGCTATGGGAAAATCTAAATTCCCTTCACCTGTGGGTTGTGCTAGCACACATCCTATGGCATGATTGGATGCATCCACATGGACGTAGAATGTCCTATTCCAATCGGGAGTGGTCAGTATTGGTGCTGTGCACAAACGTCTCTTCAGCTCATTGAAGGAATTTTCACATTTGTCATTCCACTCAAAATTTGTCAATAAGGCATAAAGAGGCCTAGCGATGATTGCATACATGTGGATAAACCTACGGTAATATCTACAATGAACCATAAAGGCTTGTACCTCTTTAACATTTTGTGGCCTTGGCAGCTCTGTTATAGCTCTAACTTTGTCCTCATCTGTTGATATTGCGTTCTTAGAAACGATGTGTCCTAAGATTTTACCTTGTCGTACCATGAACACAAACTTTCCTGGGTTCAGACACACTCGATATTCTCTGCACTTGTTGAAGATCTCTCTGAGCTCAGGGATGTGGTATCTTCTTTCTTGGGAATGAGCACATAAATCATCCACATATACTTCTAAGATATTTCGCAAGAACTCTTTGAAGACATGACACATGAGCCTTTGGAATGTTGCAGGTGCATTTGTGAGCCCGAATGGCATCACACGAAATGCAAAGATTCCCGATTTGGTGGCAAAAGCCATCTTCTGTTGATCTGCTGGGGCAATGGCTACTTGGTTGTAACCTAAAAATCCATCAAGAAAGCTATAAACTTCCTTGCCTGCAACACACTCCAATAAATGTTCAGTGATTGGAAGCGGATAGCTATCATAACTGAACAACTCACAACTTCCCATTCTTCTTGAGCAGCACTACAATGGGTGACACCCATTCAGTGTGCTCAATCTCATAGATAAATCTA
This sequence comes from Ceratopteris richardii, assembly GCA_020310875.1. Taxonomy (NCBI): domain Eukaryota; kingdom Viridiplantae; phylum Streptophyta; class Polypodiopsida; order Polypodiales; family Pteridaceae; genus Ceratopteris; species Ceratopteris richardii. Next base: position 32,334,038 of record CM035410.1, read on the forward strand.
GCTTCAATTAGCCTATCAATTTCTTCTTTTATTTTAGCTACATAAGTGTCATTATATGTGTAGGGCTTCTTTTTGGTGGGTTTGGCATCAGCAGTCATGGCGATAGTATGAGAACAGATTTTCATATCTACTCCCTTTAAATCTCTATAGTGCCATGCAAACACATCCCTATATTCCCTTATTAGAGCTTCAAGCTCCATTTCTTCTTTTGCACTTAGGTCATCTCCTATCTAAGTACATCTCTCTTCATTCCCTTCAATAGTGACTACAATTTTTTTGGTCTTTTCTTTAGGCAATGAGTCTTCATGTTGTTGATCTTCAGAATAATTATTGTATTCCCTTCTGTTATGGCCTCTATTGTTATTGTTGAAGTTATGTCCACCTTTGCCTCTATTGTTGCCATATCCACCTCTTCCACTTCCTTTCTAGGTCTTCCCATTGAACCAAAAATTTTGAGAGGTGTGGTTGGCCTTATCACAAATGGAACAAGATTGAACATTTTGGCCTTTGTTCTTGTTATGCTTTGGTTCTTTCTTGTTCCGTTTCCTCATGCATGCAAAGTTGGCTTGGGAAGTCTCCTCTTCATCTTCTTCCTTCTACTTGCCTTTTAGATTCTTCTCCTTCTTATCTACATATAGAGCACTAGTTAAATTACCATGATAGGAGATACCTTCTTTTATGCTATTTTTGGCCTCTTGATTGAAGAGTTATCCAAAGAAGATGTTGAAGTCTCGAGTTTGCACATCCATGATGAGATCATAGGCTATGGTGAAAGATTGCCATAGCTTGTTACCTCTAATCCCATTGAGAATTTGCCTCATGATGGAATCTTCTTCAATCAGCTCTCCAATGGATGCCAATTGATCAGCAACCTCCTTGATCTTTGTAAAAAGCTTAGGGGTGGTTTTTTTGGACTCTTCTTCATTGGGTTGAACTCATTCCAAAGATGGTTCTTCCTTGCCTTTGTACTAGTAGAAATAAAAGTCTTTCGAGCATCCCAAGTCTCTTGAGATGTCTTGCATCCTCTAATATGTGATCATAGGAAATGAGAGATAGAGTTGAGTATGTATGACCTTGCTTGAGCATCCCTTGCACACCAAAGTGTGAACCTATTTGTTTCCTCTTGAGTAGGTACTCCCTTGGATCTTGGAATAGGCATTGCTTCATCACTTGATACAATCCCATATAGGTTTCTTCCTTGCAAATAAGCCTCCATTTTGATTTTCCAAGTAGCATAATTTTGTCTATCAAGCTTCTCAATCATTGATGGAAAGCCATCTCCCATCATGAAGTTGCTCTGATACCACTGAAAGAAGTTGGAGAAGCTAGGAGAGGCTTAGAAAGATGAGTTGTCAAGTGGTGAAATTGGTCTAGCAAACCAGCATAGGACCAGCCCTAACTCCTTTGATATGTAAACTAGGTCTTGGAAGCTTGTGTTAGTATAATATAACCCAATAGATACTTTGGAATATCAACAAGAACAAGTCCATGGAAAACAGATATCTTGCACCATTACTAGCTCACAAAAACCTTCGAAATATGGATAGAAGTTGTGACTTCATACACTCAGAGCAGCCAGCAAAGTAAAAATTGGAAACGTTCCTCTTAAGCGAGTTTCATACATAGGGTTGGCCTGCTAGAATTCATAAAAGCCTTGATTTATATGAACTATACAAGGAGGGATCACCTTAATACTGAACTAGTGCCATCCTGAAATTTTAGGAGTTCGAGAGAATGACCTTGAGATTGAAAATCTTCAATTTCTCTAAAATTAATGAATCAAATGGTATGAAACTTTATAAGAATAAACTAGACCAGAATACCTTTCCAATGAGACCTTAATCATTGGATTTGGAGCTCTTTCGAGAGAGAAGCACTCTTTGCACATTGGCTGAATCTGAGGAAGAAGGAGTAGTAAACTAAAGTGGCACCAAGCAATGAACAAGAAGCATATGTATTGCTTCAAATCTCATGTTACTTAGTGTAAAAATGCTGTGGAGTCTTTATATAGACTCTTGAGTACATGGACATGCCTTTTCTTTAAGGATTTGAATTCAAAATTAGGAAAAATTGTAAGTTTAGATTGATTGGCATCTTTTCCTACAATCTAAGAATAGGGAAATTTTGAAATCACATCTACCTTTTGATTGATTGATTGAGAATCATTCCCAACCACTTCTAGCTCATGTCTTCTAGGCCTTTTACTTTTCTCATTTACAAAATTAAATGCTTTGCAACTTACATAAGAGGGTGATCCTATGATCAATCTCTCAATACAACAAATCAATGCAAATAAAACTCTACAAGGAGTATATGTGGCATCATTCCAATGATCAATTTCATGAAGACCATGTCCACTTCAAGCATAATGAAAGCTTGTTGTTCCAACATTTTTTTAGATAGGTTTATAATCTTGGAATTTGGGGCCCCACGATCGTTCCAAACTAAAATCTTTTGAGCATACACACTTAGTTAATTAAGATGATAAGTGAGAGATAGAAACAGAGATCTTGAGACAAGGATAGGGAATGTAAGTTGGATGCTTACGCACTAAAAAATAGATGTCCAAATTACAACATGGGAGCACTACTCAACAATATGAAGTGGTACACTCACTAATGGAAGAATATCCAAAAAGAGGATGATACAAAATTTAGATTATGTTGAAATAATCTAAGTGTGTGAAGTGAATGAGCAACAAAGCTAACCTTATTCTCACAAAATAGTGTAACAAAATTATAAATCAACCAACCCTAATTTTGAGATTAGGGTAGAGACACCTTAAAAACAAAATATAAGGTTAACTCACAAAAGATAGTTACCACCACCTTGTAGAAGACTTCTTGCTCCAAGAGAGTAGCCTCTCCTTCACCAAAACTTCACCTCCTCAAGAGTGGGTGAACACTCTCTCTTCAAGAAGACCTCCTTCTAGCTTTGAGTGATTATCAAGTGTGTGCCCACCATGCTCCTTATATAGTATAAATCTCCTTGAATAAAGCAAAAACTACGATTCCCACAAATAAAGCAAAATGTAGTCTAAGCAAGCAACGTGGTGATCCATAAAAAACGTAGCGACCAATAAAAAACGTAGCACATGATTTGTAGCGATCAATAAAGCATTCTTTTGCTTTATGCATAAAGATCACTTTTGTTGGCTTTTCATGAGTTCTAAATAAAACTCATCATTGCTATTTATCTTGCTTTTGAATTAAGTGGTTTCACACTATGAAGTTTTAGGTTCACATGGAATAAGAACTATTGGACCATATGATATTGACTCCAACAATCCCTCCTTCAATGTTATATTGGTACAAGCTTCAATAACCTCCAAATCTTCTCATGATTGTCTCTAGTCAATGCTTTGGTAAAAATATCTACAACATTCTCACTAGAAGGAACATAAAATAGCTCAATGTGCTTCTTAGCTATCTGCTCTCGAATATAGTGCTAGTGTACTACTATATGCTTTGTCCTTGCATGATGGACTTGATTCTTTGTTATAGCTATAGCACTCTGGCTATTTGAAAATATCTGAATGGGTTCATATACTTTCACATCAAGATAACTGAACATCTTCTGCAACCATACTGACTCTAGAGTAGCAGTAAATGCTGCACGATATTCAACTTCACACAATGAAGTGGAAATAGTGGGTTGTCTCTTTGAAAGCCATGAGATAAGACAATCTCCAAGATAAAAACAAAATCCACTAGTACTTCTTCTTGTGTCTCTATCACCTGCCCAATGAGAATCTGAAAATAACACTGAGTCACAACAAAGGAGAACAAAGACATGTTCTCTTTTTCTTTTTACCTAAATACCATTATATGAAGCAAAAAAGTGGGCATTTTACAATATCTAGAAAGCATCACGAGTCTTGCTTGTAAATATTGTCTTTAGAAGCTTGATCTCAGATCCCAAGTAGTCAAGATAGATATACTAAAATTCTTGCTGCCATGAAAACTAGTTGTTGAGCATTACCAAGAATCCCACATCATGATCTTGGACAATAGATTAGAGTTGAAAAGGTACATGTAAGAATTCGCGAAGCTCCTTCATTACATCTATAACCTCAATAAGCACAGAAGATAGCTAATTAAGAGTTACTCGAAAGTTAGAGAACATGTGTTGTAAAAATCAGAGCATTTTAACAAGGCAATTAAGATCATCCCCTTTGTATGGTTAAGATCCCCATTGAATGCCTGGCCATATTAACGGAATATGAAATACACTTCACAAAAGCATTCCCAAGAGAAGATAATATTCAACAAAATTATACTAAGAAACATTCACACATGATCAGAGAAATGCTCAAGATAAATCAAGCTGAACACGAAGTGGAAGCAGAACTCCAAATTATATTTCCATTAAAATGATATTTTACATTTCATGTGTTTTACAAGAGTTATGTGAATCTACAATAGAAGCTGATCATAGCTTTCCTCAGGCTCAAGGGTATTGGTATCCTCTGGCACATTAGAACACCTATCTTGCCTCTCTTGCTCCAAGATTGGCTCTTCAAGGTCAGCCATGTCCCCAGGTTCATCTGCAAGTGGGGGAACAGGCTCCCTTGAAGCTGCTTGGAATCTCTCCGTATCTGCAATGTGCTTCCTTCCAACCTCTTGGTCTTCATCTGGGCATTCATTCAGCCCATTGATTCTCATTCTAATGAAGCTCACTTGAGCATCATCCTTCTCCACAGCTATGCAGTGCCTGAACATCTTTAAGGAGCAAGCCAGAGTCCTTCCTGAAACAGCAGAAAACCTATTAGAGGCTTCAATCAACAATGACTAATGAAAATTGTGAAAATTGAAATTACCTGTGCCCGAAAAAAGGTCTAGGACCCAGTCATCATCATTGGAAAATAGCTGAAGCAATCTCATTATGAGTTTTTGTGGCTTCTGATAAGGGTTAACCAATGTCATGTCCCCAGCTACATGACGAAGTTTCTTGGTAACGGCTGGGAACATGAGCACATTTGAGATCCCATTCTCATTGCAATGCTCCCTGACTCTCCTTTTGCTTACTTCATCATAATAGCCCACTGTAATGCATTCAGTGGCACTCACAAACCGATGCAAAGGAGTGTGATTTACGTTTGTCTTCACCCTGCAAAAAAGAACTATGAGTCACATAGGGCATCATGAAAGCCATGGAGATAGAAAGAAGATTACTTACCAAGTGAGGCACTCGACAGCATGACATCTTGCTTTCAAAGCAGTTGAAACAGAGAAAGACTGGTCTCTGCTATGGAAAATTACTATCCTCCAAAGAGGAGACATAGTTAACTCTGCAAAATCAGTGACCATCTTCCGAATCTGAGGGTGTTTGAAGGGTTCATCATCATTAACTGATCCTAACATCCTAAATCCATAGGGTATGTCCGCTATGAGAAGGGAGAAATGTTTTCTAGGCACAACAGAACAAATATTATTTACATCACTACAGAACACATTGTAATATACAGGCCTAAGGGGGTCTAGGGGATTGGAGAAACATTTAAGATCGGGTTCATCATCAAAATCCATCTCCTTCGCTTTCAGTCTAGATTTCTCATGCCTTGCTCTTTGAATGTGAGCAAGGAATGCAGGGGGGCAGTCATCTAGTACCTCTGTAGACTTACTTTTCCTTGGTTTCTGCAGAACAAATTGGAAAAACAATTAGAAGAGCTCTTCAGTACAGCAAACAGAACATAAAGAACGGATGTATGGCATCGATTTCTTGTTGGGGTAGATGCTAGGCATCGACCTTCTACTAAAAATCGATGCTTGGCATCGACCTAGGGACCTAAGTCGATGCCTGGCATCGACTTTTGCCACGAGGTCGATGCCAGGCATCGACTTTTGTTGCAGGTCGATGCCAGGCATCGACTTATGCTGCAAGTCGATGCCAGGCATCGACTTATGCTGCAAGTCAATGCCAGGCATCGACTTATGCCCCCAAGTCGATGCCAGGCATCGACTTATGCTGGAAGTCGATGCCAGGCATCGACTTATGCCCCCAAGTCGATGCCAGGCATCGACTTATGCCCCCATGTTGATGCCATGCAATGCATCAAATTGTTTAGTATGAAATATTCTGATAAGAGAATCTACCCAATCACGAAACAGGATGAAATATTCTGATAAGGCTTTGTAGGATGATGTGGTTGGATAGTCTGCTTGGACCTCTGTCCAAGAAAAGCAACCCAGCCTCTTCATCATCACCTCCTGAATCTTCATGTACACTTTATGACTACAGACAGATAAATATAAAAGAGACTAGGTTAGACAAGAAGCATGGGAGGAGGGAAAAAGGATCTGAGAATAACATACATACTTATTGAGCTCAGTGACCATCTCCTCGAGGCTCAACTCCTTCGAGATTACCCTTGACAAGGTTGATATGATCAATGTATCATCCTTGATTCCTTGAAGGGCCCTCCATGGGGTCAGCTTCATGTCCTCAGGAGCCTCCTCAAGTGAAAGGTCAACTTTCCTTCCCTTTCCCCTCAGATCAATTTGTGGGTCTGGCCTCAACTTTCGTTGCTTCTGGCCCTTGACTTCCTTATGCTCCCACATTGTGAAGATTCTATCCTGAAGATCCCAGATCTCACCTGATCTGAATGCCAGTTGAAACCATGGGTCATATTTCCTCAAAGCATCTGATTTTCTATTCTCATCCAATGCAATTCCAACCTCAATAAGGCATTGCTTTCGTAGATTGGGATGTATTCTCCCAGCTTCCTTCACAAGACAATCTTCGTATTCATGGTGGAAGAACCGAATTCTCTCTATGGAGGACATTTTCTACCTGTAGTCATTATCGTTGTTGTGATCCCAAGCAAGAAGCTTGGCTTCCTCAGTTGTAAGACCAGCATATATCTTACACTCTGCATACCTAAAGAAAAATGTAGTAGGGTGCTCCTTCACTAACTGTCTACGAGCCTCTACAGAGTGTGAACCTCCAATCACATAATAAGTGTACTCCTCAAACAAATTCTCATTGAAATCCTCCACACAGCTGCACTCATGCGGATCCACCATTACAAGGAATGGCACAACAGTAGCATGAGGATTAATTTTCATTTTCTTCTTAAGATTTTGGACATGCAAATTATGTGGCTCCCTGATCTCAAGGGGCCTCCTCCCTGTGACTGGATCCACTGGTGGCCTGTGGATAATATTAATAGGCAGGTGGAACAACTGCCCCTTCTTCACAATTTTTCTTCTAGCTATGTCCTCCCTCATCTTATTCTGCTCAGTGCCAAGCACACCAGATGCAAGCTCTCCACCAGGTGCAACAATAATGTCCCCAGAGCTAGAGCTTGAGTCAGAAAAGTCCTCTTCTGCAATTATCTTCTTTTTCTTTTGGGGCTTTTTCTGCACACTCTGCTTACCCCTTGCCTTTACAGGGGTCGTCTTCTTGTGCTGTGTTGGCATGATATTGCCCTGTATCCATGGCATCAGGTCCTTGATGAAATTCACTGAGTCTCTGCACATCTGAGCTAGCTCCTCTGGAACACAGCACTCTGGGCACAAGAATTCCATCTTGCATATGACATTTCTTAATCCCTTGGATGTCTCCACCAAGAAAAGCAGGTTGTCAGAATCTTCATCTTCATAATCCAATTTGTAAACAAGGCCATACTGAAAACCTTGTGTTGTCGTGATCTTTCCTCTGCCATAGGCCCCTGCGAACACAAGGAGGACTGCATTCTTCTCTTCCACGTACTGAAGGCACCATTCGAGATTTGTCATGTCCCGAAGTGGACGATCTGTCTTCATGACCTCTGTCTCCCTCGACCTTTCCTTCATACTTGGATCCTCCACAGGAATTTTAATGCTACTCTGTCCACCTGAGGATATTCCTAGTGGGTTGCTGGCCTTCTCAGAGGATAATGGTGCAATAATTTTCTTTGCCTTTGCTTGGTGACCACTGCCTTTGTCACGTTGCTGGTCAGCAGAGCCCATGGTGACTCTGAGCTTCTTAATGGGCCTTTCATCCTTGTACTCCGCATCCCTGAAAGCAATTGGAAATATCAAGCAATAAGAAATATCAGCCCATGTCCATGCAAGGCATGGATTTTCAGCTTCAGGTCGATGCCAGGCATCGATGTTTAAGTGCATGTCGATGCCAGGCATCGACTTTGTGTGCAAGTCGATGCCAGGCATCGACTTGAGGGCCCAAGTCGATGCCTGGCATCGACTTTTGGGCCAAGTCGATGCCTGGCATTGACTTTTACCCTCAAGTCGATGCCTGGCATCAACTTGAACACAAAGTCGATGCCTGGCATCGACTTGGGCACAAAAGTCGATGCCAAGCATCGATTTGGGCCCAAAAGCCGATGCCAAGCATCGATTTTGCACCCAAAAGTCGATGCCTGGCATCGACTTTTCAGTGCATGATGATGCTGGCAAGTCGATGCTTGGCATCGTTTTTTTGGACCAAGTCGATGCCTGGCATCGACTTGGGGCTGCAATTCGATGCCAGGCATCGACTTGCACCCACAAGTCGATGCCAGGCATCGACTTGCAGGAGCAAGTCGATGCCAGGCATCGACTTGCAGGAGCAAGTCGATGCCAGGCATCGACTTGCACCCACAAGTCGATGCCTGGCATTGACTTGCTCCTGCAAGTCGATGCCAGGCATCGACTTGGGGCTGCAAGTCGATGCCTGGCATCGACTTGCAATCCTAAGTCGATGCCTGGCATCGACTTACACCTTAAAGTCGATGCCAGGCATCGACCTGTACATGCTTTGGATCCATATTTCGACAGGCAAGAAAAATAGAGACCTAGAAATGAGAAATTTACACAGACATACAGAGGGAATCTTTTTGGAATCTTTTTTTTAGTTATGATTTTGTCTACCTCTTGGTACTTTTGCCAACATTCTTCTTCTCCATCAGGCTTGGCTTGCTGGTATGCTGACCTCTGTGCTCCATGGCTGTCTGTGCTCTGCTGCTCTCTCTTGCTCGTGGATTTTAAAAATGAGAATGATCTCCTCCTCTGGTATTTATAGGCAATTGGGTAACTTGAACCAGAAACTAACTGGATCTAACTGAATGAGTCCACTTGCTAACTAAATCTGTCAACTTATCTAACTAGGGAATAGCACCCACACAAATAGGCTGTTTCAGAGCCACTTTAATGAAATATTCATAGACCCTTACAACTATTTATATACATTTGCATAGAAATTACATTTCAATGGCAAGAGTATGGTATGTCCATGAGGATGTCTCAACTCATGTAGAGATTTGTTTCTAAGAATCTCTTTCTTGGGAGAAAATCAAGTCAAAGTTGTGTTAAATGTGGGAGACTAATGACATCTTCATAGTATTACCCTCCACACTTTAGTTCATATTCACATTTATCTTGTAACTCACTCTTGAAATGGAAAATCACTTTGAATAAACATTCTAGTACAGAACCTTGCAACTATTTATATACATTTGCATGGAAATTAAACTTCAATGGCAACAGTATGGTATGTACATGAGGATTTCTAATCTCATGTAGATGTTTTTTCTTAGATTCTGTTGCTTGGGAGAAAATTAGGTCTAAGTTGTGAGATTAATGACATCTTTATAGTGTTATCCTCCACACTTTAGTTCATATTCACATTTATCTTGTAACACATTGTTGAAATGGAAAATCAATGTATGAATATACTTTCTGTGTGCCTCTTTTACACATAATTCTTTTTCAATATACTTTCATCTACCTCTTTGATATCTAGCCAAGACCACAATAAAACCTAATCCTTGAAATCTTAACCAAATGTAAAATTTCTTCTTGTATAGTGTTCAATGGCATAGCATATTCCAGTTGGAACTCAACTTGGATATATTCCAGTTGTAAAATTTCTTCTTGTAAAATTTCATCCAAACAATTTTATTATATATTCCTATTGGAACACAACTTTGATATATTTTGATTCATTCACAATGCTTAGACTGAATGACTCATATGAAGTTAGAAAAAGATCATTTGAATCAAAAGTGAATCAAATCTTTGGTTCCCTTATTAGTGTATATTTGAGTAATTAAGTGATTTGATGTAATTTGATGTTTTATGTTATTTAATGTACTTTAATAAGCTTTTGATTTCATATCTTCTTGATGTGACATTTGATGTGATATCTTCACTTGATCTCGGATTTCTACTTATTTAAAAAGGTCATTCATCTTCAGTCTTCTCTGAACTCAGTGAAGATGAGCTCAATCTTTTCAGTGGATGCTTGGGCATCAGCTTCCTCTGCTCATATTGATTCATTGTTCTCAGTTGAGCCTTTCCAGAGAAGTGATGATCCCTATGATTTAGAACGTGCTGATGATTCCATGTTTTCTGTTGAGTCATTTAAGTTATCCAATTCACAGTGCAATGCTGCTCATACAAATGCACCTCTTGATCTCCCATCTGATCCAACCATTGATCTCCCTTCTGATTCAAGTGCATGTGGAGCAACGAAAAAGCAAAGCAAGCTCAATCTACGATTTAAAAGAAGGTCTCGTGAAGTAAGTCGAAAAAGATTTAAATTTCTTACTTCAGATAGACAGATTGCATTGGATATTGTGAAGCATTGTTGTGGTTTGAAATGCTTGTATAATTTAGGGATGAAGAAACTAAAGCACATAAGAGAAAAATTCCTCCATTTAGATAGTGAAAGGCAAGATATATACCTTGTTTCTTGCATGCAAATGATTGAGGATAACATGTCAGTAACGCGTGTTGGTTTTGAATATTTCTTTACTCAAGGGATGCCATGCTGTAGGGCTGCATTTAAAATTGCAATGGGTGTAGGAAATTTTAGAATACATAGGGTTCAACTAGGGTTTTTGAATGGGGATCTCATTTTGGATACGTTCCATGTTGGGACCAAAGGATCTGTTGGACGTCATGCAATGAATTGGATGATGAACTATTTTAGCTTGCATTGTGAAGTTATGCCTACAACTGGAAGGTTGCACTTGTCAGATAACTTTACTCGTCGAGAGGTATTTCAAATATATAGAGAAGACATGGAAAATAGAAATGAGAAGTATGTGTTGTATCGTCACTTTACTCGATTATGGAAGGAAGAGTTTAACAATGTTTCTATTCCTCGTAAAGTTAGAATGGGTGAATGTTCAGTTTGCGCCACTTTGAAAAACATGGCAAAAGGGGCTACAACACCACAGGAAAAGCATAATTTTAAAAACCTTCTTAACAACCATCGTGAGAGTCAAGCATTAGAGAGAAAGAAAGCAATTCATCATCGAAGTAAGGCACTCAGAAATCCGGAGCGTTATATGTGTTTGTTGATCGATGGTATGGATCAGAAAAAAACTTGTTTGCCACATTTTTATCGCATCCCTAAGGACATTGGAGATGAAGTCCTTGTGCAAATGCATTTGGTTGGCGCTTTGGTATACAATGGAACTGTAATGTCCAAGGTTTTCTTCACATATCCGAATGTGCATAATGATCCAAACCTTACAGTTACTGTCATTCATCGTGTTTTGCAATCATGGAAGGGTCTTTTGCCACCAACTCTATATTTGCAACTAGATAATACTCCAAGAGAGAATAAAAATTCTACAGTCTTTGGATATTTAAGCATGCTTGTTGAAAAACAGGTATTTCAGAAGGTTAAGGTAAATTTTCTTCTGGTTGGCCACACTCATGATCACATTGATCAAATGTTCAGTACTTTCTCTAAGAAGTTGGCACGTAACAATGCTTTTACTCTTCCGATTTTATCTGAGCTGATTTCAGAAGCATATACTCCAAAACCAGAAGTTCAACACCTCACACAGATTTATGACTTTAAGCACTTTTGCTCAATGGGCCTTGATAACAGTGCTAAGGTTTTGGCTCCATTGCACAATATTAGTTTCAACCATGTATTCTTGATGAGGAGGGTTGATGAAATAACCCTTTTATTTGCAAAGCAGTATTCATCTTCTCTTGGGTGGGAGCCTAAAGAGGGATGCAGTTTCTTATTGCAGGTGCCTAATTTGTCTACTGTAACAGTGTATGGTGCAGAACAATCACCATATGAAGATAAAAACAATACAGAAAGATGTGGAAGTGTGGTTGATCAAAGTAAAAGCTGGATGCATGCACTCATTGAAAAGAAGAGACATATTGAGCGTGCAAAAAAATATGCTGGAGATCAAGATGTATCTTGGTGGGAGGACTTTTTCAACCATCAAGAAGAGATTATACAGTATACAATTGCAGGTCACTGGCCAGTTGATGTTCCATTCACATGGGACTTTTGTACACAAAGATCCGTGAATGTGGCCCAAGCATGTAATGCAGATGCACTTCAAAGTTTTATACATCCACCAGAAAGAAATATTTATGTAGGCCCAAGGATGACAAAACAGGCAGAAGCAAGATGGCAAGGAAATTTAATAGAGATAAATGTTGGAACGCTTATTGCAGTACTTGCTGATGGTGATGAGGCTACCAGACCATTTTGGATTGCAAAGGTTTTAGAGATAACTAAAGATATTGATCAGAGAAGAATAGAGGCTTTGGTGGTGCATTGGTATTACACTAAAAGTAGTAATGCATTCACAGGTAAATATAACTTAGAAATGGTGTGTGATGCTAAACGAACAGGTTCAAAAAGGAAAAAGAATATTCGAAGCACATCCACTCTTAAAATGGATGATGTAGATATTCTTGTTTATGATTTTTCCTTGACAAAAACTGGTCACTTGAGGAAAGCAACAATCAACATGATAAAACAAAAGCTTCCAGATGTATGTGGTACAGGAAATCATAGGAAAACAAGAAGAGTTGTGCATGATCCTGCAGAATTTGGTATGTACGTGGATGAAGATAGAGCTCTTGTGGATATAGAAGAAGAAGAAGAGAGCTCTCAACAGTATGAGACTGAATCAAGTGCATCAGATGATGAGGGTGTAGACATAGATCGACAAAGTTGTGAGTTGCATTGAAGCTCTCAAACATTTTTAGTGCTTATGTAAATGCCTCAAAGTAGTTTGGTTAATGAAACCATGTTTTGTAGCAATTTTGAATAACAATCAGATATCCACCCATTAAAGATATGTCTAAAATGTTATTTTTGTGTAAAAACTATTGACTTCCACATTCTTATATATATTTTAGACATGTCAATGTCTTAGCATATAGATTTTGGGCATGTCAATGTCTTATCATATACATTTTGGGACACGTCAATGCCTAATATAGTGAAATTTTGACTACATTTTGAGCTCATTTTTTGTTGAGAAAATGACAAAAAACGTCAAAAATTACTTGTTTTCACCTCATTTTTGTAATATATGTATACTGGTGTAAAGGAATTCCAAAAATGAGGTGAAAACATGTAATTTTTGACGTAAGTGTTCTCTTTTTAGGACATAGTTCTCGTTTGTTACGACTCGCTGTTAAATCCTTTTAGTAACAAATGTGTAGATTTCGAAAATACCATAGTAAAATTTGAAGTTCCCTTCAAATATCGAAAGATCAGCTTTACTGCTTTTCAATGTAACACTATCGAATTCTGCATGAACCTTGATACTTGAGAAACTGCAAATTGTATATCAGGACGTGTATTACAAAGATATATCAAGCATCCAACTGCTTGACTATATAGAGTAGCTACAAATGTCTCTACATCTGCTACCATTTGTAAATACATGTTCTAATCCATAGGTGTTTGCATAGGTTTAGAATCACTCATTTGAACTCCAAAAGTTTCTCAATGTACTTCTATTGTGTCATATAGATACACTCATCTTGAAACATAAACTCAATCCCAAGATAATAATGCAAAATGCCTAAATCATTCACATCAAATGTTTGCTTCAATTGTTCTTTGAACATTTGCAAATCTTCATCTCTGGGACCTGTGACTATAATATCATCCACATAAATGATTTCTATAATCATCATACCTATTTTTTAATCCATGTAAAGCTTTTATAAGCTTACACACTAAGTGTTCTTTACCTATCTCTTCAAAACCTTTTGGCTAGTGAATATACACATCCTCATGTAAATCACCATTTAGAAAAGCAGTCTTAATGTCAAGTTGATATATATGTCAACTAAAATGTGCTGCTAAAGCAAGTATTGACCTAATAACAGTCATCCTAGACGTAGGAGCAAATGTCTCATCATAATCAATCCCTTTTTGTTGTGCATATCCTTTGACAACTAACCTGGCCTTGTATCTATCAATAGTACCATCTACTTTCCTTTTGATTTTGAAGATCCATTTTACACCTATAGCCTTCTTTCCCTCTGGTAACTCACATAGCTACCAAGTTTGATTCTTATGAATAGAATCAATCTCTTCTTGCATATCTTTACTCCAAATAGGAATGTTAAGTGTATCTTTAACACATGCAGGCTCATCCTCAATTGTAGTAAGTTCCAAAATTTCATGGATCTCAAAGTCTTCAGCAAAACTTGCATGATCTCTTTGTTGTTGCTATCTAGTCTAACTTCTTGTTCTTATATGATCTTGTTGTTGTTGTCTAATCTGACTCCTTGTTCTTCCAGAAAAAGTCTTTATACCACCATCTTTCCAAGTCTGATATAACGATGTAGGTATATCCTTAAATAGTGGTGAAACTCTTTCTGAATTTTCAGCTTCCACTGGTTCTGGAACTTGTCCTCCCAAGGTACTAGGACTTTTTGGAACTTTAACTTCTTCCATTTCTCGAACCAAAGTCTCATGTGGAACGGACTCTGTAGAAGGTTGTGAAATTCCTCTTTCTTCAACTCTTTCTTGAATCCTAGGAATTTTAACTCCCTCTTGATATGGTTGAACATGTATATCCAGAATCTTTCTAAAAATTCCATAGTCATTTTTATTAATGAACTCTAAAATTCTTTATCATAAACCTTATTTTCAACAATATAAGCATTACATGAAAGAATAACTTCACCTGTCTCTGGAACATAAAACCTGTATCCTTTACTCTCAACAGGATATCCAATAAAAATAGCTTTCTTTGCCTTTACATCTAGTTTGTGTCGGTCCTTTTTCTCAATATGTACATAAGAAAGTGATCCAAACACTCTGAAGTAACTCACATTAGTTTTTCTACCATAATAAGCTTCATACAGTGTGATTACATTTAAAGCTTTTGTAGATGACCTGTTCAAAGTGTGCTTAGTTGTATGTACTACATCAAACCAGAATTTCGATGAAAGCTTCTTGGATGCCATCATGCTTTGCATTATTTCAACAAGTACTCTATTCCTTCTTTCTGCAACAACATTCTGCTAAGGAGTATACGCAATAATAAGGTGTCGAGTAATACCTTTCTCATCAAGAAATGTTTAGAACTCATTTGACAAGTTTTCTCCACCTCTATCACTTCTGATAATCTGGATAGTTTCCTAACTTTCATTTTTAACCATAGCTATAAACATTTTGAACATAGGAAAGACTTCTGACTTCAACTTAAGACCATAGATCCATGAGTATCTCATAAAATCATCCACAAATAGAACAAAATACATGAAGCCCTAAATAGAGTCTGCTATCATAGGTCCATTCACATCTAAATGAATAATCTACAATTTTGGTAGCTGTAATATGACCATGTTTCTTGAAAGGTGGTTTATGCATCTTACCTTCAAGACATCCTTCACATATATCTAAATTAATTGGTAGCTTGAATGAGGCTAAATTCTCAACCTTACCTTTTTCTTTGTTACTCTTGAGAGCTCCAAAACTCATACGTCCAAATCTTTCATGCCATAACTTCATATCTTCCACCCGTGACAAAGATTTGATTGCATATGCCTGACTGATTTTTGACAAAACAAAGATCCCTCCTCTATGCTCACCTTGCAATATACACTTGTCATCTTTGTGTGATAAGATCTTACAAAGATCTCTATCAAATACAACTTTAAAACCGTCACCTAAAAATGCAGATATAGATAGCAGATTCTTCTTCATTTCAGGTATGTATAAAACATTTGAAGTCTATATATTGCCACCTTCTCTTGACTTTAGGGTTACTGTACCTATTCCCACAACATCCAAATCATTGCCATCTTCAATAGTAACTCTTCTATGTGTAGAATAAGAAAGAGAAGAAAACACATCTCTGCAACCTGTCATATGCTTTGTAGCACCTGAGTTAAATATCCAAGGACTTGATGAAAGAACTTGTAACGCTGCCTGATCAAAAGCTACTTCCTCAATAGTGATAGAGGCATAAGAATCACCTTGAGGTTTTCCTATTTTATCATCTTCTACAACATTACCTCATGCCTTTTTCTTTTCTGTTGCAATCCTTTTATAACATGCTGCTTTTAAATGTCTAAGTTTCTTGCAGTAAAAACATATTACTTCCTTCTTCTTAGAAGACTTCTATTTAGATGTAGTAGATATAGAATCTGAAGTAGAAGGTGAGAGGGACCTAATTTCCTTCTTGTATTGTTTTTCTTTCTTATTCTTCTTCTTATTACCCTTTGATGAAGATGAAAGTTCTTCTTCATTCTCTTCCATTCCCTTCAACTGATCTTCATGTTGAAGTAACAAGAATTCTAACTGTTCAAATGTAACCTCTCTATCTCTTGTGGTAAGGGTAAGAGTGGTTATGAAAGATCGTTATGAAATATGTCATATTATGGGTGTTGAATGGGAACACCTCTAAGATGAGGTGGCAAGTTTTGCCACATGGCATCAGATAGATGCATTTTTATAATATTAGGGAGAAAGCTTATGAGGGATTTTCTCATGAGTGAGTATTTTAGAAGAGGACTGCTCCGGCATGGCTGGGAGGAGAACAACAAATGAATCTCTGTGTGTAGCAAAGGATTGCCTCGTGTGGCTCATGAGAGTAGCGTTCAACAGCAAAAGAGATTGCACATCTAATAGTTGGTGTCAGCGTGGCATTCCAAGGCCACTTCCGCATGCGTGTGAGATGGGACTTGAACCCTGGTCTACTGGATGAAAGGCAAATGACCTAGCCATCAGCCGAATGCTCCTTTGATGCCTTTATAATAGTATTCTCATATGATATGTCAGAGTTTTTGGGTGTCAAAGCTACCAACCACACTTTGCTAGCATGCAAAAGGCTTCTTGGGTTATGTATCCATCCTCAATCTTGGATGTCCGTGAGACTATGTGCAACTATGGAGGAGTAGATGAAGAATGTTCTAGGAATGCATCTTCAAATGAAGATCGAGAACATACAAGAGAGATGCAATTTGGATGCACCTACTGCATTTGAAGAGTCCACGAACAAAGAGCATCCTTTCCATGACTTTTCCGATGTCTTGGTTCCGAATTGAAAGAGCCTAGAGCCTCACGTTAATCACAGGTATTATCATTTCAATTTTGAAAGGGTCTGTATTTGCGAGAAGCTATGAAGCATTAGGGAGCCAAGATCTTGGAGGGAGATCACATGTATGGAGAGTATGAGATACGTATTCTCACCTAGAGTCAAGGATTCCCTCAAAATATAATAAAGGCTAAGCTTTAGGCACCTCCAAAGTAGCCTATCTTTATGATTTTTACATAAATTTCGGGAGCTATTTTGCATAAGTAGCCATTTTAGGAAGGGGAAAAGAAGAGGGATTTATCATAGAATGGAAATAATCATGCACACATATAGTATAGTGTATTGAATTCCATGTAAGATCAAGAAATCCAAAAGATACCTCAGTATGATGGGAGTTTGGAGCTCCACAAAACCCCCTTCCATCACAGTTTGAGAAAAAATTTCAGCACCTAAATCTAAGAAATTCCTATTTTGGAAGAGGGAAATACTGAGAGTATGGTGTATGGACTTCTTAGGCGAATCTAGATTCATCAAAGTAATATGTTAAGGAGGAATTTTCCTTCCTCAAAGATCCCTTTCCCGCACTTTTTGAAAAAAATTTAGATGTTAATTTTTATCAAACTCCACTTTTGGGAGTAAGAAAAGAGACCATTTAGGAGGCTGTCCATGGAGTATTTATACATACATGAAGGATGATGTATTTATTATCATGGAAAATAAGAAAATCCAAGAAAAATCCACATTTGGAGTGGATTAGGAGCTTGCCAAAAACTCCCATTTAAGTTTTTGCATAAAAGTAAAAATCTTGATTTAGGACTCTTTTGGGGAGCCAAATTAGCATGCAATTAGGGAGGATTTGGAAAGGTGAAAATAAGCCTAAGCATCTTCATATACCACTCTCTGAGGTTATGGAGAGAATTTTAGGATTTACATGATGGAAGAATGTTTTTGGGCATCCCAAAAGTCACATTTTCACACTTTTTCCAGCCCCTCCAATAGTCCACTAGTTTGGCATGTCCCGCTTGGAATGTCCATATCTTGGGCTAGAAAACTCCTAATTGGACGTGCTATGGATCATTTAGAAGATCACAAGGTATACTTTCAGTATGTGAAAAGAAATTTTGGAAAATAAGTACTTTTGCAGGTCTCTACAGCTTTGCAAAGTCTGAACAATATTTGGTGACTACCTTCTGGGAGCCATATCTTTCAAACCGGGAAGGTGATTTGAGTAATTTCACTTTGAGCTCTTTGCATATGCTAAATATTTCATTTCTTTATTGTTTTCAAGTCCTAAAATGGTTTTTGCAGGTCTAAATAGAGATTACAAATGCATTTTTGAGTAAATTTTGCATTATTCTAGTAATCATTTGACCATGCTTTATGTTTTGGGAAGTGATCCGATGTTTTTGGACACTTCAAAGCTTATGTTAGGACCTGAGGAGGAAGGTGTAGAGGTCTCGATGCTCATCAAGAAGGATGGGATGCATGCAATTCGAATACCAAATCATTCAGGGACGTATGCATTATGTGTCAGGCATTTTACTTTATGTTATGGCATGTTCTATATGTACATGCATAAATTGGATTGCATACATCAAATGTTGATCATTTTTTAAATTCTAAAGTATGGATCGACAGGCGAGAAGTACACTTTTGATTGTTTGTAGGAAAGAGGATTACAGAAACTATATGACTATGCAACACAAAGAATGGTTGCTAGCAATTGCTTTTATGTTTTTGCAGGTTACGGAGTCAATATATGAGTTTATGGCGTGCATGCCATGGGCCGGTCAAGCCCTATGTTGTTGGTGGCCTCTATGCCACTGAGCTTATTGTTAAATTTTTTTGGGATTCCATTTCTTGGGGAAATGCTATCAAAATGTTTCCTACCGCATGGTGTTATATACGCACTTGCCTTTAGGTAAGAATGTTATTGCATGGTAACATGCCTCTTCTGCAAACATCAATAAGATGTAGACATGCGTGTAAGCATGAATTTGATGAACTTAGTACCATCAGAATATTATACAGGAACTTCAGTAGTAACAGGATCCCTACACATAATCCTTTTGGATTTAGACCATAGGATTGCTAAGGGGAAGGACATATACCTTCACCATTAGGAATGTGCACAAGCAATCCTACAGGTTATAGGAAGTTGCATAGACGCACGGGAGATACAGTTTGATAATCTCCAAGCTAGCGAAGATTTATTTATCATCATGAGAGTCTCACAGTATGAATAGGAGACTATGGGGTATTATCACGAATACCCAAAGAGTGACTAGTTTCACTCATGCACATCACTTGACCAAGCAGTGAAGTGTTTCTGCTACACTACTAAGGAAACCAATTAGATGGGATCATACAGATGGGTTTCATGAGACAACATCGACGGTTTCTTATGTGATTCGAGTGATGGTTAGAAAGGCCAGAGGTATGGCACTAGCTCTATGACTTAGAGCATAGATCCCTTAGTCAGAAGTAGTTGGGGTACCCAATACATATCTGTATATTGGGATCTACAGAGAGGTACTTAGACCTAGTCTTTGTACCTAGGAACAAGTTGATTTGGAACAGATAGGGATATCCATTGTCACATACTGACTAGAACCAAACTAACTAGTTCGAGGACATGGGACTCACTTGAGTCCACCTACATGATTTTAGGACATGGGATTCATTAGAGTCCACCTGCATATTCCATTACATGTGTATGGAATATATATTCAGTTTAGTGTAGGTATGACACTGTGAATTGGAAGAAATTTTCACTGGTATGGGACGGTGGAAATGACTTCCCTTTGAGCACTCTTCTTCTATGGCCAGGGAGAAAAGGACTCATCATTCATGGCATTGGAATTAGGTCATTTGGATGATGTTTTATGTCATGGGAGTGATAGTTTAGAAGTTGAGTGTACATGCGAGATAGTAGGCACCACTTATGCTATGATACCAAGTGTTGGAATTTGGGGCCCCAAGATCGTTCCAAACTAAAACCTTTTGAGCATACAAACTTAATTAATTAAGATGATAAGTGAGAGGTAGAAAGAAAGATCTTGAGACAAGGATAGGAACATAAGCTGGATGCTTACTCACTAAAAAATAGATGTCCAAATTACAACATGGGAGTACCACTCAACCATATGAAGTGGTGCACTCACTAATGGAAGAATATCCAAGAAGATGATGATACAAAATTTAGATTATGTTGAAATAATCTAAGTGTGTGAAGTGAATGAACAACGAAGCTAACCTTATTCTCACAAAATAGTGTAACAAATTGTAAATCAATCAGCCCTAATTTTGAGATTATGGTAGAGACACCCTAAAAACAAAATATAAGGTTAACTCACAAAAGATAGTTACCACCACCTTGTAGAAGACTTCTTGCCAAGAGAGTAGCCTCTCCTTCACCAAAACTTCACCTCCTCAAGAGTGTGTGAACACTCTCTCTTCAAGAAGACCTCCTTCTAACTTTGAGTGATTATCAAGTGTGTTCCCACCATGCTCCTTATATAGTATAAGTCTCCATGAACCAAGCAAAAAATACGATTTCCACAAATAAAGCAAAACGTAGTCTAAGCAAGCAACGTGGCGATCCATAAAAAACATAGCAACCGATAAAAAACATAGCACATGATTTGTAGCGATCAATAAAGCATGTTGTTGATTTATGCGTAAAGATCACTTTTATTGGCTTTTCATGAGTTTTAAATAACACTCATCATTGCTATCTATCTTGCTTTTGAATTAAGTGGTTTCACACTATGAAATTTCAGGTTAACATGGAATAAGAACTATTGGACCATATGATATTGAGTCCAACATATAACCTTAATGGATCACTCATCTTTTGTACATTCTATTGGTAATACATTCAGTATTGTGTGTTGTGCTCCAAGTTTCTTCTTCTTCCTTGTGTTGTTCATGTCTCCAACCTTCTTCTTCTTCCTTGTGTTGTTCATGTGCTTCCACAGACGTCTAACTCCGCCAATTGGTATCAGAGCAGGTTGCCGCTTCATCTTGGGCATCACAAACATCTATTCGATCACAGTCTCAGAATCACACAAAATTTGGTGAGCATACTCAGGGTGATTAGGAAATAGCGATCTGAGCTTGTTTTGGTCTCCGAATGCACTATCATAATGCTTGTGCAAGAAATTTTGTCTTTTTGTGCCAAAGATATATACAGGTTTTGGTTTGCCAGTATACGCATCTTGAAGTCTACTATAGGTTAGGAGAAATCAGCAAGGTAATTCTATTCAACTTCTTCAAATACAATCATTTTGTTTGCATCAGGGTATTTTAGTTAGTGGCCATGGATGAAAGTAGTGATGTATTTTGTATGTTGGTTATTGAGGATAAATTGGACAATACCAATTACCTATTTTGGGCTTATGATGCATCATTTATTGGTCGCAAACATATTGTGGAATATTATGTAGGGTGTTGAAAAACATCCTATTACACATACAACTGCAGTTATTGAAGCTGATGGAGAAGATGTTAAAGATGGTGATATTCTACAGATTCCTATTCGTGCTATGGTTCCTATTGCATCTACCACAAAGAAAATTCATTGGAATGGCAGAGATGCTCAGGCACATGCATTGATACCCTTGTCTATCAAATGTGCCATTATTCATCACATTTGCTCTTGTAGAATAGAAAAGGATGCCTGGGATACAATAACCACATTATACCAGGCAAAGAATGAGGCTCGTGTTTCTTACCTCTAAAAAGAGTTGGAGAGTGGGCACATGAATGAAGGAGATTCCATGGATAGTTTTCTGACAAAGATCAAAGATTTGAAGGCATATTGTACTCCTTCAGGCTCTCATAGTGCCTCTTTTGCATCAGATTGCTATGCTATGGTCGCATCTAGTCTCTATGATGAGAATGTGCTTGTTTCGTTTGATGAAGCACAAAATAAAAAAAAAATGGATGGCTGCTATGCAATCTAAATATGATGCTATAATGAAGAATGGTACTTGGTCTTTATGCGACTTGCCTCCTAGCAACAAGGCCATTGGCACTAAGTGGGTATCCATGCTAAAGGCTAAGCTTGATGGAAGAGTTGAAAGATATAAGGCTAGGCTTGTTGTAAAGTGTTATGCGCACAAAAGAGGCATTGATTTTGATGCGACCTTTGCACCTACATGTCAAATCACTACTATTTGTAGTATTTGTGCACTTGCAGCTCATCATGGTTGGAATGTACATCAATTGGAAATTAAAACTACATTTCCAAATGGTGACTTGCATGAAGAAGTGTATGTTTCTCAGCCCCATGGCTTTGTGTAGAAAGGGCATGAAAACCAAGTGTGTAGGTTGAAAAAGTCCTTATATGGTTTGAAACAAGCACCACATGCTTGGTATAGAATGTTGGAGTTAGATGTTTGCATAAGCATGTGAACAACACAAGGAAGAAGAAGAAGTTTGGAGCACAACATACAATACTGAATGTATTACTAGAGAATGTACAAAGATAAGTAGCCCATTAGGGCAATAGATGTATATACAAGCCTCGGGAAAAAAACCTCCTAAAGAGGGAAAAAAGTGCCCCGATGGTCCTAGAGTGCTCACACACATCACTACCTAAATATTTCAACAAATCCCCCCTCGGAGTGATGAGGTGAACAAGTAGCTGGCACTCATGTATAAGGAAGTGTCAAGCTATGTGGAATTCACTCCACAAAAGGAAGTAAGCCCAAAGCTTTGTGGAAAGCTTCAAACTTCTCCCTAGGCAGAGCCTTTGTGAAAAGGTCTGCAATGTTCTCCTACGTGGGCACATATGCCAAGCTGATCTCCCTAGCAGAGAACCTCTCCCTTACATAATGATAATGCACCTCAATGTGCTTAGTGCGAGCATGGAACACAGGGTTCCTCGCAACTCCCAATGTGCTCTAACTATCAGTGAAGATGGTGGTGGCAGAAGACTTACCAACACCCAAATCAGCCAAAAGGTGTTTGAGCCACACACACTCAACAGTCGCTCTGAAAGCTATCCTATACTGAGCCTCACAACTAGAAGTGGCCACAGTAGGTTGCTTCTTTCTCAACCAAGATATACAGAGCTACCAAGCATGAAGCAAAAGCCAGTAGTGGACACATGAGTGGCATAGAAACCAGTAGAGTCTGAGTCAGAAAAAACATGCAAATCTGGCGGTAGCGATCCCTCTTGGTATAAAACAACGCAAGTATCTCCGTTCCATTCAAGTAGCGAAAGATGCACTTAATCACCTGTGAATGCTTAACACCTGGACAATGCATAAACATGTTCATCTATGAGATAGCAAATTGAATATCTGGCCAAGCAATGCATAAGTAAATCAGGCATCCAATAGCCTGCTAATAGAGGACATCATCAAATGCATCTCCAACATCATGAAGACTCAAGAGATAATGTTTACTTTACAATATTGGACTGTGAAAGTGCACAGGAGCTTTAAAAGAATTCATGCAATACATATGAAAAAGAAATGTCATCAAATAAAGTTTACATGACAAGAAAGTTATATGACCTTTGAATGAAGGACATAGATAGTATTGTTACTCATCTTAATTAGATCGATGCAATATTCTCTCAATTAGAGGCTCAAAAAATGGACACGGATAATGAATGAAAGTAGTCTTGTTGTTATGCACCTTGCCATCATCGTGAGATACATTTTGCACTACTACTAGCAATAGCATACTTGGTGGTTTATGATGACATATGTGGAGCACTCTTGAGTGAGGAGATTCATAGAAATATATGGTTGGCACTCAGAGTGGAGATGCATATAATGTTCATGATTCTTACGAAGGAAAGAATAAACAATGTGGCACGAGCAAGAACAAGGAAAATAATGGTCAACGAAATAAGAGTAGAAGTAAATCAAGGAAGAGGGATATCGAATGCCATTATTGTCATAAGAAAGGGCACATGAAGAAAGAATGCTATACATTAAAGTATCCTAAAGGTAAAGGGCAACATGTTGATGGGCATGTTAAAGAGCTACCTGCACTGTCTACTTTGACTATGGAGATTGAAGAAATCAATGCTATTTTTTATGATGCTGATATGTTGACACTTCACAATACTGTGACTATTGAGGCTCTTATGGCAGATTCCCTTTCCCACACATGCTTGCTAGATTTTGGTGCTTCTTTCCATGTGATACCACATAGAGATTGGTTCTCTACTTATGCAGCAAAGTCCCTTGGTACTGTGAGACTTGGTGATTCTTATCAGTGTGTGACATTGTCGAGATTGGAGATGTGGTTGTGCAGTTCATTGATGGTTCAAAATTTACTATGCATAATGTAGAACATGTACCTCAATTCTCATGCAGTTTGATGTCACTTGGTCAACTTGATGACCTTGGTTACAAGGTGGTATTCCATGCTCAGTCCTTTTGCATATCAAAGGGCAATATGGTTATTGAAAAGGAAGCTAACTTGGCTCACTTTACCCTTTATTTGCATCATAGAAAGAACACTTATTAGTTGTGATTGAACAGCCTATGGCTTGTATTTGGCATGGCCATTTGGGTCTTAGTGGAATGGGAAATCTTTCTCTTTCTTGCTACTTACTTGTGTAATCTCTCTCTCATTTTCCATCTTGTGAGCATTGTCAATATGCAAAGCAAACTAGGAATGTGCGCAAGATACACATTGACTATTGAGCCCATAAAATTCACATTGTTCAAAGTCAAAGGGTCAAAGTCAAAGCACTCAAGGCCAACATGTTCAAGGTCAAAGTAAACATCAGTGAAGTCAAGGTCTTCAAAGATATCAAGGTGCACAGGTAATGCATAATTAATTCTCACAAAGGGTATAATTGCAGAAAGTTGGTTGCAGGTTGTAGAGGTATTTTTGTAATTTCTCTAAGGTTCAAAATGTTTTTAAAGTGTTTTGGAAGGTTCAGGTGAACCCTCTCTTAGGTGCACATTTGAAGAATTAAAAGGAAAAATGTGAAGGTATGTGAAGCGGCAGCGTACGTAGAAGTAAAAGTATGGTCCCCTAATTAAAATTTCTATTTTAGTATAAAGTCACTACTGTTAGATATGCTCAATACTCCACCCATGTGACCACAAATGATCCATGGTGCTCTAAGTTGTAAGGCCCCCATTATGAGGAGAAGCCATTATGAGAGCCCGGACATTTGTGGAACCCTAACTTCCAAGTTAGATGAGGTCTATGTGTGACCGTTGATGGTTATAGATGATCTTTGTGAGCCTAGCCGTCAGGTTAGGTAGGGCATAAACTTCCAGGCCATTGGGTTATCATTTAAGGTGAAAATAAAGGCCCTGTGGCGTCGCGCGGTTTCCCCATAGAACCTTAATGGGGGGAGTGCAGAGGGGGGCTTGCCCCCTTTTGCGGGGTCCGGGGGGCCTATCCCCCCGGCCCGTAGGGCCGAGACGGTAGGACTTCTGGTTGTGGAGATATTGTCGGATCATATATTTTACCAAATAATTTGTATCTCCCGACTACGTTTATCTATACCGAACCGCCTTGTAAAAGATATATAAGCACAGCCCAGGTTGAGCTTTATATAGCATTGTGCACTAGTAAGCCCTTCATCTAGAGTCTGTCTAGATCGCCATCTAAGCTCCACAGTGGGAGCGCACGGGTGGACAGCACCATCATTGTAACTGCATTATGCTTTGCAATCTGAGAATTTGAGTTCTCTACCTCTCAGTCTGCGTCTATCTTTGTCTGCGTTTTTCTCTCAACTCTGTCTACAGGTCTATTCCGCTGTGCTGTTATTTTTCTTACATGGTATCAGAGCTCAGGAGGCTCTGAGTGGTGCAAAAGCAGAAACGCAGAGGTTGCAGAGTTCTGAACAACAAAAGAGAGAAGATGTCAAGTGGTGCGTCATCATCTATGACTGGGGGCCAAGGTGGTTCATCAACAGGAGTAGGTGGCGCACAAGCAGGAGCAGCAATGATGCCGATCATCCCAACATTGCGGATACGGCCACCAGCCTTCACAGAAGGTAAACTTGATGGTACGAACTACACCCTGTGGAAGTTCAAAATCACTTCTATTCTTGATTCATATGAGCTTTTGGAGACTGTTCTTGGGACTGATCATGAGCCCCAAGAAAGACCTGATCCAAATACTCCTGGTCGAATGATTCCTCCTGATGCTGATCTTCTACGTGCTTGGAAACGTAGAAATGCAGATGCACTCTGTGCTCTTGTTACAAGTACTTCTGATAGTGTTCTGACTCTCATTCAGCATACTACGAAGGCATGTGAAGCATGGAACATATTGAGAAATCAATATGAAACTCGTAATCAGACACGGATTCAGAACTTGGAGAATCAGCTTGCAGCAGAACGGTTTGCTGATGGGGAGACTGCAGAGGTGTTTATCACTCGCATAAAGAATCTACGAGATCAAATGGCGGGAGCAAGTGTTCAAAAGTCAAGTGAAGAGCTAGCTCGACGTTGTCTTCGAATTTGTCCACCTAAGTTTGATGGTCTGGTAACTGCTCTTAACACTCAAATCAGACCTCAACCACTAACTTTTGAAGAATTCAGTGCCTTACTCATGGAGGAGGAGTTGCGGCTCAAGGCAAGGAGTGGTGGTAGCAAAGGAGATGCTGCATTCACAGCAAATGCCAAAGGAGGCAAAACAGACTCTTCAAAAGATGGAGACAAAAAGAAGAACGACAAAAAGAAGTTCAAGGGAGAGTGTTTCCACTGCAAGAAGAAGGGACACAGAATCCAAGACTGTCACATCAAGAAGGCAGAAGAGAAGAGTGGCTCTTCAAAAGGTGGCAAGGGCAAGGAGTCTGCCAACACAGCAGAAACAGAGCTTGAGTTATTTGTTACGATAGAGGAGGTGTGCTCCTCGGCTGAAGATTCAGGAACAGATGACTCATGGGTGTTGGACAACGGTGCATCTCGTCACATGACGAGTAGAAAAGACCTTTATAGTTCCTTACAGCCTCTAAAGGAACCTATCACAGTAAAGGTAGGAAACAATGCAAGATGTCCTGCAGAGGGTGAAGGTACGGTTTCTTTCATTAACTCTAATGGCGATATCAGAAAGCTTTCAAATGTGCTATATGTTCCACAAATAAAACGAAATCTACTTTCAGTAGCTTCTATAACTGATCAAGGTCATCAAGTATCTTTCAGTAAGACAGGAGCTAAGATTATGGACGGTAACAACAACGTTGTTGGGACTAGCATAAGGAGGAACAACCTATATGAGTTGTGTGCTCTTACAGCCACTACAAATGTGGGCACAAGTAAGCTATGGCATGAGAGATTCGGCCACATTGGATACCCTGTACTGAAGGAGATGCATCGCAGAGGTATGGTTGCACACCTACCATCGATTGCAGAAATGAAGGAACCATGTGAAGCTTGCATGATGGGCAAGCAACAGAGGAAGGCATTTCCACAAGAAAGCAAGAACAGGGCAAACTATCCTCTAGAGTTGGTGCATGCTGACTTGTTCGGAAAAATGCCTACACAGGCCTTGGGCGGATCTTCCTACTTCATGTTACTTGTCGACGACTATAGCAGGAAGATGTGGGTGTACTTCCTTCGCGATAAGGCTCAAGCTTTTGGTAAGTTTAAAGAATGGCTTCAGCTTGTTGAAATTGAAACAGGGAAGAAGATGAAGAAATTCAGGACAGACGGTGGTGGTGAGTTCACATCAATAGAGTTTGAAGATTTCTGCAAGAGTAAGGGAATCAAGCATCAACTCACAGTGGCACATAGTCCTCAACAGAACGGTGTTGCAAAACGCCGGAATCGAACCATCATGGAGATGGCAAGGTGCATGTTGAAAGGAAAGGGTTTGCCTAATCAGTTTTGGGCAGAAGCTGTCAACACTGCTGTCTACATCTTGAATCAAAGCTACACCAAGGCACTTGATGGAAAGACTCCACAAGAAGCCTACACGGGTAAAAAGCCTTCTGTTTCCCATTTCAAAGTATTTGGAAGTGAATGTTATGTACATGTTCCAGATAGGGAGAGAAACAAGCTTCAACCAAAAAGCATCAAATGTATCTTCCTAGGGTACAGCGAAGATAAGAAGGCTTATAAGCTTTATGACCCTGAGGCTAAGAAGATCATGGCGAGTCGTGATGTGGTGTTCAAGGAGGAGCAGCCACATGCAGTGGAGGAGGATAAGAGAGCTTCCACTTTATCATCAGGCGAAGGGGCAATCCACTATGAACCTGGCCCAAGAGCTATCCCTTCTACACAAGAGAAGGAAGCATCATCTTCAGATGATGAGTCTAAAAGTCACCAACCTGCCGACACCCAAGTGGAAAAGCCATTGCCACGTTGGGTGAGGCAGCTCTATGATTCTGCAAACCCCATCCCACAGTCACTAGAACAGGTTGCAGATGGACCGAGGCGATCACAGAGAATAGAGGAACAGAGACGGGCAAGCACCCATATTGTAAACACAGCCTTGATGGCTGATCTCATTCAAGAAGAAGCGAAGGAACCAAGCAATGTGGAAGAGGCACTCCATGATCCGAATTGGAGGGCTGCCATGCAAACAGAATACAACAATATCATGAAGAATGGAACTTGGGAGCTAGTGGATCGACCCCCTAAGCATAAAGTCATTGGCACCAAGTGGGTTTGGAAGCTAAAGTACAAGGCTGATGGTACTCTAGAAAAATATAAAGTAAGACTTGTTGCACAGGGCTACTCACAAGTTGAAGGCATTGACTTTTGTGAATCATTTGCCCCGACTGCAAGAATGACTACTATCCGAGTAGTACTAGCTGTGGCTGCACATAAGCGTTGGCCAGTCTATCACATGGATGTTAAATCAGCGTTCCTGAATGGAGACCTCAAGGAGGAGGTATATGTGTCTCAGCCACCAGGGTTTGAGGCTCCCCATTCACAGAACAAGGTATGTAAGCTGAAGAAGGCATTATATGGGCTAAAACAAGCCCCTAGAGCATGGTACCAATGGATAGATAAGTATCTCTTGAATCTAGGGTTCAAAAGATGTGCTTCCGATGCTAACTTGTATGTTCTAAAGAAAGGAGGGAAGACAATTGTGCTTGTACTCTATGTAGATGACCTTGTGATTACAGGAAATGATGATGCTCTTCTTCAACAAACAAAAGATGCCCTGAGTTCAGAATTTGAAATGACAGACTTGGGCTTAATGCATTATTGCTTAGGTCTTGAAGTTTGGCAGGAACCAGGGAAGATCTTCATCTCTCAACAAAAGTATGCAAGGCAGATATTGAAGGCATTCGACATGGAGGATTGCAAGGAAATTTCTACACCCATGGAGGTCAACACAAAATTATCTATTGAAGATACTTCACCTCTAGTGGATATTGGAAGATACAGGAAATTAGTTGGAAGTCTCATCTACTTGTGCAATAGTAGACCAGACATCTCTTATGTTGTTGGAGTAGTAAGCAGGTTTCTAATAAACCTTGCCAAACTCATTGGAAGGCAAGCATGCGGATACTCAGGTATGTGAAAGGAACCACTGATTATGGTATTCTTTATGAAGAAGGATCATCTCTTGCCGGATACTTTGACTCAGATTGGGCAGGAGATATTGATACCAGAAAATCAGTTTCTAGATATTGCTTTTCTTTAGGATCAGGGATTTTCTCTTGGATCAGTAAGAAGCAACGGACTGTAGCATTATCTTCTACCGAAGCTGAGTACAAAGCTGCATGCGTTGCAGCATGTGAAGCAGTATGGTTGAGGAGGATCCTATGGCACATAGGAATACAAGGACAAGAGGCTACAGAGTTGAAGTGTGACAACCAAAGTTGCATGGCCATCGCCAAAAATCCTGTTTTCCATGCACGTACGAAGCACATAGAAATCCAGTATCACTATGTGCGTGAGTTGATTGAGGACGGGGTCGTGGAGATAACCTATTGCCCTACTGAAGAAAATGGAGCAGACATCTTCACCAAGGCTCTTGGGAGAGAGCAACTTCTTCGACACTTTCCAAAGCTTGGGATTGGACCAAGGAGGTAGTTCACCATTGGGTGGACATTGAGGGGGGGTGTTAGATATGCTCAATACTCCACCCTCATGTGACCACAAATGATCCATGGTGCTCTAAGTTGTAAGGCCCCCATTATGAGGAGAAGCCATTATGAGAGCCCGGACATTTGTGGAACCCTAACTTCCAAGTTAGATGAGGTCTATGTGTGACCGTTGATGGTTATAGATGATCTTTGTGAGCCTAGCCGTCAGGTTAGGTAGGGCATAAACTTCCAGGCCATTGGGTTATCATTTAAGGTGAAAATAAAGGCCCTGTGGCGTCGTGCAGTTTCCCCATAGAACCTTAATGGGGGGAGTGCAGAGGGGGGCTTGCCCCCTTTTGCAGGGTCCGGGGGGCCTATCCCCCCGGCCCGTAGGGCCGAGACGGTAGGACTTCTGGTCGTGGAGATATTGTCGGATCGTATATTTTACCGACTAATTTGTATCTCCCGACTACGTTTATCTATACCGAACCGCCTTGTAAAAGATATATAAGCACAGCCCAGGTTGAGCTTTATACAGCATTGCACACTAGTAAGCCCTTCATCTAGAGTCTGTCTAGATCGCCATCTAAGCTCCACAGTGGGAGCGCACGGGTGGACAGCACCATCATTGTAACTGCATTATGCTTTGCAATCTGAGAATTTGAGTTCTCTACCTCTCAGTCTGCGTCTATCTTTGTCTGCGTTTTTCTCTCAACTCTATCTACAGGTCTATTCCGTTGTGCTGTTATTTTTCTTACAACTACATGACAAAACAAGGATTCGTTGGCTGCTCACTTTTGGAGACAATCTTGGGACATCAGAGTGAGCACCAAGATACTCTAGCAGTTAGGAGCGTACGTGAACCAATACTCAAATCAAGGCAAGGCATTATTCTTGGAGGACTAATGAAGGTGAGCCTAGCCTATGCTAGAGAAAGAGAGAGAGGAGAGACATCATTCATTCAGAGAGAGTGCATGCGACGCTGTCGGGAAGAAGGAGGTCGGGTAGGAAGCCGGCGCGGGGGTTGGATCAGGCCCCTTTTACTAGTGTGCGCCCGTTCCCGCTGTCCTACGAGCGGCGTCTGCGCGCTAGGCACCTCGCCTATACTCTCTGGAGTGTGCACGATCCTCGTAGGGCCCTGTGTGCACACTCCGTCGGAAGTGACGAGACATGCATGCGTACGCATGAGACCGTACGTGTCGGGAAAGAGACAATCGGATATAGGAGTAATATACGAGATGCAGATGAAGCTCAATGATACGATCAAAAAGTAACGACGGTCGACCAATAAAATCTGAATGATACAAAGACGCCCGCTACAGTGCGGGTCGGTGATCCAAAAACTCCGCTATAGTGCGGAACAGGTAAATATAAATAAATGCCGCCGCTACAGTGCGGATCGGCTGGATATGATATGCCTCTTGCTACAGTGCAAAAAGGCGCCCAGGATCTTCGGCTTCGATCTTCGCGGATGGATCTTTTCTTCACTTTGGGTCTTCGGTCTCAATCAAAGCTTCTCTTCAAGTCTTCTTCGGCAATAGTTTTACTTCACTTTACTTCAATAGTCCATGCGAAATCAAATACCTAGAGAACAGATGCACCAAGAAGATCCACGAGGAGGTTTAAAAACATGTTAGTACATTTAGAATGAATAAAACTCACTAAAAACTAGGCATCTCTTTTTCTTTTATTCTAGATACTACCAAATAACTCCTTCTTTTTCTTTCCAAAGAGACTAATGATTCTCCCTCTTCAAAAATCCATATGTGTTTCTAAGTCCATTAAGGTAATGATTGACGTTTTTGGGTATCACGGCTACTCATGCTTTTGTCGTACTTATGGAAGTCTTATAATCTTATAAAAAGGAAATGTAATGTCATTCAAAGATGGAATTTCTCTTTGTTATAACCTTCATAGTTTTTGTGTATTTAATGTATTACTTGATGTGTTTGCTTTTTCGTGTACGTGTGTGCAAAAGAAGACGTCCAAATTGTCTGTCTATCATACGCACAACTCTGGAAATTTTCAAATAGAGTCGACCAAGTCAATAGATATGGAAAGAGGTTGTGTGCGTCGATTTCTCATTTTATGGTTAGTAGTTACCATTCATCTTCATTCATTTATCCTCATGTTTCTGACACTTCAATCTTAATCATTTTGCCCTTTGACGGCTTCTCTCTCTCCACATTTTTCTCTCTCTCAAATGTGTGTGCGCTACAGACTGCCGTCCCTCTCTCTCCATCCATATTTTTTCTCTCTCAGAATTCTGCGTGCACTGCGGACTACTCTCTCTCTCTCTATCTCTCTCTCTCTCGTTTCTTCATCCGTGTCCACGCGCCCCCAGAGCCCACCATCTCTCTCTTCCCTCTCTCTCTCCCCGCATATCTCTGCGGCTGTCCACACGCGACCTCTTCTGATCTCTCTCTCTAAACTATAGAGCACGCAATAGCGAATATCCTCCTGCTATCTTCGAATGCCGACAATAGATCCCTTCTCCCAATTGTCTCTCTCACAGCGCTCTCTATCCAGATTGTTTTTGCGCGTGCGTCCAGCCCTCTATCTGCAGGATCTCCCTGTCTCTCTCTCCTACGATGTGCAGCATCTCCTCTTCTCTCTACGTCTGCCAGCATAACAACGACACTTGTCTAAAATTTGAGGACGTAGATGTAATTCAGGGAGAGAGAGAGAAGGGGATTTGACGGCCGACAGCTGCAGAGATCGACGCACGCAGATGGACGAGTTGATCGGAGGGACGAGATAGAGAGAAAGTCTGGTCGTCGCTGACGAGGTCATCGGCGGCAGAATCCTACGAGAGAGAGGAGAGAGAAGAGGTGCAGAGGGATGGAGAAAGATGCATAGGTTCGAATCGCGAGAGAGAGAGAGTCATAAGCTACGTGGTGGAAACGGATTGGCTCATCATTGGAGATCGAAACCTTCAGGGGAAGTCTTTAATGTCATGGATGACACAAAGTGCTATCAAAACACAAAAGCATAATGAAATTGGCTTTTAGAGTTTCATGGACTACAATAAATCATAATGAAGTTGAAAATGCAATGCTAAAATCAAAATCAAAGCTTCATACCAAGGTCTATATAATCTAAATATCATCGTTCATATCACCTTCAAAATGCGAGTATAGATGTGTTTCTTTTTATGCGTGATGGAACACACAACTTGAAAATGAAAAAGAATAAATCAAAAGCATAGTGTGTTCATTTTATGAGTTTCAATGTACTAACATGATAACCCCCGTCGGATTTCTTTGTGGATCTCACTTCCAGGTTATTGCGATTTCTCATGATTTGAAGAAGGATTAAATGAAGTGACGAAAAGCTTTGAGGACCGAAGATAAAGACCATTACCTCGTGGATCTTCTTGGTGCATCTACTCTCCAGGTATTTGTTTTTGCATGGACTATTGAAGTAAAGTGAAGTAAAACTATTGCCGAAGAAGAATTGAAGAGAAGCTTTGATTGAAGACCAAAGACCCAAAGTGAAGAAAAGATCCATCCGCGAAGACTGAAGCCGAAGATCTTGGGTGCCTTTTTGCACTGTAGCGAGAGGCATATTGTGTTGGGCCGATCCGCACTGTAGTGACGGCATATATTTGTATTCACCTGTTTCGCACTGTAGCGGATTTTTTATATATCACGGACCCGCACTGTAGCGGGCATCACTATATTATCGAGATTTGATTGGACAACTTCGGTTACATTTGCATTATATCATTTGAGCTTGTTTGCACACCAATCCGACGCATTCCGTGTATCAGCATCATATTTGATTCATCTCATCTCCAACGCCTACAGTCTTACGTATACGCACGCACGTCTCGACTCTTCTGAGAGCTAGGGGCCTTACGAGGATCGCACACACTCCAGAGAGTATAGGCGAGGCGCCGAGCGCGCAGACGCCGCTCGCAGGAGAGCGGCAACGGGCGTGCACGAGAGGGGCCTGATCCAACCCTAGCGCCGGCTTCCTGCCCGACCTCCTTCTTCTCCGACACCTTGAACCCGACGTGAAACGAGGCAGTTGTCCGATGATCCTCGACGCTTTACCCACTCCTTGAGAAGATAGACAGGAGCCTCGGCGTCAGATCGGATATTCCAGATACTAGCATTTTAATTTATTTGAATTATTTGCATTGCTTCCACACACTTTAAAGAGAAAGACTGTTTTATTGTGTGACTTTGATCATCCACTTTTTGCGTCAGTTTTGATCATACGAGTGTTCACTTTTCCATTGAGGCATAGATTAAAAATCCACTTCTCAGGTTAGATCATAAAACGAAAATGAACAAAATGATTGAGGAACAATTTAGGAGATATGAAGAGCGAATTAAGGAAATAGAATGTAACACGAATGAATCTATAAAATCAAAGTTTGGTATTGTTATGACCCTAATGCAAACTATAAATGCAATATCAGATACTATTGAGTTAATGGGCATAAGTATTAAAGACCTATGAAATGGATTCTCAGATTTCTAAATTGAGAAATAAGGTTGACTTGTTGACAAACCAAGTTAATGACCTACAAGTATTGAAATGTGATAATGAGCATGAGGTAAAAGTCCAGGGGATTTCTACACACAAACAGTCATTAGGTCTTAGAAGATCCACGCCTAGAGTGATACCTAGGAAATCAAGTCGGGTTGAGAAGAGACCTATACGTTGCTTTTGGTGCGATCAATTTGGACATATGTTTTGGGATTGCATAGCATATGAAAGTGCATGCAAACATAAACTAGTAAGTGAATATGAAGGTAAGATTTGTAAATATCAAGAGAAGATACCTTTAGATTTGAATGTAGGAAAAGGTGGAATGAGACAATATTTTGAGGAGACTAAAACGAGATCAATGTCAATTCAAAAGATATGGAGACCAAAAACTCATAAAGATAATAGACCTGAGGAACAAAGGAGTATGACATATATTGAGAGTCAAGAGAAACCAACTGAGGAAACAAAAAAATCACATATAAAAGTTGAAAAATAAAAAAATGAGCAGATATTAAAAGAGCAAATAGAAATTCATCATAAGAGAGAGTCTGATAGAGAAATTCAAGAGAAATCAGAGAAAGATAGAGATGTATATGTTTCATTTGATCCAAAACTTTTAACTAATGAGAATCTATTCGATCAAGAGAAAGTTGCGAAATTACAATCCCAAGTAAACTTTGATAAACAGATTGAACTAGAGAAGATTAAAGAAGAGACTGAAGAAGATATAAAATATGATAAACGAGTTAACAAAGCTGAAAAAGAGTTGCTTGATGATATTATTGCGCAAATTGAGGGGAATGTAAAGGCAAATCCAAAGACTTCTAAGAGTTTGAAGAAGAATAGGAGAAGTAGAAATCTAACTTTTGAAGACATATTTACAAATGTTGAATGATGATTGAAGAAGAATCACAATGAAAACACATGAGAATGATCAAGAGCTATTGAATGTTGATAAATGATAATGATTGATGTTGAAAATGATTAATGAATGATGATTAATGATGATTGATGTATGATTAATGAATGAATGATGATTGGTGATGATGATGATGATGATGATGAAGATGATTAGTGATTGATAATGATGAATGATGTGGATGATGATGAAGATGATTAGTGATTGATGATGATGATGGTTTATGATGATTGATGGATGATGATTGATGAATGATTAATAATTGATGCTGATGATGGTTTATGATGATGAATGATGATGAATGATGATGAATGATGATGAAGATGATTATTGATTGATAATGAAGATGATTGATGATGATGAAAGATAATGATTGATATTAAAAATGATTGATGATGATGGTTTATGATCATTGATTATGATGATGATTATGATGATGATAATTCTAGAGGATGCTGATGATACTGATGCTGATGAGGATAAAGAATGATAGATCATGAAATTAAAGAGAAATTGGATCAATCAATGATGAAGATAAAATGATCAGGTGAAATGTTTTTTATTTGAGATCTGTTTTCTTTCTGTTAGAGTATATGCATTGCATTTATGTGTATGATAAAGATATGTATGAATTTATGAAAATCATGTAGAATGAAGATAGCAAATATATGTTATGGGTTTGCATGAAGCATGAGCGACTAGGAATGATATGAATGGAACCAGTTAGGACTAGAGATTTTGAGAGTGAAAGCTTAGGGATGTGATGGCATGCTTAGACCTAGTGAATGTATATGTTGATTGATTTGAACACTTAGTGAGTGGGAAACTTTGGGTCCTACTATTTATTTTGTTGTGAGATCTTACCTCCATGTGGATCATGATTTATGAGAAACCTTCATACTCAAGCCAGCTTATATGTATGTGCATGTTGTTAGTGCGCTGCGATGGGCTAATAGGCGGGTGGAACCACCTTGGTCGGGCGATCAAGGCCACGAGCTGTAGCTAGTTTCATCGTAGGCCTGACCTATTTGTTGTCATGCGCCTGCATGGGTCGGTAGGCAGATGGAGTCACTCTGGTTGGGTGGTCAGAGCCATGAGCTGACGTCGATTTCATGCAGGGCAGACGCTCTGTATGTCATGCGCTATGTCGGGTCGGCAGAGAGGTGGGATAAACTTGGCCGGGCGGACAAGTCCATGAGTCGCACCCGATTTCGACATAGGCCGATTTGTGAAATAAAGATAAAAAGAAATGTTGAGCTGAGATGAAGAGAAAAAGAAAAATAAAATGAAAAAGAAAAAGGAAAAGGAAAGAGATCTAGCGAAGAGTTGGATCGTAGGAGATAAATAGTGGGAATCGAGGTATATTCTACAAACCGAGTTAGTAGAAACATAAGTATATGCTAGTACTTAGAATGAGCAGTTGGATCTGAACCACTTGAACAAACAGAAGATCTAGAAAGCCAACGGTTTATTCATGTCATTACTTGTCAGATTGCAAATGCAGAAACATAGTATGATGTTTGTGAAGCTTGAATCTACCTAATTTTCTAAAATTCGTACTAATATTTATGAAGTTGCATGAGATCATGCTTTGATTTTTGAAAAGAAAAACATAGAAATTAAAGAGATTTTTCAAAAGAACCCTGATACGCTTTTGTTAGATCTTGCAGGTTGGCCCATCGAGAGGATGTGCAGGTTTAGTGGGGATGAATGTCGGGATGAAATCCCGCAGGGAAGTGTGCCTGTTTATTTTCAATGTTGATTGATTTTATGAGTTTTGTGTGGTGTTTTCGCTAAGAAAGTGGTAAGAATTATATGTGTTTTAGCTTATTTGATTGACTGTGAGATTGGAAACCATGTTAGAGATGTACGTTGGATCTATGCATGTAAATGACTGACTTTAGATCCTTGAGAAACCTAGGTTTGACCCTTAAAATTAGCATTTATCATAAGTCAAAACCTTTGAATTAATTAATCTGTATATATACAGTGTGAAACCAAAAACCATAGTCCAAGAAAAATAAAAAGGGAAAAAGAAAAAGAACCAAAAATAGAAAAAGAAGAATTGGAAAAATAAAAAGAGAAAACCCAAAAATAGAATTAAGAGATGGGATTTTCCCAAAACAGCAGATGAACATGCAAGATGATTTTGAAAATAGAAATTTAGATAAGGAGGTTAGAAGATTCTAGAGAAGTCCTAGAGAGAGGAAAACCTATAAATAGGTGTTCAGACTTCATTTGTTTCTCCCGTCGGATTTCTTTGTGGATCTCACTTCCAGGTATGCTCCTTGTCAATTACTTTTCATGTTCATCTTCTTGTTCTTACTCTACGGTAGAGCATCTACATAGAGAGAGAGCTCTTTTGTTATCCTTGCTCATAAGAATGCACCCATTATTGAGAGCTCTCAGCTTATATACTCTGAGTTCCCTTCTGAAGGATCGACTACGAGGCCCACGTTGAGCTTTGATATCTTTTTTTGAAAGGTAGAAAGCACCATAGGTTTAGGTAGAGAGAAAGAAAATCATAGGTGTATGCTAATGATTCGTGCTAGAGAAAGGTAACCATGGCTGCAGAGGCGGTGCTGTAAGAACATGTTCGAAGAGAGAGAAGGGAACTCGGCAGACGGTTCCGGAGGCATAGAGAGAGAGCAAGTCAAAAGCACACAGCTGCTGATGTTGGCGTAGTGAGAGACTCTGAGCGGTGTTCTTGACACTGCAGGTGTATCATGGATGCACATAGAGAGCACGTGATCACTTCCACCGATAGGCGAGGAGAGAGTCTTCCAGTGTGCTGTACAGAGAGAGAGTTGTACTAGTCCGTGGCGACAAACAAAAAGAGAGAGCTGCTGACGACTGTAGAGAGAGAGTCGAGAGAATTCTGGACTTGGCAGCCTGGATGATGTGCACAGAGAGAGTTGTCCTGATAAGAGAGAGTCATTCGCAGACAGATGGCTAGCTCGCGTCGACAACAACTGTGGGAGCGCTATGGATGAGGAGGATTGGCGGCTGGATCACGTGCCGACACAGAGAGAGAGAATTGGGAGAACAGCGCGCAGAGGGGAAGTCGGCTACTGACGGTCTAGGAAGAGAGAGAGAGAGATGTCCGTGATGACAACTGCTGACGCTGAATCCGGCAGACAAAGCCCTGAGCTTGTGGTTGACCTGCAACATGTTAAAGAGAAGCACCTGTTGCACGTCAGAGGAGAAGAAAACGACACGCATATAGATTCGGAGAGAGAGCTGATAGGCTGGCAACCGCATGGCATAGTCGGCGCTGCTGATGGACACATACGGAGGAGCTAGGGAGAGGCTCGCGAGTCGCGCTGATATGCCTGAGAGAGAGAGAATGACGCATGGTGAAATTCGGTTCCGGCTACAGATTGCGCGCTCTGGAGAGACAGTCACACACTGATGGCTGTAGGTAGCAGAACCCGGAAGGAAGGGATGGAAGCGGCGACACTTGCGCTGAAACGCGGAGAGAGAGTGATGTTGGCGGCGTAGAGATGTGACGAAAGAACCCGAGAGAAGTCGGGGAGAGAGAATTATGATCGCGCGTAGATTTGATTTGAGGACGTAGATGATGTAATTCAGGGAGAGAGAGAGAAGGGGATTTGACGACCGACAGCTGCAGAGATGGACGCACGCAGATGGACGAGTTGATCGGAGGGACAAGATAGAGAGAAAGTCTGGTCGTCGCTGACGAGGTCATCGGCGGCAGAATCCTACGAGAGAGAGGAGAGAGAAGAGGTGCAGAGGGATGGAGAAAGACGCATAGGTTCGAATCGCGAGAGAGAGGAGAAAGATGCATAGGTTCGAATCGCGAGAGAGAGAGTCATAAGCTACGTGGTGGAAACGGATTGGCTCATCATTAGGGATCGAAACCTTCAGGGGAAGTCTTTAATGTCATGGATGACACAAAGTGCTATC
Organism: Ceratopteris richardii; assembly: GCA_020310875.1. Classification (NCBI taxonomy): domain Eukaryota; kingdom Viridiplantae; phylum Streptophyta; class Polypodiopsida; order Polypodiales; family Pteridaceae; genus Ceratopteris; species Ceratopteris richardii. The sequence continues at coordinate 32,373,623 of CM035410.1, forward strand.
AAAACACAAAAGCATAATGAAATTGGATTTTAGAGTTTCATGGACTACAATAAATCATAACGAAGTTGAAAATGCAATGCTAAAATCAAAGCTTCATACCAAGGTCTATATAATCTAAATGTTATCGTTCATATCACCTTCAAAATGCGAGTATAGATGTGTTTCTTTTTATGTGTGATGGAACACACAACTTGAAAATGAAAAAGAAATAAATCAAAAGCATAGTGTGTTCATTTTATGAGTTTCAATGTACTAACATGATAACCCCCGTCGAATTTCTTTGTGAATCTCACTTCCAGGTTATTGCGATTTCTCATGATTTGAAGAAGGATTAAATGAAGTGACGAAAAGCTTCGAGGACCAAAGATAAAGACCATTACCTCGTGGATCTTCTTAGTGCATCTACTCTCCAGGTATTTGTTTTTGCATGGACTATTGAAGTAAAGTGAAGTAAAACTATTGCCGAAGAAGACTTGAAGAGAAGCTTTGATTGAAGACCGAAGACCCAAAGTGAAGAAAAGATCCGTCCGCGAAGACTGAAGCCGAAGATCCTAGGCGCCTTTTTGCACTGTAGCGAGAGGCATATTATGTTCGACCGATCCGCACTGTAGCGGCAGCATATATTTGTATTCACCTGTTCTGCACTGTAGCAGATTTTTTATATATCATGGACCCGCACTGTAGCGGGCATCACTATATTATCGAGATTTGATTGGACAACTTCGGTTATATTTCCATTATATCATTTGAGCTTGTTTGCACACCAATCCGACGCATTCCGTGTATCAGCATCGTATCTGATTCGTCTCATCTCCAACGCCTACAGTCTCACGTGTACGCACGTACGTCTCAACTCTTCCGAGAGGCACAGGCCCTACGAGGATCGCACACACTCCAGAGAGTATAGGCGAGGCGCCCAGCGCGCAGACGCCGCTCGCAGGATAGCGGGAACGGGAGCGCACTAGAGGGGCGTGATCCAACCCCAGCGCCGGCTTCCTGCCCGACCTCCTTCTTCTCCGACAACGCAGAGAAGTGAAGTGCACTTAGAAGTGTGAAGAGAAGTGCTAAGCCATGCAACCAAAGGTCACAAGCTTCCATTGAAGGTGTGTGCGCATCGACAGAAGGTGTCCATCCCTTCCCCTAGTGGAAGCTTAAGTGCAAGGTGTGCACAAGTACAAGCTAAGGTGGAGGTCTGGCGCAAGGTCAGCTACAGCAAGAACCTTGGGTATTTTGTAATTTTGTTGATTGTGCACACTTTGGGATTTCACACAGAGATCATTTGGGTTGTATTGTACATCACTATTGTAGTTTTCTCCTTATAATCAATCTACAGAAGCCTTGAGTGTCTGTATCTTTCTTCTTATCTTTCCCCCTTCTCCTACAAACCCTCAAACCCCTTTGTGCATAAGAATCCCCCAACAAAATTTGGCATGCCCGGTGAGACCTAAGGAGGTTAGAGCATAGGAGGAGCAATATTGCAGTGTGGGAGAAGCATTATTCAAGTGCCAGCAGTGCTACAATACTACTTCATTGGGTTAAGAGGTAAATTTTCTTATTAATTATCTCATTCTAAGAGGATTATGAACAGCTCATGACCACAACGTGGTCTCAAACATTGAGGATCACTTGCAAAGCAACAAGAAGGAAGGCTGCTAGAAGATCCCCCAATCCATTGTCTTCAACATCGTCAGTAAAGAGCATGACACGCTAGGTAGATTTGGAGACTCTACTTTCTAGATTAAATATAAAATTTCCTTCTTTCAAAGGCTTAGTTTAGGAAGATCTGGACAAGAACATTAGGAAATTCTTAGCATTATGCAAAAGAAGAGTTTTGATGGGAAGAGAGGATGCTTTTTTTATTCTGTTTCCTGCCACATTAGAAGCGTTAGCAGATAAATGGTTCAGTCAGTTTGCTGAAAACCATATCACCACTTAGGATTTAATGAAAGAGGCATTCAAAACTCAATTCCAACATGGGAAAACTACAAAGATAATCATAGAGGAGTTAGGAAACTTGAGACTAGGTCCTGGTGAAACGTTTCCAGAGTTTGTAACTAGGGCCAAGGCACTAATGTCTAAGTTGCCAGATTTTCCCCATGATTTCTTTATTAAGAAATGGTTAGCTAAACCACTTCGAGTGGCCACACAATGCAAATTTAAGGAATTAGTGTTGCTAATAGCCTCCATAGAAGAGTTCATCAATACAGGTACACGAATTACAAATAAGAAAAGAATATGGAGAAAGTTCTTCTCAACTACCCTATTCTACAGAAATTGAGGATCCAGTGATTCAATTAAGGAAAGAACTGGAGAACTTAAAAAGAAGTAAACCTCAAAAGGAAGAAGAAAATGTAGTAATCTTGTTAAGGCGAGAAATCGAGGCCCTCAAACTACAAAAGAAAGAGGAAGCCCAAGCAGAAGAAATAGCTCAACTTTGACAGGAATTACAGGAACTCAAGGGGGGCGGCATCAAAAGTGGACTATGGTGCACCATGTGCAGCAAGTAGGTTCATGTGGTAAGTGAGTGTTCCCTTCTAAGTGTAACTTGCCAACTATGCACGAAAGCTAGCCATGAGGCCCAAGAATGTCAGTCAACAGGTATGCCAGAAACAACATATTGGACACAAGGAGGAGCCCAACCACTAGCTAATGTGATGGCAGCTACACCTAATCAAGGTATTAATTACAACCCTAGACACAAGGATAACTTTGGAAATGGGCCAAGGAGACCAATTATCTGTTTCAGATGTGGAGAATGTGGGCATTACCAAAGTAGGTATACTCTACTAGAAAATGCCTCCCTTGTAGGAATTGCCCAAAGGCTAGGGATCATTATACCCTTTGGTGTCCTAAGAACCAGGCATCTTTATCTAGGCCACACATTCAAATGATTGCTGTCAGCAAAGAAGAAGTTTTGGAGCAAGTCAATGTGCCATCACCATCTACCAGAGTGGTGCAGTTAGAAGAAATTGAATCTTTTACAGTGCAGACAAGAAGCACGGGGAAGGCTCAATGGGATATAGGTCAAGAATCAAGGATTAATGGGTTGAACAAAGACAAAGAGACATCTGATGATGAAGCCAACACATGTGCATATATAAGGCAGAAATAAAATCTCATAGGTATCACTGATGCGATTGGACATGCATTCAACAAGGCTGATGAGGCATTTGATAAGTCGATTGGAGCCCATGCTCTTAAGGGATCAAAATCTTCAAGACTACTCAAGTCCATGAAAAAAGAGGGTAGTATTTTTTATTTTTATAAAGATGGATGGGAAATTGAGGTCAGAACTCTTGCAGATAATTGATGAGGCTTCCACAACAAGTTTAGTGGCAAAAACTGTTGCTCTGCATAAAGATAAAATTGTAGGGGAAGCACCCCTCACAAATTATAAGAGCCCTCGACTAGCAGTCTCTATCAAAGGTCATGAGATTCAAGGAGTTTTCTTTTTTAAATAAAGGAAGTTCGGCCTTAGCCTACTCTCCAAGACTTGAATTGATTAAAAGAAAGGTACAAGAGAAGGGGACTAGTGCCCATGGGATCCCCCGAATCCCACAAAGTGGGGATAGCTTTTACAGAGTTTACATAGCATTACATAGAGGTAAATCACTAGCATGGGGGATCCACATGGGTTTAAACTTGTTGTTGATCAAAAGGAGCACTTGATGATGCCTAAACGGGGTTTCTTACAATTATCAATCCCTTTTCCAAGGAGGAATAGTGATTTCTCAATCGACCAATCTTTAAGGGAGTCACCAAAGTTGTGAACACATCATTCCTGACAGATCTTCCATAGGACCTTCCCTTTGATGGCGTTCTAGAGAGACGTGAAGTAACCAATCACTTCTCCGAGTAGAGCTTACTTCCAATTGATATGTCTTTGAAGTCTAATTTTCTTTCCGAGCCTTCATGGAAGACCTTGCAATGCTTACATGAAGTTATAGAGGAGGTTGATAAACCTCACATCCCCATCGTACAGCGCCCACTTGGTTTTAAGCTTATTGTTGACATACTATAGCTCTTTGTGATGCTTGAAGGGGAGGGGGGGTTTCTTATAGTTAGCAATTCTTTTTCGGAGAAGGAATAGGGACTTCTTGAGTGATCACTCCTTGGGGGTATTTCCAAAGTTGTGAGTGCATCTTTCCTGCCAAATCTTCCAAAGGATCTCTCCCCTGATCGCATTCCACAATGGTTGCAGGTCACTTGAGGAAACAGAAAGTGATTTCGATCGATTCTTAACATTCAAATCGTCATTAAGACTATAATCAATTCGTTTGAAATCAACTAAAAACTCTTTGTAAGGTAAAACTCAGCATAGTTTTAAGCAAAACCCTTATCTTATCATCAAGACCTTTAGGAAACAAATTTCCCTATAATCAACATTCTTGTTTCTTTATACATTCTTGTTTCTTTAGTCGAATTCTCTCTCAGATCTCATTTAATCACTTTATCTCTATATGCTTCGTTTGTTTTCATATGACCATCGAGTTTAAATGTATTCCACTAACTTAGCTAATGCCTTAAGCTTATGATATTTCCTGAAATAAATTGTTTGCAATTGATTTACTTTTCGATCATCATGTAAAGAAAAGGAGACTATGAATTGCCTAAAACATACGCATGGTAGTTAATGTGGATAGAGTTTTGATTTAAATATTATATCATTTTTTAGTGCCAAAGTAAGTTTAAAACCATATCATAAATTAAGCTTGAGCGTAATCTCACTATTATGGTTGATTTGAGATGTTGATCTAAATTGTGAAAGATCGCTAACGACATGTGTATCGTTGGTTTTCCTTGACCACCAAATTGTCAAGATTAAAGGATGCTTTTGGCTTACTTAAAAGCAACACATATGAGGGAAAATACTTAAATATCTATGCGAAAGCTCACATAAAACTATGTGAGAATTAGATCTAAGATGATTGCACATATTGAACTCTTGAAGATTCATCAATTTTCTTGAATCATTCTAAAAGAACGAGTGCAACTTCTTGAGCAATTAATCAAAAGATGTATTTTACATATCAACAAAATCTTGCTTGAAATAATTGTTGTGATATAACAAGTTTCATTGAGATGACTTGCCTATGTATGAATTAGATAATGAATGATGATATTCTTTTGAATGATGAATCATTTGGTTTCATAGCTCTTAAAGATACGATAAATTATTTTGCAATTGAAGTACTCATAATCTTTTGAGTCTCCTATATACCTGAGCTTGCTCTAAGTACCTGGCGTGTGCCGTAATTCCAGTGGTTGGCTTAATCCACCAACCGTCACTTTCACGCCTACAGCAGAACACCACACATCTTGTTAGATTTTACATTGGTCCATATTCCATGGTGTAAAATTTACCATAGGAGGACTGACTTTTTGTTTTCAATGAGAGGGTGATCGACATAAATTTCATATACCAACAAAGTCGCATCCAGTTGAGACACCATTTCTTATTGAGACTGATGTGAATGACATTGCGAGCTTCGACATATGGAAGCTTGGACAGGCGATTACCATTATAGTCCAGAGTGTCATATCCCATAAGTAGTTGGATCTTAGAGCAGTCCCAAGCATGGCGTCTACTCAATAAAACATTCCATTCCTCATACATGACCGCAACACTAGGGTCAAGGTCCTCAAAGTCCACCCATCTATTCGTGTCCTGTTTCCAGAGGTGCTTCCATTGTTTGAATCCATTATTCCAGAGTCTCTTGGCACTTAAGACATTCCAAGGCTCCATATTTCTAATGCCTTGGATCGGGAACCAAATAGAGTCATTTTGTCTTATGTCTGCCGCCCACTTCCAATCTTCACTGATTTTGATATGAGGTTTGAATCTGTTCCAACTCAACCACAAGGATCTTACGAGGATCGATCCTTTGGGTGAGACTGGAATCAGAGAGAATAATAGGGTGAGGATGTAGTTATCGTGGATGGTGGATCTGGCATTAACTTGATGCCTTAACATACCATGAAAAAGATTGGACTACAACCCTCAAGACCTGCCAACTTCACTCTAACATTGGTAGACCAATGCATAGTAAGTCCGATGGGAGTGGTTCCTGGAGTCCCAGTCGAGATACAAGGTACCATCTTTAACTTGGACTTTGTTGTTCCAAGGTTGTCCCAGGTAGAAGGAAGTTTCCTCTTGTTAATTGGGAGACCTTGGTTAAGGCATGCCAATGTACTACATGACTTGGGTAAGGACACTATGTGGGTAAAGCAAGAGGGGAAAGAGTTGCAGCAGATATTTTTAGAAGAAGGACCAGTCAATCAAAGACATACCAGCATAATGCAGACAATTGGTATTTGTATGGAAGATGTATTGTTGGATAACCTAGAGGCACACCTGTATGCAAAAGCAAATTTATATGAAGAGAAAACATGTTGGCTTGGCTCCATGCAAAAGGCCCATCTTCTTGCTATGGAATTTTTCCAAACTCAGGTAGAGAGGTAGTTTATGACGCAAAAGAGGACATCATTCAGGTTACTGATTTGAGTGAGACCGTCTCAATCAAAGGCCATAGAAGATAGGAGAAAAGAAAAGCCCTTAAATGTAGCAATGATGAAGCTACTTCAAATCATATATGAATTGCCACTTTGTTATGGATAATGGTATGGATATCATCTGTTATGTCAATTTTTATGATAATAAGTGTAGGGCTCTACAAGGATGTGGAAGGAGTACTTGCAAGTCTTTGGAAACAGAGGGTTCCATTAGATGAACAAGTAGGAATAGAAAAAATGACATTTTGCAGATTACATCACACAGTAGCTGAAACAAAGATACAAAAGATGCAATATGGAGGAAATAGTATTCTCATGAAGGATTTAGGGTGGCCCTATCAGATGGCTAGTATGTCAAAGAAGAAGATGAAACAAATGAAGTGCAGTACAATTGGAGATTATGGAGGGCAAAGGGTTTCTCTTTGTCATCATATCACGACTCAAGACCTATCATCAACACAACCGAAGATTTATGGATCACTTGGAACTTGCAAAGTTTGTCCAAGTTGTACATAGCCTTCTCATTCCATTTTTGCTTATGTTTTAGTAGTTTTTTTTTCATATTTTATGCTTGTTCCTTGATTTTTTATGTATCTTAGAAGCCATTTCCTAAGCTTTCTATAAGAAAAAGTTTTAGGAAATTTATGGGAATTTTTAAGGCATTTTTAGAAAATTTTCTAGCATTTTTTTAATCTTTTTCAATGTTATTTTTTGGATAAAATGGAAGAATAAAGGAAGCTCTCTGTGGTTTTGAGTGGGAAAGTGGCATAAAAGTTCCGAGAAATTTTTCAAGACTTTTTCTTGATTTTTTTGCTTTTTATTTTGAATTTTTCTAGATTTTATTAGTATTTTTTATATTTTCAAGGTATTTCTCTCATGATTATTGAAAAAAGACCCCTTGAAGGCTAGTTTATTAAACTCTCTCTCTCTCTCTCTCTCTCTCTCTCTCTCTCTCTTTGCCCTCCCCCCCTCCCCTCCCCTCCCGCAGCCCGTCCGTGCCCCGCCCCCTCCAAATTTTTCCTTTTTTCTTTATTCTTATCCCTCTTTCCCCCCTCCCCCCCCCCTTCCCTCCCCCCCTCCCCCTCCCCTCCCCCCCCCCTTTCTCCCCTTCCCCCCCCTCCCCCCCGCCCCCTCCCCCCTCTGATTTTTTTTCTTTTTATTTATTTTATATCATATTATTTATTTATTTATTTTTGTTTTATTTTATTTTATTTTTTATTTTTTATTTCCTAGCTGCCCCTCGAAATTTTTATTTTTTACTTTTATTTTTCTTTTTATTTATTTTATTTTATATTATTTATTTAATTTATATTATATTATTTATTTATTTTTATTTTATATTATTTATTATTTATTTATTTTTATTTTATTTTATATTATTTATTTTTATCTTATTTTATTTTATTTTTAATTTTTTATCCTAGCTGCCCTCCCCACCCGCAGCTGCCCCGTAGCTCGCGTGCCCCCCTTGCCCGCATCCCATCCCCCCTCCCCTCCCCACCTCATACCCCACCCGCAACCCTCCCTCCCCCCTCCCCCCCCCCCCCGTCATTTTTTTATTTTTTTGAATTGTTTTTTATTTTTTTATTTTTTATTTTCTATATCCCGCTCCCCTCGCGCCCACCTCCCATGCCATTTTATTTTCTTTATTTTTATATTTATTTAATTTCCTCCTCCGTATCATCCCCCCATTTTCTTTTATTTTATTTTAGTTTTACTTGATTTTTTCAATTTTAATTTTCCCCCTGCCCCCTGCATTATTTTTCCTTTTTCTTTTATTTTTATTTTTTATTTTTTAGTGTTTATTTTTATTAATTTTAATATTTAATTATTTATCTTTATTTTATTTTGTCATTTTAGATTTTTTAATTTAAGCTCAACCTCACGTCCATTAAAAAAAAAACTATATATAGATAATAATATATTTACTTAAAATATATATATATTTTTTATTTTCCATGGTCAAATGCCTTTGGCTTTAGATCGCGCCTCGGATGGTCGTTGTTTTCAAACTTGGAGTCAATTTCATATCTTTTGGCACCCTTGGACTCATTTTTTGACTTAGTTTTTTCCAAATCCCACCATTTCTCTGACTTTTAGTCAAAACCCACATGGTTTGAGCACATTTATCACGTGTTTTTCTTGATGCACATGGTCCATATGGTCTATTCTCACTTTATTTTACCATATGTTTCAAATTCTCCCTTATACGCCCTCTGTAGCTTTATTGTTTTCGCATTTAGGCCCTCTCGAGAGCCCACAATCCTACTCCCTCACCCTCCCTTTGCCCTTCTACCCAGCCCCATCCTTACCCCTCCCTGCCCTATCAATCTCTGCCCCCTCAGCCCTCCTTTCCCCCTTCTTCCTACCCTTCATTCGCCATCCTTTGCTTTTATGTGCAAAATTGCCACTATTGGTTCTTCTCTAGTGTTTGTTCTCTACTGCTCTTGGTGGACTTGTTAGCTCCTCATGTGTCCTTTTGAAGATTTTGCAGCACAGGAATAATGGTGTCATCTCTGCTCAAAGTTTTCACTGTCCTAGAGAGCCCATTAGGTGGTGGGCAACTATTGAGCCCATAAAAGTCACATTAGTCAAAGTTAAAGGATCAAAGTCAAAGTAGTCAAAGCCAACATGTTCAAGGTCAAAGTCAACATGGGTGAAGTCAAGGTGTTCAAAGTTTGGGTGTCAAGGTGCATAGGTAGTGCACAATTAATTGTCACAAAGGGTATAATTGCAGAAAGTTGGTTGCAGGTTGCAGAGGTATATCTGAAATTTCTCTAAGCTTCAAAGTGTTTTTAAAGTGTTTTGGAAGGTTCAGGTGAACCCTCTCTTAGGTGCACATTTGAAAAATTAAAAGGCAAAATGTGAAGGTATGTGAAGTGGCAGTGTATGCAGAAGTGAAAGTAGGGCCCCCCAATTAAAATTTTTGTTTTAGTCTAAAGTCACTACAGGACAAAACAAGGATTCGTTGGCTCCCCACTTTTGGAGACAATCTTGGGAAATCAAAGTGAGCACCAAGATACTCTAGCAGTTAGGAGCGTACGTGAACCAACACTCAAATCAAGGCAAGGCATTACTCTTGGAGGACTAAGCAAGGTGATCCTAGCCTATGCTAGAGGAAAGGAGAGACATCATTCATTCAGAGAGAATTCCCGTGATGTAGAGAAGTGAAGTGCAAGGTGTGCAAGGAGAGTGACTTAGAAGTGTGAAGAGAAGTGCTAAGCCATGCAACCAAAGGTCACAAGGTTCCATTGAATCTGTGCATGCATCGATAGAAGGTGTCCATCCCTCCCCATAGTGGAAGCTTAAGTGCAAGGTGTGCACAAGTACAAGCTTGGAGAAGGTGGAGGGCTGGCGCAAGGTCGGCCGTAACAAGAACCTTGGGTATTTTGTAATTTTGTTGATTGCACACACTTTGGGATTTCGCACAGAGAGCATTTGGGTTGTATTGTACATCACCATTGTACTTTTCTCCTTATAATCAATCTACAGAATCTTCTAGTATCTGTATCTTTCTTCTTATCTTTCCCCCTTCTCCTGCAAACCCTCAAACCCCTTTCTGCACAAGAATCCCCCAACATTGACTCTTCAATTCATCCTTTAGATCTCATTCATATAGATGTGTGTCATCCCATGCCCACAAGGTCATTAGGTGGCTCTCTTTACTTTCTTACTTTCATAGATGATTGTTGGGTTGTAGGGTATGCACACATCTTTAATTGTGCATGGAAACCCTCCCTAGACCATGAGAATAACCTTCTTTCTATATACTTAGAGTCTCACATGTGAACACTCTCCTAGAGCACTTTTTAATATTTCCTTATGCCTTACTATAGAAAACTCTTAATATTTCACCTTTTTGGCACATCTAGGAGTTCCCCATGTAAAAATCCCACACATGGAGTTTCGTGGGATTTGTTTGTTACAAGATTGATTTCGGAATCTCCTAGAAGTTATGTTAGTTAGAGAGATATTCCCTTTTTCACTTTTCAAAGAAGCACATGGGGAAATGTGCTTATCCTATATATAGAGGCTCATTTTTGTAAATAAATGAGCTTTTTGTCAACGTGCTCTCATGTAATATCTCTATGAATGGAAGAATTCTCTCCTCTACTCCAAGACTATTTACATTTATGTATTCTGTCTTTGTGAGTGTGTGAGAGTGAGGTGTGTGTGTGTGTCTATGCATGTATTTCCTTTGTGTGGGTAGAGTAATTGCTTTGCTTGTATTTTACACATGGACTAGGATGCTTGACTCCCTACTCTCCATGTTTTCAAGCATGTGGCATAGCAAGCGGCTGATAGCCAATAACTTGAACATGTTGGATGTAGGGGTGGATGAGAGGAGAGTCAATCTTGAGCCTTCCTTCTTGCTTCCATGCAAGGTGGTGAGGGTCTTGGTCTACTACTACAACTTCAACATTATTTGGCACCATTGTCGGGGACATTGGCCTTTCATCACTTGGAGAGCTGAAGAATGTGTGGTCAAGTATTGTGGCGCAATTTTTTTGCTCAATTGTGTAGGATTTGAGTTCTTGCATGGTGCTTTCACCCTTCCTTTGGACCATTAGCTCCCTATTTCTTGTTTTAAGTAGTATAGTTTTATTTCATTTTGGTTGTTGCACAAAAACATCCCCCAACCCCCTTCTCTCTCTTACTCTCTCATATACACAACACCTATAAACACTCACTCAGGCATCACCCTTCATCTCTCTTCCATTTCTTGTTTTTAGTGCATGCCTAGAAAGGGGGATGGGTGGTTATCGTCTATTATCCCTCCCTCTTTTCCATTTCAAGAAAACCAAAAGAAAATTGAACAAGTGAATGTGTGAAGATTTCACTAATGCTTTTTAACCTATCATTGTCCAATCGAAGGTATTTGTTGCTCGTTTCATTTCGTGCACAAGGAAAAATTAAAGTCTTAAAGATCGATGTGCATTTCAAAATTTGGGGGGGAGGGACATTCTCTCTCTCTCTCTCTCTCTCTCTTCATTCACTGCCATATGCAAGGGTCATTTTTTGTTGTCAGACAGGTAGGCTTGGAGGAACTAATGCCCCTCTTCTTTTGTTCTTTTCAGCCATCAAGGCAATTATCAGGCCATGCGTGTTAGGTGGAGGTACTAATCCTCCCTCCCACTTTCTCTCTGCTGTTGGCACCTCGTGGCTTCCTTTCTTCCTTGCCCTCATTTTGTCTTGAGCTCATTCATGAGCTCCCCTATTCACGTTTTGGCCATGGCAGATTGTAGCTCGGATCTCCACATCTTCTCTTGTTTCTAGGTTGGCGGCTATTGTAGAAAGTATATGCTGTAGTGCTCCTCAATTCCTCTCATGGTGGGTCACCATTCTAGCCCTCCCTATCCATTGCTAAGGTAGTGCACACCTTGCTCCCCTGGTCTCCATCTTCTCCCATTGGCAAGGCACACACTGTGGAGCACTATTGTAGCCCCTCTTTCCCCGCATACAGATTTGGGGTCGAGACCCTTTTCGCTTCCCCTCGGATCTGCGGCTTGTGGATAATCATCTCCAACTTCATCAGGACATTTGTTTCGACTGTCTAAAGGTGTGACGATACTTAGCTACCCCTCATCCATCCTCGCTATCAAAGTAGTCTCGAACCTATGGATAGAAACATGTTTACATATGTAAAATAGGAGATCTTATTGCACTTACACCAATAAAAATCGCAAGATCATAATTTTAAATAAAAAATAACCACTAACTTACATCACTATAATTTTCGTGCTAATAGTGAAATTAGCATCATAAAACTAGTGAATAAATATTAATTTTTATATCCCTTAATTAAAACTATATTTTTCTAAAAATATTCAACCCTTATGCTTACATGTTTCTTAGTTACATCTATAAATGGTTCCTTCTAGTAATCTCAAAGATTCATCAAATAATGTCTCCTTTTCAAGACAGTAAAGTGTCCAAGTACAATACTAGGGTTAACACTAGTGTTGTACTTGGACACTTTAGTGTCTTGAAAAAGAGACAATATTTGATGAATTTTTTAGATTACTAGAAGGAACCATTCATAAATGTAACTATGCAACATGTAAGCATAAGGATTGAATATTTCTAAAAAAATATAGTTTTCACTAAAGGATAGAGAAATTAAGATTATTCACTAATTTCATGACACTAATTCTATGACACTAATTTTAGTATTCGTGCAAAAATTATAGTGATGTCAACTAGTGATTAGCTTTTACTAAAATCATGACCTCGCAATTTTTTGTATTGTAAATGCAATAAAATTCTCTTATTTTATATACTTCAACACTTTTCTATCCATAATTAAATATTTTTAATGCTTTTTACTAGGTTTATGGCATAAAATGAACCTCATATGTGCCATGACATCGTTATCATCTAGGAATTATTTTGGAAAGTGATGGTATGAATATGACTTATTTTTTAGTATCAAAATACTATTTAAGATTCTTAAAGCTAGAGATATTTTTTAAAAAACCTTAGGAGTCAAATTTCTATGCCGATTCTTCATGTTAAACATTGCTTTAGGTTTTCTATGCTAAGAAAAGGTCATTATATGAGAAAATATTGCATATGCTACATGATTAAAGTTAATATGGTAGTTTTTCTATATAAAGTAATTTATAATGTTCATATAGCTATTTTGATTGATATTATATATCTTATATCATTGAGAAAAACTAATTTTTAGGATGAATTTCTATTCTCGGTATAGTGGAATATGGCTATTCCATGAAATATTGAGATTTTTGGTGGTATGTGAGATAGGTACAAAAAGAATTGGTTCAAAGACATGTAGCATATTTGTATGATACTATATGATGGTTTTTTGAAATAAAACACCAGACATTTTAGTGTTTTAATGCATCAATATCATATAGAAGGATCCTATAGTGTATAGCTATATAAGAAGCACCCTATATTGTAGTAAATTTCTTATTATAAACATAATTTTTCTAATTCCTAATACTTTTATTAAATGATTATATGAGTTTAAGTAAACATTACAAAAATTATTTTACTACGAGTAAAATTTTCTAAATGGAGATATTTCTTTCTTCTCATTAGGTGTATAGAAAAACTTTTTTTTTTTACCATATTCAATCATTTCTATATTTTGAGTTATCAAAAAATGTTATTTAAAAAAATATATATTTTTATATAAAATTTTGGTATAGGTCTTTATGGGGCTTGAAGGTTTTTTTAGAAATTTATTTGATTAGTATACATGATATTTTTTACTTGCTAGACAAAAGGACACTAAAGTGCCCTGTTTTGGCACAACACTAGTGTTAACACTCTTATGCAAAACACTTCTGATATGTTAACACTAGTGTTAACATATCAAAAGTGTTTCGCATAAGAGTGTTAACGTATGTTGCCAATAAAAACACAATTTCTCATCTTTTACACATAGAATGAGGCATTGTTTCTTGAATGCGAAAAATGACATCAACTATTCCTCAAAAGAAGCCAAATGCCCTTTGTATGTTCATGCCTTGTCTATATGCACTCTACTCTCTTACGATAGTATTTTGAACAAGCTCATCATGAAGTTACAAGAGCCACATAAATAAGCAACAAAAAAAACCAATAAATATCATCGATCATGTTGTACATATGATGAGCAACACCACATTCCTATAAATACATGTTGGAACTTGTTGCAGAGTGAAGAAGAGCAAAAGGCAGAGAAAAAGAGTGGTCCCAAAATTTTTCCGATTTGGACACTATTTTTGTATTATAACCATTTTTGTAACATATTTTCCATTGTAAATGCACTAGAGGAGTCCTCTAGATGCATACCCTTCGAGATTAGTAGCTTACCCATGTAAATTAGTAGGAAATTAGCCTTATAGTGAATAAAGTGCCGGTCTCTTGTGTGAAAGGACCATTTTTAGGGCACATGTATATAAGTCAATTTGTGACTCTTTGTAAAGACTTTTTGGCCATTGTGAGAATCAAGAGCACAAAATTTCGAATTTGTGTCTTCTCCTCTCTATATCATCTTCTTTGTGAGCTTATATGCATGTGTGTTGCTTGAAAAGAGTGTTAGGAAGTGTTGTCTATCCATGAAAGTGTTTGTTTGCTGTTGTTAAGGTGTGTGAGAAGTGTAGGAAGTGCTGAAGTATAGGAAGATCATTCCCATGACTCAGTATTTTGCTCATAACTTGAAACAGAAGTGTTATAATTGAGTGAAAAGACCAACATTGGATGTGTCTTCACGAGAGCTTCGAAACGCATATGCTATTTACTATATTCAGAGTTTGGAGCTGAGAGAAAAACTCAATTTACTGTTGGCTGCTGCTCCAAGTATCGTGACACCATGACTAACAGTTGAAGCTTGTTTGGAATAGTCTTAGCCTTGTTTGCACTCTTTGGGAAGCTCATTTGCATTGATTGTAACTTGAATGCATGTCTTCATACACTCGGCTAGGTTTAGATACACATCGGATTGATAAATAAAGCGTGAATCCCCACTATATGCACTTGAGGGGGATCGAGGTATAGTCTCCTTCTCCATAAGTCCCTAGGTTCGTCCTTAGGTACACACACTTTTGGTGCCGTTGCCGGGGAGTTTCAAATCAAACCGAGGCTTTCGTGTGATAGCAAGTAGCTTTTAGCATTGAAGCGAGTAGAGGAGTTGTGAATTTCTCTTCTTCGGTAAGTCACACTCATCCGCACTTACTACTTCTCACTTTTGAAGTGTGTGTAGTGAGTTATTAGTCTAGAGAAGTGAGTGGAGTGAGTAGAGTAGGAGGACGAAGGGAGTAGTTAGGGAGTTAGAGTAGCCATTAACTCTAGTCTTGTGAGTCTTTTTAGTTAGGAAGAACTTTTCAAAGAGTATAAAACCCAAAAAATTTTCCCTTTTCAAATCACTTGTCTCTAGAAGAAGTATCATGAAAATTTGCAGTCGGGTATCGTGAGTTGAGAGCCGGGAATTGAGCTACGCACAGCAAGTGGAGGAGAGTGAATAGCTGGAGGCTAGTATCCAAGGTGAGCACATTTATCTATCATTCATCTTAGCCAATTAAATCAAGCAACTCAGTAAAACGATCTGCGGCAAGTATTGTGGGGGTATTTCAGGGTTAAGAAAATTAATTTTTTGTGGTACAGATGGAGAGGAGAGGGTAGATGAGCTTGAGAAACACTTGTATGCATTTAAAATCCAAAAACTCCAGTCAAAAATTGAAAAAAGTGTCAAGTATCGTGTTCTCCCGCAGTTGAGGTATCGCCATACCTGAGTATCATGATCTCTTGTGGTCGAGTATCGTGATATCTGGACTGAGTATCAAACTCTTTTCACGATACCTGTCAAGTATCGGGTATTGTTGAATTGGGTTTGGCGATACTTGTCACGTATCGTGTATCGTCAAGAAGTCCTCACGCTACTCACCGGATATCGCATATCGTGTATCGTGAAATTCATATCGCGATACTCCTTGGGTATCGTGTGCCGTGAGATCTCTAATCATGATACTTGCTAGATATCGTGTATCGCGGAGGTAGCCTTCTCGATACCTGTGAAATATCGAGAATCGTCAGGCATTTTCTCATGATACTTGTCGACTATCAAGTATCGTGATTAGCACAAGCAAGGTCTAGTATCGAGTATCGTTGATTTTGTCGTGGAGTATCATGTATCGTGTATCGCAGATTTCTGATCGCGATACAGGTCAAGTATCAAGTATCGTTGATTCACTCTTAATCTTGGTCAAGTATCGTACATCGTATTCCTCAAGTATCACGTTATTGTGTATCGTGACCCTCTCAGGTGCCTAATATCGTGTATCATCTAGGTCGAGTATCGTGTATTGTCTTGGTCAAGTATCGTGTATCGTGACCTTTTGCAGTGAGTCAAGTATCGACTATTGTGGATTTCTTAGGTGATACTTCTCGAGTATCGAGTATCATGGTAAGGCCGAGCCAGTCAAATATCGAGTATTGTGGTTTTTGTTAGGGTCAAGTATCGTGTGTTGTGACTTCTTGGTCAGTCTTATTTCAACCACATATCCCCTAGAATCCAGACTCTTAGTAAAGAACTCTAGGATTTGGAGATTAACCAAGTGAGACTGGAAGTTGTTAATTGAATGAACCTAAGATCTGGAAGAACTCTAGGAAGCCGAAGAAGTGTGATTTCCTCTGTAGGAAGTGTAGCCAAACCCAGTAGCCATTCACATTATTCTGAAACCTCTCGTGAGTCAGAGGAAGAAATTCCTATGGCCTCAGAGGATATGCAGAACACTGTACCAATGATTGGCATGATGTCAATTATTGAAGGTGAATATCGGACATCGTTAGAATATGTGAACACCAATCAACATGAGATACCTATCTACCTAGATGGTCTAAATCGATCAGTGGCCAGACTGAAGAAAGCTTCAGATGCTTACATAGTGCCTAGGCCAGCAATTGAGTATTCAAGAGGGTTTTATATGGACAAAAGGGATATTCAGTATGTTGTTACGGAACACCCTGAAAGTATCAACGAACAAGGGGAAGGAGATAACGCTCATAACCTTAATGCAGAGGGACATGAAGAGCAAGTGACCACCCCTAGAGGGAGATCTACTGTTGTTAGGGTTTGGAGAGGAGACCTAGTTCCCCAAGATGATTCCCTAATGGATGTGTATTTGATCAATGGAATGGAGCATCTCCTCAGAGCCCACTCTTCATTATGGGAAGTGGCCCCTAACCTAGCTACTGTCTACGAGTTACAAGATCCTGAATTCCCTACCATCATCACATATTTGGACAAAAACCATAGGAGGTACTAGCCTCTAATGGAGTTAGAAAGAGCAGGGTTGAAATATCAGAACATTCCAGTGTTTCCTCTTAGGGATCAAGCTACTACTTCTCAGAACCCTCAAGGAACCTTTCAAGATAATTCATATCAGGAGTCTGGACAAAGACAACAAACACAAATCCTGGTTAGATCCCATCTGCAGTTTGCTATGCCTACAAATAACCCTAACTATCGGCCTCAGCCACCTGTTGACCCAAGGAATAGAATCCCTGTTCCAGATAGATCACCTGTAGTAAGAGGACCTGGTATAGGAAGACCAGTTTTCCCGGTGATACCTAGACCACCTGAAGTAGGAAGAAGATTAAGGCCTATTCAAGTTGCCAAATGCATGAGAAACCATTATGATGGCTCTAGTGAACCTTACAATCATATAGCTGAATTTAAGCAAGTAATCAGAGCCGAACAAGTGGAAGATTTTTTTATCCAATATGAATCCTTTGGTTTAACTTTGACAGACACAGCTTTAGCTTGGTTCTAGCCGTTAGATCCTAATAACTTTCAAAACATGGAACAAGTCTATCAAGGATTAATTGAAGAATTCACTAAATCTGGGATTAAAAACAACTCTTCCTCATTGATCCATAATTTTAAGCAAGCTCCTACAGAGTCAGTGAGATTGGCTGCAAGCAGATTCAAACAATATGTGGATAGATGCCCTGTTGAAGAGAGACCCACTCAAACCAAGATGGTGTCTTTATGTTTGGAAGGGTTAGTGAATGGATCATTAAGATCACTAGTATATGTGAAAAGAGTTCAAACTTTGCAAGAATGTATGAAAGAATGCATTGATCTAGAGGACAACCTAACAGAAGATCTGAAAATACCTCAAGGTAGTGTAAGAAGTGAAGATTCCGCCAACAGCACATCAAACCCTAAGAACAATGTAGAGGAAATAGCGGACTTAGTAGCAAAGAAATTGAATGTTCAAGGACAGAGGAACTACCCCTACAACCCAATGAGAGTACCCATGCTTAGAAGATGTATGCACTGTGGAGGTGATCATCCTTCTCAGTTGTGCACAAGGGGAGTAGTCCCACCACCTGCTTATGCTTACAATAGACCACCTGTCCTAGGCCCTCTACAATATTGCATCATAGAACAAAAATACACAAATCACAGCGCAAAAAATTGTCCTTACGATATACAGTCAAGATCGGTACCACCTCTTATGAGACCTTATGTATACCCTCTGAGAGAGCAAGGAGGAGAATCTGTTAGATATCCCACATATCAGCAGCAGGCACCATTACCACGACCTTATGCTTATCAAAGTTACACTCAACCACAACCGGTGTTAGGGCAACAACCGCCCCATCCTCAGAATGTTGTCCCACTGAAAATGGCTCAACCTGAAGAAAACTTAGAGAGAGCAATAGTTCCGGCCACACCTTTGACTAGTAATGAATCATGTGACTCATCCTATGACCATAGTCAAGGAAACTATTCCACTTATGCTCTATGATAGAATATGGACAAATGTACAAACCATATGCATATGGCATGGAAGCACCAGATAATTCTTACGGATATGAGCCAGATCATGTGTCATTGATGTACACAGCTCCCATAGCACCCATACCCCCCGACATATGAACATACCACCTGTACCTAGAGGACCATGTTATAGATGTGGAGGTGATCATTATATCAGAGAGTGTACATTACCAAACCCACCACCACCACAGTGAGTCTAGGAAGGATACTGTAGTGATTGTGGTAAAGAACACCTTTTCAGATATTGCCCCAAGAACCCCAACAAAGTTAACTCGAACATGCAGATCAATGTGATAGAAGTGATAGAGTCGTCAGGAAGTGATAAGGAGTACACTATACCATTGAAAGCAATCACAAGAGCAAAAGCTAGAGAAACCCCAGAAAAAAATAGAGCAGATGATCGAGTTGCCAGAGAAGTGAACATACCTACACCTCAAATAGTTGAAGACTCGGAAGAGCCTGAGAAAAGTGTTACAAGTAAACGAACACAAAGATGGAAGGACCGTAGAGACAAGATGAAGGAAAAGAAACTACAACAAAAGAAGGAAAATGAAAAGAATGAACAAGATCAAAAGGAAAAACAAGAAGTGGAAGGAGAAATTCGGAAAGGAAAGTCTAACAAAGAAGAGGTAGGATCAGTTTTAGCATATCCCATGCCAGAAGAGTTAGCCATGTGGATTCACGCATACCAGGCACAAATAAGAGCGGGACCAACCATTGAACAACATGAGAAAGTATTTCTTAAGGTGACTTAGAGAAAGAAAGGTTGGAGATATGCAAGAAATTAATTGAAGTAGCTCAACAGACCTTAGAAAAACCTGTTTGTAGACTACCCAATTCACGAATTTCCGAAAAGGAATTCCAAAAGTGTGTCATCCCTAAGGATCCTGAGAAAGGAAAAGAAGACGAGACACATAAAGGAAATCACTGCGAGGATAAAAGGGAAGGATCCATTGTCCCCGAAGTAGATGGAGAATGGCCCAAAGACTTGTGGGCAAGAGTCCAAGAAGACAAATGGAAGAAAGTGGAAGGAATAGAACCACCCAGGAAGCAGAAGGTGAAATAGAAGACTCAATACCTGAACTGAATTCAGAAGGATTAGTACAATTTGATAAGAGCGACAAGGAGAATGACAGTGTAAAGGCCTTGCCAAATTACACAAGAGAATATGAACATAATTTGGAATTATACTGCATACCCTCAATAAGAAAAAAAGAGCAGAACCCCTCAATCCAAACATCGGACATCATCCAACATCTTAGAAAGGTAAAAATCCCTTGTACTCTGACTTTGGAAGAACTTTTGAAGATTAAACCACATTTGAAGGAGAAGCTAACCAGTCAATTGGAGACCAAGTCAGAAGAGAAGGAGATGCCTGATGAAGTGACCACAGTCAAAATCCCAGTGGATAAGGTTGGAGGTTTCAGTGAGGGAGATGAAGGAAACACTTGCCTTCCAATTACCTATAGGGGTTACACCACTAAAGCTATCTTAGATTCGGGACCTGGAGTAGGAATTGCTACTAACAGAATCTGGGAAAAATGGGGAAAACCAGCTTTGAGACCAACACGCATGAAGATACAAATGGCAGATGGACACATTGAACGACCCTTGGTATTATTGGAAAGAGTAAACTTTACTACCTGTGGAGTTGAATTCGAGCACACCTTAGCGATCTCTCAATTTGAAAGGGTAGCAATTACGAAATGATACTTGGAAGACCCTTCATGAGACAGCTAAAGGTAGTGCAAGATTGGGGAAAAGACACAGTATACTTACAACATGAAGGAACCACAACAAGAATAAATCTCCACACATACACATATCAAGATGTTCCTCCCTTGCAATGGAATCAGATTCATAAGGAGGAAGATGAGCAATCGATTCACAATATAGGTTCAAGCGACCAATCGTGGATGAATGAAGACACTCATCTATGGATATGCAAAACTGCGAAAAAGGAAGAGGATAGGAGGAAAGGATGGCAGCAAGGGCAAGGAGTTGTTAGATCTGTACAAGGTCCAGCTTACGTGCCTCAAATATTCCTAGTCAAAGAAATCGAACCTCATGGTTGGATGGAGATTTTAGCCACTCTAGATGTGTGTGTAAACAAAAAAGTGATAACCATGAATGAATGCATTGATGAGGAAGGCTATGATGTTAGTCTATACGTGGTAGTTCTTCAAGAGGCTGAAGAAGAAGAAGTAATTGAAAAAGAATGGAAGAAGGACTACGAGAGCATTGAAATGGAACATGAACATATGGAAACGAAAAATGGAACTCAGGGAGTAAGTGTCATAGCTAATGAAATAAATCAAGAAACAACACAGGAAGAAGAGCTTGGATTAGATAAAGAAAAAGATGATGAAGAAAACAAGTCCCAAGATCAATTCGAAGTGCCTGCCCACTTCAAGAAATATGAAGTAGAAGAGAGGAGAATTGCTATTCAAATGCCAAAACGAGAAGCACAGCCAAGAATTGCATATGACAACAAAGAACAAACCAAGAAAATAGTAGTAACCTTAGAGGAAGAAGAAGAACAATGTACTTTTATAGGACAACATGTCTCTATGGAGAAAGAACAAGAGTTAATACAACTCCATAAGGGAATACAGGGATGTCTTTGCCTGGACATATAAGGATTTGAAAGGAGTAGATCCTTCTATTTATGCCCATAGAATCCCTATGACATCTGAAGCTAAACCTTCCAAATAAGACCATACACATATAACGATGTTTACTCAGCAAAAATCAAGGAAGAGATAGATAAGTTCTTAGATGCTGGGTTCATTTACAAGATCGAACACACGGAATGGGTGTCACTTTTGGTGGTCATGCCAAAAAAGAATGGCAAGTTAAAGGTATGCATTAATTTCAAAAAGGTAAATGTTGCCACCATAAGAGATAGTTACCCATTACCCATCACGGATCATCTTTTGGAAAGAGTGGTAGGGAAGGAAGTTTATAGTTTCTTAAACGGCTTTTTAGGGTATAATCAGGTAGCCATTGCACTTGAGGACCAACATAAAACAACCTTTGCCACTGAATGGGGAGTATATGCTTTTAGGGTTATGCCTTTTGGTCTAACCAATGCCCCAGCCACTTTCCAAAGATTGATGTGCCATGTATTCAAGGAGTTCTTGAGAAAGACTATGGAGGTATACGTGGATGATTTATGCACTTATTCAGCTATACGATCAGAGCATATCCTTGAACTAGGAAAGATCTTTGCCAAATGTTGATAATATAGAGTATGCCTCAATCCAGAAAAGTGTGTCTTCATGGTTCGACAAGGAAAGATATTAGGACATCTGGCTCTAACAATGGAATCTCAACTCATGAACACAAAATCAAAGTAATTCTGGATTTACCGAGACCAAAGGTTGCGAAAGAAGTACAAGCATTTATGAGACAGTGTGGATACTACCGAAGATTTATACACATGTATGCGATAATTGCCAGACCTCTTTATGCTCTATTGTCTCAGTTGAATTGGACAGAAGAATGTGAAAAGGCCTTTAACAAATTAAAGAGTCGATTGAGTTCAACACCAATCCTTCGAGTACCTAATTGGAACAAACCATTTCACATTCATGTGGATGCTTCCAAGTTTGCCATTGGTTGCATCTTAGCTCAACCTGCAGATACAGGAAAGTTAGACCACCCTATAGCCTATGCTAGTAGACAATTGAATCAAGCAGAACACAATTATACCACGACTGAGAGAGAATTCCTAGGGATGGTGTACGCAGTAAAAAAATGTTTCGACACTACTTATTGGCAAAAAAATTCAAATTCTTCATTGATCATCAAGCCCTACTGTACTTAGTCAATAAGCCGTGTAATACTGGAGGACTATTATGCTGGTTTCTACTATTGATGGAATTTGATTTTGAGGTAGTAGTCAAGAAAGGGAATACCCACATTAGAGCAGATCACTTATCAAGAATGACACATGGAAAACCACCCATAGGAGTACCGGATGACCTGCCAGACATGTACCTATTTAATCTCAAAGTATGTCCCCAATGGGTAGAAAAGTTGATCCCTATACTCACATATGGACCTAAATAGGGGATCACACCGAATCAAAACCTTGTGGAAGATCAAAAACCTTCATATCATTGCTGGAAGTTTGTATGGCCAAGATTCAAGTGGATTACTCATGAGATGCGTGGAAGAAGAGGAACAAGAAATGTGGCTTCAAAAAGTACATGTAAATCAATGGAAGACTCATTTAAATGCGAACGAAACATGGCAAACACTGAAGAGATTAGGCATATATTGGCCAACCATGCAGAGGGATGCACATAACTATGTATCAGCCTGCCCAACTTGTCAAGAACAAAATCCAGAAGATAACTCTACGTTATGCTACTCCACAATGGCACCAAGGTGGAGCATGCCTCTGGTAAAGTTCTTGAAGACCCAAGAGTACCCAGAAGGAGCCACCCTAGCAAGGAAACATGTGCTCACAGAACAAAGCAAGGACTACGCCCTTATAGGAAAACAACTCTTTAAGCGAGGAAGAGACAATCATTTACGAATGTGCATTCATGAAGACGAGTATCTTGCTGTCTTAGAGATGGCAAATACAGGAGCTGCAGGAGGACATTTCTCTACAGATAAAACTACAAAAATGATTCTCTTTGCTAGAATGTGGTGGCCAACTCTACATCAAGATGCAGCCACATATGTGCAACGATGTGATGCTTGTCAACGAACGAAATATCCAATTAGAAGGGATGAAATGCCACTAAAACCCATGATGAGTGCCAGAGCCTTTACTAAATGGGGAATAGATTTTATAGGACCTATTAGCCCACCAGCTAAAGGATCCCATGCCGAGTACATAATTGTAGCCACAGACTATTTAACTAAGTGGGTTGAAGCCAAAACAACCAAGAAAAACGATGCAAGGACTACGACCAAGTTTCTCTTTGAGAACGTTTTCACTAGATCTGGACTGCCAATAGAAATTGTGAGTGATAGAGGCACACACTTTGTGAATGAAGTGATAGAAGCCCTACTGAATGAATTCTTAGTAATTCATAAGAAATCAGCCCCATATCACCCACAAGCCAATGGACAGGCCGAAAGTTCAAATAAAATCTTGTGCACAGTTCTCACTAAAATTGTTAACAATGGAAGATCTGATTGGGATAAACAATTACATCATGCTTTATGGGCATTCCGAGTAGCCTACAAAATTGCCATAGGAGCTACTCCTTTTAACTAAGTGTATGGACAGAATGCCATTTTGCCAATTGATTTCTTAGTACCCACTCTCAGAGTAGCAACAACTTACGAGTGGACTGGACATGAATTATCAGCTCAATTGGATCAAATAGAAAAGTTACATGAAACCAGGTTACAAGCGGTAGCAGGGATTTATGCTACGAGAAGACGACAGAAAGCATATTTTGATGCTCATATTAAAGATAAAAATTTGAAGGAAGGAGATTTAGTTTTGGTTTATACTTTAAAACAACATGCTAAGAAACTGCAGAAAAGAGGATATGGCCCATTAATCATCAATCGTATATCTACCAGTGGAGCCATCAGTTTATCAACTCTAGATGGGGAAGTATTACCAAACTATATCAGTGGATGTCAAGTGAAAAAATATTTAGAGCCATTGACAGAAGAGATAATGTCACGACTAATAATGGGAAAAAATAGACGCATAGAGGAAGAAAGGATACAAGAAGAAGCTAGACTAGAAGCGCTAGAACGAATCAGGAAAAGATAGGAGTGGATGAGAGAGAGAGACGAGAGACATCAACAGGGAGAGGAACTCATCCCGATGGCTAATTTTAGAGCCACTAAAAATCGTGGTCAGCAAATCAAGCAACCTTATTTGAATTTGGGTGCTGGAACAGAAGAGTACCACTTAGTGGATGCTCTCACTGATATAGGAGCAGTTGTAAGCTGTATTAAGTATTCATTGACATAGAAACTCAAGGAGGAATTACGCCCATCTAAGGCACAATTGATTGGAATAGGAGGAAAGATCACCAAATGTATAGGAGAGATTACCTTACCTCTACATCTCGGAAACAACACAATGGAACAGAAACTTGTAGTATGTCATGATCAGGACTTATTAGAAGAGCTCGTGTTAGGTCAAGATTGGATATATCTCGGCTAAGATAGGACCTCGGGAAGTATTCAGCATGTTAGAGGAACGATCGATCAAAGCCAAAGGTATAGACCCAAGAGCTCATTCAAATGAACATGATGATGAATGTATGTTCACTAGCACTATGGAAACCCCTTCATCGAGTACTTCATGTGAGGATACACCAAATTCCGCTTGCACACAATCTTCTAATCCAATAAATCACATGATTAGTGTTCTATCCAATAATAGCCTCAGTGAGGAACCAAGCACAAGAGAGAATAGTTACTACGACTATTACGAACCTCCACACATTAGACTATACCCCATTCCTTACACAAGACAAGCTTGGATCAGAAAATATCAAGTGACGGTGTATCTTCAACAATAGAGTCACTATCGACACCTGAAACAACAACGGAATAAGAATCCAAGTCATGATGGACATCCAGTTCTACAAAGAATTGCTCGAGTATGGATTCCGAAGAAGGTGGTAGCTGCCCAGCAGACCTGAACACAAATATGGATTCCCAAGTCATGTGCTCAAATGACAAACATCAAAAAGGACAAGCCAAGGCACAAGGAGAATCAATGTGATCTAAAGGAAAGACGACAGAAGATACACCACTACAGGATAGAGCAGGAAACTCGACATGCAACAAAAATCATTCAAAGATCCAAACAGAAGACGAAGCAAAAGCACTACATGAAAAGCACTACATTTTCTAGGAATGACTATACCAATGGGGTAAAGCAGATTTGGATGCCGACAGGCAAGACAATCTGTACGCATCAACCAAATAATTCGAGTTGCACACATCTTGAGTTAACCAAGTCCAAAGTATGCATACTAGGGCCACATTACAAGGCCAAGCATTCGGCACATTCTTCTTTTACTTTGGAATAGTGACGCACATTTCCCTCTCGGGAAATAGGAGAGCACTTGTACATAATCCAAAAATTAACATATAAATCAATAACCGCTTCGGCTATGAACTAACCTTTCTGTTTTCTTTCAGAAAAAGTATTATAAAAATAAGTTTGAGAAACCCCAGGTATTACCTTTCTCACACCCACGGGAAAGGGATGACACAATCCACGCGAAGTGTTGCACAAAATTATGAAGGCTAAGTGAAGGATGATTTTTGATACCAACTTTCCACTAATTACTGCTATACATTGAGTGCAGATGGCATCTTCTAATTCCGAGGCTACGCAAGAGGAAGAGGTCTAGCTTCTCCCCTTGGAATCCATCACGAAGGCACGAGGACATGGGTTTCTTGATGATCAACCAGTGTCAGAACTTATTTTCATGGCAACCATCAAAATCATGGATAAGGATCCCTACTTTCCGATCATGTCACAAGATTTCTAGACTATAGTACAAGGATTACCGCGCATGATAGATGTCTGGACACGAGCAGGCATTGATGCATTCCTAAGACTGCCAATATATCTGCCAGATTTCCAGAGATGTACACAAGTGATGAATACACTACAGTCCGCATCGAATAAGGCATCAGTCCCGAAAGCAAGAGTACTTGACAAGGTTGGTACATGGAAAACAATTCAATTCACTCATGAGCTAATCAACAGAGCTTTTGGATGGAATCAAGATGGACTCACCAATGTGAAAGATGAGTGTCATGATCCGAAAAAGAGAACATTTTTGGAAATCAAAAGAACAGATATTGAAGACGCTGTTCGCTTAGTGCACCAGCATTTTTGCTTTCCGAGTATGCATAGATACACAACACCTCAAAAATTATTTTGCAATTACTCTCAGATGCTCTGAGGCAAGTAGGAAATAAAGTAAAAATGACTCCATACATTCAAGATCGCTTATTCGAAGCAAAGAAAAAGTGGGGTCAGAAAAGTTTTTGAATGGTAGTTCGGCATTGACATTACTCATTTATGAGGCACTTGATATGAAGAACTTCTTACGCTTGATGCCAACCTCAACAGAGCTAGCAAAATATGCAAAGCCTGCAATGGTTCCAAAGAAAAAGAAAACAATCATCTCTGTTGAAGAAGTGGGAACCAGTTCAAAGAAACCCATGAGGGGGACTAAACGCCTAAGAGAGGAAGAAGCTCAAGAGACACCACAATCAAAGAGAACACATATATTGCCAAAGATTCCTGTGACACAACAACCGATCACGAAAAGAGACCTCTCTGCAGATCTAGAAGAGATGCACACATATATGCGGGGCAAGTAAATTTAAATTTCCAAGGGCATCATTATAGACAGTCAAGCCAGGAAAAGAAACACAAAGATAAAGAACATACTCCAGAACAAACTGCCAGATACAAAGAACTAGGGCTAGAAGATTCGAGCTCTAATGAAGAATCTAGCCCAGAGAAGGACACCTGAGACACTGATATACGAATTGAAATGAACAACGAATAATGGACATAAATAAATCAGGTTGAAGTCACACCTGACAATCAACAACAAAAAGCACAGCACCTGGAAGCACAAACTAAACAGGAACACTTGATTCAGTTAAATGATCAGTCAAAGATAAGCATAAAGGAAATTCAAATGACCAATAAAGATGCAGTGCCACCTATCAAAGTGGAAATACAAACACCAGTGGACCAGGACTCAAGCGTACAACAAAATAAGGAGCCAATTGTGATTGAGGTACCTGATGATACACCTCAAGGTAAAATTGACCATAGGGAGGCTGAGCCAAGGATACAACTCCATATTAGGCAGCCCCATGATACTACGTTGCATGTGGCACAAGGGAAAGATGTTACCATAGGTGAAGAACCTAACATCCCTACTACATGGTTAAACGTTGATGTTACTCACTTAAAACCAGTAGTCAAGCAAATGATACAAATGGCCATGGACACACAACAAGAATTGATGGAAACAGACACCGATTATGACAAGGCCATACGAGAAAGGAACCAGTTTCAAGTAATAAGTGAGCAATTGTCCGCACAGCTCATCCAGGCCCAACAAGCCATTTCTGCCAAGGACACGGAGATAAATGCAGTTAAAGAGCAATGTGATACATTGATGGTTCAACATCATCAACTCCAGACACAATTGACATATTTACAAAGACAACATGAAGCTACTGAAGCAGACAAGGAGAGAATGAAAGCTCGAAGCAATCTGCTCGAAACAGAGCTCAAAGTGTACATGGAAGAAAATGATAGCTTACGAAGTAGAAATAAAGAATTGGTGAAGGCATTATTGTATGACCAACCTATAGAAAAACAAGAGACTTCAGTCACTGACCAGAAGGAATTGAAAGATCAAATTGAGAAATATGCAGATTTGCTGAAACAAGAGCAAGCCCTAAGAGAAGAGTGGGAAGGAAGATATATCAGAGAAACCAATGAGCTCAAGAAACAGCTGAATACTGCCCACGGAAAACTTGCAGTGAGTTACAGTGAAAACATGGATCATGTAGCAGAAATTCGTAATGAGCTGCTTGCAGCCAAAGAGGCACTCAGGGTAGCTATGCAAGAAGTTAAAGAAGACTGAACGCCTTGTACAATTAGAAACTAAAGCAAAAGAGAAAGTACCAATCGGGACACCAGTAGAGCCAATACAAGAAAATCCTACTCACGAGGTAGAGGTACGTCCTCTATCTCCCCCGATTTATAATTCTCCAATAAAAGAGCAGATGGCAGACCCATGTGATGATCATCCGATGCCATATACTGCAGAAATAGGTCAGAAGGAACGGGCACTATTGGTATCCCAGTTGACAGAAAATTTTGAAAATGAAGTGTTCAAAGTAATGAAGGAAGCAAAAATAAAGGGCAAAGACTTGGACACGATAATGAAGCCTTTCAACATTCCATACGGATTCTTGAAAGAGAAAACAAGGCAATACATAAAGAAGATCACACAGAGAAATCCAGACGAACAGTTGCACTTTAAAGATGACACATTCAATTATACTCAAGAAGAATTTGAAGCGGCACAGCTTGTATGGAGAAGAAAATTTTTGGAGAAAAATCCTATATTGCGGGTGCACTGGCAAGCAGCACCACACTTATTAGAGGTAAATCCTTCATTTTGCCCAACACCACGTCGCAGAGAAACTAGAGAATTTTTGGATATGCAAAAGAATGGTGTGGTCAACAAACAGTGGTTGAACTATCCACTACTTCCAAGTCCACCTCATAACTATCTAACAATGGAGGATTACATGGTAAAAACCATCGAATTTTGGCTACAGTGTTATGCAACAGTAACCGATCTAACTATCAAGATGACAAATAAAATCCTAAGCATGATACTTACAGTATTGAAGGTGTTCAAGCATGTGGCTTATACCTTTTTGAATTTCATTGGTATTAATCAAGGAACAAATATCCTCATTTTTTTTTATTTGTCTGTTATGCCTAGCCGACCCACACTAATGGCATATTATTATAGGCTAATGTTTTTACCAAGTAAATATATGCAGACCTTCGAAGAAGCCTTTTTCACAGGGTTTTTTAAATTTGATTCAGAAATCTTTTTGAAAATGTCATCCAACTTGAATGCCACATTAGTGGCATATGAGCTAAGCTTCTTCGCTGACCACCGGCAGCCACCACATGATGGTGTGAAAGCAGAACAGTGGAAGCAACTCCTGATGCGTGAAGCTAATCTGCTTAATGAAACAGAGCAAAAAGTGTATAGAACATACTCCCTTCGGCTTCCAAAGCCTGTCTGGGATGACAGAGTTCAAGAGGGGGGCAATGTTGAGGAAGAGCCCAAAAAAAGAAGAAAAGAAGAAGACAAAGAAAGAAGCTTCATTAAAAGATTACATTTGAAGATATGTCTCAGTAGGAAGCCCCGTAGGGGCGCAACACCCATCTCTGCATAGAGCCCCACAGGGGCACACATAAGGGAAAAGCACGTAGGAGGGAAGGAGGAACCAGGGCCAGGAAGTATCCATGAAGAAGTGCAAGAAGATATCCCGCGGTTCCAGAACCCCAAGAAGGTGCTTCAACCTCTTGATCTTTAGAAAGTCCATATCGAAGGCTGAAGAACTAGACCTTCATACCTTCCACTGGTGGCGTGCGTGGTAGCCCGACTTAACAGGCAACACGAATGCATCAGGCCCAAAGGATGTAAAAGAAGAATCAAGAAGGGGCCATCAAAACTGAACACCTGTCTAACATGCAGGCAGAACTGACCAAGAGATGCATGCGGACAACAAGTGACAGACAAGAATTAAAGCTTGTCAAGGGACGACAGAGACAAAGAGGGGGAGAGTGTTGCAGAGCAAAGAAGTGCAAAAGGCAGAGAAAAAGAGGGGTCCCAAAATGTTTTCGATTTGGACACTCTATTTTTGTATTATAATCATTTTTCTAACATATTTTCCATTGTAAATGCACTAGAGGAGTCCTCTAGATGCATACCCTTGGAGATTAGTAGCTTACCCATGTAAATTAGTAGGAAATTAGCCTTTTAGTGAATAAAGTGCCGGTCTCTTGTGTGAAAGGACCATTTTTATGGCACATGTATATAAGTCAATTTGTGACTCTTTGTAAAGACTTTTTGGCCATTGTGAGAATCAAGAGCACATAATTTCGAATTTGTGTCTTCTCCTCTCTATATCATCTTCTTTGTGAGCTTGTATGCATGTGTGTTGCTTGAAAAGAGTGTTAGGAAGTGTTGTCTATTCATGAAAGTGTTTGTTTGCTGTTGTTAAGGTATGTGAGAAGTGTAGGACATTAGGGAGAAAAATGAACCCTGCATGGGCCTTTTGGATTAAGGAGTGATTAGTGATGGACCAATGAGAGGAGGGTGGTGGACACAGTCTATAGCCTATAAATCACTAGGCTGAAGGGGGATGAGGGGACAGGATTCCCCTATGTTCAGGTTTTGCCTCTAGAGAGAGAAAGGAATCTCGTAACTTACCTGGGCCCAAAAATTCAAAATTTTCAAAAAGTTATAAAACTCATCATAACACCATTTAATGGTCCCCCAACCACTTTTTAGGATCAAAAGTGCTATTTTTGGGTACTAAATCAAAATCCGTGCATGAACTGAAGTGAAAAAAGTGACTTTTTCAAAAATAACTCAAAATGCAACTTTCTCCCTCCAAAACCTCCCATTTTCATACCCAGGTCCCAAAAAGTCATCTCTTTCCACTACTTTCTCTCCCTAGCATACCATTGCAGCTCCTGCATCTCCATTTCTTTCTCTATGCATCATCTTCTTTGAATTCCTACTGTCATTTCCATAGCCTGATCTCCAATGGAGAAACGTAAATCTCATAGACGTCCAAAAGATGAGGTTATCGCGGTAAAATGTCACAATATCAAGGCTCCAGAAGGATTTTGGTTAGGACAGGAGTTCTGCAAAGGTGCATGGGTGTACATGCAACCCTCTGGTGTTGGTCCTCACCGTGTGAGAGATCGTGGAAACTTGGATCTTCATTGGAAAGGGAAGTTACTAGGCTTCAAAAAGCTCAAAAATGGTGAAACTGTTGCCATTGTACAACATGTGTTCACAATGTCAACCATGAAATTGGAAAACTCAAACAAAATGAGATATCCTATCAACTGTAAGTATTACTCATTGACTTTTGTCCAAATTTCAGAATATACCTAGCTAAGTTGTGTATTTTTTTGTTGTAGACATATTTCCTTCTACCTTGGTGGAAGAACAACCACTTCATAGTCTTACAGGTACTTTCCAAGCATTGCATGCAGATGTTGGGTCGATAGTCTTTCCACAAGCCCGTCCTGCTCAGCTATTATGTGAGAGAGTTTTCTTTTACACACATACATATGTTGTACCCTCTTCATCAAACGATTTTGGCAAGTTAGAGATGATTAAGGTAGATTCTCTCTTAAAGCTTGAGTGGCCGCAACCTGATGTATGGACATTAACATCTTTGAAGCATAAGATGGTGATGGACATACACAACTCTTTGAAATTTACAAGAGTTTCAAGATCTATAGGATTACATTGGTGTGTTCCTGTTCATTGTTTTGTACATTTATTTCAGATATTCACAATTCTAGAGACGTCAACAATGTTCATGTTAAAAGATATCACGTATGAGCAGGTAGAGTGTTTGCTAGGTGAAAAATGGGGACTTGTAGAAGGATGCACCAAAGGGGATAGATACATTTGTAAAATTGGTGCAAGAGGCATAGGATTTCGATACTTGAAACATCGTACTTCATTGTACATTAGATTCTATTATGATCGTTGGATGTGTAAACTTGGTGAATGGATACCATTACAAAGTTCTGAGGGTGTTTTAATTTCATTTGAAATTAAGATAAATCTACCCAACAATGAAATGGAAGTTATTTCAGTAAATCATCATTGGACTCTTGCCAACGTGAGAGAACATCTAGTAATCATGGGATTTGAGGATCTGGATCAATCAAAGTTCAGAATACAAGGGCATAAGGTAAGTAGCATATGGTATTTCTTCTTTTGTTTATACAAATTCTTACACTCAAATATGTTCATTTAAAGTTTTCTATTTGTCTGCAGATTGGTAAGAGGTTGGAGGATAAAATTAAAGTCCTCCTTGAATGGAGTGTGGATGGAACTCAACTTTCATTGTCATAGCTCAAGGACTATTTGAGTGCTACAGTGTACACACACCTATGTTCCATTTATAATCCTACATCTGCAACAATGTATTTAACATGCAAGACATGTAGCATGTAAAATTTTTTGATCTCAATATGATGTACAATTTGCCAAATCTTTGGTTTTTCCAATGGCAATTTATTATAATTTTAAAGTTCTGAGAATTTTTTTTTTCTATTGTGTTGTCGTGTATCTTATTCTGGTTAATGATTCTGTTCAATCTTTTTATGAGCAAAAGTTTTTTTTCTGAGAGTTCTGTGCATGATTGTTTTATTTGAAGGTATCAGTTTTAGTTTTAAAATGGGTCCCACTCACTTTAAAATTTTGAAACTACTATAAAAGCAACACTTATTCTCTCATTTCTCACTTTTGCAACCAAGAAGAGCTACAATCACTAGCAGAGTACGCACACAAGCTAGCATCACGCGCAATGGCTGCCGCATCCTCCAGTACCCTGCAACTCAAACGTCCATGTGAACTCTTCAATGAGTTCTTGGAATCAACTGAGTTCAAAGGTCAGAACCACTTGTATGACCTACTGTCTAGGGTCCCTGATCTAGACAAAACAATTCAACTGAACTCTGATGTGCTCAAGGAAATCATAGAGTTCCTTGAGTACTACATCTTGCGTTTTTCTATAGAAATACCGCCTTATGAGGGTAAATGGGTTCCATGTGACCTTCTACTCTACATACATAGAGGCGACGAAGCCTTCATGAAGCGCCTTAAGTGCTTCATGGCAATTGCGGAAACTGCTGGGCACTTACTAGATGACTCTGTGCCATTAGTAAAAAAACTTAACAAAAAGAAGAGGATGGGTACAAAGTACCTATCCTACACTGCAACAACATATTTTATTATTAATGAGGAGCCGGAACCTACACCTGTTGAGCTCCCCAACCTTGCCACTGGGGGTTTTGTTAAGGAGAAGAATGAGCCTCAACCAGAGGCCATAAATTTTTCCAAAGAAAGCATTACAATCCACCAAGAATTCCTTGGTGGTGTTGAGGATAAACTACATGTGCAATCAAGCATGGAGGAGGCCCCCCCTTCAAATCTCAACCCCTCTGAGCCCACATTACCAGAGGTGGAACTTGAATATCTCTCCTACATCGTTGTGGATGGAGAGGAATTTATTTTACTCCATGACATTGAGAAGGCATTCGGTCTACGTCTAGATGAATGCTTGAGTATTTTCTCCACAATGTCAGATGTTCCACTTGACAACACATCTGACATACTTGAAAAGAAGTCCATCCCACTTGGGGATTCTGTGGCAGACACCATATCAATGGTGTGTGCTGATATTTTAAATGATGACAACAATTCTACTACAGAGGAGGAGTTCAGTGCAGCACAGGAGAGGATACTGAAGCAAAAAATTCCTACATCCCATGTAGCAGAGCAGAGTGGCATGGCCCACTCTAGCATTGATCTTGATGCCCCTGGAAGAGGGGAGGAAGAAGACAAGCTTCATGATGTAAGTGGTAATTGAATTAAATAAATCGATAATTTTAAGTTAACATTGTAAGAGCTTGAATTCTCATTTGTTCTTAACAGGAAGCAATTGAGCTCGACAAGTTCGCAGCAAGGTCTGGTGGGGATCGAGCTTCTCGTGGGAGTGGTGCATCCTTGGCAAACTACATCGGAAAGTTGCCAAAGGATGATTTTGTTATCATACACAAAGACTACAGTCCCGATGGGCACTTCATCACTTGGTGCTTGAAGGCCCTTAGCAAGATTTTGTGTTTATGTACAATTACCCAAGGCACTAATTGTGTCATTTTGGTTAGGAAATCCTTAGTTGTAACTACTTTAGGACTTAATTTTAGAGGGAAAGTATTAGGGCAAATAGGTATCGCCATGAGTCTTGGAATGCAAGACCCCCATGTAATATCAAGATCTATATTGACTTACCAGCTGCCTCAATCTCTCCAAAGGAGAAAGAAAGTTGTGGAGAAATTGAAGGCAGCTGAGAAATGATGTAATGTCTTGATAATACAAGCTTTTTTTTTCATCATTTGTCTAGTTCTGTTTATGAATGTGCTAAAAAATTGAACTTATCTTCTCTCCACAAATTGTATCTAATTGGGGGTCTTTGTATTTTTCTTTGGTCCTCTGTATGATTATATGCTTAAAAAAGGCCAAAAAAGCCCCAGCCACAGAAACGCGGGAAACAGCCCTGCAAAATTTGCAGGGCTGTTTCCCGCGTTTCTGTGGCTGGGGCTTTTTTGGCCTTTTTTAAGCTTTTTAGGTGCTACAATACATAGGAAACTATGTAATTTCAGATTTTCAATTGGTTTTGGTATTATCAGGACCAGAAGTTTTCAGTAGGGTATAAACTCAGCCTTTAGTAGCTAAAGATCTCAATTCCTATAGGGTATAACCTCTTAATACCTAGACCCTTGCATCTCTACCATATGTCTTATGCTTACCAAAGACCAAATATTGCAAAAAAAAACCCCAGCCACAGAAACGCGGGATTCAGCCCTGCAAAAATTTTGCAGGGCTGAATCCCGCGTTTCTGTGGCTGGGGTTTTTTGGGTATTAAAAAGACATGATGCACACCAGGATGTAGAAAAGGAACATATCTAGTCATAAAACAATAGGCAAGTGCATGCATGTTTAACTGAATCCATATATAACTGACTGAAAGAGAGAGAGAGAGAGTGAGAGAAAAAAGAGACAAAGAATATAAGTCAAAACAAAATTTTCTATTATCCATTGTATTACATCGCAAAGTAGCCTATCATAGGGTATAATATACACATCATGGGTTATTTCCTCTAATTCTTCTTGCTAGTTGAATGTCCTTCGGTTGTATGGTTACTCTCTTGGCATGGATAGCACAGAGGTTAGAGTCCTCAAGCATGGAGATGAGGTAGGCCTCAGCTGCCTCTTGAAGTGCTTCAAGTGCTATCCCTTGTATTCTTAGACCTGTTTGGTAGCTTTGTAGTTCCTCTTTCACTACCCTTGCAAAAGCTCTTCGTGGTATGAGTAGTTCAACGGACTTTTGGTAGTGTCGTATCTCTGCAAAAGCCCTGCAGTGCTTCCTTCGTCTTTGTGGAGCTCTTGGGTTGGGAGGTATGTTTGGCTGGCGTTGAGGTCGGTGTCGAGGTTGATAGTTTTTTTTTCTCCGATGTACACGATGTGAGGGCCCAGCTTCATCTTGCACATTTTGTTGTTGATGTGGTTGTTGACTTTGCTCTCTTTCCTCCTCTGTTGGTATTTGCCCTTGTCCTTGTGGAAGTGTCTTACCTCCATGTGTCACCCTATGGCTCGTTGGTATTTGCATATCATTCCATGGTGGTTGATTGTTGCTTTCCTCATATGGGGATGACTCTTCGTCGCTCTCTGGTACACTCCTTCTGATCAACTTCTGTTTGGGTCTTGATTTGATGGGTGTCCTTGTTGGTGGCTCATCATCTGAAATGGCCTCTGATCGTCCTGGAGTATAATAATCTTGTCTATTGGAAACTTCATTTTCTCGCACTGAATTGCTCCCAGGTGGTGTGCCATTGTGTGACACAGGCACAGATGTGCTCTGGGAACCACTTCGAGGCCTTTGGGGGGGTTGCAACCATGGTGGGCGTTGTGTCCCTAGATGAGGGCTAGGAAAGAAGACGCGATCTTTCCTTGCAGTTTGCTTGGTGCGTGCCATTCTCTTGAGTTGCAAAAAGTGTGAAATGAAGTGAGTTCTCTCTATTTATAGAGTTTTTTAAAAAACTATTTGTTCACACTAGAGCGGACAAAACCTGTTTAAAACCATACAGAATATTATATATTAAATAATAACACATTGAAATCAAGATTACAATAATCATATGTATTACCACATAATGGGAAATAGCGAATTCACTTTACTTCCAAGCTGAGCCTTCTCGTTGTCTCCTTGCACGCCACTGAGCATGATGAAGAGGACCTAACGATGACTTCCATTTCTCACTGGCAATGTTGTGTTGCATCTTTCTTGCAAGTTTTGCCAATTTTGAATCCCTAAGTCGTTCCACAAAAAACTTTCTCGAGAATGTAGTGCGGTAAAACCAATTAAACATCTCCTCCATGTAGTTTGATTGCATTGGGCCACCACCATGTCGGGTGTTTTTGAAGTAGACACCCCTCGCTTTGTAGTGTGACTTTTCCATTCCTTGGGTACTGAAAATCTCTAATGACCCATATCGATGCATGAGAAAAGCTCCATGTGCAAACAAAATATGCTAAAAATTGTTAAGTACATTGGAAAAAGGTAAGTGCAATGAACACTTGTAGAAGAAGATTACACTTACAATGTAGTGTGTTATATTGCTCTCTCCCCAACATTGAATGAAACACTTGGTGAACTCCACTAATGTTTCTTGAAACATTTGACGTTGAATAGCACTAGACCTAGTCAGACCCATTAAGCCTACAACCTTATCAAAGCTCGACCAAACTTTCTTTCTCTTATTACAAAGATCAACTTGAGAGTCATTGTCTGTTGTGATCATGCATAGGTCTTTCCACAGCTCATAACGTTCATTATTTTGAGTGCTAGTACCTCTTCTAAAAAAATGTCTTGCTTTATTCCCTGTCATTGACACTTGTTGCAAGCTATCTTGAGATTCTCCAACTTTCTTAACAACTAGGGTTACATTTCCACCATGACAACCAATTGAATTAAGAAGTTCCTCCAATTTCTTTATAGCTTGAATAGATTTATCAACTGGCTTCATGGCAAATGCGTATTCTATATGGAGCTTCAATAGTCTATCAAAAATTCTCATGAAGGCATGCAAGGTGCAAAAGTGGACATTGACTAAAGGGAATGGAATAATGGGATTCCAATCCTTATCTGACATGTCACGATTAGGTGTACCTAACATGGGACACCTCATTAAAGGTGTATCCCATTCAGCAGATGGAGTTGCATCTGTGTCATCAACTAAATCATCTATGTTGTTTTGTTTTCTCTTTGTTCGTTTATAACCTCGTGTACAATATGGACAAGGATAGAGAGTAGATGCACCTTGTTTGCACCCTAACATGCATTTGATAGTCTTTAAGTCTCCACCTAAGTGCCACTCTACTTCAAAATCACCAAGGCTTTCTACATTGATTTTGGCACCATGAATTTGAGAAGTTATCACCTCTGTGATCCATGGGATCCTATTGAAAATCCATGTAAGAACATCGTTGGATTCTTTAGGTACTTCAATAGCACCTAACCACCATATATCTTTCTCTGATTGGACACTATATGTAAAGTGATGGGTAGATTCTTCACTATCATCAATAATAGCATGGGCCATAGCTTCGTTCATGAGTGTCACACTAAGTCTCTCCATACAGCGTCCCTTTATGATTTGACATTCGTCTAGCTTCAATACAAACTTGAGTTTGGAACCACAATCTACATCAAATAACAAACATTATATTATTAAAAATACTATGAATGTCATTATCAAAACAATGGATATACCTTGAAGTGTGGATTTGTAAAATTTAACCATTTCCTTTTGGAGCCTCTCCAAATTGACAAATATGTTGTTGTACTTTGTGTAGATGAATCCCTGTCTAGATGTGTTTTTCAACTCTTTCTTTGATGTAGATGAATGATAAATGGATGCAGGCATAATATCTTCTATATGCAGGTAATTGCCAAGAGTATTGGCTACATCCTCATTGGTTATCTTCTTCCTCACAGATACCTTGTAAGGGCATGGAAAAATGCTCTGGAAAATACCTTTGTTTTGTAGAGCCTCCTTCAAAAGATTGTACAATGCAGTGTACGCTCTAGTACTAACACCTGCTTCATCACATACCATCTGTACCTCACTAGGACTAATAATATCTTCTAAGTTGCCTGCAAAATCTTTAATCACTTGGGTTTTGATGTGATTTCCTATTGGTGACTCCAAGATCATAAGCACATGTTTGTTGCTAAGACAAGAATTCAGAAACTTCAATTGATCCTCCATTGTTGAGGAAGCACTCGCATCTTCAACAAATGACCTGCACAATAAGAATCTCAATCTAAAAGTCTTTTAACATAAGTAAACAAAGGAAATACATACCTAAGTGCGTAAACACGTCGCTTCCGTGCTCCACCACCAGTTGAAAGAGCTTGAAAGGATGATAATGGCCGTTTCCTAAATCTCATCCCAAGTGGAGTCTCTTTTAGTTGTGTAAGATTGGCTTTCAACTTTGTAATTGTGCTCTCCTTTTCTTCCACATCTTGTTTGAGACTATTATTGTGCTCATCCAAAGATTTGATAGCACTTTCTAAAGTGTGTATAGCACTCTCTAAACTGTGTATCTTGAAATGGTTGTGATGACATTGTTGCATCCAATAATTTGCTATAGATGTAGAATGGTTAGAAAATCGCTTGCAATAGCCTAGGAGTCCATCTTCACCGGAACCAAGGAATTGTAGAAATGTGGAGATAGTATGGAATCTAGGATGAACATTAGCCATTGGATCCAAGGGATACAAAGCACCATGGACCCAAAGATCAATATTCTTCTCTCCAGCTGCACGTCGTGCATTTTGAGAATCTATGTCATTGCTACCTCTAGTTGTTGGTGCAAATTCTGTAGGAACACGAACATGTACACTCTTTGAGTGAGGAGCACGCGCTGGTGCTGGTGTCATGTTCGTAATACATGTGAGCACCATGATGTTCCAAAACTCCAGCACCGAATGGGAAGAAGCACACAGATGGCTGGAATGGCTAGTACAGTAGCTATGTGCAAGAAAAAAAGTGTGTTTTGGTATGTGGATAGGTCAAAATGACTTTTTTCAGTATGTTAGAGGGAAAATGAGTTTTTTTTCAAAAATTCATGTTTTGGGGCAACCAAAGTTACGAGTTTGATGATGTGGCACTTAACTTTTGGAGGGATTTTGAAAAGTATGTTTTTTAAGTATTTTTTATAAAAATAAGTCTAAAAAAATTAAGTTCTGACATATACATAAAAGTATGGGCCATTTTGAATAAAGAATAGCTGAAAAAGAGACTTTTTCAGAAAACTCATTTTTTTATTCATAAAGATGGACGGATTTGATGAGGTGGAAATTGGTTTTTCTCTCTCTCTATGTGCAGAAGAGAGAGAAGGTCCTAGCTCAGCCTAAAAAAAAGCCTACTTCAGCCTACCAAAAAGTGCTCTATTAAATGCACTTGTCCCCTTAACAAAGTACAAGATTAAGCTTAATCCCTAAAAATTAGGAATCCTTACAAGGCCCATGCAGGGTTCACTTTTTTTCCTAATGAAGTGCTGAATCCCACAACTAAGTATTTTGCTCATAATTTGAAGCAGAAGTGTCAGAATTGAGTGAAAATACCATCCATGGATGCATTTTCACGAGAGCTTCGAAACGCATATGATATTTCTTGTATTCGAAGTTCCAAACTGAGAGAAGAGCTCAATTTATTGTTGGCTGTTGCTCCAAGTATCGTGACACCATGACTGATAGTTGAAGCTTGTTTGGAATAGTCTTAGCCTTGTTTGCACTCTTTGGGAAGCTCATTTGCATTGATCGTCACTTGAATGCATGTCTTCATACACTCGGCTAGGTTTAGATACTCATCGGATTGATAAATAAAGCGTGAATCCCCACTATATGCACTTGAGGGGGATCGAGGTATAGTCATCTTCTCCACAAGTCCCTAGGTTCGTCCTTAGGTACACAGAACTCTAGGTCAAGAACAAGCATGGAAGTACATCATAAAAGTGGACACACAAGGAGAAGGAGCAAGTAGGGAGCTCGAAGAAGCGTATGTCAAATTTTCAAAAGAAATCCCTTTTATAGTGATTTTCATCACTAAAAGCCATTGTTAATACTTTTTCATATTTTCTTAACTCAATTTTGTATAAGCCGAGGAATCCTCGAGCTTGAGGAGTATTAGAACTACCAGTTTTCATAATTTTTAGACTCTAGTTGAGCCCTCAAATAATCCCTCGAGCCTAATTTTTAACTAGGCCAGACATTAGGTCTAGACAGGGCCGAAACTAGTAAAAAAAACTATAAAAAGAGCAAGAGAGCTCATTTTTTTGTTTAGCTTGTGGTCGATTTG
Source organism: Ceratopteris richardii (assembly GCA_020310875.1). Classification (NCBI taxonomy): domain Eukaryota; kingdom Viridiplantae; phylum Streptophyta; class Polypodiopsida; order Polypodiales; family Pteridaceae; genus Ceratopteris; species Ceratopteris richardii. The sequence continues at coordinate 32,414,194 of CM035410.1, forward strand.
AGCTTTTGTAAGAGAAATCTTTTGTAATCGAAGCCTTCCATTGTTCCTTTCTTTGATCTTGCCTTGTGCACGTGTGTGTGTATGTGTGTGCATGTTTCTCTGCTTTCACTCACATACTTGTGCCTTCACTCACTCATGGTCTTCATACGAGTCCTCATGTCTCCGCGGATTGAAAAGTAAAGGAGGTGGTGTTAATGTTTGAGCTACATCAAATTTTGGCGTCGTTGCCGGGGAGAGAGTTTCGAGCATGAGCATTGTGAGGGTAAGATTGTGGATTTGCAATGTTGGAAGGTAAACAATAAGTCATTATCTATTCATTTTTTGATTTTCCTTCTCCATCATCATCATCATCATCTTCTTCTTCTCCTCTCACCTTCATCTTCACAATAAGATTTCCGTTTTTGCTCATATATGCACTATTTTGACCGCAATTTTTAGTTTTGGCTATGCTAGAGAGATAAAGAGAGGTAAAGTGTTAGTATCTGTGAGTTTCTATGCTTTCCATGAGCCTCTAGACGAAGCGCTGTCAGGAAGTTGCGGACATAAGGCTGGTGGATCAGTCAGCCACTAAATCCCTCGGCACACGCAGGGTGTATGTAGCAAGCTCACGTGATATGAAGACTCAAAGAAGATGTATCTAATCAACTCAGGTGAATGATTAGTCATCCAATTTAAGACTTTTCATACTTCATTATATTTGCTCTTTTTCAGATCAAATCGAAGCCTTGGGTTTCTTAACGAATCCAAAGAAGCTCAATGGAAATTAATCAAATCATAGATTGAAGTTTCTAATTAGAAAAACAAATGTAGGAAGATATATCATAAGATTTTCGTATAAAATAAAGGATTCATTTTCTTTCTCGCGTAGCATCTCATGACTTGAATAGACACATACTTTTCACTAAACATAACGAACTGCTTTTCATGACTTGCTTGAATAAGAGCTAGTCATCCGCATCTAAGATTTCAATCAATCCTAAACTACTCAAGAGATAATTATAGAATCAATATTAATCACAAGTAGTTCATCATGGAGTATCACGTTCTTGCATATCAATCTATTTCATAAAGCAATCAGAATAAATAGTTCTCTTAATAATCAATTCACGCAATTAATGTAAGAATTTTATATGATTTGATCCAAATATGTATATGAAAAAACAACAGTCAACAAATCGCCGTTAAAGTTAGGCCAATAGCTACAGATTAAACACAAGTTCTAATCATATGTCCTTGATCATGCTCGACTTGAGAGTTCTCTCGAACAAAAGAAAAAAGAAACGTAGATGATGAATGCTAACACGATGACTATGAGTGAAGTCTATGAGTGAGTAGGCAACAACTTTCAAACAAGTTTTCAAGAGATTTATGGTGAAGTCTGATCCAGACAATAATAGTACTTTTGAACTTACTGAAATAAATATGTCATCCAGAAGTTATAAGCTTATCAAAACAATTTCCATTTTCAAACCCTTCATCGCAAATCGCTCAGATCATTCAGATTCATTTCAATTCAGTGATTACATAATATTTAATGTAATACATTACAAATAGTCAAGCTCTATTATCAATTGGTCCGCCTTACAATAGTCACAATTAAGTATCCGTCCGCGTTACAATAGTCATCTCAATAATAAGCACATAAACATGAATATAGGTAACCAGAGGTTATGCAATCAATCAATCACTCAATCATTGACTGTTAAGATAAACATTGGAAAGTGAGTGTAGGATATCAGTTAAACATAAAGATTGGTGTCGAATAGTATCGAAAGTAGTGTGAGAGATCGGATCAAAAGGCATGAGAACATAGTTTAGATAGTGATCGGTGTTTTGGTTACATGAGTACTTCGACAACAGATATGTATTATCATATTAGCAACGAGCGTCACAACGTTAATGAAGTGTGCGAGCTTAGATCGTAGATGCATAAAACACTTACAGAGAAACAATAATCTATGATGTCCGATGATTCTCTCCTTTGTATTGCCATAAGATTACATAAATTGACCTTCATACCTCCGTCTTCTCTTTCTGCCAACGTCCCATCAATTTGATGTCCAAATTCTTCACGCGTTTTTGTCTCAGTCATCCGTGATTAGCTTTGGTTGATGTCGCAGCGTCAGATCTCACAGAAAATTGACCTCCATGTGGAATTGGCCTGTGATTGCCGCCCGTGATTGTCTGAAATCGATGAAAGTTGGTCTCCACGGGCTGTCGTTTGAGTAGCTCCTCTATCTACCACCTTGTCAGAGCATAAGCGTTGTGGCCTTCAAGCAGAAGTTGATCATCACCGTAAAAACTACCGATCGTGAATTGCCTATCAATTCTGAAGATTTGTTCGTAGCTGCCTGCAATAAAACATGAATTGACCTGCCCAAAACATTCAGCGAGCCCCCTTATCACATATGCTTTCTCAGAATTTCCATGCACGTAGCTTTTCCCACTTTTTGTTAACTTTAAGCGCCATCTATTCTTTTTATTGGTCTTTCTTCCTCTGCCTCTCTTTTTCACTAAATAGGATTCAACTTTTCATCCTTTTTACCATGAACTGAGCGCTTCCAATCCTTTTGCAGGGACTGACCTCTCCCTTTATGCCAAAACAAATCGCAAATATAATATACTCAATTATAATATTCTCAATTTAGTGATGGAAAAACGGCTTCACTAAACTTCGATCATTTAATCTTTTTCTCTTTGGATGAACTGCGAGATTCTTTGAGCATTGATAATAAATCTATAGTCAACCCACTTCGATGTGATTCAAAGTCCATTTTTTTTTTTTGTGTGACTTTCAATGCTTGAGCCTCTGTGCATCACACAGATACAATTCCACAAGAGCTTTTCATCTTGAGCTTTTGTTCCAAAGAATGTTTTAATTTGAAGCAAGAAGAAGCGAGAGTAGAGATGAGAATCTCTACGACACTCACCCCCACCAAACCTGTGCATCCTCCGGATGCGCCAACCTGAGAACCTGCTTTCTGCTTAATAATAAAATCAATTCCATAGCAGAATATGTGCATGGGTTTTAAAGTCAATGTGCCTTATGCACGGCTGCGTAATTAGCCCTATTTAGATGCACACTTTGAAAATGCATGTATAAAATTAATGGTGCAATCAATAAAGAGAATGGCTTCTGATGGTGAGGCTTGTGCACTCACTCACATACATAGCAATGTGGAATTACATAAATCCTTACAATCACTCTTATGTGCAAGGGTAATACTCAGTTTGTGCCTAAATGCATGGTCATGTAGTGTGACCCTACTATGCATACTTTTGATGCATTAAAAATAAATAAATGGTGCATAGATAGGGTAATTGGTTGTCGATGTAGAGGTGTTCCACTCACCATATAAACTCATTTGATAACATCATGCGATTACAATTCTGTTTGTTTTGCAACTGGTCGTGCACCTAAGAGCAAAACTCAATATGTGTTTTTACATAATATGATGCATACTTTAAATGCAAGCTTAAAGAAAAATGGTGCAAAAATGGAACTAAAAATTACTCATAGTCTATTTTTGAAGAAAATCTTAGTTCATCAATCAGCTCCCAATCTTCATGCTAATCCTGTAAAATAACTCAACTCAAAAATCTTGTGAGAAACATAATTATTAGCAAACTTATACAAAAGGTAGCAATCCAAGATAATATTTCTCGATAGTCCATCTGTAAAAACCAAAGCAATATTAAATCAATTTGTAGCTTTCCTGATATTCCACTGAAATATTAAATCCTCCATTCTTGCTTGACCTGTATCAAAGCACTCAAAAATTTGATTATGAACATCATTAATACAAAACAAGTGTTCATTTATATTGAAACCCTTCAATTCATATTTTTCAAATGTATAAATATCATTGTTTATAATTTTCTCATATTGTTCTTCCTTATATGGATAATCAATGTGAGTAATAATTTTAGGAGAAGCTATTGTGATGAGTGGGATTTCTTTACCACTTACATCACTCACTTCTTCAATAAATAATTTGGGAAGACTTTTAGAAGAATCAAACAAAGGTTTCTCATGTTCACACTCATATTTGTTTAATGTTTTGTGTTCTGTAATTGTAATTTGGTTTTCATCATTCATCATTGGTGTAGCATCATCTAATTCATTGTTTATAAGTTCAAATTTGTTTTCTTCATTTATCTTTTGATAAGTACAATCTGAATCGTTGCTTTTAGAAAGAGGAAAATATTTGAGGTTTTGGCGTTCATATCTAAGAGCAAGTCGATGAACTTGCTTTTGCACATATGTCCAATCATTGGTCAAGCCATTTGAGGTATTATGTTCTTCTAAAAGAGGCTCTAGGTCTTTTCGAATTGAGTAATCAAGGATAGTTAAAAAATCTATAACTTTATAAGGCTCAAGATAAACTTGTTCTTGCTCAGGTAAGTCGCTAAACTGTTCTTCAAACTCTTGAAAACTCTCAATTAAGTTCTCTTTTGGTCTAGATGTATTTACCCAAGCTTGAAACGTTTCATGATTTCGTTTTGTTGAATCCTCGAAACAAAATTCTTGTCGCAATGGGGTCTTAAAAATATCCCAAGGTATAGTGGACGAGCCCAACCTAAGGCTTATTCTATCTCGGGTATCTCCATTTGATATACGCCTAAAGGTGGAAACCCAACTATCCCTAGGTATGCCATATTGATATGATAAATGTTCGTATTCCTTGATATACCTAGTAACATCTTTACCACAAAACTCTTTCTTCTCTATTTTGAGGTCATCAATCAATTTCCATACTCTTTTTTCTATTAGGTAAGGGTCCATGATGAAAGCATATCAGATTTCCCTGAGCTGCTATGCCGCTCCTTCACGTCAGGTTCACCAAGATGTCGGGAAGTTGCGGACATAAGGCTGGTGGATCAGTCAGCCACTAAATCCCTCGGCACACGCAGGGTGTATGTAGCAAGCTCAGGTGATATGAAGACTCAAAGAAGATGTATCTAATCAACTCAGGTGAATGATTAGTCGTCCAATTTAAGACTTTTCATACTTCATTATATTTGCTCTTTTTCAGATCAAATCGAAGCCTTGGGTTTCTTAATGAATCCAAAGAAGCTCAATGGAAATTAATCAAATCATAGATTGAAGTTTCTAATTAGAAAAACAAATGTAGGAAGATATATCATAAGATTTTCGTATAAAATAAAGGATTCATTTTCTTTCTCGCGTAGCATCTCAAGACTTGAATAGACACATACTTTTCACTAAACATAACGAAGTGCTTTTCATGACTTGCTTGAATAAGAGCTAGTCATCCGCATCTAAGATTTCAATCAATCCTAAACTAGTCAAGAGATAATTATAGAATCAATATTAATCACAAGTAGTTCATCATGGAGTATCACGTTCTTGCATATCAATCTATTTCATAAAGCAATCAGAATAAATAGCTCTCTTAATAATCAATTCACGCAATTAATGTAAGAATTTTATATGATTTGATCCAAATATGTATATGAAAAATCAACAGTCAACAAATCGCCGTTAAAGTTAGGCCAATAGCTACAGATTAAACACAAGTTCTAATCATATGTCCTTGATCATGCTCGACTTGAGAGTTCTCTCGAACAAAAGAAAAAAGAAACGTAGATGATGAATGCTAACACGATGACTATGAGTGAAGTGTATGAGTGAGTAGGCAACAACTTTCAAACAAGTTTTCAAGAGATTTATGGTGAAGTCTGATCCAGACAATAATAGTACTTTTGAACTTACTGAAATAAATATGTCATCCAGAAGTTATAAGCTTATCAAAACAATTTCCATTTTCAAACCCTTCATCGCAAATCGCTCAGATCATTCAGATTCATTTCAATTCAGTGATTACGTAATATTTAATGTAATACATTACAAACAGTCAAGCTCTATTATCAATTGGTCCGCCTTACAATAGTCACAATTAAGTATCCGTCCGCGTTACAATAGTCATCTCAATAATAAGCACATAAACATGAATATAGGTAACCAGAGGTTATGCAATCAATCAATCACTCAATCATTGACTGTTAAGATAAACGTTGGAAACGTTGGATGCTAGAAGCACTCCGAGAGCGGGTGAAGCATTATTCTAGGCAGGAGAATCTAAAATATATTAACAGCAAATATTCTTCAAAACTTCAGTATTGGTGCGTCTTCAGTAGATGGCTAGCAACACTACTCAGAGCCTTCACAAGAGTATCAGAATTAGCAACAGTGTACTTGAAAGTGTAGCGCAAATCTATTGTTCCAGTTGGATGTGGAATCGTGAATAGATCTAAATCTATGGATGATTGTTGTCGGAAGTGTATGTCAGTGAGTGTAGGATATCAGTTAAACATAAAGATTGGTGTCGAATAGTATCGAAAGTAGTGTGAGAGATCGGATCAAAAGGCATGAGAACATAGTTTAGATAGTGATCGGTGTTTTGGTTACATGAGTACTTCGGCAACAGATATGTATTATCATATTAGCAACGAGCATCACAACGTTAATGAAGTGTCCGAGCTTAGATCGTAGATGCATAGAACACTTACAGAGAAACAATAATCTATGATGTCCGATGATTCTCTCCTTTGTATTGCCATAAGATTACATAAATTGACCTTCATACCTCCGTCTTCTCTTTCTGCCAACGTCCCATCAATTTGATGTCCAAATTCTTCACGCGTTTTTGTCTCAGTCATCCGTGATTAGCTTTGGTTGATGTCGCAGCGTCAGATCTCACAGAAAATTGACCTCCATGTGGAATTGGCCTGTGATTGCCGCCCGTGATTGTCTGAAATCAATGAAAGTTGGTCTCCGCGGGCTGTCGTTTGAGTAGCTCCTCTATCTACCACCTTGTCAGAGCATAAGTGTTGTGGCCTTCAAGCAAAAGTTGATCATGACCGTAAAAACTGCCGATCGTGAATTGCCTATCAATTCTGAAGATTTGTTCGTAGCTGCCTGCAATAAAACATGAATTGACCTGCCCAAAACATTCAGCGAGCCCCCTTATCACATATGCTTTCTCAGAATTTCCACGCACGTAGCTTTTCCCACTTTTTGTTAACTTTAAGCGCCATCTATTCTTTTTATTGGTCTTTCTTCCTCTGCCTCTCTTTTTCACTAAATAGGATTCAACTTTTCATCCTTTTTACCATGAACTGAGCGCTTCCAATCCTTTTGCAGCGACTGACCTCTCCCTTTATGCCAAAACAAATCGCAAATATAATATACTCAATTATAATATTCTCAATTTAGTGATGGAAAAATGGCTTCACTAAACTTCGATCATTTAATCTTTTTCTCTTTGGATGAACTGCGAGATTCTTTGAGCATTGATAATAAATCTATAGTCAACCCACTTCGATGTGATTCAAAGTCCAATTTTTTTTTTTGTGTGACTTTCAATGCTTGAGCCTCTGTGCATCACATAGATACAATTCCACAAGAGCTTTTCATCTTGAGCTTTTGTTCCAAAGAATGTTTTAATTTGAAGCAAGAAGAAGCGAGAGTAGAGATGAGAATCTCTACGATATTGCAAGCCTTGGCACTTCATTTTAGAGTTTCTACCAAAATTCTCAGAAATTCATTAATTTTTGGAGAAAATCCTGATGTTTTGAAAATTTCAAAAAAAATTTAATTTCACGAATCTTTGGTTTCCCGCTTAAAATCACCCAAAAAATCATGAATTTTTGCAAGAGAGTTTTTGAGAAAATCGCCATTCTTCGGTTAAGTGCGGAAAAATTGTTATTCTTTGGTTTTTGGAGTTTTGAAGAAATTGTGACTTTTTGCCTCTCTGAATCTCAAAAAATCATGACTTTTTGCACTCAAGATTTTGAGAAAATTGCCAATTTTTGGAATCTAGTGAGAAAATTGCAAATTTTTTGTTTGCTAAGTTGGAGAAAATCGCGATTCTACGACACTCCAGTTTTGAAAATCGCAAATGTTTGCAAGGCCATTTTTGAGAAATTCACAACTTTTTGCACTCAAGATTTTGAGAAAATCGCCAATTTTTAAAATCCAGTGAGAAAATTGCAAACTTTTGCAACTCATACTTTGAGAGATTCGCAACTTTTTGGCTTTCTAAGATAGAGAATCACAAATTTCTGCCACCAAATTTTTGAAACAATCATGACCTTTTGTATCCAAGCTTTTGAAAAAATTGTGAACTTCTTTATGCCCCATTGCTTCTTAGATTCAATGCCTTTCTCATACATAAGAGGTTAAATTGATTTGATTGCGAATTTGCTTCACTGCATGAGATAATTATTGAACTACAATCTTTTGTGGAGCTATATATGTATGCATATTTGGGAAGTGGAAATGCTGATGCGTCAATCACACTTCCTTCTCTATATTTGTGTAATTGATATGCAAAAAAAGATTTGCTTTTTCACTTCATGAATTTCATCCTTCAATTCCACCATGCCATCTTTAACCCATCCAAATGCTCCTTTAATTACTTCATGCATAAATCAGATGGTTCTCCAATTTCCTTGCAAGTAGTCGGCCCTCAGTAGACCTGCAATTCTGTCAGCTCAGGAGGAGCTCAAGAAAGTTTGCCTCGTCGGCCAAATGTTTGGCCCTAGGCCCCCGCTCGAAACTGTGCGACAATGGCTCCGAAACGAGTGGTTCCCCCGCGGGCTAGTTGTTTGTAAGTGTCAGTTCTTACCGGCAAGTCACTTGCTGCTAGTCTTCGAAAATGAAGATATGGCGTTTCGAGCCCTTAGTGTCGGAACTTGGCAACTCGGCCGGGCGACCCTGTGCCTATTCAAATGGTCCCCTGATTTTACTCCCGACAAATCGAAATCGCTTTGGTACCCTCTCTGGGTTGAGCTCCCTAACCTGCCATACTTCTTGTACAACTTCGTGTGGGACATCGTTTCTCCTATCGGCAAGCCGTTGGCCTCACGCGAGGACATTGGGGGTCTCATTTATGAAGGTGCAAGACACTCGTTCAACGCTCGGTGGCACCCTCAAATCTGTGTCGAGGCTGACCTCAGTATGCCACTTCCATCGAAGATCAAACTGGACTTGGGCGAAGGGGATGTATGGGAGCAAGACATCAGTTACAAAAACCTTCCCAACGCGTGCTTTCGCTGTGGCCAACAAGGTCACAGGATCAAAGATTGCCCTCTGAGACGAAAAAGCAAGTGAAATCGAGAAGCCCCCAAAAATGCTCAAGATAGCAATGGAGCATTGAATCACTCGACGAAAGTAGAGGAATTCAAGGGTCCCCTTAATCCAGAAGCTGATGCAGACGGGTTCATCGAAGTCAGAAGAAGAAGGAAAAGAAGCCCTAGGGCAACCTCTGGCGAAACAACATGTCAGTTACCCCCTCCAACAACTTGTATTGCAATCTGGAAAAGGAAATCAATGAGTTTGACTACCCAGGTGGGAACCAACTTGAGGTGGACACCGACGTCAAAGGCCTAGAGATCCCTGACAGTAAAGAAACCTTGCAGGAGGGTTACACTACAAGCAAAGAAGACGGCTTTACTACTAGCAACGAAGATAACATGGATAGTGAAAGCTCCATCATCGGATCGACTATTCCGGAAACGGAGCTGAAAACGGGGCCCAGTTCTTCCCAGCAGGAGGCATCCCGCAAAGGAAAACAACCTATGGAGTTACCGTGGAAAAGCCCCCAAAAGAACCTAATGCTAACTCGGGATCCGATCCGAGCGAAAAAGAAAGATGAATCCAAGAAAAGAAAGGACAAAGCTCCCTCCCGCAAAGAGGGCTCACTACGACAATGATCATCATCTCGTTAAATGCTAGAGGGCTAACCGACCCCTCAAGAGCGATCATCATTGGTCAATGGCTTCGCGACATTAGCCTAAACCCAGATTTTATTTGTATTCAAGAGATTAAAATTGACGGAGAAGACCTCCAGAAACGGCTTAGACATGTCTCCTCGACCCATGTTTGGATTTCAACGGTGCATCAGCGGGGGTCCGGTGGAACGGTAATCGGTATTAATCAACTCTGGTTTGAAAAGCTTGAGAACTCCTTTGAAGATGAATGCCATCGATGGATTGCTGTTTCTTTCGGTGCTCCCTTTTGTTTTACTTTAGTTTCTTTGTATGCCCCTAATGGGGAGTTAGAGAGACTTAACACTTGGGCCTCCTTGGACTCGCTCCCCCACAACGTGCTTATTTGTGGTGACTTCAACATGGTAGAGGACCCTATGGACAGATGGATGGGCAAGGGCAGGGTCATCGATAGTCGGGAGAAAGAAACGTGGGACAAAACTAAACTACACTTGGATTTGGTCGAATTCAAAGACTCGAAGGGCTTTTCTTGGTCAAATCTCCAAGCAGGCGAGGACCTGAGGAAAGCTAGACTTGATAGATGCTACATTTCTCAGAGTTTTACTCATCAGTGGGGCCACCCCTCCCTCTCGCAACGCACCGACCTCACCATCTCTGATCACTACCCGATCGTCATCACTTTTCAACCCCCCACCAAGATCCGTAAGGCTCCGTGGTTCCATGCCAGTGTGCCCTCCTTCTCTCTCCCCTCCGTCCATTAAGAAATTTCTGATGTGTGGAAGGAGGCATTCGCCTCTGGCTTGTCCCCAGCCAAGTGTTGGAGAAGTGCGGTCGATAAGTCACGACAGATCATGATTAGATCCAGGAAGATGCTTGAGACTGTGCGGCGGGCTCGTAGAGAAGCTCTTTATCATAGACTCTGGCGGCTCGAGGAGGAAGTGAACAAAGGAAAATCTCAAGCCCAGAAAGGACTTCGAAAGATCAGAGCGCTGCTGAGATACGAGGAAGAGATACAAAGGAAAAATTTGCAAATTTTCTTCAAGGAGTGATGGGCTGGCAAAGCCGACAAACCCACCAAAGAGATGTGCCGTATCCTCAAAAGGAAACACAACAGAGAATCGATCCCCTTATTGCTAGACGCAAATGGCAATGTATGCAATACGGAAGAAGACAATTTTGGGATCATTGAAGGGCACTTCACGAGACTCTTGGGGACCTCAAACCCCCTCTCCCACCATAGAAGGGACTGTATGGCTGCCATATCTAGGGTTTCCCCCCACAGGATACCACCCAACCTTCACTCTCTGCTTCATGCCTCTATCTTTGAAGCCGAAATCATTGAGGTCATTGACGCCCTCCCCTCAGGTAAAAGCCCGGGACCCGACGGGCTCACTAATGAGTTCTTTAAATCCTTCAAGTTGGTGGTTGCCACCCCTCTTCGCTTGGTTTGGCAAGAGGCACTCAAGTTTGGCGCGCTTCCTTCTTGTCTCAACAATGGCATTATCAAGTTAGTACACAAAAAAGGGGAAAAGAACAGAATAGAGAACTGGCGTCCCATTACAATGCTCCAAACAGGATACAAGATCATCGCCAAAGTCATTGCCAACAGAATCTCTTGCCACTTGAGAGCGTGGTTAAGCGAGGACCAAAAAGGTTTCATCAAAGGCAGGTCAATTTTGGAAACCATTATAGATATCTGGGAAGGTCTTGAATTTGCAAATGAGTATAAACAAGAAGTAGTTTTCCTCAAGATCGACTTTGATAAAGCCTACGACAGGCTAGAATGGGACTATATTCTACAGTCGCTACATGATCTTGGATGTAGTCAGAAATTCACCAAGATGATCGCGACCCTTCTCGAAAACGCATCGACCCAAATTAACATTAATGGAAATCTTTCAAAGGTGATCAAACTTAGAAGATCTATCAGACAAGGGTGCCCATTGGCTCCCCTTCTCTTTGCCATTGCCACAGAAGGGCTTAGCAGGCTGGTGGAGCATCAGGTGGAAGCTGGTAACATTAAAGGCCTTCGTTTGCCGCATGACCACAATCAGATCACCATGAGAATTTTTGCCGACGATATGAACGCTTTTGTGCACAATGATAGTACCAGCCTTGAGACGTTCTGGAAGTGTCTTGCTACTTTTTGTGAAGCCTCTAGATCCATAATCAACCACTCTAAGACCGCCTTTAGAGCTATTGGTGGGTCTCAGCCCGACCTTCTCATTGATCATGGCTGTCAAATCATTCCGCAGGGCCAAATTTTTTGGCTTCTTGGGATTCCCTTGGGGTTTGGCGTATCTATGGAACAACGGTGGAACTGGGTGCTTGCCAAACTCGAAAACAAGCTTAACTATTGGAGAGGTATGCAAATCAATCTTGCTGGTCGTGCTATGGTTATCAACACGTTCCTCTTATCATCTACCATTTATTTCCTTTCTTGTTGGAGACCGAAAGAGCATGATCTGTCCAAACTAGGTAGTATTTGTAGAAACTTCCTTTGGACGGGCGACCACAATAGGAGGGGGTGCCTAAAATCAAATGGTCCATCTGCACCAGCCATAGAGATAGTGGGGGACTTGGTATCTTGGACATTGGGTGCATGGCTAACAAACTGTCGGCCAAATGGATGATTAAAGCTTGGTGCAACGGGGAGGCCTCGTGGGCCAAGCTGATCTTCAGAAACAAAAATGAGTTGGCGCTCATGGGCTTCCCAAATTGGAAGAATCTTGACATCTTGACCTTGTTGTTTTCCCCGATCCCCGTCTTCCCGAAAGGCTCTAATCTGGTGTGCTCCCTTTGGAAGAGTTGGAATAAAGTCAAAAGCTTCACAAGAATGAGTGACGACTGGAAGTGGGCTGCCGGTATCAGACAAAACGACTCTATCTGGTTTCCGATCCATGGCATCCGAAGTGTGGAATCTTGGAACATTCAAAATGCCAAGAAGCTATGGAATAAAGGCTTCAAAAAATGGAAACATCTCTGGAAACAAGACACCAACCGCTGGATCAACTTTGAGGATATTGATCCTAGCATCAACATTTCGCATGAAGAATGGAACACGCTGCAAAGCAGATGTCTCGCTTGGGACCGACACAAAGTTCGCCTTCTCATGGGACACGACATGTCGAGCTCGCTTGGTCTCAAATGGCACAATGGGAATAGCCTATCAAAAGTCCCGAACATCAAAGAAACGATCGACTATCAGGTTAACCTCAACAAAAAGTGGTGCCTGTCATGGACGCGGCTTCGGTGGGACATGAAGTTCATGGCTATCTGGCACCCCCTCATAGAAATCAAAAAGTCTGTCCTCTTATGGCAAATCCTTCATCATGGAATCTGGACCAACCTTAAGGCTAGCAAAATTTGTGGGATCCCTCCCTGGTGCAAACGCTGCCACCGGTCTATCGAAGATGTTTCACACATCTTCTTTACCTGCCCCAACTCCAACAGACTTTGGCAGGTGGTTGGAAAGAGAATTAGACTTCAAAAATGTCTTAGTTGGCAGCAAGCCCTGCTGGGAGAAGCGATCGGATGCTCCGCGACTCTCTGGAACGCCATCAGAGGGGAGGTCCTATGGAAAATCTGGCGGGAAAGATGTGCTTTCAACTTCGGTGACTCCCCCAAGGAGTGGTCAATTGAGAAATCGCTGTTCCTCCTTGGCAAAAGGATTGTCAATTGTAAAAAATCCCCCCCCTTTAGGCATCATCAAGTACTCCTTTTGATCGATAACAAGCTTAAACCCAAGTGGGCCCCACATGAGGGTGATGAGAGGGTAATTAACCTTCTTTGTAATGTCATCTAAGCTCTGTAAAAGCTTCCCCTGCTTTGTGGGATTTGGGGGGCCTCGTGGGCACTAGTCCCCTTCTCTTGTACTTTTCTTTATTTAATTCAAGTCCGGGAGAGTAGGCTATTGCCGAACTTCCTTTATATTAAAAAAAAAAATTTCCTTGCAAGTCCATGACTTCTGCTTCTAGCACTGATGGCTTATCTACTATTGAATGTAGAGTGTTCATTATTTGGGTACACCTTTCAAAGTTGGGCTTGTAAATCAGAAGCTTCAAGCTAGCTTCTATTTGAGTTTTATTCCATGTTTTGATGGTTCACGGCATATCATGTAGAATATGGAAGTCTTGACTCATCATTTGGAACTGATGGTCACGATCCATAATGCATACTATAATCAAGAAAAGATGATCACCAACTAGCTCATCATCCATGAACAAGTGACCATGTGCCTTAACTGCACATTCCAATGGTAATTCTTGTATTTCCACTTTTTTCAAATTCTTTAGTGTCCCTTGAAGCCATCTGCACTTAAACCAATGTTTTGACATGAGAGAGTATGAAAACTTTAATGAGTTCTATAGTGCTCATGCATTCAATATCTGTACTTCAAGTGCATCTCCTCTTGCTTAAGTTGAATCCATGCCTTGTCATTACTCATACTTGAATATATATATATATATATATATATATATATATATATATATATATATATATATATATATATATATATATATATATATATGATTTTTTTTCTAAAGAAAATTCGCAATTAGGTTAGTGATAGCTGAAACAAAGAGTTAGTTGTGGATAGTGACAGTCCTATACAACTAGAGTACAAGTGAATACCTATTTCCTTTGAAGGAAATGTGCACCACTAGATAGTCTAAAGAAGCCCTATAGTGTGGCCCTTTTGCATACTATAAGTCCATTTAGCTCAATACGAGTGCAAACATGACATTATTGCTCTAGCTGTTGTTTTGTTTGAGCTTTCTTCAGTCTCCATATTTGATGTGCTTTTGTAGCTCTCTTTCTATCTTTCTTCAATGTTGGTTGGCATGGCCACATGTATTTCTGTTGATTGTGTGGTCTCCCTTGAGGTCTTGGCCTTGGTAATCCTAAATTTTCTTGAATTCTTGGAATAGTCTTCGTTTGAAACCTGATTACTTTGTCATATATTGGCTTTCTCCAATGTCTTCGTGGGGATCCAAATTTTCTCTTGTTTTCTTTTAGCCACACTTGAATTGTCTTTGAGTTGATTTGTTGTGCTCTTTCTGTATTGAACAACTTCATTTGTTTAGGGATTTTTTATTGTGATGGTTGCCACTTGCATTCATACTTCTGAAGTTGATCTTCGCAGGTCCATATCTGTTTGATTTTCATGTTTGACTTTTGGCCTATCTTTTTTTATTCCCAACTTGTAGGTGAATCTCTAATCTCCTATCAAGAATGAATTACCTCACTATGGCTCTTTGAAATGTTCTCTTGAGAAGGTGGCTGTTCACACGTAGTAGAACAAGAATTTTGATTGACATACAAGGTAGGTTGAAGAACTGAATCGTTATATTGACGTTTTGGTTTGGTTTATAAATCATGCATACTTTGATTGGATACATTAAGGTTTTCCATTTCAACTTTCTTTAGAGGTTTCTAATCTAAGAGACCAAAGAACTCTCTTTTTCCTACTTTGGTAGATATATATCCTTAAGCAAGATTTAGGGTAAGTTCGAATTCATACATCCAATCTTCTCCTAGGACTAGTTCCTTTATTAGGTCAGAGTCTTTGGAGACCAAAAGTCTTTGTTGCATCATGTTGTTCCCTAAGTGTAAGGATAAAGTGACCTCCCCTAAGCATTTGATGGGGTTATATCCAATGCCAATCATATATGCATTTGTAGGAGTGAGCGACATCTAATTCAAGTTTCTTCTTTTTCTTATAGACCTTAGAACCTTCCAATTTTCCATTCTATTTTAGATATCTTCTTTTTCTTCTTTTGCAATTTCAATTAAAGAAACATGAACACTACTTAAGGATGCTCCAATATCAATCAAAGAATCTACAAGGTGATATTCTTCTTCCCCGATCTCCATATTTAAATAAGGTTGTTTCGCTTTGTAACCGAAGGTTTTGATATTTGATGCACTATAATTTGGCATGGAAATAGGTTCTTCACCTCGTACGTATCTCTCATCATGTTCTCTAATCCATTCTTTCCATTTTCTAATTCTTTCTAGTGCTTTTAATCGTACCTTTTCTCTTATCCTCTCCTCTTATTCTTTCTTGGTTTTGAGATCCTAAGGGTGTTGTCAAAATTTGTTCAGTAGTGGATTCCATGTATTTTTGAATTTTGCAACCGCTTGTATAGTTTGGTAATATGTCTCCATCCAATCTAGCTAAGTTGATATCTCCACTAGAGGTAATTTGATTTATAATCAAAGGTCTATATACTCTTTGTTGTAGTTTCTTAGCATGTTGTTTCAAAGTGTAAACTAGCAATAGATCTCCAATTCTCACACCTTTATCTTTGATGTGGGCATCATATTAGGCTTTTTGTATTCTCTTAGTAGCATAACTGCCTGCTATAGCTTGTAATCTAGTTTCATGCAGTTACTTGATTTGGTCAATTGGTTAGATAGATAATGTCTTGTCCATTCATATTTCTTGGCTACTCGAAGAGTAGGAATCAAGAGATCAATTGGAAAGATTGTGTTTTGTCTATAAAATAGATTAAAAGGTGTGGTTCATATATCCATCTTATAAGCTACTCAAAATGCCCAAATCGCATGGTGCATATGTTTATCCCATTGAGGGCTTCCATTATTGATTATCTTGGTGAGGATTGTGCATAATACCTTATTTGAACTTTTAGTTTTTCTATTAGCTTGTGGGTGATAGGGTGCCAATATTTTATGAGTCACTAAGAACTCATTCATCGATGAATCAATGAATTCATTAATGAAGTGCATGCCTCTATTGGTAACTATCTCCATGGGTAGTCAAACCTACTGAAAATGTTTTCAAATAAGAATGCTATTGTTTGGGCATCATTTTCCCTAGTGGGTTTGGTTTCCAATCACTTTGTTAAGTAGTCGGTTGCTACTATTATATGCTTAGCATGAGATTCTTTTCTTGGGGGATTAATGGGTCCAATAAAGTCGATTCCCCATCACTGATCATTGGTCTCAATGGCATGTCATCTCTTTGTATTGGATACTTCATCCATAGGCATACATCACAACTTCATATGTACATCTCTACATCCATATGTAGTGTTGACCACCATGAGCCTACAAAGAGAATCATTTTTATAGTCTTTTCAGCTGAAAAATGACCTCTTGCTGCTCCAACATCACCATTTCAAATATGGGAAGGTACTCTCCTTCATGAACACACATTCATATTTCAATATCCTTTTCTCGTTTGAATAGTTGCTTTCCCAAAATTACATAATCTTAACTTTGTTCCTCTAGGGCTCTTTCTCTAGCTAGGCTTGCTCCTTCTAGATATATTTGTGATTTCAAAAATTCATCTTGTGGCTTACTCTACTCAGGTGCTATCATAGAATAGCATAAACATGAATGTCCATCATTTGTTACATATTCATGTACATCCTTTTGCATGCTTGGCCAGTACACTCCTAATCTTTTTAATTCTTGTGTCGTTCAACTTATACCTTTATTCATTTTCCATTTAATCTCGTGAGCTTATTTGATTAGATTACTTTGTTCTTCATCTTTGACAAATCTTAAGAGTATTCCATTAGAATCCTTGAAATATAAGCTATGTGTCATAATGTGGAGGTTTCATATTTTCCAAAGTTCCTTGTCTTGGTTAGCATTGGTCCTACAATGAGGTCTATGTGGGAGTAAAGGCACTAAATCTTCCACCCGTCTAAGGCATACTTCCAGATTAAATAGGTAGGTGTTTGGTAGCTCGTTTGCTACTCCTATTGGTGGTCCTTTCTGAGTCATCCAAGATAAGTGGTCTGCCCTAACATGCATATTACCCTTCTTGAACATTACCCCAAAATCAAATTTGATAATTAATAGAAACCATCTAACTAGCCTTAATGTATTGCAAGGTTTATTGACCAAGTACAATAGAGATTGGTGATCAATAAAGAATTTGAATTTGTTGGCTAGTAGGTAATTCTTCATTGCATAGACCATCCCTAATCCTTCTAGCTCAGTGGTGGTGTAATTTTTTCTACCTGGTTTACCTGTCCACTTGCATAGGCTATAGGGTGATATAACTTTCCTCCTTGAGTTGGTTGTGACAATATGCATCCAATGGAAAAATTAGATGCATCAATATGTATCTGGAATGGTTTATTTCAATTTGACATTTTTAGAATTGGCGCTAAACTCAACCTTTCTTTCAACTCATTAAATTCCTACTCACGTTCATCTGCCCAAGTGAATTGGATTAAAAGCCCATAAATAGATTTTTCAATTATTGCACACATGTGAATAAATCTACAATAATATCCACAATGACCCATTAAATCTTTCACTTCTTTCACATTATTGGGTCTCGACAATTCAAGAGTTACCTTGATCTTATCTTCAAGAGTTGAAATACCATTCTAAGACACTATATATCCCAATATTTTTCCTTGTCTTACCATGAAGACACATTTTTATGGATTCAAACATACTTGATATTATATGCATTTGTCAAATATTCTTCGTAGTTTTGGTATATGAGCCCGATGTTGAGATGAATGGGTACATAAGTCATCCACATAGAGCTCCCTACTTTTTTTGAGAAATTCTCTGAAGACATGACACATAAATATTTGGAAAGTCATAGGGGAATTAATTAAGCCAAAATGCATAATCCTAAATGCATAAACTTCCCGTTCTATAGAAAAAGTGGTTTTGTGTTGGTCTTCAGTAGCAATCGCTACTTGATTGTAGCCTAAAAAATCTATCAAGAAAGTTGTACACTTCCTTGTCTGCTACTCTTTCAAAAAGATGATCTGTGATGGGTAATGGATAGCTATCTTGAATAGTGGTGACATTAAAATTTTTTAAGTAAATAAAACCCCTAAGCTTCCCATTCTTCTTTGGTACAACCACCAAAGGAGAAACCCATTCATTGTGTTCAATCTCATAATTGAATGCAACTGCTAACAATTTTTCTATTTCCTCTTTTATTTTGGTCAAATATACATCGTTATAAGTATAAGGTCCTTGTTTAGAAGTCTTAGCATTAGGAGTCATAGGAATTTTATGACAATATATCATGGAATCCACTCTTTTTAGATCCCTTTAGGTCTAGGCAAACACCTCCCTATACTCTCATAGCAATTCTATGAGCTCTCATTCCTCTTCTATGGACACATATTTGCCTATGTAGGTGCAAATTTCTTCATCACCTTCTTAGATTACCACAAGTCTCTTTGTGTGTTCTTTGTTGTCATATGCTACTCCATCTTGTGCTTCTCTCTTTGGCATTTGAACAACAATTTTTCACTCCTCCACTTCATATCTTTTAAAATGTTCATGTAGTTCAAAGTATTCTTGTTGTTGGTTTTCTTCCTCTGTTTCACTATTCTCCTTCTTAGGGTTTTCTAGGTATTATTCTATAGAGAATATTTTTTACTCTCCTTTGAATCTTCCATTTCTACTTCTTTTATGTATTGCTCTTTTGAATTAAATTCACGTTCCATTTTTATACTTTCATATTCCTCTTTCCATTCCGTTGTCAGAGAGATTTACTCTCCCGAGTTGGAAAGATAATCAATGATAAAGGACTCATAGCAACTTATGCACAGAGAGATCATCCACAGACAGCATTCAAACTATATCAATAGCAAGGGTGACAGGAGGACTCTAAAATTAACAAAAGGAGGCACAGTATGAGTAGGAGGGTAGCGTGTTTTTTGGGGAATCTAATTTTAACTGCTTATAAATGGATGACGTCAAGTGTTTAATATCTCTAAATTTAGAGATTTCAAGATATGTAATCAGTACAGTAGCCATAATAAAGTAGGGGGATGAATCTGACCATCTGAGAGGAAGAAAAATTAGAAGAGATCTGACATTGCTATAGCAGGGAGAGGAGAGTATGAACAGATATTGAAAAAAAAAACAGGTATTATATTATGAACCATGATTTTTTAAACGCTATCAATGAGATTCTAAGCTATTAATGAAAAGAGGAAAGTAGAGTTGAATGCATGGAGGATAATACTTTTAGGAAAATTTATTGCACTAAACTCATGGTTGATCTATTGTACCAAACTATATGATGATGTCATGCATGGAAAATGCGAAACAATGGGACTTAGGTAATTTTAGATCGAGAGAGATCAATTAAGTTGAATTCTGATGTTATCTTGAATTTCATTCAATGGGTGCAAAGAAAGAATGAATATATTTTCCATGCTATAGTCTTATGCTTGTTTGCTACAATTAAACGTTGACTTTGTTATTAAAACAAGATACTTGCATCTGGTGGGGAAATCTAGAGGTCCTATGGAAAATCTGGCGGGAAAGATGTGCTCTTAATTTCGGCGACTCCCCCAAAGAGTGGACAATTGAGAAATCGTTGTTCCTCCTTGGCAAAAGGATCGTTAACTGTAAGAAATCCCCCCCTTTTAGGCATCATCAAGTACTCCTTTTGATCAATAACAAGCTTAAACCCAAATGGGCCCCACATGAGGGTGATGAGAGGGTGATTAACCTTCTTTGTAATGCCATCTAAGCTCTGTAAAAGCTTCTCCATCTTTATGGGATTTGGGGGGTCCCGTGGGCACTAGTCCCCTTCTCTTGTACTTTTCTTCATTTAATTCAAGTCTGGGAGAGTAGGCTAATGCCGAACTTCCTTTATATTAAAAACAAAGATACTTGCATCTTCGATTCATTAAAAGTTATTGAAATAAAGTTTAAAAATGTTCCAAAGGCTGAATTGGTTACCTTCCACAAAGTGCATATGAATGTATATGATGAAGCTAAGCTTCTCATCAATTTTCTTGAGCGTGTATGTTTTCTCTGGGCTTCCTTGGTTACTTGAGGTGCTAATAATCACCCTCTCTGAGCTATTGAACTTGGGAGTTGACTTGATCCACCAACTGAGCATTCCCATCTTCCTGACTTCGTTTTTATTATTTCTCCCTTCTCCACTTCTTGGAGCACCACCATGTAGAAGCTCAAATCATAATCTACCTCATTTACACTATCATAAGGGTCTGAGCCTACACGTAGGGTGTTTGTTGTGTGCATTGGAAATGTTAAAAATTTGCGAGCGATAATTTAAGCATAAAATGGTGAATCGTGTTTCCTTTTTCACTGGAAGAAAGGTTGTGCAAAACGTACTTGGGTTTGAGAAATGCAAGCTTTCACATCCATCTGATGTGATAAAAGGAAAGCAAAATCGGGTTGCATAAGAGAGAATGAGGTATCATTGATTATGGTTTCATCAATGAAGACATATGCACACCCATTCTTTTCAAAGTAATAATCAAGTTTGAACTATGATGTTGAACAAATGCAACTTTAAGCAATACATTCATGAGGATCATACAAGGTGTTAATTATAAGTTCTGGATTCGTGATTTTTGTAGAACCCTAAAGCTTCAACAATAGCATCAGTAGTTTGAAACTCAATAGATGGATAGGCATCAAGGAAATAGAAATTCGCATAGCAGACCAAACACATGAATTAGTATTGGGAAGCGTTGGCAAGTGGTTATCCACATCAAAAGGAGGTGCTTTCAGTGCAATATAGTAATAGCCAAACGATAAAGTGCAAACGATGATGTGCAAAACTTTATGAATACATAGAGTATATCAGAGGGGAGGTCCTATGGAAGATCTAGAGGGAAAGATGCGCTTATAACTTTGGCAACTCTTCAGCAAAAGAATCACTAACTATAAGAAATCCCCCCCCCCCCTTCAGACATCATCAAGTGCTCCTTCTGATCAACAATAAGCTTAAACTTCTTTGTAATTCCATCTAAACTCTGTAATATTTACCCTTGCTTTGTGGGATTCGGGGGATCCTGTAGGCACCAGTACCCTTCACATGCACTTTTCTTTTAATTAATACAAGTCCGGGAGAGTAGGCTAAGGCCGAACTTCCTTTATATAAAAAAAATGTATAAATCACAAAAAAATGAGGAAGAGGCAAGAATAGTTGCACAATTATCTTTGACTTCATACTAAATAGGAAAGTTCTTACAAATCATTCAGTAACTGTGGTCCACCTTCAACATCTGCTAGCAAAGTACTCTCCGAAATTCATCATACTTTGATAAAAGTAATTGCTCATCACTTAGCTTGCTTTTGACTCCATCCATTCTCCTCATAGTTCTCTGTCGATCATCAGAACAACTGCAATATGCTCCAGCTCCATCCTTCAATGTCCAACTCCAGAAACATCAAAATTCTCTTTCTATTTCTCCTCCTGTGTCACTCTAGACCTCCAACTTTCGCCTTTGCTAGCTCCATAGCGAGTGGTTGACATATAATACCGTTAACTTTCCTGTATGAGTCCTGTGATCAATAACATCTTTGCTAGCTCCATAGCGAGTGGTTGACATATAATACCGTTAACTTTCCTGTATGAGTCCTGTGATCAATAACATCTTTGAAAAAAAAAACTCCATAAGTGTAATGCTTTCTCCCCTTTTCTTGCATTACACTTAAATCCGTTTTTACATCATTTTGATTGAAAATTTGATTTGAGCAAGCAAAAATTGCATCAATACCAGTATTTAAATATTCATCCCATGCATAATCTTTTTCATTCACTTCAAAATAAGACAAAAACCCATTTTTTTATCATCATATCCATCAAATAAAGTCAAGCAATTAAGATCTAAAACATTGTCAAACTTCTTATAGTGTATTATCACTTCATCCTCTTGAACAAGTGTGTCAGAGGGAATAGATTATTTGGTTTCATTAGTCTCTTTGTCAAGATGAATTATATGGGTCTCACTTCCCCTTTCTTCATATAGAGGAACAATGAGAATATTACAATTTAGGGATGAACCATCCTCCCACTCTACATACTTATTGTCAAACGTTTTATGATTTTTATTTTCCCTGGTTTCAAACATTGATGCAGATTCATACTTGACTTCATTAATAGATTTTTCCTCCTCACTTTTGTTGTTCTCATTAACATTTTTCTGTTCCTTAATTTCATATTTGTTCTCATTAATAGATTTTTGTTCCTCACTTCATATTCATCCTCAAAATATTCATTCTCATCATTACGTGAAGAAAAGATCTTCTTCAATGTTAGGATCAATAATTTGTTGTTTTCGTTTTTGAAACAAATTGCAAACTCATGTACTTTTGTTGAAAAAGCACTCCTTGTGTCATCCTTAAATAGTGTCTGACTTTTCCTAGGTCGCTTGGAAAGTCGTGTTCTCAAGTCATGCTCCAAAAGTTTTAGGACAAAATATTGATGTTTACAATAGTAAGAAATTGGTCATTAGCAGATAAATCCCCTCCAGCCTCTATGTAGATTTTTTATTTTAAAAAATCAAGGCCAGTCGAGTCAAAACCATATCAAATTCTATCTCTAACAAAGCCAAGGAAATCATGTACCTCTTATTGTGAAGTCTCTAAGGCTAAAGAAGTAACATTTAAAGCAGTATCACCAAATTTTGAATTTGAGTTCATGATTTCACCTCTGTTTTCTGCTCCCTTTGATGGTGAGATAGGTTCCCCTTGAAGATCCAATGAGACATATGTCAACTTGATTCTCCCTTAGAAATTTCCAAGTATGTGTATGTAGCTTACACACCACTAGCAAAACCTAGTAACAAAACCACACACACAGACCGTTTCACATCGGGTTCAAGTATGTCATGGGGATCCGGGCCTACATGCGGGGTGTTTTTGTGTGCACAAAAATTTTAAAAATTTGCGAGTGGTAATTTAAACATTAAATGGCAAATCAGGTTTCCTCTTCAGTGGAAGAAGAGTTGTGTGTATGCATGGAAGTAAAAATTCAAAGTGAAGACCAAACTCATATTGGGATCACAAGGGATGGACGTTTCATAACATATTTGGGTTTGAGGAATGTCAAAAATCATGGAGTCACAAGAAGCAATAGATTTGTTGTCCATGATCTGTTGGGAGTCATGGTTGGATGCACTCAAGAAATGAGTTGATGCTGCTATACCTGCTTCACACCAGCCCTCCTTTGATTCCAGATATGCTTAGTACACTTGCTTAGCTTCCAAATGACACAAAGAAACCATATATGTACTTTGCAAATGGTTTGTGTAATGATCAAACCAAAACAGATAACTTGGTTCCTTCACAAATCCAAAAACTTGCTATTTTTGTAATGATACCTGCTCAGTATTATGCTCAGTGTGACCAGCACACTTGCAATTGAAACAATTCCTTTTGGGAGTATTAAAGTACCTTAATAAGCTACCATTTGCAAGTGGAATGAGCAGAAATGATAAACCACATCCAGAGAAATTGATTTAGCAAAATTATGATTACCCCCGACTTTTTAGGAGAGTTGCAGAGATAGACCAGAGATGACTTCGAAGCCGATTTCTCGAAAATGACTGAATGAAATCTTCTGAAATTCTGTATGCTTGTAGAAGACCTTGAGCTGGTTCCAACGAGCTATTAAACTCTTGATTTGGTTCAGTGAGCACTGAGAAATGCTCCTTGGAAGTTGACAGACTTGAAGTAGAAAACACAGAGAACCAAATATAATGAATGTGTATATATCTATTGATTGATATGATTATACAAGCTCATTAGCATGACAAGCATAGCTAATTGAGGTGTGATGGTGTAGGCTATGGAGTAGCACTAACACACACACAGTTACAATAGCAGAATGCCTCGGGGAGTGAGCTAAAATGAGTGACACAACCGCGAGTTTTTTCCTTCACCTTTTATAAGATTTTGAAGTTGATTTGAATTTCAAATTCAAACTTAGGCTCCCTAGAATCTCTCCTCTAAAAGTAGGGAGATATTCTCTCCATTAATTCAACTAAGAATCCACGACTAATCAAGTTGGTATGATTACATGAGATGCCAAGTCATTCTAGACTTTTACAAAAGAGTAAATGGTAAGAAACTTTAAGCATAAGTTTCTATGGGTCTTCCCTTATGTGGAGTCTTCAAATCAATTGTCCTAGCCAAGTGTGATGGCTTGAATTGCACCAACAGCTGCCCCTCAAGCCAAACACTTTGGCTCAAGTCTTCATCTTCTTCATCTTTAGTCTTCAATCACATCCTGCAATCCAATCATGGATTTAAATCTGCATAGCTTGTTTCCATCTAATGCCTTTGTAAGTAAATCTGCACATTGCATATTAGTAGACACATAAATCAATTGTATATCTTTGCTTAGCAACTTCTCTCTCACATAGTGGTAATGAACCTCTATGTGTTTGGTTCTGGCATGATAAATTGGATTAGCTGCAAGGTGAAGAGAGCTAGTGTTATCTCCAAAGATAATTGGTGGCCTTGTATATAGACCTAACTCTGTATATAGAAGCTTCAACAGATAGCTTCTTGAGTGGCATTGGCAAGCCCTCTATACTCTGCTTCAGTGGATGACAATGTCACTGTAGGTTGCTTCTTGGCTGACCAAGAAATGGGCTTATCTCCTGCAAAACAAATGTATCCTGAGGTGCTTCTCCTATCATCCTTGCATCATGCCCAATCTGCATCTGAGTAAACTTTAATGTCAATATCTGATGTATAAGGAAAGTACAAACCATGACTTTGAGTTCCCTTCAGATACTTCAAGATCTTCTTTGCTGCCTCTAGGTGAGGTACCCTTGGTTTGTGCATGAATTGACTAAGCACACTAACTCCATATGCTATGTCAATTCTTGTCAAGGTAGCATAGTTCAAACTACCTACCATACTTTGATACCCTGTGATGTCTTGGACTTCTTCTCCTTCATGAGCACTTAGCTTTAGGTTGACCTCCATTGGAGTAGTAGATACCTTAGCATCCTGCAAACCAAACTTCTTGACCATATCCTGCACATACTTCTTTTGAGTGATATATATACCTGAGTTGGTGTAGACTAACTCAAGACCTAAGAAGTACTTCAATAATCCAAGATCACTAATCTTGAATTCTTTCATCATCTGTCCTTTGATGTGCCTAATCCCATTGACATCATTGCTTGTAATGATGATGTCATCAACATAAACACATAAGTAGATTACCTCTGTACTACTTCTCTTTATAAATAGAGAAGTGTCTGCTTTGCTCATCACAAATCCTTGGTCTTGGTGGTAGGTTGTCAACCTGTAATTCCATGCTCTAGGTGCCTGCTTTAAACCATACAGAGCCTTCTTCAATTTACAAACATAATGTACCTTTTTTGGATCTTCATAGCCAGGTGGTTGTGACATGTAGACTTCTTCAGATATCCATCCATTCAAGAAAGCATTCTTGACATCTAATTGGTACATATTCCAATTTTTGGATGCAGCTACACTCACCAATATTCTGATAGTTGGCATCTTGGCCACAGGAGAAAATGTCTCCTCATAATCAATGCCTTGGGTTTGTGCAAAACCCTTGGCTACCAACCTAGCTTTGTACCTGTTTATTGTTCCATCTGAATTCTTCTTTAGTTTGTAGATCCATCTGGATCCTATTACCTTCATAGAGCCTTTCTTGGGTACCAAGTCCCAAGTATCACTTTCCTTGAGAGCTTCCATCTCTTCATCCATGGCTTCTTTCCATTCTGGTTTGGTAATTGCTTCTTCATAGGTACCTGGTTCTTCATTCAACAAGTCCTTTGCAAGATATACAGAATGTTTAGTTACAAGTGATGTGTCATACCCAAATCTGATAGGCTTCTTCTTTTCTCTCTGAGATCTCCTCATTGCTTGAGTTGAGGATTCTGGTTTATCTTCTAGTTGCTTCATCTTCATCTTCCCTTTGGATTTCCAAGCCTTGAACTCCTCAAGATTTATTGTATCATCATCATCTGAGCTTGAATCTTCTTTCTGAATTGATTCCTCCTTGGTGAGCTTTGGGAAATCCTCTTCCATGTCATAGGGTAGACTAATCTTCCTGCATTCATTCTCATACCTTGAGTCATTCTCATCAAAGATGACATCTCTGCTTACCTTGAAACCTTTGTTTGTTGGGTTGTAGAATCTGTATCCCTTTTGGTTCAAATCATAACCAATGAAGATACATTTTTCAGCCTTGGGGTCTAGCTTTCCCCTTACCTGTGAGGGAATATGCACATATGCTACACAACCAAAGATTTTGCAATGATCCAGAGAGGGTCTCTTACCATGCCAAGCTTCATATGGTGTCATGCCATCAAGTGATTTGGATGGAAACCTGTTTATGAGATAGGTGGCAGTGGATACACTCTCTACCCAAAGATAATTTGGTAACTTTTTTTCATTAAGCATAGACCTAGCTGTTTCTACTATGAGTCTATTCCTTCTTTCAACTACCCCATTTTGTTCAGGTGAGTACCTTGTAGTAATCTCCCTTTTGATGCCTCTTTCCTGCAAGAAATCTTCAAACTCATTGGAGAAGTACTCTCCTCCACCATCTGACCTTAGCCTCTTCAAGCTTCTTCCTGTTTGATTTTCAACAAGTGCAAGATACCTCTTGAAACAATTAAACACTTCATCTTTATGCTTCATAAAGTATAAAATGGTCCACCTGCTATAATCATCAATGAAGGACACATAATACCTTGAACCTGAAATAGAAGGATCCTTGCTAGGTCCCCGAACATCTGTGTGTACCAAGTCTAGGTAGTCTTCATGCATGAAACCTTTCCTTGAATAGGGTAACCTGTGAGACTTACCAAATTGACATGATCCACACTTGTAAATCATGTGTTGCTTGGACACATTAGGTATCCCAAGCACACATTGATCCCTGCACATTTGCTTTAGGGTTCTTTCACCTATGTGCCCTAATCTCTTGTGCCATATTTCTAACTCTGAAAGTGTCTGATCCTTGTAATTATACAAAGCAATATTCTTGGTGTCTTCTAGCTCAAATGTAAATAATCTACCTGATTTCTCCCCTTTAGCTATCCTTCTGAATCCATGTCTTGGGTCCTCCACATATGCTCCATGTTGTGTGAATCTGACCTGCAAACCTTTCTCCACAATCTGACCAACACTCATTAAATTCTTGGTGATGGTTGGTACATAGAGTACCCTGCTCAATAGGTTCTGGTTACCATCACATGTCTTCACATTTCCAATTTTTTCAACAGAATGTTTAGTGTCATCACCTGTCTGTACTTGATGTTTGCCTTTGGGTTCTTCCAAATCAGAAAGTAGTGCCACATTGCCAGCTACATGGTTAGAACATCCTGAGTCAATATAAAATAAATGATCATCATTTGTACCTGCCTTGGAGGTCATATTCATGATCAATAGGGAGTCATCTTGCTCCTCTATGTAGTTGTTGTAGTCTCTTCTGTTTCTGAATCCACCTTGGTAGTTACCATTGTGGTTGTGATTGTAGTTGTTGTTGTATTGATTGTTGTATCCATTGTAGCTTTGATGTTGGTTGAATCTGCCTCTCCCTTGAGAGTATCCACCTCTTGAGTAGCCTCTTCCTCTCTGATTCTTGTAGTTCTTGTAGCATTCATCTGTGGTATGATTGGACAATCCACAAATGTTGCATGGTGATGAGTTGTAGGGTCTCCCCCTACCTGACTTACCTCCTCTGCCTCTTCCTCTAGATGATCTACCTCTCCCTGCATAATTAGCTTGAGAGGTAGAGTCTTCTTCATCCTGTTTCTTCCCTTTACCTTTATCCTTAACTTTCTTATCAGTATAGAGAGCAGAGGGGTTGTTACCTTTTGATTGATCTCCAGCCTTTGTAAACTTTGCTTCATGTGTAAATAGTTGGCCCATGAGTGTTGTGAGATCTGGGGTATGCATGTCCATATAGAGGTCCATTGCAGTGGTGAAACTTTCCCACTTATCATCTGCCTTGAGTCCATTTGTTACTTGCCTGACTATTTGCTCCTCTTCAATCTCCTCTCCAATGCTTGCTAATTGGTCTGCCACATCTTTAATCTTAGTCACATACTCTGAGACTGGTTGCTTGGGCTGCTTCCTAAGGGTTGTGAACTCAATCCATAGTTGATTCTTCCTGGCCCTTGTGTTGGAAGAAAAATAGTTTGACAAGGTTTCCCAAGTCTCTTGGGAAGTCTTACAGTTCCTTACATGTGGTAACAGAAAATCAGATATAGAGTTTAGAAGGTAAGACCTTGCCAAAGCATCCTTTGCACACCATTGGTTGAGCCTTTCATGTTCATCCTTTGTGGGTAGTCCTCTAGTTTTGAATGAGGGTAGTTCCTCATCTCCTGATATGTATCCAAATAAGCTTCTGCCTTGTAGATAGGTCTTCATTCTCAATGACCAAGCCTGATAATTGTTTCTGTCCAATTTGTCAATGAATGAAGGGAAACCATCACCCATGTTTACCTTCTTTGCTCTGATACCACTGTTGGGAGTGATGGTTGGATGCACTCAAGAAATGAGTTGATGCTGCTATACCTGCTTCACACCAGCCCTCCTTTGATTCCAGATATGCTTAGTACACTTGCTTAGCTTCCAAATGACACAAAGAAACCATATATGTACTTTGCAAATGGTTTGTGTAATGATCAAACCAAAACAGATAACTTGGTTCCTTCACAAATCCAAAAACTTGCTATTTTTGTAATGATACCTGCTCAGTATTATGCTCAGTGTGACCAGCACACTTGCAATTGAAACAATTCCTTTTGGGAGTATTAAAGTACCTTAATAAGCTACCATTTGCAAGTGGAATGAGCAGAAATGATAAACCACATCCAGAGAAATTGATTTAGCAAAATTATGATTACCCCCGACTTTTTAGGAGAGTTGCAGAGATAGACCAGAGATGACTTCGAAGCCGATTTCTCGAAAATGGCTGAATGAAATCTTCTGAAATTCTGTATGCTTGTAGAAGACCTTGAGTTGGTTCCAACGAGCTATTAAACTCTTGATTTGGTTCAGTGAGCACTGAGAAATGCTCCTTGGAAGTTGACAGACTTGAAGTAGAAAACACAGAGAACCAGATATAATGAATGTGTATATATCTATTGATTGATATGATTATACAAGCTCATTAGCATGACAAGCATAGCTAATTGAGGTGTGATGGTGTAGGCTATGGAGTAGCACTAACACACACACAGTTACAACAGCAGAATGCCTCGGGGAGTGAGCTAAAATGAGTGACACAACTGCAAGTTTTTTCCTTCACCTTTTATAAGATTTTGAAGTTGATTTGAATTTCAAATTCAAACTTAGGCTCCCTAGAATCTCTCCTCTAAAAGTAGGGAGATATTCTCTCCATTAATTCAACTAAGAATCCACAACTAATCAAGTTGGTATGATTACATGAGATGCCAAGTCATTCTAGACTTTTACAAAAGAGTAAATGGTAAGAAACTTTAAGCATAAGTTCCTATGGGTCTTCCCTTATGTGGAGTCTTCAAATCAATTGTCCTAGCCAAGTGTGATGGCTTGAATTGCACCAACATGATCAAACAAATTCAGGCTTTTGCATCCATCGCATGTGATAAAAGGATAACAAAATCCGATTGCATAATAGAGAATGAGATATCATTGATCACGGTTTAATCATATGAAGACATATGCACATCCATTATTTTCAAAGTAATAATCAAGTTTGAACAATGATGTCAAAAAAATGTAACTTTAATCAATACATTCGAGAATCATACAAGTTCTTAATTATAAGTTTTTCGGATGTAGGTTTACAATATATTGAATGATGTCCAATTTGAGAGCTACCTACTTAGGATAAGCAAGTTTCCTTGTTCTTAGACAACATATTGAGTGCAAGGCTAAGACCATATGTCTATCTCAAGGAACCTCGAAATATAGAGCAATGTGTACAAATGTGTATTAACATCAAAGATAACTTAGGTGATGACTTAGAAGTTTTTAAATTCTATAAAGATTTGGATTGTTCAGCTAGCATCACATCCAAACCCTCAACCTCAATAGATGAATTAGCAGAGCAAGTGGCTCAAAAGTTAGGAGTTCTTGGTAGGAAAACACCTAGGATGGTCTCAGTGAAGTATTGCTACATTTGTAGAGGATATCACATGGCCAATGTGTGCCCCTTGATGACTCAAAATTTGGGAAATTCAAATGCCCAATATTGCACCATTGAAATTGAACTACACTTTAGTGTTCTTCACTACTTTGGTGTTCCTAGGTAGAACTAAAAAACATTAAACTTGAGTTATGGAAGAATGTAACAAACCAACTACCAGAAGTTGCTAATTCCCACTCTCAGGCAAAATCACAAAACATGGTACCGGAGATACCCATGGATAAGATAGGAGACATGAGTGAAGGAGAAGAAGGAAATACTTATCTACCTATCACTTATCAAGGCTATACGACAAACGCCATACGAGATTCAGGACCAAGAGTTGCTAATGCTACCACTTACCTATGGAAATCTTGGGGCAAGTCAGCTCTAAGACCGACTAGGATGAATTTGCAAATGGTAGATGGACATATCAAGAAACCCCTAGGATCGTCAGAAGGGAAAACTCTCACTATATGTGGTGTAGAGTTTGAACATACATTTGACATATGGGATTTTGGAAAGAATCATGTTTATGAGATGATTTTGGGTAGGCCATTCATGAGAATTTTGTAGATACTACAAGACTAGGGAACCAAAGTTAATCTCATGGACTATTCTCATAGAGATACACCACCCCTACAATGGAACCCAATCCATAAAATAGTAGATGAGATAGAATTTGTGCACTCCATAGGATCAAATTCTGCATGGATGCACAAAGATACACATTTATGGACGTGTAAAGTTGTAGTGGAAGAAGAGAAGAGATTAGAAGCCAGAAATTTAGGTGCTAATGCAAACCATAGATCGATTCAAAGTGCAGCCTATGCACCTATGATATTACCAAATGAAGAATTCGAACTCCATGGTTGGGCAAAAATATTAGCCATGATGAACATAGCAATAAATTAAGAACACTGGACACCCCATTGTAATGAAGATGGTTATGAAATTGTTAGACTCAAGAAATGATGGACAAGAGATGGTTGAACCACACCCTAAGAGGGAGCACTAGGAAGTAGTCCTCAACCATGGCTTTTGGGGAAAGTGGCTAGCCCATCATACTCCTAGTTGGTATGTCATGAATTTAGTTCCCATTATGGTATCAGAGCCTAGGAAGTAGGCTTGGGCAAGGTGGATGGAAGATGCATGCATTGGTTTCAAAGATGATCCCAACAATGATTAGAGTGTATCTCTGAATCCTTTGGTCAAATTTAGACGCATAAGGTACCATTGGAAAGCTCTCAAAACAAACTTTCCAATGGAATTCTAGATTGAATATCTAAGATACCTAGCATGGGTGAGAACCAAGTTCAAGGTATTGAGATTGAGAACAAGGGCTCAAGACACCAAGGTTGCAAACAAAGCAAGTCCATGGGCAAGTTTCCAAGAAGCGAAAAGGCAAGGTTCACGAAACCAAGGTTGAGAGCAAGGGTTCCAGAGACCAAGGCTGAGAACAAGAAGGTTAAAGATATTGTGAAAGGGTGAGGACATCAATTCAATGGGAGATCAAGGATTGATCATTGAGGACAATGATCTATAGAAGGGGAAGAGAGTGTTAGAATCTAGAAATGATGGGCAAGAGGTGCTTGAAACACACCCTAGGAGGGGGGATGAGGAAGTAATTTTCAACCATGGATTTTCAAGCAAATGATTAGCCCACCATACTCCTAGCTAGTAGATCATGAGTTCAATTCCCACAAACATCTTGGTATTCATGATTCAACCCCTCATGCTTGACCCTATTGTCAAAGAGTCTAAGCCTATTACATCTGTACTAAGGGAAGTTAGTGATGAGGATATTGAATCCATCATCATGGAATCATTTTGTGCTTTAGAAGAAAAGTACCTTTATTTGATAGATTCTAGGACTCAAGAAGAAGTAAGAAAACTTGAGGATAAGATGACTACATAGGTAGAGATTAAGAGTGATAAGAAGAAAAGAAAGAAGAAATTTACCACACAAGAGGATGAAGAACCTTTGTTTAAGGTGCTAGATAATTTGAAGAAATATGAGTTAGAGGATAGGAAACTCATGATCAGAATGCCTAAATGAGAAGAGCTCACAAGAGAAGCCTATGATAATAAGAAATGGACTAAGAAGATAATAATAATGATAGAAGATAGCAAAGAGTGATGCACTTACATAGGACATGATTTGAGTGAAGAGGAAGAATCCGAGTTGATAGAATTGTTGAGAGAGTAGACATGTTTGCTTGGAACTATAAGGATCTAAAAGGAGTGGATCTCGATATCTATTCTCATAGGATCCCAATGAATTTAGAGGCCAAGCCAACAAAGCAGAAGACTTACACATATAATGATAATTATGCAGCCAAGATAAAAGAAGAAGTCAATCATTTGATAGAAGTAGGATTCATCTATAAATTTGAGCATATCGAATGGGTATCCCCCATTGCGGTAGTGCCCAAAAAGAACGAAAAAATTTGTGTGTGCATTAACTTGAAGAAAGTTAATGCTACCACCATACAAGCTAGCTATCCGCTTCCTATCATTGAACATATATTTGAACGAGTAATGGGAAAGGGAGTTTATAGTTTCCTTGATGGATTCTCTGGATTCTCTCGATGATCTATGTGCACATTCCCATGATAGGCAAACACATATCCTAGAACTCAAATAGATCTTTGACAAATGTAGAGAATATCAATTTTGCTTGAACCTAGAAAAATGTGTTTTCATGGTTAGGGGGCAAGATCTTAGGACATATAGTGTCAAAGAATGGGATCTCAACAAACATAGAAAAGGTAAGAGCTATAGCTGAGTTACCTACACCAAAGACAATCAAGGAAGTACAAGCTTTCATGGATAATTGTGGATATTATTGATGGTTGATCCACATGTATGTTATCATTGCAATACCTCTATACAACCTTCTCAATAACTTTAAGTGGATGGAAGAATGTGAGACATCTTCTAATTAGCTAAAAAAAGATAATTGTACTTAACCCTAATCTTAACAACACTAGATTGGAGTAAGCCATTTCATATTCATGAGGATTCTTGAATTTTTCTATTGTATGTGTGTTAGCACAACCAATAGATGAAGGGAACATTGACCTTCCCATAGCATATGCACTCAGGTAGTTAAATGAAGCGAAACAAAATTATACGACATGAAAAGAGAACAATCAGGCATTGTATCTGTGGTTAAGAAATGTAGTCACTATCTGCTTGCAAATAGGTTTAAATTCTTTATCGATCATGAACAATTACTCTACCTAGTGAACTAAGCCTTGCAATATAGGTAGATAGGTAAGATTGTTTCTCTTTCTAATGGACCATGATTTTGAAGGAGTTTTATGGAAAGGTAGGACTCACCTTAGGATAAAGTACAAACTATGATGCATAAGACTTTATGAATATCAAATCGATGGAGTGGCAACGATAAAGTGCAGATGATGATGTGCAAGAATTTATGAATACATAGAGACTATTAACAATGTATAAAGCACAAAAAAAATGAGGAAGAGGCAAGAACTATTGCACAATTCTCTATGAGTTCATACGAAATAGGAAAGTTCTTACAAATCATTCAGTAACTATGGTAATCATGACATACACCTTCAACATGGTAATCATGACATACACCTTCAACGTCTGCTAGCAAACTACTTTCCAAAATTCATCATACTTTGATAAAAGTAATTTCTCATCACTTAGCTTGCTTCTGACTCCATCCATTTTCCTCATAGTTCTCTGTCGATCATCAGAACAATTGCAATATGCTCAAGCTCCATCCTTTAACGTCCAAGTCTAGAAGCATCAAAATTCTCTTTTTATTTCTCCTCTAGTGTCACTCTACACCTCCAACTTTCATCCTGTGCTAGCTCCAATAGCGAGTGGTTAACAAATTCCTTTAGCTTGCCCATATGAGTCCTATGATCAATAGTGTCTTTGGAAAAAGACTCCAGAAGCGTAGTGTTTCCTCCCCTTTCTTCAAGTAGAGACTCCTCCTTCTAAATTTATAGTGCTTCTAAAGCTCTGGCTATGGAACCCCATTTCTCTGCCTTCATTCCCTTCTTTTCTATACTCACTATGGTGCCCCAAAAAAGTCATCCAATCTTTTTCTTGATGATATCTTTCAAGCCCCGCATTTCTCTTCCCTTTTCACTATTAAAACTCTATACCAATTACTTCTATAATTTATTTGAAAGTTAAGTCTTAGAAGAACACTGCCTTTCTTTTAATGAAAGCTTTTTCATCTTGTATCAAAAGATGTGAGCCACTTCTTCTATCAAATCTATCAAGAAGTCAAAAATAATTCTAGCATGACACATAAACTAAGTTCCTTTCTCTTTTGAACATTGTTTATGCAAATTTCCTTTATCGAGTTAAAGTCTTTGGTGAAAATTCCTTTTACAGATTCCTTGAAACATATCCCATCTTGATTCAAATTCCATCCACATTAAACACCATACATTGAGTTTGACTTCAATAAGAGTACAGATTGAGAGCATCAAAGGTGAGCATCCTTCCATTTTGTTAGTGTATCTGTCCAACCAAAGTGGGAACACATGATGAATGCTTCTGGTATTATTGAATTGAATTTGAGGCTTTGCCCGTACGAATGATTTGACATAGTTCAATAAGAAGTAGAGATGGAATTGCTGAGGATAGAAGACTCTTGAGGATAAATAGTTAATCTAAATTTTGAAAGTCTTCTAACTTAGATATTACTCAATCGGATGTTGCTGAGTCGGAAATTTGCTAAATTTGTATTTTCTTGCTCAGATTTTAACATACATTTATTTTTTGTTAGGTGCTGATGTCGCAATAAAGAGAGGTGTTGTATTTTGTTCACGAGAAGGGGGGTTAGGAAGGGGAAGAAGCGTCTCCAAGAGGGAGAGCGAAAGAAACCAGAAGAGGCAAGAAGAAATCTTTCCAAGAAGAAAAAAGAAAGAAGCGTCCTCAAAGAGAACAGCGCCAGAAGAGAAAGAGACTCCATTCTTCTAATGGTGCAAGATAATGGTGAAACAAAAATGACAAAATCCTGATTTTAGAGGCATATTTACCTATTTCGTAATGGATTTTCTATAGTCGGGAAGTTTTAATGAACTTTTCAATCATGTAATACCTGATGTAGAAGAACTCTAATGGAGTAATTTACTCATGTACATTCAGCGCAAGAATGAATCCTTGTCTATTTGAGTTATGTTCATTGTAGAGAGATTTTGTCATAGTGTAACAGTGCTAAATCTGAAATCTGTTGGAAGCGTATTCTTTGTGTGAAGTAGGTCAGTGCTAAAGTTTGATTGTTTAGAAAACAAGTAGAGATGTGTTGAATGCGAACCCCAACACATTTGGCGATCCTACTGTGCTGCTAATGAAGCAAGAAATGCATGAAGGAAACGATTTGGTAAAGTGTATTTTACAAGAGCGCAGGCAAAGGCAGCTAACGTGGAGTCATCCTTAGAATTCTATGATTGGTACAAAGCCGAGGAGGAAGCTAATTAGGAAACAAAAGAGGAACATGGAGAAACAAGTGAAGTAGAGGTAAGGTTAGTGGGCAGTATACTTGGAGCACTATTCCTAACAGAAGCAACTATAGGAGTAAGAAGATTAATCGAGTTCGACGCACTTGCGGGGGGGACCGGTCAAAGAACTACGCATACACCTCAACCACAGCCAATGGCGCAACCACCTCCCAATCCCAAAGTCAAAGTAGCTCATTTCATAGGAGTATCTAAAGAAGATGCTGATTGCCATGTGGCTCAATTTGAGATAAAATGGATAGTTAATGGATACCGAGCTATATATGGTGATGATATTAAACTTCAGCAATTTGCTGCCATGTTGGAAGGACGAGCAATGAGCTCGTTCAGTCAATATGGTATTGCTCATTTTGCTACATATGATGCATTAAAAATAGCATTTTTGCAACAATTTAGAGAAGAGAAGACTCCTTCCGATGTGTTATGGAAATTGAGAGCTATTAGGCAAAAAACCATGTTAGTTAAAGATTATGCTCAGATATTCAGAACCTTAATGGAACGATTGCAAGGTAATGAAAGACCTACTGACGAGATGTTGGCATGTTATTTTCTAAAAGGATTACGAAGTACCATTAGACATGCAGTTGCAAGTGTGGATATTGCGAATGGCTTTGATGTATTAGTGTTAGCAGGCGCACGCATGGAAAGAAGATTTGGACGGGCTAAAAAGAGACATTTTGATTCTAGTTCAGAGGCTGACTCTGATTCAGAATTATAGTCAAATAAAGCTTCAACTGATTCTGACTCTAATACCCAAGATGAAGTAGTAGGGAGAAAGCATCGCAAGCATAAGGCTAAGCAGAGTAAAGAGGAAGCATGGATTAGTAAGTTAAAAAGACATGGATATTCCATTGTAGCTCCAAACGAAAGGAGATTTTGTGATATTTGTGATAAAAACGGACATACAACAAACCAATGTTGGTACAACCCCAAGAATAGAGGGCAAAGTTCACGGCCAGAGAATAGGAATAATACTGATGTGGCAGCCAATCAGGCTATGCCTGTGCTAGGGTGAGGCAATTTTCAGAGGCAATAGCAAGCAAGACCTCTATGGGGAGATCACGAGAATCAGCAAGGACATAACCAGGAAGGTCATCAATAGGAGTGATGCCTTGTGGATATTGTTCAGCGCCTGATCATTGGATAGGACCCAATTGTCCATTATGGGTAAAACATAGAGATGAAAGGGGCATACC
This sequence comes from Ceratopteris richardii, assembly GCA_020310875.1. Lineage (NCBI taxonomy): Eukaryota > Viridiplantae > Streptophyta > Polypodiopsida > Polypodiales > Pteridaceae > Ceratopteris > Ceratopteris richardii. The sequence continues at coordinate 32,451,564 of CM035410.1, forward strand.
AGTAATTCAGTACATTCAGCCTAATCATCAGGGACAACAACTACAACAAGACAGCAGGCTGCTCAAGCCAATGCTATAGTTGTTGAGTTACCAGAACCAGAGTGTCGAAAGGAGACAACTCCTAGTACATTGGAAATGGTAAATGCAAATCATGACTCTTAATTGTGCTGTGATTGTAAGCAGTGTGGAAAAGGAAAAGAAGTGGAAGTGTTGGCGGTCACAAGGTCCAAGAACAAAGGTCATATTAATTGGCAAGAACAACGACAGGTTAGGGACAAAGTGCAAAAATAGGTTCAACAAGAGTAGCATAAATAGGTGAAATTTATAGATCCGACCGAGGAAGAGCAGGATGCAGGCATGGTACTGTCAATAACAACCGAAAACAAGAATCCAATCGAGCAAGATGCTGATAAAGATTGGTTTGAGGTAATCATTAACTCACCATTACCATTGTCTTTAGACCAATTATTATCCTTGGTACCAGTGTTTCTGGAGAAATTATTGAAGAAGCTGATTGGTAAGCATTCAAAGCCAGCATTTAGGTCAATACCCTCAACATCAGCCAATAATATTGATCCAGCGGATGTAGATTTTGTCATGCCAGTAATTCACGTATAGTATGGGCAAAGACAATTTGATGAAGTGTTTCTTGATGGGGGCTCAGGAGTGAATATATTACCTGAGCATATTTTTAAAGAAATGGGAGAAGAGGCATTGGCTCCAGCACCATTTCAAGTAAAGATGGCAGATGAAACTTGAGTTCAGCTTGTTGGCATTATGAAGCAGCAGTAGATCATTATTTCTGGAATGTCATGTATGGTAAATTTTGTGGTCATTAGGATGTCTGAGTCAGCTTATCCATATGAAATGTTGTTAGGAAGACCAGGGTTCAAGGTTGCTAAAGTCAAGAAAGATTGGGGTCTGAATGTGGTAATGATCATAAAAGGGAAAAAGCAGGTTACAATCCCTATGCCATGAAGAAGGAATATGTCAGTGGAGGGATAAATCACTTATGGCTCAGACTATTAATTTGGTGGATGCGTTAGAAGATGATGAAGAGGAAACATTTTTGCAAGAAAATCCAACGATAGTACCAGTATTGGAGGTTGATGTCGCAGGAGTATTGAGTAAGGATGATCCGATTGTGTAGAAAGTAGATGGGCCAGTTCTGGGTGAAGAGGTTGAAGGAGTACAAATACAAAGGATGTTTGAGAAAATTATGGCAACTCCAGTGCAGCAGAAGTTAGATTAACAGGAAAAAGAAGTACTAAGTCTAGTTGAACGGATATATGACCAGAAGTATGCAAGTTTGGCAAGGGCAAAGGAGGAAGAGCTTCAGGAAGTCAATTTAGGGACCAAAATTGAACCTAAGATGGTTAGAATCAGTAAAGTAGTTTATGGAGGATCTTATTTGTTTCTTGAAAGAGTATATAGATGTATTTGCATGGGACTATTCTGAGGTAAAGGGCATAGATCCAGATTTGCATCAACATTGAATGAATTTGAAGATGGATGCAGTGCCGGTTGTGCAGTAGTGGTATAGGATGAATCCAAATTTTGCTAAACAAGTGAAAGAAGAAATTGATAAACTATTGGCTGTTGGATTTATTGAACCTGTTAATTAGGTGACTTGGCTTTCTCCTATTATTGTAGTCTCCAAAAAGAATGGGAAACTCAGAATTTGTGTGGATTATAGAAAGTTAAATGCGACAACAATTATTGATCCTTTTTGTATGCCGTTTTGTGATGCCGTACTGGACGTAGTAGCAGGACATGAAATGTATTATTGTAGTCCCCAAAAAGAATGGGAAACTCAGAATTTGTGTGGATTATAGAAAGTTAAATGCGGCAACAATTACTGATCCGCAGTAGCAGGACATGAAATGTACAGTTTTTTGGATGGGTTTTTAGAGTATAATCAAATTAGTGTGGTTGAAGAGGATGAGCATGAAACGGTGTTTATTACAGAATTTGGTGCTTACGTGTTCACAGTTATGAGTTTTGGGTTGAAGAATGGACCACCATCATTTAATTATGTGGCACATAAAGTGATCGAACCTTACATACAAGAGTTTATGCAGGTGTTCATGGATGATTTCTCGGTCTTTGGTAAGAACGTTCAGCATTTGCAGCATCTGAAGTTATGTTTTGATAGATGTCGACATTTTAGGATGGTGTTAAATCCGTTTAGAAGTGTAGTTGCAGTCAGAAGTGGTATTTTATTGGGACATGTCATTTCTGAACAAGGCATGGCCATAGATGTTAACAAGATTGAAGCTATTAGGACGGCAAAGGCACCTACGAATGTGAAGGAAATAATGCGGTTCGTGGGTCATATTAAGTGGCACTCCAGATACTTACGATATTTGGCTAATATCTCTTTACCACTTACACATTTGACAAAAAAGGATGTTCCATTCGTATGGGTGGATGCTCAAGAAAAAGCATTCCAACTCTTGAAGAAGATGGTGTGTGTGGCACCAATTTTGCAACCACCAGATTGGTCATTGCCTTTCCACATATTTGTTGATGCATCTGATGTGGCTGTTGGAGCAGTTTTGATGCAGCAAAAGGAGAAAGGATGGTATAGACCAATGTATTATGCTAGTAGGGTATTGTGTTCAGCCAAAAGAAATTATCCGGTGACTGAAAGGGAAGCTTTAGCAATGGTATATTCTCTCAACAAGTTTCGACATTATTTGTTAGGAAATAAAGTGGTTTTTCATGTGGATCACCAGGCTTTGATATATTTGATTAAGAAGCCTTTGTTGACAGAAAGACTAGCCAGTTGGATGCTTTTATTGCAAGAGTTTGATTTTGTGATTATTCATATTCCAGGAAAAGAGCACGCAATCGCTGACTATTTTCAGTCAGTTGGAATCAGGAGAGGCATCTTTAGGTGTCAATGATGAATTCCCCGATGCGGAAATGTTTAATGCATAGGTTGCTGAACCAGATTCTTGGTATGATCAGTTATTGGTATTTTTAACGGATGGGTCATTACCACAACATTTTTTACCTGATTACAGAAAGAAATTTGCACTTAAAAGCAGACCGTATTTGATCATAGCCAGTGCATTATTTAAAAAAAGGATGGATCAGGTTATTAGGAGGTGTGTACCACAATTTGAGCAACCAGCTGTGTTACAAGAGGCACATTCAGATCCAGGAGGAGGTCATTTGTCTAGGGACATTACAAGAAAGAAACTGTTACAAGCAGGTTTATGGTGGCCTACTGTGTTAAAGGATGCACATGAGTATGCAAAAAGATGTGTGATTTGTCAGAAGATGGGCCAACCAAGCAATTCAGATCGGATGTCTCATCATCCGATTTTACCATTGGATCCATTCCAAAAGTGGGGTATGGATTTTGTGGGCCCTATTAAACCAATTACTCAGCGTGGCAACAGATATATTTCAGGAGCTATAGATTATTGTACAAAGTGGGTGGAAGTAGTGGCATTGAAAGATAATAAGGCAGCAAGTGTGGAAAAATTTCTTTATAATAATATTATGACCAGATTTAGTTGTCCTATTGAGTTGGTAAGTGACAGAGGTGCTCATTTCCTTTATGAAGTAATTTCAGAATTAACATGAACTCATTTGATTATGCATAAAACGTCTACAGCATATCATCCACAGGTGAATGGTCAGGCTGAAAGTACAAATAAAACATTAATGCGTATTCTTAAGAAGCTTGTGCATGAAAATCAGAAAAATTGGGGTTTATTACTTGACTCAGCTTTGTGTTCATTCAGAACAACATTCAAAGTGACAACAGGTATGACTCCATTCCAATTGGTATATTGATTGGAGGTAGTGGTACCCATGGAATTTGTGGTTCCGAGTTTGTGAATCACAACGGAAAAGATGTCTCCTGATTTATCGGTTTAACACAGAAGCAAATATCTTCTACAGTGGGAAGACGATCGTTTGGTAAGTGCGTACATTACTAAGGTAATTCGAAGACAAAGACAAGCTTGGGTGAGTCAGAATGTGAAGTTTAAGTTATTTAAATAAGGAGATAGGGTGTATAATTCTAAGCTAGGACCACATCCGAGAAAGCTCACATTGAGATATCAAGGTCCATATCAGATTGTGCAAGAATTAGGGCAAGGAACTTTTCTATTGGCAGATGTATTTGGCACAAGAATGGAAAAACCAATCAATGGATTCCAGCTAAAGAAATTTCAAGGGAAGCCGCCACATTTGGATTGGTTATCTTCTAATGTAGTGCAAGTAATGGTTAAGTCAGAAAATCATATTACTAACATGTCTGATCACGAGAGAAAGAAGGCTTATTTCTCTGCATTTCATCCTTGGTGACATGTTTCCTTGATTGTTCTTCGTCGAAAATGGCATTAAGCACGTTCTTACGAGTCCATTGGGCGATAGGTTATAATCTAAGGCTCACATTTTTGTTAGCAGTTATTCATGAGCATACAACGAAGAAGGGAGTGTTGGTAAATCGAACTGAAGTATTAGAGGAATATTCAGAAGCAGCAAGAGATGTAACTCAAGGCGCATGGACAGTGATGATAGCAAGCAACCAGCAACATCATGGATCGGTGTTCTTGGGTGGACATGTAGATAACGGAGGATACTAGTTTTATTGTTCCTTGGAGGAATACTGTCAACAAAGTAAAATGCAGCAGGTAATGGAGTTGTCAAAAGTGAAGTGGTCATTACACAAGTTTGATGAGTGGAAGAGCACTATACAGGAAAAATTTGAAAACGAGATGAATGGGTTTTCTACACTGAATGTTAATTTGTAGATAGAAGTCGTAGTACTTAGATCTCGGATGGAAGCATTATTGTCACTAGAGAAACAAACATTAGAAAATGAGGATGTGGAGTTTGATGCAGTTTTAATGTCAGAGTCGGATGTTGGAGTACTGAAGCAGCATGTACAGAGATATGTTCAAGACCTATGGAAGGTGGTTCAAGGTCGTTTGCAACGTCTGTGTAGAAATCAGATTGAGCAAGTACAAAACTATTTTGTTTCAAAGCATGAGAAGGATTTACTGCATATGGTTGAAGAATATCAGAAGCAGATTGATGAGCATGTGCAAACAATCAAAGAACTGAAAGATCAATTGTTGCAAAGAGATTTGGAGCAAAAAGTCGATGCAATAGTTGAGGAGCAACAATTAGTTGGTTCAATGGAACTGCAGGAAGCACAGAAAGGTACTGAGGAGGATGTGAAAGTGCTGCAGAGTCAAGAAGTTGGTACATAGGAAGCTAACAGTCCTAAAGAGTCGATGGAAATAATATTGATTGTTGAACTTCTCTTTGATTTGTTCCTCCATAATCATCACAATCTTCTTCAAGAATCTTTTCCTTTCCTTTATCTTCATACCATGGTCTTAGTTCATCAAAGAGCACATCTCGCGAGACTCTTAATTCCTTTGTTCTAGGGTTGTAACACTTGTATCCTTTTTGCTCCGTTGAGTAGCCGATGAAAATGCATTTTTCTCATCTTGGTTCCATCTTTGTTCTAACTTCTTGTGGAATGTGAACAAAGCAAACACATCCAAAAACTTTGAGGTGTGTAAGATCAGGTTTCTTACCGGAATATACCTCTTCTGGAGTCAAGTGATGTATTCCCGATGTTGTGCACCTATTCATCAAGTAAATGGCGGTTGTGGTAGCTTCAGCCCAATAGTACAATGGTACCTTCATCTCGTTGAGCATGCATCTTGCAATTTCAGCAATTTGCCTATTTTTCCTCTCAGCTACTCCATTTTGTTGTGGTGTATACCTACAAGTGAATTGCCTTTTGATCCCATTCTCTTGAAGAAAATCTGAAAATTCTTTGGAGAAGTATTCTCCTCCACCATCGGACCTTAAGGTTTTGATAGACCTTCCTGTTTCCTTTTCAACTTCAGCTTTGAATCTTTTGAATATAGAAAACACCTCTGATTTTTGCTTCATACAAAACAACCATACCTTTCTTGAGTGATCATCAATGAAGGTGACAAAAAATCTATTACCAGCCATTGATGCCTCTTGGGTTGGTCCCCATACATCCGTATGTATCAAGTCCAAGACATTTGGAGCCACATAATTGCTCCTCTTGAATGGCTGCCTTGTTTGCTTTCCTAGTTGACAAGCTTCACATAACTCATGTAGTCCAATGCTATTAAATTTTGGAAGACCTCTTAGCACTTCATGTTTGCTCATGTCCTTCAGCTTTGGAATGTTGATGTGTCCTATTCTTTTGTGCCATAAGTCCAGCTCTGAAATCTTCTTGTTCCCACATTGAATGTACATGAACTTTCCATGTGGATGTTGGACATCCAAAGTGAACATCCTTCCTTCTCTTCTACCTCGAGCAATGACCTTGAAGCCTTCTTTTGGATTCTTTATGAAGCACCCATTCTCATTGAATATGACATGATAACCCTTCTCTACCATTTGTCCTACTGAAATCAAGTTCTTTGAAATTGTAGGAACATGAAGAACATTAGATAGTACCTTTGCTCTGCTTGTATCTCCAAGCCTTATATCTCCAATGTGTTCAATCATGTGTTGAGTATCATCACCTGTTTCAACACATCCTTTTCCACTTGGTACCTGTAGATTAGTGAACAAACTTCCTTGGCATGACATATGGTTACTACAACCTGAATCAATGTACCATTTTTTGTCATCTTCACAAGAGCTTCTATACTCATGTCTCATTGCAAGTAGTGTGTCCTTGCTTCCTTCACTTGAGGTGCTTGCATAGTTGCTTTGGTTCCTTTGATTGCCTCCATTTGGTCTTCCATTCTTCAGCCAACAATCACTAGCATAGTGTCCTACTTTACCACAATGATAGCATGTTATACCTTTATGAGAATTGTAGGAGCTTCGACCTCTTCCTCTACTTCTACCTCGACCTCTTCCTTGTGTGTTGGCATTTGATGCATCCTTGTTGTCTTCCGAATTGTTTTGATTGTAGTTGGAGTGGTTGTGACCTCTTCCTTTTCCTCTTCAGCTTCCTCTTGAGTTTCTTCCTTTACCTCGACCTGCATATAACATTTGGTTGTGGCTGTCCTTTCCTTTGGGACCACCGAAGCTAAGCTCTTCTGTGACAAGATGAGGGATTAGTTGTTCAAAACCTGGATATACATCTTTCAAGTTAATGGAAGTTATAAAAGGCTTCCATCTTTCATCTTCTCTCAAGCCATTGAGAGTATAACACACAAGATCTTCGTCTTCAACCATTGTGCCAATAGAAGCTAAAGCATCACTTAGCTCCTTAATCTTCAAAGTATATTCAGCTATGGATTGACTCGAACTTTTCTTGATTGTGTTCAACTCATTCTTGAGTTGAAGTTTCCTAGCTTTGGTATTTCTTGAATACATCCTTTCAAGAGCTTCCCAAGCATCCTTAGCTTTCTCTAGATGTTGAATATGACCTACCATGGCATTAGTAATGACTTGCGAAATGAGGAACATGACTCTCCTATTCCTCTCTTCCCATTCTTTTGCTTGCCTCCTTTGGACTTCGGTGGCCATAGCTTGATTGATTTGAGGTTGAGCATCATCGCCGCTCACAATACCCCATAAGCCCTTGCCCATTAGGTAGTTGGTCATTCTAAACTTCCACACAGGATAGTTATCCTTGTCCAACTTCTCTACTTGTTGACCCAAGTCAGCCATTGAAGAGTATCAAAGACTTTGAGAGTTACCTCGAATAGTTATAGTCCTTTGCTCTTGCGTTTGTGAAGCTCCTTCTTGTTTTGTAGCTCCTCTTTTGCTTTGCTTCACCTCCAGCTCTGTTGATGAAGCTTCAACACGAAGTTTGCTCTGATACCAACTGTGGAGAATGAGTTCTCCTATGCGCAACGGAAGTGTGTAGTGAACCCTTGTATGTCCAGCACTTGGACAAACATCTGCACCTTAGATAGCTTGCTGCTCTCAATACAAAACTCAAATGGACTTGAGACTTTACTCAATCAAAGTAGACAAAAAGAGCTTTCTAAAAAGCTATAATTGACTTAATTTGGACAAGTTTTGATTAGGAAACACAACTGTCAAAGATGACCTACCTATCCACACAGATATGCTAAAGAACTGAGCTTCACTCTTGGACTGATAACTCTCTGAATATATATTCTTTGAGAAAGATATTTGATACAGAGAAAGTAAACACAAATAGCTTTCCAAAAAGATAAAAAACAAATAATTTGGATGAGTTTTGATCAGGAAAATTAACTCACCAAGATAGACCACCTGTGACATAAGTACACTATAAAACTGGACTTTACTATCTGATAGATATCTCATAGAATATAAATTATCTCAATGAGATATTTGAGACAATGAAAGTAGATGCCAAGAGCTTTTCCAACAAGACAAAAATCACAAAATGTGGATATGTTTTGGTTGGGAAAGGGAACCGACCAAAATAGACTACCTATCTACACAGGTATACTAAAAAGCTGGACTTCACTCTTTCATTAATATCTCACAAACTACATAAGTTTTCAATGAGATATTTGATATGCAAAAAGTACACAAGATAAGCTTTCCAATGAGTGCTTAAACGCACAAAATGGTTACATATGCACTGAGATATAAGCTCTGCAACAGAGTTGTGTACAAACTGACGTGCGATTGGAAGGAGTCTAAGGGAAAGCCAAAATGACAAAATGGCTAGATCCGACTACTGGGAGCTCTTGCCTCTTTCTCTCCTTATTTTGAATGTGCTCCCACTTCACTTTTATAACCAATGAGCATGTGAAGAATTTTGTGCCTTCTTAACTCACCACTTTCTCCACTACATGCTACTAACTACAAGGCAAGATATTGTATCTCTTACTCATCATGAATTTTGACTAGACTTTTTCTTTTATTATTTTTTCCTTTTTTCCTCCACTTTTTTCTTTATCTTTATAGTTGGTAAATTTATCCAAGCATGGCTCATATGAAAATGAGCTTGTACATTTATCTTCAACAAGGAGACCCAGAACACTCTTCAATCATCACTTATAGTAGGTGTGAAGCAGATTTTAGCTACACCAACTCATCTCTTGTGATTATCCACCATCTCCTTCAACAATTCATATGGTGCTATAGGTGGTAATTGTTGCATTGCAAATCATTGTAAGTCCAATTAAAATAATCCATGTCATGGCTAATCAACTATTGGATGTGAGCAAGATATTTGATGAGCTGGAGGAACTTTGTGATGTGGGAGTTATCGTTGATGCTGAAAGATGAGAATTCTTCATGGGGGGACGAGAAGGGAAGGGAGGTTAGGAACATCAAAGGGATTGATTAGGTGCAGTCTAGGGTTGCGTAGGAGAACCAACAAGTGAACAATTGGGACTCTAAGGGGGAGCATTGAGAGAGGGTGAATAGTTGGGAGAGGAAGGGGTGCTAGCTTTAGGAGACAATGGAGGCTGATAAGTGTTGAGATATCAAGCTCCACATGTGATGATCCTGGATGACACGTATCACTTTTTTATTTCTCTCATATCTATAGTGTTCATGTCGATATATGTCAGGGATACTTCATTGACCTTTACTAGATTTATCTATAGAGAGTGATGGCACATTTGTTTTCTTCTCAGCTCACTCATTCACGAACATTAGGATTTTCTTATGTACTATTCTTTATATATTGCACTTTTTGTATTGTTGTTTTATTCCTTTTATGTAAAGCAGAAGAAGATGATGATTCTTCTTTGCCTCAATCTGTGTGTGTGCTCCTCTTTGAGTGTGAGAGGGTGTGAGTGAGCTTTCTTCCTTATCTGCTTCCTTGTGACATGGTATGAGATCCAATCTGGTTGTAGAGAGCTCATGGAGAATGCTAAGGGTGAAGAGTACATGAAAAGACATGGAGAAAGTGTGATTCACAAATGGTCTCAAATTTCTATGAAAATTAGCATGAAGGTCACTTTTAAAAATTGTAAGTTCTGTCCTATTTGAAAACACTCAAACATTCGAGATCTGGAATTTCAAGTGATTTCGTGTACTTTTGATACATGAAAACTATGCTTTCCTAAGATCAAACTATCACATCATAGTGCGACAGTGTTCAAACAGTACTCCTTGTAGTGTTTTAGTAGTGTTATGAATTGCTACAGAATTGTTATTCAAACAAGGATGGAATGAGTCAACGTATGAGCGATAAGTAGGACAAGAACAACTTCCATGCTTGGAGATTCAGAATGATGAGTTTGTTAATGTGAAAAGGCTACAAGAAGTACATCGAAGTAGAGAACGAAAACACTCTACAGTTACTAGAGAGGAATGAGATTACGGACGAGTTAAGAGCATATGAATAATGGAATCAAGGAGCACAAAAGGTAATATATTGGCTATCTATTAGAATATAGGATAGCATGATTGGGCACATACAAGATGCCAAGACTCCCAAAGAGGCTTGGAATAGTTTGGCATGTTGGTAAGTGACTACACCTTGAAAATCAAAAGCATATGTGATTCACTTGCATCTATTGGCATGCATGTAGACGTTGATGATAAGGTGGAAGTGTACCTTTGTGGTGTATAAAAATGGAGAAAAATGGCATGTTGGTAAGTGACTACACCTTGAAAATCAAAAGCATATGTGATTCACTTGCATATATTGGCATGAATGTAGATGTTGATGATAAGGTGGAAGTGTGCCTTTGTGGTGTAGAACCTGCATATAAGCAGTTCAAAACTTCTATACAGGCCATGGAAATATTTTGAATTTTGCTGGTGTGATGTCCATGCTAATTATTGAAGAAACAAATCTTGGTGAAAACTCAAACTCCCAAGGAAAATCTAGTTCTGAGAAGGTATTCTACTCTCCTAGAGGAAGAGGAAAAGCTAGAGGGTTTTGAAAGTGGAAGAGGAAATAGTAAACAAGACCAAGATGAATATCAAAGTCATGGAGGACGTAGAGGAGAGTTTCAAGGCAAGGGGAGCCAAAGAGGCCACATAAATTTCCAAAGAAATGATTCAAGTAATGACACTAAAGGATGTTGGAATTGTGGTAATCCCGGAGACTTTGAACATGATCAAGGTTGAAGAATAAAAATAAGAAACACAACAAAACAATTATGCATCCACAAGTGTAGTTGATTTGTTCATGGTTCAACATCGTATGATGAATACAATGTCTGTTGATGTTTTGAAATCAAATAGTACTGTTTGGTATGTTGATTCACGTGCTTCAAATCACATGATCAGTCATGTAGAATAGGTTGAAAGGATTGCTCGTTCCAAGATAAGTTGAAATAGGTGATGACACATCACATCCTATCGAGCATATAGGAAAAATAGTAGTATCTATAAAGGATGGGAAGGTAAAACATCTTGTTGATGTGCTGCATGTTCCCAATATAACAAAGAATCTGGTTTATGTTGGAAAAATGGTTGAACAGGGATTACGAGTCAGGTCCAATGCTTATGGGTTATATGTAGAGGAGTACAAACAGGATGGAAGATTGATTGCTAAAGGAAACTAAGTGGATAGGATGTTTACCTTAAATGTGAAAATTCCTTAGAAAATCTAGCCATGTCTACAAAAGGTACAAGAGTTATTGCTGATATAGAGACATGGCATAAACAAATCAGAGATGCAAATTTGCAGATGCTAAAATTGATGGATTCAAAGGAGATTGTCAATGGAATACCAAATTTCAAGGTTGCAAAGATGCAAAAAGTATATGAAACATGTCCATTTGGTAAACAAACAAGAGCATCATTTTTGAATGACAAGCACATTTGTTAGAATGTTATTGTATTAGTACATACAGACGTTTGGGGTCTTGCAAAGACCACATCTATGGGTGGTTGCAGGTTTTATGTTACTTTCATTGATGACCATACATGAAGAGTACGGCTATATTTCATGAAAGATAAAAGTGAGGTGTCCACTCACTTCTAGAATTTTAAGGCTATGGTGGAAAAGTAGATAGGGAAGTATATTCAAACATTAATATCTGATGAAGGAGGTGCACGTACATGTCAAATGATTTTAGTAGCTTTCTAAAAAGTCATGGAATTCGATGACAATTTTTGTGTAGGTACACACCACAATAGATTGGCATTGTTGAACACTAAAACAAACATATTGCAAAAAATAGTAAGAACCTTGATGGCTAAGAAGAATATGCCTCATTGTTATTGGGTAGAAGCTTTACACACTGCTATATACATCATGAACAAAACTCAGATTGTCGTTGTACATCAAGTTACATATGAAGAGAAGCTTATAGGTCAAAAGCCAAACTTAAAGTATTTGGTCGTATTGCATATGTACATGTTCCAAATGAGTTGAGGATGAAGCTTGATCCAAAGCAAGAAAAAAGCATCTTCATTGGGTACTTCCTTGATGAAAAAAGGATATAAATGCTATAACCCACTCACAGACAACTGAAGGTAAGCAAAGGTGGGGGGTTTGATGAGATTTCAAGCCTCTATGTAGATGCCAAAGGACTTAGTCTTGACTCAAATGAAAAAGGGAATGTTGAAAAATCAAGTGTAGAATCTCAAGTTTTGAGTGGACCTGATGCATCACCAAGCAATAGTTCCAACTCAAATCCATGGAGTGGAAGATTGCATGGAAATTTTTGTCTAGCAAATTCATCAACAACATCAATGAAAGATAAAGAAAAGCTTTCTACTAGTAGTAAAACATCTACAAGTTTTGAAGACCTTGATGGAGATCTAAGCAGTTCAAAAAAGAGCCTTGATGAGGAACTTGGATTGCCCTCTATAAGGATTCCAAGAGTAAGAAAGACACATGTAGATGATACAAGGAGAAGTGCCCAACGACAAAGAAGATCTCAGAGGATGCAAATATCAGTGCAAAGATTGATGTATGACAGATACATCATTAGGGAAAAAAGTGAACCCTCTTTGGGCCTTTTGGATTAAGGGCTGATTAGTGATGGACCAATGAGAAGAGGGTGGTGGACACAGTCTAGTCCCTTAATCACATAGGCTAGGCATAGGCTTCCCTTGTTTTTGTGTGGTCAAAGAGGAGAAAACCACCTAGAACTAGTTGTTTTGTCCCTTTGAATGGTTTTGAAAGACCTGCAAATTAATTAGAGCCCTTGGATTGGCTTAAAGATCCAAAGGCTGATGTTGAATGGAAAAAGTCAAGGCTTCCTTGCATATAGGCCCTTTGATCTATTTGATATGAGTGGTTGAGATTGAAGGATTCCTATGAACAGCGCCTTTCTATAGTAACCATTGGATCAAATTTTGAATTGGACATCTCACATTCAATCTCCAAGAGATGGGGCATGTTTTCACGAGAACCATTAGATGAAGCGATGATCTGACGGTTCATATGGGTTCGGAATTCGATCTCAGCCCGAGTTGCGCTCATCCCTTGGATTGATCAGAGATCTAACATTCCACAAGATGCACTCAGCCCAATTTGCACTCATCCCTTGGATTGAGCAGAGATCTAACGACTAGGAAGAAGCGATCAGCCCGAATTGCGCTCGTCGCTTGGATTGAGAAATATCGGATGGTCTACAAACATGCAGAAGCGTGAAAAAATTGGCGTGACAATCTTCTATACGCCCTGACTTGTCAGAATCTTCTCTTTCTACTATCACAATCACTTTGATCTTATCCATTCAAATCAAGCATCCAAGGGCTAGAACTAATTGTATTTCATCATACCAACATGAAAGAGAATCAAATAGGATTTTATTCAAGAAAACCACGAGTGGTATTGCATGCCTCTTTAATGTGCTAGATTAACCCTTTTAATCCCTGAAAATTAGGAATCCTTACAAGGCCCATGCAGGGCTCACTTTTTCCCCTAATGTGGCTCATCATTGTGCCTACATTGTGGAGAATGCGTTCTCCTATGCGCAACGGAAATGTGTAGTGAAACCTTGTATGTCCACATATTCCGATAAACTTCACCTAATTATTCTCCACCTAATTCCCATCAACTCCTGACAACTTCTTCATCTCAACCACGTCCTCCTCTTCCCATTCCTTCGATTCCTATGATTACTAAACTCGCATCCATGGGTCATATGTTGATCCACTTGTCGCAAGAACTACCACAACAGATGAAGGAGATTACTGATAATCTCAAACATGAATTACAACATAAAGTTGATGTTTTATAAGCGGATATCATTCCGTTGCAGGAAGAGGTAGATGCAGTAAAGGCAAAGAATCATAATCTACACATATTCCGGTAATTTTACAACACTTTTTTGAATTTCTAATTCGAAGAGCCTATCCTCTTTTGTGGTATCAAACGTAGGCAAGCTTACCCCGAACAGTGGTGTCCGGAATGAAGATTCACCAAGAAATATCACACTATCACCGGAAACTTGTAAATTCTCTACAACTAGGACCGAACTACCACCGGAATTAGTGGAACTTCCCCAATCCAGGGTGTTCTTTCACCTACAATGACCTCTCTGGATAACACACCCCTATCCTCAGAGAGGTTTGAATCTTGACCAGACGGTGTCGCATCAACTGCACAATGTGTTCCTATAGGCTCCGAAGTTACTGTATCTTCTACAGACTGTGCCGAAATTACACCGAAATCTACCGGAATGCTACCGGAATCACTGCTAACGCGCTTCGTTTCTTCTACTACTGGGCTTAATCGCTCAGTGCTTCTGCCTCCTGAGGATGTTCCTAATAAATTTGATATCTCCCAGGGCTGTCAGTCTCTCCTGTACTTCGGATACGACTCACAGGACCGAGTAACCGGCATATATCACCTTTGCAACACTTGTGTGCTACTCTACCTTACTGTCAATTCACAATCTATGGTCACCTTTCCACAATCAATTTGTAATACTCGGTTGCCACCTTCCCACAATCACTTTGCAACACTCTGTTGCCACCTTCCTACAATCACTTTGCATGTGGGTTTGATTCCCACAGATGTCGCCAGTGTTAAACGCGCGTTTGCCGTCAAGGACGTGTTTAAGCTCTTTTCGAGTTCTTGGGAGTGTAAGGGGTCTGAATAATCAGAGGCCCTATACTTGAATTTCCCAATTAATCACTCACAAAGCAGTACACGAGTGTTTAAAGAACTCTGTTAACACGAATTACTATTACTACTCTGGTTTGTTCTCTCACAGATTTCCGGTTCGTACACAGATTAAGACTTCTTAGTACATAACGCAAAAAGTAAACATTACTGTAACTCAGACTTACAACACTTAACTTAATGGGAAAGTACTAACCACAAGTTAAGGTAATCAAACAACTATGACGAAAAGAACACAGTACTACTCAGAATTCTCTGAAAACAACACTACGGAAACTCCACAGAACGTATCGCCCAGACAAACAGTCTGGCGATTTCTTCCGAGTGTTACTGAAGCATCTTTTCATTGATTTATAAATGAATACAACTTTACGCCACAACCTTTCGGTTCGTACAGAATATGAAAAGGGAAAGATTTACAATTGCCAATCCAGCGGCTTACACTAGCACGCATGGTGGACTTGAACCCGCAGGTATACAAAATCTTATGGCTCATCTATTATACCCTGTAGATACATTGTTCTAGCTAATTTAAACGTTCGGGAAATTTTCTTTTTTAACGAATGCAGCATCTGTTTCAGTATCTCTAGTTCTACTAACTGAACATCAGTTCTAACTGAACTTGTTGCAATTACCTGGCTCATCAAAATTTCTGCCTTTGTTTGCAGAAAGGCTTCCTGCAGATAAAAGTCATTCGATAGAGCTGCATCACGGTTTACTTTCATATCGGCAATCTGTTGATCTATTCGTGATAAGCGTTCTGCTTGAGCTCCAAGTTGCTTTTCTCTTCTCTCCAATTCTTGATTCTGAAATTGAATGGTCCTATAATATGCATCTCTTTCTCTTCGAACTGCTGGAATCTCTTTCTGGAGCTGAGCGACCAATGTCATCTGGCTTTTAAGAGCAGCATTTGATTCAAATAGGTTTGCATTTGCAAACTCTAGCTCTGTATTGGTTTGCTTTAGTAAAGCTGTCATTTCCTGTCCTTTCTGTACTACTTCATCCAATTGTGCTCTAGTTTCTTCTAACAAATTTCCCAGTGCTATGCGGGCATCCTCTTTATCCTTGACTAATTACCGTAACTGAAGAATTTCTTCATCAGCAGCACATAATAAATCATCTTTGGCTGTTACTTCAGCCAATGCAGCATCTCTTTGTTTAATCACTGTTTCCTGTTCAACAAGGCAAGCCTGTAACTGTTTAATCTGGAAGTGCAGATTATGATTCTCTACCTTTACTGCATCTACCTCTTCCTGCAAAGAAATGATATCCGCTTCTAAAACATCAACTTTATGTTGTAATTCATGTTTGAGATTATCAGCAATCTCCTTCATCTGTTGTGGTAGTTGTTGCGACAGGTGGATCAACATATGACCCATGGATGTGAGTTCAGTAATCATAGGAATAGAAGGAACGGGAAGAGGAGGATGTGGTTGAGATGAAGAAGTTGTCAGGAGTTGATGGGAATTAGGTGGAGAATAATTAGGTGAAGAGGATGATGAATCCGGTGTTTCATGTACAATCGGTGGAATGGGAACAATGGGTTTAAGTGGAGGTTCGGTTGGAGGAGTGGGTTGCAGATTTTTAGTTGCTTCGATAAGTTGCTGCATAGTTACTTCAGGTTGGGCAATGACAGACTCTACTGCCGTAATTAATTCATGGAAAATTTCTGCAACAATAAGCTCTACATCTTCTTGCATATCTATTTTGGACTGCTGCTCAG